>OX454525.1:301526551-302168633 GCA_949715645.1 Portevinia maculata
GCCCCATCACTCGATCATTATTGATCCATGGTTCTTGGACTAGGGCCATATCCAGCTGCTCCTGCTCAAGGAGCAGCCTCAAGTTGTCTGAGGCGACTTTACTGTGGTGGAGGTTGATTTATACTATCTTCATTGATGAGCATAGTCTCCTCCCTCCTAGCGTTGGTCGCCTCTTCGGTCTCTGCAGTTCGTTTCAGCAGCTTGAGGGTAACCTCGCTTGCGGCAAAAGATAACGACATCTGCATATCTTTTTTCAAGAGTGCTGGCGGTTCATCGAAGACGATTATATAACCTCTGGCACCGTTTCTTGGTTCTTCCGTGCTTACGATTTCCCACTCCTTCATAGGTATCTGGGGGTTTTGCGCTTGTAAGACGCGGAGTATTTCCTCTTTGCGCACCCCCATTTCGGGGATGACAATTCTCCCTTTTGCCTTCTTGGGGACCTCTTCTATGGGGACAGCTTTAAGCATTGCTCCTTCCCAGAGTACTAGGCCGTTTATCACCGTCTTGGCAAAGTCGTTGGAAGCCTGGTCCTTACAGTCGATGTAGGTGATTCCTTTTATCCACCTCATCTTGCCATAGGCGGGGGCATTTGCACCTGCATTCTTAAGTATGTGGCTGACAATCGCTGAGCCTAAGGCCTGCTCTATCTTTTTGCCACACTCCACTGCATATTGCCCGCTCGGTTTTTTGGCGTCCACCACAGCTACCTGTAGCGGGTTCCTCGTTACCTCGCTATATCTGCCCCCATGGCTGGTGACCCCCTTGCTTGGCGCCCCCTTGAGGCTCACGGTGGTTGTCTGTTTGGCCTTTTTCGGGGCGTTCGATGAGTCTTCCGAAGACCGCATTCTCTTTGAGGCGAACTCACTTCTTCTACCTCCTGAGTTCGGCTTTAGCTGTAGTCCGCTAGGGCCAGGCTTATTGCTAGGCTCCCTGCAGATCGGCTTCGCCTCTTTCCTGTCTGCGCTTCTGTTCTGGGCCTTGGGGTCCATCTTAGCGACGTCATCCCTCGGCTTATTTGAACCTCGCTTTTTGGCCTCGTCTTTCGGCACAATCGTTGGTCTCGGCAGCACGGGCCTCGTGAGAATGTCTTGTGCGATGACTTCCCTGGACCACTCTAGCGTGGCTCTCTCCTTCTCCGTTAGGCTGGATTTGTCTTTGGCGGTGAGAATGCCATAGATGTGCTTGGCCTTTTTGAATTCCCTTTTCCTCAGCAGACCAGGGGACAGTTTTCTTTTCTTTTTCACCGCCACTACTTCGATATTCTCATCGGAGGGTTCAGCTAACAGCTGCTCTTCCCTTTCCTTCGATATCTCTTCATCCATGTTTCCGGCCTCTAGAGCCTCGTTTTGTGTGTTGTGCGGTTCCACCATTATTGTGTCGTCCGCACCGCCGATACTTAGCGTATCATCGTCAACATCCTTGTTTTGTGTTTTTTTGGTTAAGTTTGAAATTTTGAATCCCACGAGTAAGGCCGGAAGGGATTGTCCGCCCCGGCAGCGCCGCCATGCCGGGGTAAGGCATTTAGTTACCTCAAGGTCTTCGCCTGGGCACCTGAGGGAGCTCGTACGCGGTTGGTTTGACCCCCAACCTTTCATCCTTGGGCACGGTTTACTCTATGCTCGCTCCACCACTGGAATTAGGTTTGGGTACGGGACCGGGAGAGGGAGGGGAGCGAGAGAGGGTGGGTCAAAGGATCATGAGGGGGGGGGGGGGGGGTAGAGGTGGGGATGGACGGAATGTCCTGGGCAGTTCTTAGTTGGCACTCCTCAGGGGACTGGCTGCCATAGGTAACCCTACTAGCGACAGCACAGTCCGTTGAGTCATTGCGCCGTAAGCCTCCGCACCGGCACCATCGAATGCAATGATGGTACACGTCAAGGTGACTGACCCTTCGCGGAGGTTCTAAAACCTAAGAAAGGCTCTCACAGAAACTTTCTGACTTTTAACCCTTAATTCACTAGGTGAGTCCCTGGTAGGTATTTATGTTACAATTTGCATATGTGTTTGCTTTATTTTTTTTTTTTTTTTTTTTTTTTGCGATAAATTCAGTGATAAGTATGGATTTAAGTAAGCCAGGCCAAGCTGGTGAAGATCCTAACAGAAGTAACCTGATTTCGGGTTTATACAACACTATTTTGCCATTTGAACTACGTCTATCAATTTCATCGATTACCAATAGAGAAATACATGACGCGCACGAGGCTGCAGAAGAAAAATTTCCCAGAAGTGAGCGCAAATACTGCCATCTTTGCAGCTCCAAAAAGAGGACTAAGACTGCATACCTTTGTTGCGTATGCAAGAAGCCAGTTTGCCTGGGAGGCTCCCAATAGAGAAATACATGACGCGCACGAGGCTGCAGAAGAAAAATTTCCCAGAAGTGAGCGCAAATACTGCCATCTTTGCAGCTCCAAAAAGAGGACTAAGACTGCATACCTTTGTTCCGTATGCAAGAAGCCAGTTTGCCTGGGAGGCTCCCGCAAAATATGCAAAAAGTGCAAAAACTTCATCAAGTCTACATTTGAGTACCTGCACGTTTTCTTTCTACATATGGAGACAGTTACTTTTTGCATCAAATATGATTTAAGCGTTATATTTATGTATTGAAAAGTGAATTGCTAGTTTTTTATTAAATTTTTTTATATATTTTTTTTTAATTCTAAAAATGCGATTTTTCAAAAAAAAGACTTCGAAACTTCCATGAATAAATCTTAATTATAGAGCATTTTTATAAATATTTTTGCTTTATTTTATCACGAAGATGTTGAAGTTGAAAGAACAAAAGTATTTTTTTTCAGAAACATATCCTAAATATTGAAAAACATAGGGGCGGGCTACAGTCCGCTTGGGCGAACTGTTGGATACCCTATTCTTATTCCTATCCCTCATAAGTTGGCGTGACAAAAATCTAAGTATGGTTGAATTGTTAAGAACGATGTACATATTCTGTTATATAACATTTAAAAGATTTTATCAAACAAAAACGAAGCTTTTGTAAAAAAAACGTTCCCTAGCTCAAACTTTGGTTTTTCAATAAAATTATTTTATTTAATTGTGGGCGTGCCAGTAAGCGGATTTAAAAAAATATAACACATGAGCATAGAGGACCCCTAGAGAGTATATATTATAAATTTCAGCTCCCTAGCTCAAACTTTGGATTTTCAAAAAAAAAAAAAAATTGTAAATTGTGGGCGTGTCAGTAGGCGGATTTTGAAAATATTTACATATGGGCATAAGGGGCCCCCTAGAGAGTATATATTATAAATTTCAGCTCCCTAGCTCAAACTTTGGATTTTCAAAAAAAAAAAAAAAAATTGTGGGCGTGTCAGTAGGCGGATTTTGAAAATATTTACACATGAGCTTAAAGGGCCCCTAGAGAGTATATATTGTAAATTTCAGCTCCCTAGCTCAAATTTTGGTTTTTCAATAAAATTGTTTTATTTTTTTGTGGGCGGATTTTGAAAATTTTATATACCGAGCAGTTTTAGGAGTCATAGATCATATATAAAAAAATTCAGCTTTCTAGCTCAAAATTCGATTTTTTCCAAAATTTTGTTTTTTTGAGTTTGTGGGCGTGTCTGTGGGCGGATTTCAAAAATTCGTAAACTTGATTATTTCGGGACCCTAGAGAGTATATGGTTAAAATTTCAGCTCTCTAGGCCCAGTTTAAAGGCCTAATTTTTGCCGACGGACGGACGGACGGACGGACATGGCTAGATCGACATTACTATCGATGCTGATCATAAATATAGTATCTTTTAGGGGTCTACGGGCAATATTAAGGTATGTTACAAACTATGCGTCAAAATTAATATACCCTAGAATAGGGTATAAAAAGCAATATTACACAAAGTGAGTCCCTGGGACTCACCTAGGTATTTATGCGAGTTTTTTTCACCTAGTGAATTAAGGGTTAAGTTTAAGTTAAGTTTTAAGTTTAATTAATTCTTTATTCTCTTTGATAAATATAAATACAAACATAATAGTCTAATAGCTTACTTATAGACAATAGAGAATAGCTAGTGACATTTTTTATTTTGCTTAAAAGCTATTAATAGTGTTAAATGCCACTTCGAAAAGGGAAAAAAATATTAATTATAAAATTGCTTATTTTTTATTGTGTATTGTTTGTTGACAAAATTAAGTTTTTTCTCTTGTTCTTAAGTTTACAAAATCAAATACAAAGCGAAAAGCTGGAATTGCAACAACATGATTTGTAGCGCTTCGTAAGTTTCGAGCACCAAATATTGGACTCTGCATATAGCCACCTCTTACAAAAAATATCTTAGAGACTCTAAAAAAGTATAAATGGCGCACTGGTAGTATTTTCAAAGATCTGAACAGAGCCATAGAATGAGCCAGACGACGGACATTATACATATTTTTCTTATGGCACATTTCTGCAGGATGGCAAGTGTCTTTAGATTGGCTATGTAAGCACCTCCCCAACAACTTATGCCGTATTGCAATTTCGAATGAAAAATTCCATGATAGAATGTCTTAAGAGTTCTGTTGGAACAAAACTTTCTGAGGCGATAGAAGCACCGAATAGAAGAGCGTAAGTACTGCTTCAATACCGAAATGTGATGTGTCCAACTCATGTTTTGGTCAATTGTAACACCGAGGTATTTGAAATTCTTAACGACTTCAATTTGGAAGCATTTTGAGTTGCATAAGGCATTTCTATTAAATGTTTCACCAGATGTCGAAAAACAAGCACAATCAGTTAAGATATACCGCGGACAGCCAACAGAGTGGAAATCGATATCAACGTACGGTGGCGAGCCCAAACTAAAAAACATTAATCTTGTTTTGTTACTTACAATTAGCCTGTGTGAAGCAAACCATATTCGCAACAAGTGATTGTCATGGTTAAGTTCAGCTACCAAATTCAAAGAGCTCGTTGAACCATATGCAATGCCAAGATCATCTGCAAAAGCCGTGACTTTGTCCGCAAAGGGCAGGGAACACAAGGAGTTGATAAATATTAAAAATAAAATGGGACCCAAGACAGACCCTTGGGGTACACCAAAGCTTAGTACCCTAGTGTTGCTAAGAAATTGTCCTATTTTAACCCTTTGTTTCCGGTCGCTTAAATACGATTTAAACCAGTTGTAAATAAAACCACGAAATCCTGCATTATACAATTTATCCAACAGGATGTCATGAACAACCGTGTCAAACGCTTTAGTAATATCAACTAATAGGCCAGCACAGAATTTGCTACTATCCAAAGCATTATCAATAAATGAACAAAAATATAAAAGAGCATCCTCAGTGGAGCATCCTTCTCTAAACCCAAATTGTACTGAACTGAAGAATTGTATTTTTTGCAGATGCGAACACATTCGTTTCTTTACAGCTTTTTCAAAAACTTTTCCGATTGAGGAAAGCAGGGAAATGGGCCTATATTTATTCTTTTCCTTTCGGTTTCCCTTTTTAAAAAGTGGTAACACGTCAGCGCATTTCAGATGATCAGGAAAAACTCCACTAAAAATGCTTAAATTGAAAAGATGTGCTAGGATATCAACTAAATTAGGTGCGATTTTCTTTAGCGTTATATTAGAAATGCCATCGTTCCCACACGATCTTGAGTTGCTTAGAGAGTAGATGGAGTGTAAGACCTCTAACCCAGTAATTTCTTCAAAGAAGAAATTATTTGCATTGGTTGCATTAACCACCATTCCAGAAGTTGGACATCGGTTGCAAGTCGACCGATGGTTAGGTTGGTTGGACACGTTCCCGACTGATGCAAAGAATTCATTAAATTCGTTTGCAACTGCTATCGGCTCCACAATTTCAGCACCTTCGCCATCTAGCACAATGGGGTTTAACTGGTGAGTAGGACTACTATTAACTATACTGTTGATGACACTCCACTCTTTTTTTGAATTTCCTTGTGCATCCCGAAATGAAGAAATATAGTAGTTGTCGCGGCAGTTGGTGATTTCCTAATTTATACTCTTGCTCATTTTCTTAAAACGTTTTTTTAAGTTAGAGTTAAGTGGATGTCGATAGCACAATTCGCGCATTTTGTTTTTCATTTTTATTTTATTCAAAATAGAAGTGTTGACCCAGGGCTTTAATCTTGTCCGCGAATTATTTTTGATAGATGCGAAACTAGAATTTTTAATATAACGTTATAGAATGTTCAAAAACGAGTCATAGGCTTTAGAACCATTATCCTCGGCATAGACCTCATCCCAATTTTCAAAACGCAGTAGATTATTAAGTACTTCATTCCTTATGATTGTTACAGGATATGAAGAACTATGATAAGGACGTTTCTTGCCAGAAAAACCTTTAAATAAAATACCTGTCTATTTATTCAATATATTTATTTAATTTATTTAATTTATTTGTTTATTTGATTTAGGTATTTAATTAATTTATTTATTTAATTTATCTATTTATTTATTTATTCATTTAATCCACTTATCTATTTATTTGTTTCTTAATATATATATATACTTATTTTTTCATTTTGTTGATAGTGATATATACGTCTTTATATATATTTATTTTTCTGTTATTTGTTTAATTTTACTCTGTTTTTAACTATATACACATGTTTTTAGAATTAAAAACAATTACTGTTAAATATTTATTGATTTCTTATTTTTTTTTTCTTACATTGAAGGTTTTTTTTGTATGTTTCCTTCAAATTATCAATTGTACTTATTAAAAAGTTATCTTTTGTGATGTTATTATTATTTTTTTAGTAGAAAGGTATGCAAATATACCAAATCTCTGTGTTGTAAAATGTGCGGTAATGAACCTATGTATAATTTTTCATACAAAATAAAAATATCTATCTATCTAATAAAATACCTGTCAACATGATTTAGCTTTTTGGACTACATCCACATATTGGTACAGCTCATAGAGTTCGCGGTTGTATCTTCTCCTCCATTCGCCCTTCTCGCACACAGCTCCAAATATCCGACGGAGTATTTTTCTTTCAAAATAATCCAATATTAGCTCCTCTTTTCTACTTATCGTCCAGCACTCGGCGCCATAAAGCAGGACTGGCAGAATTAAGGTTCGATACACCATGCATTTTGTAATTCGAGGTTTGAACCCATTTGTTTTGCTAAACCGAAGCAGCAGCGATCTCCTAAGGTAATTCTCTGTCGGATCTCGACTAAGGTGTAATTCGTGGATTTAATGTTAACACTTTGGTTGATGAACTCCTTAAATACCTCGCAGTTATTGCTATCAACAGTGACGTTTTGTCCTACGCGGTGGACAAGTGTTTGATAGCATGTACTTATTCTTGTCTTCTTTTATTCCAAGACCAACCAATTTCGACCGTTCTTCAGTCGCCGTAAGAGCCTCTAACATGGCACACTGGGATCGGCCGATGATGTCGATATCGTCCAAATAGCCCAGCGCAGGTGTGACGTATCTATTAAAGTTAGTGCCTTCTTCGTTGACACTTGCCCTTCGCACTGCTTTCTCCAGAATAAGATTAAAGAAGTCACATGATAGCGCATCTCCTTGCCGAAATCCGGTACAAATTTGGAAAAATGCGGAAGAGCTGCTTCCAAACTGCACATTACACCGCGTGTTTTCATGTGCCACGCGACAAAACTGAATCAGTTTTGCCGCGGTCCCGAATTCGGCCATCACCACGACTTGAAATTCATTGATATTTGCCTTAGTGCGAAGATTTACTCTATCGTCAATCTGCCGGGCTTGAAGCCACACTGGTACGTGCCGATTAATTTATTGCAGAACGGCTTCAAATGTTCATACAGTAAGTTTTTATATAAGCAAGTGCTGAAACGTTCTTGGACGCACGATTTACAACTTTGGGGATGTACCAAACCAATCAATACCTATACCAATATTATAGGCATTTCAAAACAAAACACCAGTGGCGGACAAAGCCCGTCAGAGGCCCGAGGCGGCAAAGCTGAATGAGGCCCTCAGCTAAAAAATGTAGTTTTACAAGCTTTTTATTCAGTTCACATTTGTATGTATAAATAAGTGTTTATGTTTATTTCGTTAAAATCTGGCAAGTTAAATTTAAATTCGAGTTAAATTATTTAGGCTAAGTAAACATACATACCTAAATACAATATGGAATGGATATGGGTGAGGAAAATAAAATACGAACCGATCGACAAAAAAAAAATTAGATAAAATAAATCAAAGATATTTTTTTTTATTTTTTGTAGCGTGTTATATGCGTTTTCGTGCCTTCAATTTACTGAACTCCTCAATAACTTCAGTGAAATCGATTTCTTTGGAAATTTATCTTTCTATTGAAAGCATGGCTAGAAGCTAGATTAAGCAGTCGCTCTTGATCCATTGTAGATCGATGATATTTTTTAAATTAGTTTAAGTTTCGAAAAACTCCTCTCGCATGATGCAACCGAGATGCAAATGGTCAAGAAGTATTGAAGTATGAGCGATACACCTACAGGGTAACGATTCACTGAAGTCCCATTTTATTATAAATTGAAGGATTTGCGGGCCCCCCCAATTCCTTCCGCCCCCTGGTTATTCCGCCACTGCAAAACACTAACAGCAATTGTGAATGCTCCATGGAACATAAGGAATAGAATAGAATAATATTCACAGAGATCTAGAAATTGCAGCAGTGAGTCACAAGGTAATGAATCTTAACTTACTAAACTTCTTGTTAAGGAAACTTAGTTGTAGTCATACCAATAACATAGAGGAAGCAAAAGAGAGGAAGTTATCTCCTACTACTATGAACACGCGCGGGCGGTTCTCACAGTAACTTTCTGAGAGGTGAGGTTCGGCATGTAGGCATATATCTGACTTGTCAGCATCAAGTTTTTGAATCGGTCGTAACCAGTAGCGACGCGTGCCAAAAATGTGTATTCGGTCAGTGGAGTTTTAATTGCTATAGCTGTTAAGATCATTTTTACCAATAAAAAGAAATTTTGAAATAAAATAAAAAAAGAACGTTTACATCGTTTTAAGCAAATTTATTTAACAATTCGAATTTTTCAGACTAAAGGAACAAAATGTGTTTTTTATTAGATTTTAGATTTTATTTATAAAACCAAAACCAATTCTTCATCAATTAAAAAAAAAAATAAAAATTAGGTTTTAATAAACAAGCAATTGATAAGTACCTTCATTATTTTATTTCAATTCTGTGATACAGACGTAGATACTTGCTGATAAAAACTGATAAAGAAAACGTCGAGTGTCCCTACTCATTTCATGGATATACTCTGCACGCGACAAACTTCAAGCGCAAAAACAACCCTTCTCGTTCAAAAGGGATTTGAACGAAATGGTCGACACAAAACAGGGCTGGAATCGGCTAAGGTGATAGTTGATTGTCTCTTTTTGATTGTGGTTCTTGATTATCAACTCCTCTTTGCTCTGCGTAAAGCGATCACTAAAAAATGATTGATTATTGGCAGCGCTTAGAGTTTTGAACGTCACTTCCTTGCCGACGCTGTCATTCCGAGCAGCTGATGTGTGTTTATTTTTCATGATTTATATTTCAAATATGATTTTGTTGAGTCCTTAGGCAAAAACTTTATCATAAATGGACAAAGTATTGACTGCATTTTTTTAATGACTGCAGCAGTAATTTCAGCCACCGTACTTTGACCCATTGCTGCAGCCCAAGAAGATTTTAAGTTGCAGCCAATTTAAGGATGGGTAGAACATGCGTTGACATTATTCCAGTTGGTAAATCAAGCAGTCCCAAAACAAACACAAACGCTTCTTTTGATAAGCGAAAGTTTTTTAAAAATCTAAAATACACAATAATAAATGATAGCAATCAACAATGAATATTTATAATTCTATGAATTCTTTCATCGGGTTTGAAAGTTCCAAGATATTTGCTTTATTTCTCATTTTTCTTCTTAACAGTTGGACATTTGTGTAATTATTTTCTTCATTTGTGTAGAAAAGTTCTAATGAAGTAAAAATTGCACTTCACGAATTTTCCAATTTCACTTTTTTATTTGAATTTATTTAATATATATTCTTTTTTCACTAAAGCATTTAATTTATTTGGAGTTGAAGCCGAGGTGCATACCTATGTATGTAAATAACAAAAATGTATGAAAGCGACACCTAAATTAGCTGTCACTTGCAATTGATGGCAAAAAGGTGATTGTCAATTTGATAATCACCTTACGTGGACGTAAAGGTATGATTTTGATTGTCAACTACCAACTATCACCTTAGCCGATTCCACCCCAGGATTTTTTTTGCTTGTGCATTCCTAACTTTCAATTGTATCATTTTCGTTGCAGAATCATTTGAACGAGTCAATACACAAGATCAGATGGTTTGAACGAAGCGGCTGTTACAGCGCTCGATCTATTTTTGTCTTGTTTCTGTATTCGTTTCACACATCAGCTCGCCTCGTTCAAAAGCGACTTGAACGAAATGGCCCATACAACACGTGAAATTCTTTTTTTCTTTGTGCCTATACTTTCCATTGTATCATTTCGTTGCCGAATCGTTTGAACGAGTTGGAAAGATGGGTTGGAAAAAAACTAGGAAATGCACGAGTTGGAATATGAAAAATTACAGCAATAGGAAGAAGAGTATAGATATGTTGTATACAGTTTAGAGAACGCAAAAATTGAGATAACTTCTTGTGAAAGTTAGTCGTTCATGAACGACTTGAACAGTATGAGGCTTGGCCACTGGTCATAACCAATGGTACGTCCTACTGGAATCCTTGGAAGATTCCTACACCTCCAGGTGCAACCGAAAAAAAAATGTCTATGATCATCTGTACGTACCTTTCTGTAACTCCTCGTTGTCTTAGCGCCATCCATAACAGATTTATTGTTATGAAAAAAGGTAAAGAAATTTCAACTAGCCAATCGTATTCATAAATTCCATTGTCAATTCAGTTTATTGCATGGTGTGCTGTTGCTTCATTAGTATATACTAGAGGTTTGCTTGAATGGATTTAAACTAGCTTTGAGACATACAATATTTTTTGGTGTACTCAACTGATTAGACTCTTAGCTTTCAAACGGGAAAGAGTTGAGTACCAGATGTTTGGCGGCCATGTCAGTTGAATAATTAATTATAATCAAACACTTAGTAAACAGTGCACTCACAGAGAATGAGCCCTAATTTATGAAAGGAGAGCTAATTTTGGTTTCTTTCGAAGGAAAGATACTGTGTGCGAAGAAGGCGAATGGAGGAGAAGATAGTATAACCGCGAACTCTATGACCTGTACCAAGATGTGGATGTAGTCCAAAAAGTTAAAATACGTCGACTACATTGGCTTGGAGACATCGAGCGAATGGACTATAATGCTCCACCGAAGAGTATCTTC
The DNA here is from genome assembly GCA_949715645.1 of Portevinia maculata. Lineage (NCBI taxonomy): Eukaryota > Metazoa > Arthropoda > Insecta > Diptera > Syrphidae > Portevinia > Portevinia maculata. The sequence continues at coordinate 301,537,858 of OX454525.1, forward strand.
GACCCCCAGCCCCCAGGTTTGAGACGACAAAGAAGACCGAACCTGCGTTTTAAAGACCAAACCAACGCAGCCTGCAAGGGATCGCGGAGGGTGAAAGGCTGCAGTGTCTCAGGCAGAGACTCTTCACGGGTCGGTTGCCTGTTAAGTAAGTTAGTACTTCAAGCAGGCTTGTCTTGCTCAAATTATGTGTTATGAATTGAGTATGCTGAATTCGTGCACATTGAATGTATCAAATGAATACATTGATGAAGACCTCTAATAGATACTTTAACTCCGTGTCTTATTTTGCTCTTTTGTAAGGGTATATTAATTTTGACTGATAATTTGTAACATATACGAGTATCTATGCCTTAAAATTGCCCGTAGGCCCCTATACCTTACTATATTCGTTATCCGCCCACTCAAAGACACAAATTTATCGAAAAATTCGAATTTTGATCTAGAAATTTGTAATAAGGGGCCCAAAATGCTCGTTTTAAAGACTTTTAAAGTCCGCCCACTGGCACGCCCACAAATAAAAAGAAACAGTTTTATCGCACAATCAAAGTTTGAGCTTTGTTTTAAATGAAAATCCGGTTGTTCGCAAAGTATGTAGGTAAGGTCGATTTGAACAATTCCTCTATATAAAGTTTTCTGCTATGCCCATTTTAAGAGCGTTTTTTTACAAAATCTTTATTTCTTCAATAAAATCCCTTAAATTTTGTGTAATAAAATATATAGATCGTTCTTAACAATTTATATTTAGATTGTTGCCACGCGCATAGGAATCGGGTCTCCAACAGTTCGCCCTATGTTTATTTCTTTATCGGATACATTTCACAGATATCGTCGCACACTCATGTGTCCATGAAATTAACTATACACTTGTTTAAATGCATAAATAATGCAATCCATTGAATTCCATTATCTCTTGGTCGATCATTTTCCGTATATAATAATATAGTCGTATTTAGATGCACAGCATGAATTCGAATTTGGTTTCGGAAGCGCGGCTACAGTGGGTGAATTCACTTTAAAATCCTTTCATATCCAGAAATCTCATCCGGACTTGTCTTTAAGGGGATAGTGGTGGGGTTTCCATCTACCTTGAGGAAATGATTTTCTTTTTACAATATTTCATTTGATTTCCGTCCGTGGAGTAATGTGCATGTTTTGAGAGAGTAAAACCTCGTAAAACGGAATCGCCTTTTCAATGCATCCCCATCTTAGCATAAAGCATGTGAGAGCTAAAATCTCGGCACTTTGCCAGATTTTATGTGCGATTATTTTGTTTGCTCCTGTGCGCTCCTTTTGCGAAAACGAGTGTGTTGGATAAATAAACTAGAAGAACTCAAGACAAGCGGGGGATTGTGTTATTCGTAGACATGTTCATTGGGAGGTATAGCATCTTGTTTGTACATGTATTTAACGAGATGTTTACTTGTTTTGTGGAATAAAAGCATTTTCTTTTTACATTTGCTGGCTGCTTAGAAGTGAGCGTTTTGTGGAAATTTCGTAAAATGTAAGAAGAAGAATGAAATCATACGTATGGGCGCAGGTATAGATGTATTCGATGTTACTAAGATACGTTGAGACTTAAAATTTAGACTAGGCTCTTCGTTAGTAATTTATTTTGATTTATTTAAAGGTTATCACTATTAGTGTTGATATCCTTCTTTCTTTGCAAACAAGAAGGACGTATTAAGTGGTTCTTATGTACGTGCAGTTAGGCTGTCAAGCCTCTGTAAATTAAATATTAGCTCAACTTCCGTCAATTTACATTGATTTGGTTGAATGAAAAACAACATCTTTTGATTGTGAATAGTGAAGTGGGTGCTGAAGTTGCTGTTCCACGACTTACCACGGGTTGATATTCAAAAACTAAAAGTGCAAGTAAAAGTAATCTTTTTGAAGTACTTAGAAAGAGAAAAACATCAAACCAAAGAACAACAGATGTGTTTGAAAATTAAACAACAAATTAGTTAACATAATAAAATAGTTCAGTGCATTAACAAGGATGACAATTATAATAAGTAGTCTCTTATTTAAAACGAATAATTTTCAGAAAGGGTTTTAAAAGAACACAAACGTAAATCGCATAAAAAACCGAAAAAAACTTCTTTGAATTTACCACTAGAATATTTTGTCTTATAAATACATATTTGGCTTTAACGGCCCATACAGGGCCTGAACCTGGCTTCTCCAACCACTTCAATGCGAAGTGGAGGGCACCTACAGTTTTACGCCGAATCCGAACGGCAAATTTGAGAAGCTTTCTGATGACAATTTGATACTCTTGGATGTTTGTCAGACGTTCGCAAGATGGAAAGGAACTTCATAACCAAAATTGTCTTTTTTGGTTCAACTGGTACAAACGAAACGTGGAACTATGCAGAATGCAGGTAAGATGGTGTTGTTGTTGTAAGGGGTTTATGTAAAAATCCATTGAGCAACCAAGAATAATTTAGCTATAAATGTAGATGCGGTCGTATCTGCGAATACCTTATATACAGGGTGTCAAAGTTAAGTAGTATAATCCTTTACGGGGCAATTCCTGAAGTTACGCCGAACATACTCCATTTCAAGTGATAACCCATCAAAGACTGTGAGCTCTAATTTTTAAACGCCATAACGGGTGGCGATAGTGCGATGGTGTATTCACTAAGTGATTGGCAAAAACTGACTACACACAACAATTCAAATGACCCTGAACCAATTTAGGCTCCAACCGTGGATAAAAACTCTACAATAGCACTAAACTTCTATCTTATCCTCCTATTCTTTCATGTAGTAAGTCTAAGTAGAATCTAAAAACAGGCATTGAATCATTTCCTGGGTGATGGTTGCAGCATCTGTGCTGTGTGTACATTATAAGCTTACCGTATATATTACAGAAAAAGAAATCACTTTAGCGTACGCTAATTATATAAAAAAAATACAAGTGTTTAACACTTTGGTTACATCCGTGCAGATACAAAAACGTTATGGCTCCTTTAACTCAAAATTATGATATATTTTTTTTTGATAACTTTTTTTTTAACACGTTGGCTGCCAGTGCATCTCTGGTGATCACAGCAAAAGCCGTCCTGCAGAGCCCAGCGTATCACCGGTGAACACATCGAAAATCTTTTCCCGGATGTCAGTGCATCGCGGGTGTTACACTCATAGACCTCTAGAATTGCGGTTCTATCACTGTAGTGAAAAGAGTTTATAGAAATTTATAAATTTATTTAAAACTCCAACTTTGTTGGAAAGTCGATGACATAATCCATGAAGGAATAACACGCATTAATGCGTGTAAGGAAGTAAGTATGTATTTTACACATTTTAGTGATATGTCATCATGTCCAATGGCATTCTATTAAATCGAAGTTATAAACTTATTAATGCAGTAAAAAGCTGGTAACATACGAAATATATCTTAAATTGGGAGAACATCCCAGGTCTAAGAAAGGCCAAAACGAACCATTCCGCCCTTCAATAACAATGCCAGCAGATGTCTAAATCTAAGAAGGTATAATATCAAAACTTTATTAGGCCACCAGGTCACCACGGCTTACGATATCTTCTTATTAAAATGAAAGTAGTAGACTCTACTTAGTGCTGATTATATCTTAAAGAAGAAAACGAAACAGCTGAATACATATTATAAGAATGTCCGTCCAGCCCTCAATGGAATTAAAAAGAAGATCTTTTTAAGGGAACAACAAAAAAAATCCCCCTATACAAAACTCACAACAAAAACTTGTTCTCTTTTATAGATGTCTTGTATCAGGAATATGAATTAGATTACTTCCTTTCCTTAAAACGTTCTTCTTCTTTTTCTTTAAGGACGAGGTTATGACCTGGACTAAATGGATCATAACCCTTCCACTTTACTGCATCCCTTCTGGTTCGCCCTCAATAAATATCTCGCAGGCTTCCTTGGTGCGGATCACTTTATCACTGAGCCCAATTAAATGCAGGTGTTGCTGCATTTGTGCGTTCCAGGAGTTTTTAGACCTGGTTCTCTTGCGCGGTTGAATGAAAACGTTGATTGATAGCTATTGCTTTTTTGACAGGATTCATTGGATCTCTGCTTTGGGCATGACAGTACCAAGTGAGCCAGTAGCGATCCATTTTCTTCGAGATATGTCCTTTGGCGTTAAGACTTCCTTTCCTTAAACCTTTACAAAATTAAAAATCAAATTTCCTAAATTTTCTATTATGCACACCGCATACCACGTTGCATTTATTTTTATTTCTTCGCACACATTTATTTGTTCTTACTACCAATGGTCATTCCTTACCAATATTTATTGATAAATTCTCAAATCATAGGTGGGAAATTACTTAACACAATTTTTGATGAAATTATTGCCCACTTCATAAAAAAGTGAAATTATTGCCCGTGAAGTTATTTCCCTGCAGCATTTATTAAGTTGTATAATTTGCATTTGGTGAGCACACTGTGTTGGGAAAATTTTCTACTTTAAAGTTAGCTAAAATGGAATAACACGGTTTTATGGTTTTACTGACGAAGTGCAAAATCTACCCTTTATGGTTTTGTGCACCAAATTTATAGACCTTTTGCACCATATTACACTACACATAATCGACTGCTTTTCGACATATTGTTGCCCGATTTCGCACAACATTTTTTGACAGATGCACTGGTACCGAGACGAATAAGAGGAGTGCCTACTGAAGAGAATATTGCATCCGTTCAGAAGAAATCTTAATTTACCGATTCTACGTCGTTCACAAAAGATTGATCTCTGTCTTGGTTTGATGGCTTGCAAGGCTTATAAGGTTTACAAGATCCAGCTCGTTCAAGAATTGAAGCCGAATGACCATCACGTGCGTCAAAATTTCGGTGAATGGGCCCAAGATCAGCGATGAGGCTGATTTTTGACTCAATGAGTATGAGTATGTCAATAAGCAAACTTGTCGCATTTGGAGCGAAGAATGCACAGTTTGTTGCAGTCTGTGGGCTGGTGGATTCATCGAACCATATTTTTTTCCAAATGTGACGCTAATTAGGGTGTGACGGTCAACGGTATATAGCATGGCTACAAAGCCATGTTTAATAATTTAATCGTTCCCCGATTGCATGGAATGAACATGGAAGAGATACTGTCCCAGCAGGATGGCGCTACGTGTCATACAGCAAACAAAACAATCAACTTATAGAAGGAAGCAAAGGGACATATAAATTCGTCCAAGATCTTGTGATCTGATGCCACTGGAATATTTTCTTTCGAAATATGTAAAGTCGCTAGTCTACGCTAACAAACCAACAACAGCATTATTCGTTTTATTTAGGACATACGGCCACAAAAGCTTCAAAAAGTGGTTGAAAACTTTACCCCTCTGATGACATTTATCAGATCCAGCCGTGGTGAGCACTCGCCCGAAGTTTTGTTTAAAAATTATGGAATGTATTCTTTCCATTAAAAACAAAAAGTGTTACACAATTTAAAGGTTATTTCTTAAATAGAAAAAAAACATACTCACTGGGACTTTTTGAAGGAATCTACGTTATTGTCTTTCACCTACTAAATAACAAGTTTCAGCCGGTAGTGCTTTAGTTCTCAATTTGTAAGTGTCTACATATTTATATTAATGTGTCAAAACCTAACTTCCGCTTCGGATATAGACATAGATATAGAAGCTAATCGCATACCTAAATGCAACAATACCTATGCAAATCATTTCATTCTCTTACGAAAAAAAATGGATTCAGTTTGTTAATAAAATGAACTCATATAGTTATTAGTTATACCGAAGGGTGGTGATCCATCAGTCTAGGGCTTAATAATTGACGAATGCGTTTGACAGCAGCTTGAACTTATGAAATTTCATTTCTCTTCGAAAAGTACAACAGCAATTTTTTTTGATGTTGTTGCTTTTGATTCTTGGGATTTCGTATACATACCTACAAATAAGGGTGAATTAAAAATATTCGTTTGGGTCGGTGTTAGATGGGATTAACGAACAGTTGCTTCTTTTGAACCAGAAATTGCATATCTAAATTTGAATAATTGAGTTCCTTTATTGCTGCTCATCGCTTATACTTCTTATACCTACATAATATTTATTCCAATTTCCTCTTGGAAAGCTATCAATAATACAAGGACGCCTGCGATTGAAGCGAGTTTAAAAAATCATATTTGTATTGTATTTTATATCGTTTATAAATTACATTTGCTTGTTGCCGCACAACTGACAAATTCAGAAATATTATATGAATATTATATGTAAAGATGGTAGAATACTAGCATATATATATTTTATATGTATACACTTCATAACGAGCGTAATTGTTGCTTTACTAAAGCTATGTTTACACGATTGCCAGATCTGACAATATTGTCGGATCCTTCAGTAAAAAAATTGTCCCAAATGTCTTGCAACCGTGTGAATTCAGTCTGACAATATTTGCAGAAAACTAATTGTCAGATTATTGTCAGACAACAACCGGACAATGAAATTTTCATATCTCTGGCAATCTTCTGAACACATAATATGTCGCATTGCCAGACTATTTTCAGACATTAGGACATTTGCAGACTCATTTTCAATTGGCAGATGTAGGTACTATGCTTTTGAAGTTGACAATTTCTTCATTGTCATATACATATTTGTTTCCATTTTTATCGGGAAAAACTAACTGTAATGTTTTCAAACAGATCTGCTGTGAGCGAACGCATCGTCTGCAACGAGTACATATGGAACAGCCAATTTTCTACCGGGTAGTTCTTTATGTGCTGTCAAGTCCAGCTGATTGGTATCCATCGCTAGTCCGAATGTGCACCGGTTGAACACACCACTATCCGAAAATCGACGGTTACGACCGACGTCGATATAATAGTAGTTTGTATTCCGCATCGGTAATGACCATCAACACAATGCTGTGTGTGCCCTTATAATTGTAGAATTTACTACCAGAATTAGGTGGTGCCACCATTACAAAGCGCTTGCCATCCAGTGCCCCAATGCACTTGAGGAATTGCCACAGTTCTTGGAATTTAGTGGCAACAGCTTCCCAGGCCTATGGTGTTTTCGGCGTCTTAAATGGCATAACGTTCATTGTGGGTGAATTTGAATTGGTATGTTGAACTTAATTTACCTTCAGATATTTCTCCACAAGAACTTTATAGAGGGCGTCCAGAACATCTGGAATAATTGACGAAATCGTCGACAGTGGAATGCGAAACAGGTACTGCATCGACCGGAAATTCTCACCGGCAGCTAGATACCTTAAGGTTATAACCAGTCGCTCAGCAGCCGAAATTCTCGCGCGCATATTAGTATCTTGCTTTGTTAAGTGTGGAGCCACCAAAGCAAGAAGCTCATCGAATTGTTTCGCATTCATGCGCAAGAAATTTCGATACAATGCTGGCTCCTCAGCACGCAATTCCACCAGCAATTTGGCGTAAAGTCCCTCCTTCTGACGGCGCGTTCCTTAATTCTTTCTCCAAATACGGCGACGTTTTCTTGGCAATTCTTCATCCTCACTCTCGAAAACGTACCCAAAATAATTGCAAGTGCATTATTATTATTCATTTTATTTTTTTTATTCAACTCCACAAAACTTTACAAATATGACAGTAAAAATTTCAGTTGTCAAATGCTTTTCAGTTGTTTGTGGCGAAAATGTGCCAACCGTTTAAACGGACGATTTTCAGCTTGACAGTTAGGCCGGCCATTCACGACACAAAATAACTGCGCAAATAGATTTGAGCAAAAATCAAAATTATTTTGATTTTTACACAGTTAACTGTACAAACACCGCCATTCGCAATACAAATGCACTGCGCAAACGCCAATTTGCGCAGTTATTTTGTATAGGGTTTGTATAGTGAATGGTCGGCCTTAGAAAATGTATTGTCAGCTAACTCGTATGACAATAAAATTGTCAGACTTTGGGACAAAATCTGGCAACCGTGTGAACTTGCAATTTAGCGTTATAAGGAAGTTTCTCATTGTTAGCTTATTCGAAGCTCATTGTCATAACATGACAGATGTAAAAATCAGGCAATCGTGTGAACATAGCTTAATTCAAATCAATTTTAAAGTAGTGAATTTTGTCCTGATAGTCCGCAATGCAGGTCCCGTTAACATGTTTTATAAAAAGCATGTTCATCAAAAGCAAGCCAATCAGATTCGGCTATAAATATTGGTGCTTGGCATCATCCGATGGATACTGCAACCTATTTATGCCATAATGCTGCTGCAGCAACAAATACAAATGCTTATTAACGCCTTGGCCTTAAATTCAACAATTTTTTTACCAGCCGTAAACTGATGTGCCGTCTGAGTGCTCTTGGTTATTCCGCTTGCGGAACTGTGCGTGACAATCGTACCAATCGCGCTCGTAAAAGGGACATGAAGAAACGAGAGTGCAGTACATCTGGGGCCGTATAACCGCATCAGTAAGAGAGCGCCACTACCACTTCACTGAATTATGTGAATTTGTAGCAAAAAACTTACACAATTCAGTGACATGTTGGTAGATGACTAATGAGTAGCATGAGGCAGTCCCAGACTAGTTGGTGATTTTAAAGGCGTTTGTAGCTCTCAGAGAGAATGTAAATGAACTTGTTGGTGTTGGTGCTGTTCCTGTTTAGATTCTCCATGATACAGAGTTCTATTGAGTTATTCAGCTTGAAATACGGAGTTTATTATATATATATATATAGTATAGAGAGGATTTAGTGGTTGCTCCGTATACTCCTGCCCCAACTCCTTCATCTCTTTTGGATACATCCGTGTACCACACGAGTGAGCCTTCAACAAATGTAGGCTTATTATTACACTCCCCGTTCTCTCGTTCCGGGAGATTTACCTTGAAGTTGTGATTGAAGTAGTATCTTTTCAGACAGTTGTCGGTAAGTGTTATTCCTAGTAATTCATTCCTATAGGGTTGGTGAACCAGGTCTGAGTGAATTAGTTTGGTTCATTATTAGAACTTCCAACGCTGCGGCAGGAGCTGTTCTCATTGCGCCCTATATACACACACATTCTAGCCATTGTTATTTGTTGAGCTTCGCCTGTGTAGATTTTTCTTTTGTTTTTGTCCACCAATTGGTCTAGCAATAGCTGTGTACATCCACAGTGTCATATTGAAGTTTAGACCCCAGTTTTTTCCAAGAGACTTTTGCAGGTCCATAGTGAAATCCTTGCTTTGTCTATGGCATTTTTAATATGAAAGTTCCAAGTGAGTTTTTGTTCGATGGTAACACCCAGATATTTAACTTCACTTGAAAACTGTATCTTTTCACCAAATAGTGTCGGATTCGTTAGTTTCTCCAAATTTTCTTCTTTTAGTGGAGGCTGTGCTTTTATTGGGGTTTATCTTTGGGTCTTTTTTTTTGCACCAATCCGCAACGATATTCAGAGCTCTCTGGAAGTGATCTGACAGTGTTGCTTCAAATGTGTCTCTCAATAGGATGGCGATATCATCGGCATATCGTCGGTAAATCCAGGAGTTTATTAATTACAGTGGGCCACAATAGGGGGGTGGGGACCCCCCTTGTGGGCAGCCATTCGCAGCAACGACCCTGAGTTGGGTGTAAGCTAGTGATGTTTTTATTTTCTTCTGTGCTAGCATGCTGTTTATCCATTTATATGTGGTATTGTCTACCCCTATGTTTTATATGCATCGATATATCTGGGCGCGATCCATGTTATCGAACGCACCCTCAATATCAAGAAAGCAACCAACCGCTATCCCCGTGTCAGTTATGGATTTTCTGATCTCCTGGCTGAAACGCATATTGATGTTTATGAAGGGGGATATAATGAAAGGCCCCTCTCTGATATGTCTGTCCAGGATTTGTTCAATGGTTTTGAGTAGGAAGGAGAAAAAACTTATCGGTCGATAGGATTTAGGCAGTTCTGAGAGTCAGCTACCTACTTTGGGGAGGTATGTGACGATCACTTCCATCCAACTCTTTGGAATGTAACCCTTCGCATAACTAGCCCTAAATATGTCAATAAGGGTGATAGTGGTAACGTTTTGGAGTTATTCCTGGGAAAATTCGCCATCTCCAGGGGCTTTGTATTGATGGAATGAGCTTATATCCCATTTAATGTTTCCCTCTTGGAACTGATCCGTTGCCCTCTTCCAATCCTCACTGGCAGTTCTGTTTACTCTGACCTAGATCGGAATCTCCGAGATCAATAGGGTAATGAATAATGATAGAAAATGAGTTTCGGCTTAGAACTTAACCGGCTGGAGGCCGTCCTCGACAAAGGAGCCATCTGCCTTTTTTAACAGCCTTATTTTTTTAGTGTGCTGATTTGAAAGAATTTTGTCTACACCTGCTCGTTTCGCATATATCTAAGCAGAACGTTTTGACGATTGTATTTGGTTTGGCTTTCTTTGTACCTTTCTCATTCTCCATCTCTTTTTGCCCTGTTGAAGAGTTTCCTAGTCTCATTTCTCAACTTGACAATCTTGTTAGACCACCAGGTGTAGATCAATTGCCTGATTTTCTTTTCTATCGCCAAGATTGGTGGTATGCATTTGTGATAGTTAGGTTCAGATTGTCACATAAAAGTTCAAAGGTTCTGTAACATTTAGAAAGATTTTCACCAAAAGCGAGGCTGTGTGAGTCCCAGTCTGTGGATATTTGATGTCTGAATGATTCGCGGATATTATTACCAAAATTAACATGGAAGATGTTGAGCCAATGATCTGGCATTGAGGTTTCTGTATATACGCTCCAGTCTTCAATGAAATTTTTTAATGAATGGGGTACAGACTTACATTGCTTCCCCATAGTGTATGGTAAGTGTTTGCATCACATTCGATGTATAGCTGTTTTTTTCTATATTTTTCCAAAATTTCCTAAGAAAACGCGCTGTATTCTTATGTTAAAAGCTTATTTACCAAGAGAAGCCCGAAAAAAGGATATTTTACCAATCTGTCCTGTGTTCAGGGTTTTTTACCAAGAGTTCCTTAAAACACCAACAAAGTTTCTTGAAACCCAAACAAAGTTTATTTTTAAATTTTATCAATATTAGTTTTCATTTCCATTACTATACGTATAAGTCTTCACATACACAACTTCATTATTTTATTCGCAGGCATCAGGCTCATTCAACTCCCGAATCGAAAAGGGCCTATGACCCTCACCGGTTTTTTCGGACGCCTGAATCTAACTACATATGCAGGGTGTTTCCGAACTTTTAGAACCGAAAGCAATAAAATACTTTTTGTTATTTTTAATTGTTCCAGGTTTTCCCAATCTATGAGTTTCTCCACAAACTTATGAAGTAATTCGTTTTAATTATTGTTTCGTTCATAAAAAAACATGTTTTTAATTACACATTATTTTGAGGAAAGTGATCGGAAACCAAAAAATTGCACGGGAAAGAAAGATGTTAGAACTTGCGTAAAAATTGAATATCTGAAGTCTAAAATAAGATATTAATTTGATATAAAGCAATAACAAAGAGAATTATGTATTTTTATTTTGTTCAATCAGATAACAATCTTACAGACTACGATACAAATGTTTGTTGGTGGGTATTGTAATCTAGCAAGATATTACAGATGGGCCTCCGGGCTCATCTACACGTAGAGTTAAGCATTTTGAACTGACAACTTCAATATTAAGCCAATGGCATCTGTTGTTCTGTCTACCAATGGCATAGCAGCTTCTATCGTTGTTTTTTGACAGCTGAAACCAAGCACGTAAAATATAAAGGAAGAAAGTAATGTTCACATATTCGATCGGTTGCCTGCTTGTAAAAATAATGTAGATTGTTCTTTTGTGAATTAGATTTTCAAAATAAAGTGTATTAAAGTATATTAAATAATTAAAACTTTTTTAAGATTTAAATTAAACATTTAATGATTTAAAAGTATCCCCGCGAATAGCTCAAAATAAAAATCAAACCTGTAACAAATAAGTTGGCTTCTCTGATGCATGGGGCAATTGACTCATTACAACCATAATAACTTCGATGAAACTGCTCATAAAGTATAAGACGCCAACGCGCGGTCCTCGATGGAGTATTTCCATCACTGGCTAGAGCTAGCAAGTGGGACAGCTAATGTAAAAAGTATATGGAAGTCTCTTATAAACATAACCCTCCGCGAAGGGTCAGTCACCTTGACGTGTGTACCATCATTGCATTCGATGGTGCCGGTGCGGAGGCTTACGGCGCAATGACTCAACGGGCTGTGCTGTCGCTAGTAGGGTTACCTATGGCAGCCAGCCCCTGAGGAGTGCCAACTAAGAACTGCCCAGGACATTCCCGTCCATCCCCCACCTCAACCCCCCCCCCCCCCTCATGATCCTTTGACCCACCCTCTCCCACTCCCCTCCCTCTCCCCGTCACTTACCCAAACCTAATTTCAGTGGTGGAGCGAGCAAAAAGTAAACCGTGCCCAAGGATGAAAGGTTGGGGGTCAAACCAACCGCGTACGAGCTCCCTCAGGTGCCCAGGCGAAGACCTTGAGGTAATTAAATGCCTTACCCCGACATGGCGGCGCTGCCGGGCGGACAATCCCTTCCGGCCATACTCGTGGGATTCAAAATTTCAAACCTAACAAAAAAAACACAAAACAAGGATGTTGACGATGATACGCTAAGTATCGGCGGTGCGGACGACACAATAATGGTGGAACCGCACAACACACAAATTGAGGCTCTAGAGGCCGGAAACATGGATGAAGAGATATCGAAGGAAAGGGAAGAGCAGCTATTAGCTGAACCCTCCGATGAGATTATCGAAGTAACGGCGGTGAAAAAGAAAAGAAAACTGTCCCCTGGTCTGCTGAGGAAAAGGGAATTCAAAAAGGCCAAGCATATCTATGGCATTCTCACCGCCAAAGACAAATCCAGCCTAACGGAGAAGGAGAGAGCCACGCTAGAGTGGTCCAGAGAAGTCATCGCACAAGACATTCTCACGAGGCCCGTGCTGCCGATACCAATGATTGTGGCGAAAGACGAGGCCAAAAAGCAAGGTTCAAACAAGCCGAGGGATGACATTGCTAAGATGGACCCCAAGGCCCAGAACAGAAGCGCAGATAGAAAAGAGGCGAAGCCGATCCGCAGGGAGCCTAGCAATAAGCCTGGCCCTAGCGGACTATAGCTAAAGCCGAACGCAGGAGGCAGAAGAAGTGAGTTCGCCTCAAAGAGAATGCGGTCTTCGGAAGACTCATCGAACGCTCCGAAAAAGGCCAAGCAGACAACCACCGTGAGCCTCAAGGGGGCGCCAAGCACGGGGGTCACCAGCCATGGGGGCAGATATAGCGAGGTAACGAGGAACCCGCTACAGCTATCTGTGGTGGATGCCAAAAAACCGAGCGGGCAATATGCAGTGGAGTGTGGCAAAAAGATAGAGCAGGCCTTAAGCTCAGCGATTGTCAACCACATACTCAAGAATGCAGGTGCAAATGCCCCCGCCTATGGCAAGATGAGGTGGATAAAAGGAATCACCTACATCGACTATAAGGAGCAGGCTTCCAACGACTTTGCCAAAACGGTGATAAACGGCCTAGTACTCTGGGAAGGAGCAATGCTTAAAGCTGTCCCCATAGAAGAGGTCCCCAAGAAGGCAAAAGGGAGAATTGTCATCCCCGAAATGGGGGTGCGCAAATAGGAAATACTCCGCGATTTACAAGCGCAAAACCCCCAGATACCTATGAAGGAGTGGGAAATCGTAAGCACGGAGGAACCAAGAAACGGTGCCAGAGGTTACATAATCGTCTTCGATGAACCGCCAGCACTCTTGAAAAAAGATATGCAGATGTCGATATCTTTTGCCGCAAGCGAGGTTACCCTCAAGCTGCTGAAACGAACTGCAGAGACCGAAGAGGCGACCAACGCTAGGAGGGAGGAGACTATGCTCATCAATGAAGATAGTATAAATCAACCTCCACCACAGTAAAGTCGCCTCAGACAACTTGAGGCTGCTCCTTGAGCAGGAGCAGCTGGATATGGCCCTAGTCCAAGAACCATGGATCAATAATGATCGAGTGATGGGGCTAGGGTCAAAAAACTTTAACACCTTTTACGTAAATGATAGAGGAAAGGTGAGATCGTGTATCGTAACAAACAAGAACCTTCATGTACTAATGTTATCTCATTTCAGCACAGGTGACTTGACGGTAGTGGAGGTTAGAGGGAAAGAAGAGAACTGCACGGTGGCGTCAGTGTATATGCCCCACGATGACGACACGACAGCGTCCGAAAAAGGTAAGAAAAACTTAGTCTTAGGCGGTGACGTTAATGCCCATCACACTATCTGGGGCAGCTCAGATATCAATTCAAGGGGCGAGGCTTTGTTTGACTTTGTACTCAATTCCAACCTTCTTGTCTGTAATAGGGGTAATGATCCCACCTTCATTACAGCGAACAGAAGGGAAGTATTAGACGCAACCTTTGTATCTCAAGACAGTTCCGTCCAAGTTACGAACTGGAGAGTGTCCAGCAAGGCATCGCTCTCAGATCACTGCTGGATACTTTTTGACATACAAATTACACCCCAGGATAGGAAAATTTTCAGGAACCCAAGAAGGGCGCACTGGGAAAGGTTCAACTCAGAACTCCAGAGGTTCAAGAACGTATGCCCGGTAAAAGACCTTAACACCGAACAAGAAATCGACGACGCAGTTGAAACGCTTACTACGGTGCTCTCGAATTCCTTTGAAAGATCCTGCCCAGTTAGCAGGAAAAACGGGAAAAAACGCCCACCCTGGTGGAACTCCAAGATCGCGGAGCTAATGCAGGCATCGAGATCTAGATGGAACCTCGCAAAAGAGGGACTTATCGAATGGACGACATACAAGGAAAGCGTTAAACTCCTCAAAAGGGAGTTAAGATTCGCAAAGAGGAACTCCTGGAGAAGTTTCTGCGAATCAGTCGAATCCACGACGGAGGCGTCGTGGTTGAGGAAAATCCTATCAAAAGCACCGATACCGATGTCCTCGCTAAGAAGGAACGACGGTAGCTGGACAGAATCGCATGAGCAAACGCTGGCGGCACTGACAGAAAACCACTTCCCTGAATGCACTGATGTACACGATACAGTTACACAGGACACGAGACGGGGAATGGATGCAGATACAATCGACGAAATAATCGACGAGAGAAAGATACCCTGGGCAATCAACTCGTTTGCCCCCTTCAAAGCTCCAGGAGTGGACGGTATTCGGCCAATAATGCTTCAAAAGTCTGAGGAAGCTACTATCCCAAGGCTGAGATGCATCTACTCAAGCTGTCTAAGGCTATGCTACGTTCCGATGGCTTGGCGAGAGGTGAGGGTAATATTCATCCCAAAAGCAGGGAAAGCCACCCACACAACACCGAAAGACTACAGACCTATTAGTCTGTCCTCATTCCTGTTGAAAACAATGGAACGACTACTTGATATGTATGTAAGAGTGGCTATAGGCGACAACTACCTCTCGGACTCACAGCACGCATACATGAAGGGAAAATCTACAGATACTGCACTGCACAGGGTAGTGTCAGTAGTGGAAAGGTCCTTGAAACACAAGGAATACACTTTGAGCGCGTTTTTAGACATAGAGGGTGCCTTCAACAACATCGAGGCCGACGCGATTATGCACAGCCTAAGAAGGGCCCATCTCAATGACAGTCTCTGCGACTGGATTGGTCTTATGTTAGGCACACGACGGATTAAGTCCTACCTAGGAGACATATGCATTGAGAGGAAAGTTAGCAGGGGAACACCACAAGGTGGCGTCCTCTCTCCACTCATACGGCTCCTGATAATAGACGAGCTTTTAAAGACACTGGAGAGGGAAGGCTTCATTGTAAGCGCTTATGCCGACGATGTAGCAATCCTTGTCCCAGGCAAATTCATACCAGTTCTCAGTGAACGACTCAGCTTTGCACTCTTACTTGTTAACAACTGGGTTGCGGGCAGAGGACTGGGAGTAAACCCAGCGAAGACAGAAGTTCTGCTGTTCACAAAAAGAAGGACATTACCGGTGTTTAAACCACCAAGTATGGGTGGAGTGGACCTGTAAATATCCAAGACAGCAAGGTACCTGGGCGTTATCCTAGACTCCAAACTCACTTGGAAGGAAAACATAGAGGATCGGGTTAAAAAAGCGTACGTGGCACTATATGCATGCAGACGAACGTTCGGTAATACGTGGGGATTCAAACCATATGTGGTACACTGGCTGTACACAACGGTGGTGAGGCCCATTCTCACGTACGGCGCGGCGGTATGGTGGAAGGCTACTGAAAAGAAGTGCTATCTTTCAAACCTCACCAAAGTCCAAAGGACAGCCTGCATCGGGATAACGGGGTCATTAAGGACTACACCCACTGCAGCCATGGAGGTTCTACTTAATCTCGTACCCCTGGACATCTACTGCAGCAGTAAAGCAGTAAAAACGGCCATCAGACTTAGAGAGTTGGGACTGTGGTCTTTTAAACCATACGGACATGCCTCCGTGGAGACACAATGGAGTGCATCGAAAAAGAAAGTAGCTACTGACTACTTACCCCACACCCTTGTCTTCAAAAGGAGTTTCGATATCAGAATCCCTGAAAGAGGCGAATGGAGTAATAAAATGGTCACGAAAGAAGAGGAGATAGATATCTACACCGACGGATCCAAGATGGACGTGGGTACTGGTGCAGGCATCTTCTGTGAGTCTCTGGACCTGAGCGAATCATTTAGGCTCAGCAATGAATGCAGTGTGTTCCAGGCAGAGACAGCTGCGATCACACAAGCGGCCAAGGAGGTACAGAGGCGAAAAATAGCCGACAAACACATCATCATTTACTCTGACAGCCAAGCGGCTATAAAAGCTATGGAGTCAGTAGCGATCAGGTCAAGGGCGGTGTTAAGAGGCAAAAAATACCTAGACGAGATATCAGCTGCCAATACGGTAACCTTATGCTGGGTACCAGGTCACAATGACATCTTGGGCAATGAGAAAGCGAACGAACTAGCAAGGAAGGGATCGGAGATGTGTGTATCTCTTGCCCTAAAATCCATAAGAACCCCGCTAAGCACATTAATGCTAAGTATCGACACCGAATCCTTGAGTAAAGCAAACTTACATTGGATCAATCTTGATACATGCAGACACACAAGAGAGCTCAACCAAACGAAATCAAAAACCATGATCGGGTTTAACCGCAAAGACATCCGAACATTGACTGGGGTTCTCACTGGACACTGTATAGTGGGCCTACACGCGGAGCGGCTGGGCATACTGCACAACGACTACTGCAGGAGTTGCAGGGACGTTGAAGAAATAGAATCTATACGTCACCTGCTATGCGAATGCCCTGCCCTTAGAACAAAAAGATTGAAGATTCTTGGCTGCTTTAGAGCTTTAGAGCTAAAGAAACTCCTGAGATTCACATATGAATCAGGGTGGTTCTGTTAAAGCGTATTACCGAGCTGTTAAACAGCGGTTTCCTTTATCTCTCTTTTCAGGTTCCCGGAAATTTTTAAAGAATCCCTAAATGGACACAATGGACCCAACAGTTGGTCTAAGTGAGCCGTGACACCCGTCACAAGGGCATCCATATACCTACCAACCTATAAACATAACAGACAAGTATACTCGGCGAGTTTAAAGAGATTGCATTCCAAATAGTTAGCATAATACTTTTATAAGATGGCCTTACAATCCTCCAATTAAACTTAAAGAAAGCATACCTTGCAAAATGCATTTGAACCTTCTCGATTCTTTCAACTGAATTTCTCTAATAAGGATTCCAAAAAATACTGCAGTATTCCAAAACTGAAATACTAAAGAATAATACAAACTAGGGGTCGCCCCATGGTCGAAATTCGACCAATTTATTCTATAAGTTGAAAAAAAAACATAGGGACGGGCTACAGTCCGCTTGGGCGAACTGTTGGATACCCTATTCTTGTTCATATCCCTCATAAGTGGGCGTGACAAAAGTCTAAGTATGGTTGAATTGTTAAGAACGCTCTACATATTGTGTGCGCTCTAAGGATTTTATCAAAAAAAAACGCTCCCTAGCTCAAACTTGAGTGTTTCAATAAAATTGTTTTATTTAATTGTGGGCGTGTCAGTAGGCGGATTTAAAAAAAATTAACACATCAGCATAAAGGGCCCCTAGAGAGTATATATTATAAATTTCAGCTCCCTAGCTCACTTTGAATTTAAAAAAAAAAAAAAAAAAATGTGGACACGCCCACAGTGGGCGGATTTTGAAAATATTTACACATGAGCATAAAGGGCCCATAGAGAGTATATATTATAAATTTCAGCTCCCTAGCTCAAACTTTGGATTTACAAAAAAATTGTTTTATTTCGTTGTGGGCGTGTCAGTGGGCGGATTTTGAAAATTTTTTATCCCGAGCAGTTTTAGGAGTCATAGATCATATATACAAAATTTCAGCTTTCTAGCTCAAAATTCGATTTTTTCCAAAATTTTGTTTTTTTGAGTTTGTGGGTGTGTCTGTGGGCGGATTTCAAAAATTCGTAAACTTGATTATTTCGGGACCCTAGAGAGTATATGGTTAAAATTTCAGCTCTCTAGGTCCAGTTTAAAGGCCTAATTTTTGCCGACGGACGGACGGACATGGCTAGTTCGACATTACTATCGATGCTGATCATAAATATAGTAACTTTTAGGGGTCTACGGGCAATATTAAGGTATGTTACAAACTGTGCGTCAAAATTAATATACCCCTAGAATAGGGTATAACAAAGTCGACTGTTATACAGATTAATCGGAAAAAGAAATTTTTCAACATTGCATTCTCTGATTTCATATGATATAAATTGTTTCCGGCATCTTCAAGTAACTTTAAGCATTTTCAAGTAGATATTTTTATTAGGTTTAAAACATTTACAAAGATTACAATAAGTATCTATAATGACGTAAATGTGATCATTAACAAATTAATTATTACATTTTAGTTGAATTAAATTAATGAAATTTAAGTTTTAATTTAATATAATTTGAAAAACTGGGTACAAAATGCTTACAATAAAAAGACAGTTGAGAAAAAGAGAAAAATAGAATGGTTAAGCCTAAGCAAAAAGGTATACAAAATTATGGTATTGATATGTATTAAAAATTAAAGTTATAAAAAAAAAATAAAATATTTAACATTAAAACATTAGAAGCCCTAAAACCCACATTAAATTACCAGCCAAGTAAGAAAAAAGAGATACACTAAAACGGTCTACAAAACAAAGTCTTCTTACGCCAAGAGGGAGAGAGTTCCATAAGCTAATAGCATGAACATAAAATTGTCGCTCGGTTGAAATGCATGTTGCACGCGGAGGGATTATAGTTAGAGTACGAGGCAGATTAGACAAAGTAAGTTTTTCAAATAGGTATTGTGAACTTCGGGATATTATGGTTTTATGCAAATATTTTATAGTACAATAGTCTAAGTATTTATCCAGCGTTAAGCCCAAAATTTTAGTTTTATATGCGGATATACGATCCTGGCGCTTTAAACCAAACACATAACGAGTAACATTGTTAAAGACAACATTAAGCTTTCTTTTGGATTCAGCATTGCAGTACATTGCAACCTCAGCCCCAAAAGATAAAATTGGAACAATAAGAGATCTAACTAACATTAATCTAGTTTTGACGGGGGTGTAATACTGTGACATATATAGGTTACGCAGACATCCATATATTTTTCCTACAACAATACGAACATGAAGATCCCATCTTAAGTTGCTATCAAACCAAATGCCCAAATTTTTACCCTTATCAACTATTTCTATGCATTCATTTCCTAGACATAAACTAGAAAAATAACGTGAATCCATACCAGTTTTGGATATTAGCATGCATTTAGACTTTTTAGGGTTTAGACATAAGTTGTTTCTTTGTGACCATTGAAAGATGCTTTCAAGGTCACAATTGAACTTGAGTGTGGCGTCTTGAGTATGACCTTTTTTAAAGCAAAAAAACATCTGAACATCATCGGCATACATATGAACAGAAGAAAAGGTAATGGTGTCGGGTAGATCATTTATAAAAATGGAAAATAAAAGTGGGCCCAGGATAGATCCTTGCGGGACACCTATAGGTGTGTGCTTAAAATTGGACATCGCATTGCCAGCCACAACTGCTTGGGTACGGTCGGATAAGTACGAGTAAATCAAAGAGGCTGCTGAAGACGAGAAATTAAATTGATATAAAAGTTTAAATATAAGTTTTGAATGATTTACTGTGTCAAAAGCTTTAGAAAAATCTAATAATGCTAACAGTGCGATCTGGTCTTTTTCCATGCACAACCTCAGATCATCCGTTACTTTAAGCAGCGCTGAGGTACAACTATGCTGCTTTCTAAATCCTGATTAGTTTTTGCAAAGTAAAGCATTATGCTGAAGATGGTATGATATTTGGACATGAACAATTTTCTCAAAAACTTTGGACAGAAACGGTAATATTGCAATAGGACGGAATTCAGGGGGCGTTTGTACAGTTCCTTTATTTTTAGGAACGGGTATTATTCTTGCAGTTTTCCAGGCACTGGGAAAACGGGATGTCATTAGGATAGTATTAAATATATGGGTAAGTACTGGAAGGATAAATGGTAGGATAGTTTTAATAAATAAGGGATGGATTTCATCAAGTCCTGACGATTTGGATTTAATACATAATACTGCCTTAACAACATCTGTTTGCTATACCCGACGAAATTCAAAACCATCCACAGTTGTTAACGTAACAGTAGGGCAGATGTTAAATGATGACATCATAGGGCTTTGCACAAATGTATTGTTTAGGTTATTTAGATCTACACTAGAAAAATCAAACTCATCTTTGCAACCAATTCCAATATCACGAATATTTTTCCATAGTGTCTTTGTCGGTAAGTTACTGTTCAGATGCTTAGAATAAAATCTACGTTTAGCCTTACAAATTTTAAGAGTTACAATATTTCTTAGCCTACGAAAATCATTATTGTGCTCTTGCAGCCTAAATCTTTTCCATCTCTTGAATGCCAAGTCGCGTCTATTTTTGAGATCCATAATTTCAGGAGTAAACCAGGATATGACTGAGTTTTTAATAGTTTTAGTTTTAATTGGGACGTGTGTATTAAAAAGGTTACGAATTATATCGTTAAGCGTATTTATCTGCTCATCTGATGACTGATAGTTATATAAGCATTGCCAATTCACTCTTTCCAGATCAACTCGAAGTAGATTAGCATTTAAAGCGTTAAAGTTTCTATAAGTGATAGTACGCGGAATCTGGGAGAGTGAAATATTAAAACATGCAAAAATTAAATCGTGCTTGGAAAACATCGGAGCTGATACTTGGTTAAAGAAAACATCGCCACTAGTATTTGAGAAAAATAGATCTAACAAAGTACTACTTGCGTTAGTAAAATGAGTGAGAGTTAAGGAATTTACTAGATTTAGACTAAGGGATTTCATGTTATTTACAAACGAGGCGCTTTCTCTATTCAAAATATTGCAATTAAAGTCACCGCAAATAATTACGACTGAGTAGTGCGTTGAGATGTTTTCAAGCAGCGAATAAAATGGGGACATGTCTATTTGATTGTTAGGACGATAATATACCCCAAGCAGAGTTTTTCTATTACCACCCATGACTTCGACAAAACAGTACTGTGTTACACTATCAGGAGGGGAAGACAAAACAGATTTACATTTAATACATGAACGAACATAAATTGCAGTACCAGAGCCAATCCTACCATACCTATCCCCACGAAATAGCCGATATCCACTCAAGTTGTAAACAGCATTTTGAATTTGTAGTTTAAACCAGGTTTCTGAGACGCATATTACATCAACATCCGAATCAACGAACAATTTTCTAAACTCATCTATTTTACTAAACAAACTTTGAGCGTTAATGTGACACACGCGCAAACCATCACGTTGTTTGCAAAGAATATTATTTAAGGTACGCAAGTTTGTGTTCAAGCCATCGCTACCGAAAACACTTTGACTCATGAGAGTTAGTCAAAGGAATTATAATAAATAAATGCAGCCTCTTGGGCAGACGACCCAGTTTTGCATGAAGTGTATATGTATAATATTCTAAGGGGGACTTGGCAAGTAATAAAAATGGGCAACAGGAAACTATTCAACAAAATGATCACATAATAATTACAGATAATATTAATGTTAAAGACAATAGTTACATGTGCATTATAATAGAAAAATCCTAAATTGTGCAAAGCAAAAGGCAAAAATAGCTTACGATGATTAAAGTTCTTTGTCATCATTTTGGTATTCCTGATGCAACTAGCTGGTCCAAGTCAGTAAAGTGGTCTATGCGAAAAGCTTTCCCTTTTGGTGTCTGACGTACATAAACACATTGATTACGAGTGAACACCGAAGAAAGCATATTTGGGATTTGCCTCTTCAATTGAAAAGCTTTACGGAGAATTGTGCGGTTATATGGCGTAAGACTCTCATTTAAAAATATTCGGCTGTCAGAATCCATTCCAATTGACGGAGGGTTATTGTTTGTTTTGATTTTATGTACATTTCATTTATAGATTTTAATATAGTTATTTTATCTGCTACCGATTGAAATTTTATAACAATAGCGGTGTCTGTTGAGTTATTATTTCTATTTCTTGGCTTCATCCGGAAAATTTGTTTAGGAGTTGTGATATGCGGGCAATTTATAGACGTGCATAGTGTGGTGAAGATATTGCTTAGATTTTCATCTGCGTTTTGTGGTACTCCATGCAATAATACATCAGCAGCAATTTGATCACGATGCATACGATCTAGCGCTCCTTGGATCCGAGATATTTCCGCGTTATTTTGTGATGTGTCTTGAAAATTATCCGATTGACGACTCTCGATTTCGTCGACTCTTGTTGTTAGCGCTGATATAGTATTGGTGACGTCTTCTAAGCGGCTGTTAAAGTCAAGTTTGTCCGATAAATTTTTATTGACTTCCAGAATAAGTTTTTTCAGTTCCGATGTGCAGTCACTCATCCGTTTATTAAGACGACTTGCAAGGGACTTAAAAAATTGTTCTTCTTTTGCCGATAATAGGATGGATGGCGATGGTTCTAGCGGTGCTTTCG
The DNA here is from genome assembly GCA_949715645.1 of Portevinia maculata. Classification (NCBI taxonomy): domain Eukaryota; kingdom Metazoa; phylum Arthropoda; class Insecta; order Diptera; family Syrphidae; genus Portevinia; species Portevinia maculata. The sequence continues at coordinate 301,560,865 of OX454525.1, forward strand.
GTCTCAAGTTACGAGGAGATTGTTCAGATGTCATTTTGTTTTGTTGGGAAGTTCACCGAATAATTAAGAAATGCTATTATAAGTTAAATAAAAGTGATTTGGTTTAAACTTTAACTTTTATGTGTAGCACAATAACTTAGTAAGGTTTTGAAATCAATTTTAGAAACTTTGGTTAGTTATAGAGGAGATTACTTGGACATTAAGTTGCAAAGAAATTTGACGTTAACCACTTTTCACCATTTCTCTCTCTTGAGAGGGGGAGGGGTGAATATGCCCACCCAGGACGGTGCGTTACTCTATGTGACATTCTCTTATATTAGTTTATAAGTTAAATTATGTTAGCTAGGGCGTTTTTGCGAGAGGCTGGGCTCGCCAACTTGTGGTGGTGCTTCTGGGAGGTGATTGACGTTGAATGGGTTTAGTCAGCTCACGGCGGCGACGCGTTTGCACATTGACGACTGCCAGGCGCTCGAAAAGCAATTGGGAATTTGACCACTTGTTACGTAAGGTAACGAGTGCTCTGATTCCCAATTATAGTTAGAATACGTAAAGTAGTTTAAGTAAGTAGAGCAGGTAGTTTGTAATTTGTTTTATACAAATCTAAAATAAGGATCCTGTTAACTTTAAGTTAAACGGCACTGAGCCGGTGTAGGGAAATAAGTCCACGGGAACTAAGTCCACTGAGAGACTTAGTTCCCACATAGTGGGAAATAAAACCACTTTCGCGAAGTGGACTTAGTTCCCATGTAAAGTGGGAACTAAGTCCATTTTTTTATGGGAACTTAGTCTACATTCAAAAATAAGAAGAGGGAACTAACATCCAACATTTAGAATTAGACAAAAAACTGTAAAGTGCAGTTAGTTATCACACTCTTTAAGCAAAATCTTAAGCTTATCATGGTGACATAAAGCTAAAGTTTCAAAACCGTACCTCGCACCTACTCCAAATCAAACAGTGACCCCAAGCATGGGGGTTGCAGGGGGCAGCATGGCCCCCATATGCATTAGGGGAAGGTAGTGTACCTTGGTCCGAGTGCCAATTTTCAGAAAAATACAAAGCACACAAAAACCGGTCCTTCTGTGAAATGTTGATCTTCTGTTCATTTGTCTTCTCAATTTCTTTCTGAAAGCACAGCTGCACGAGTCGGCAGAAAAAAAAATAAACATAGTTTTCATTGAAAAAAGTTTTTTTTTTATTTCTTTTCTGAAGTTATGTAGTGCTTAGTTTTCTCTCTCTTTTCCGCTACTTTAATCGATTTCGGTAAGTGTATTAATAATCTTTTGGTGGAAACAAATTGTCGTTCGTATGTGGTTTGAATACATTCTACGTTAGAATCCAATTTGTTTGGCTAAAGTGGTGTTAGTGTACCTTGGACCTATCATAGCGCGTGTACCGTGGACCTTTGGTTTGTCCTTTAATGTAAGTTTTTAAATGATATCGAAGTGATAATTTTTTTTTTCTTTTATGTCGTTCCTTTAAAGTAAGTTTTTAAATAATATTGAAGTCGTTTGTTAAGTTTTTTTTTTAGTATCTAAAAGAGTTTTTTTTTTATTTGAAATAATTTTTTTTAATCAAGCACAAAAACTTTAAGAAAATGGTTTGTTTTTTGCTTTTGTGAAATAAATAAAGAATGGTACCATTTTTTACTTTTTATTGAAATAAATTAAAGTTTCCACCTTTAAACTATACAAAAACTTTCAATAATATTTTCGGTCCAAGGTACAATACTCCGTGGACCAAGTTACAATCACATCTTTTACCTTGGACCGTTTGAGGTTAGCATATAAAAGTAAAGTTTTCTAAGGAATGGTTAGCAATATCCTTTTGGTAGTTTCGCCATATCATAGAAAAGACGTCAGGTAGTAACAAAAAAAAACTAATGAAAAAACGACATAAAATATTTGCAAAAAACTGAAATCCGGACCAAGGTACAATACCTTCCCCTACACTATTTATGGAATCTACTTGCGATTTCGTAACTAATCCCATACACAGGGCAATGCATATGGGGAGCCATGCTGCCTCCCTGCAACCTCCCTGCTAGGGGTCACTTTTTGATTTGGAGTAGGTGCGAGGTAACGGTACCTATATTACTCTGTCTCAGTTAAAAGTTAATTTCTCTTTTGTTAATAAAAATTTCAAAGTACATATGTACCTACTTGACTCTTTAATTTTATTTTGTTCTTAGTAGACAGTGAGAATTTACTTCATATTAAAAGGGAACTAAGGCCACTCAGAGTTTTTGGAATTTATTTCCCACTTTACATGGGAACTAAGCCCACTTCGCGAAAGTGGATTTATTTCCCACTATGTGAGAACTAAGTCCCTCAGTGGACTTAGTTCCCGTGGACTTATCTCCCTGCACCCACTGAGCCACTGCGTCCGACTTTACATAAAATATAAAATGTAAATAATGATGCGATAAAAAGATGCATTCTGGCTAGATGTTCACAACCTCATCAAGAACATCCCAAAAATAAGCCCCTCTGTTTGCTGTTGCAGATTTTAACGGACATCTCGGGTAATCAAACAAAGACTATAACGACTGCCATGGAGATCTGGGATACTGCACCACTCCGGGTGAAGATATCCTAAGCGTGTACAAGTCGTCACAAAGACGGCATCTGGTACATTTGGTATCACGATTCATGAAGCCTCGGTTTAATGATTGCAAAGTGATCCTAGGGGAGGCAATCACATCACAGCCTCCTTCTGACAGGAATTTGTATGGAAGCGGGTACGAGCAAAAATCAATAAACTAAAGTGTATGCGAAATGATGATGAAGAGTGCATAGCACAAGACACGTGGAATTCCCTACAACGACATTCCTTGGATAGAGAGGTGGTGGACAGATGAAGATAGAGCAATAAAAAGTGAAAAGAAGACGGCATTTAAAGCTTGGTCAAAGTGATCCACTAATAATGGAGATGAAAAAGCACGCCTAAAATTGGAATACAGCCTTTGCAAGAGGCTCGCGAGGAAAAAGTGCGCTGAAATTCAAGCAAAATGTGTGAAGGGCCTTATCGCAAAGTAGAAGAAATTTCTTCTGCGAAGCCAGGCTATCTACGAACTTCGACAAATCACCTTGACCCGGGGCACAACTATTTTTAAAATAGCCTCTCAGAGAAGGAGAAAAGCTAAGGAAATCCAATCGCTAAAGTTCATCAATAATGCTCAAGGGCTGCTTCTTGCGGATAACGAAAAAATATTACACAGGTGGCAACAGTATTGCGAAGGACTTCTACATGACCTAGGATATATTTGCGGAAAATAATTCGGCTATCTAAAAGGACCAGTGCGGGTTTGTTGCAGGTTAATCAACCACAGATGCAATTTAAAGTATAAGGATCATGATGTTTAACACCGTGCTTCCTTAAAGCATTTCCATATGGTTTTGGTTGATTTTGAAAAGGCATTTGATTTAAATATAAAAGATCAAAACTAAGGTGCTCCGCTGGAGTCACCGACGGGTTCGCAGTCAAAGTCGGTGTAGACCAAGGAAGCATCTTATATCCCTGCATATTTACCTACTACAGTCCTTGATTATCTGCTTAAAGGAAAAGTGACGGACTCCAAAGGTCATCAGTTATTCTTCACTTTCGATGGGGCCATTATAAGCTAGGATCAAACCTCCCTCCAAAGAGCACTTGATGTATGAGTACAAGTTTTAGTGGGGAATGGGTGTCGTTTTAGTCAAAAAAATAGGTAAATACTTGGGCTACGAAGTCCAGACATTTATATGAATGGCAGAGCGATTCCCAAGTGCGAAAAGTTCAAAAATCTGGGATCTACGATCAATAGTGAAGCAAGCTGTGATGAAGACATTAGGCATCGCGTATGAGTAGGGTGGATGAAGTGGTGGTACAACTTAGTAATCTGCTGTGATCGAAAAATATCCCCTAAGCTGAAAGCAGGGCTGAACACCGTAGTTGCGCGCCCGGCGTTCACAAATGGTGCAACATAATGGGCAGCGTACAAAATGTATAAGTGCAAATTAACGGTAGCTGAGATGAAGATGCATGACAGCATGAGTAACAAAGATTGATCTAATTAGAAGTTCTAACATCCGAGGAAGCCTTACGACAAAGAACCTATCTCGAAGAAAATTAAGTGTGACCCGCTCAGTTGGATCTATCATGTTCAAAAGAGAGATCCTACGATCAATCAACGTTTACATATATAATCGCGAAATAGAGGCAGGCCCAAAAACTCCTGGGTCATACAATTGGGGCAACACAATCATTTGATTGGCCTCAGTGATGAAATGATTACAAATAGGGAGGGCTGCTGTTATATTCTGAGTTCGAACCGGCGAAACCCATAGGCAGATCAGTAGCGATGCAGTTAAGTGCAAGGGTTATGAACCCTTAAGTCCTAATCATAGCCTCATCGCCATTAAGGCAAATAAGAAGAAGAATATGATAGAGCCTTACCATGTAACATTCTAAGAACATGTTCTAAAATCATTTCCCAAACTATTGAACACTTAGTTGGAAACACCCTGTACACCCTGCCGGTGGCAACAGGTGCAGTAGTAGTGTATTCGCTTACTGAATGGAAGGTCGTGCGTTCGAATCCCGGCCAAGTCCATTACTTTATATCGAATATATGAAATCGTAATCTCCCTAAGCATCTTAGACACCACCCGTGGAGAAAAACCGTACAACTGCACCCAAACACTTCTTTCCTATCTCTCTATTCTTTCTAATAGTAAGTAGCACCGAAAAGCATGCAATGAAAAGCGATAGTGCTGCTTGCTGTTAAACACAAATGCTTACGCTGTGTTACGCACTATAACGGTACTGTAACAACAGAAAAAATACCTTTAGTTACGCTATTATAAAAAAAAATATAAAAAAAAAAATACTTTTTCAACAGGGCCCTAAACGATCTGGCTCAGTCGAATAGCATTGACTGTTTAATCATTTTATTCTATATATAGAAATACAGGAGAATATCTGCAGATTTTACTTGCCAGATTTTACAGCAGATACGAATACAATTGAAGCTGAACTCCTCTTTATTTTCTATCGATTCTGAAAACTCATAAATAACAAACGAAGACACTGAACTATGAGCAAGATATGAGAGAGCTTTAGCAATGACGACACGCGGCGCTCACCCACATACAAGTTACACGTAAGAGCGAAATGTGTTCTCTGTGTGTACGAAAACAGAACTGAAGCTCGTTTCAGTGGAAAACATGACTAGAATCTGAATTGGTTGAAGGGCACCAAGTTATAGGGATCATCTACCGGGGATTTTCCGTTCAGCAAGTAAAATGCTTGCTTTGCATAATAACAACGTCAGTACACATCGGCTATTAAAATAAGACACAAAAAAGGATAGAAAACTCACCCACCCACCTAGAGAATGATTTCCGTCTACAAGAATACCAACAAAAAGGGTAAATGCCTTTTGGTAAAAACGTGCAACATTGGAATGTGGTATATTTCGAGGAAAAATGCACGAGAAACAAAGCCAGCTTAAATTATTTGCAGTATTTGTTTTCCTATTTGAATTTGTAAGTACTATAGTGCTGATGTAAACTGTATTATCTCTTTTAGCACTATGCTCTGTACTTTGGATGAAGTACCGTCATTTTGGAGTAGGCTGTGCATATTAATCTTTTAAGAAAGAATGGAATAAAAGTATAGGGCTCAAGTCATAGCATTCCCTTTTTATAATTCTGTGTATGTATAGAGTGAGAGTATCTAGCCTACTCGATTTTTTTGGTAAAAGATAAAGTCAAAAGTATGTAAATGCAAAGCAAAACAAATAAATTACTTGTTTTTTCGAAGGCTTTACTACGCACACCAAACTACGAGCATGCGAATGGGGTAGGTATACTTGTGCTTAGTAGTACGATTCTTGTGGTTTCTTCACAGATTAAAATAGATCCTTGCTTAAAAAGTCATAATACTGTTTAGAGTAAAGAAAGAAACCCTTTTGTTTGTTTGCGGAGAATTGTCGGGAAGTCAAACTGAGACTAGGTATGAAGAATGCTATGGAGGACTAAGATACGGCACCTCGTCACTTACAGCAGTGGCGAAAATGAAACCCAGAGTGATTGCCATTTTGTAGCACGTTTTATAAAGCCTCGAATAAAAGATTGCAAAGTACCAGTAACACCGCCTCCTCCTGGCAAAAATGTTTATGGCGGTGGAGACGAACAAAAATAAACAAACAAAAGTGTCTGCACGGTTAAAAATCTGTGTGTGTTTTTTAATACCTTCTCAGTATTACAAGTGTATGCATACACATACATATTAGGCCTCAACGGCCCATACAGGGCCTGAACGTGAACCTAGCTTCTCCAACCTCTTTCATTCGAAGTGGAGGGGACTTACAGTTTTACGCCGAATCCGAACAGCAAATTTAAGAAGCTTTTTCAAGACAATTTGATACTCTTGGATGTTTGTCAGACGTTCGCAAGAGGTGTAGGTATGCAATACAAGAAAAAAAAGCTTTTAATATTTTCTATTTATTGAATTGTTTTTTGTAATAATTTGTAAAAAAGTTCAAATTTTTTGTCATTTCTTTTCCCATTGGTGCAAATACATAATACAATAACAAATTAAATTCTAAAACATAACTCAGGCGCGACTATTCAATTGAACCGCACTACACAATATATTTTAAAGTTTGGAGGTCAACAATATGTGTTTTCAAATGTTTTTTAGAAGATGTAGGTATGTGTCTACATACATACAACAATTTCACGTTCTCGTTTTCTCTGTATACAAAATGGTATCGACTTTGTTCTCAGCTGCATAAAATGTTATAATGTACTTAGCTAATTTATTACATTTTTCTATGGTCTTTATGCAGTTTGAGACATGGGGAGTGCTTGGGTAATTGTCAAACCTAGTTTTTTATACAGTACAAAAACTTCCTAAAGTGCAACTATTTAAAAAAAAAATAATTTTGAATAACTTTTTTATCAGACAATGTAACTTTTAGCAGCAAACTTGTTAAATGTTAAATTAAATAAAATGGAGTTTTTGAAAACCAAACTATTCTTTTGTTGAAATTGAACCTTTGCATTTTTCCACCTGTGGTTGCAGGTATATGGGAAATACTTTTAATTTCAACAATTTGCAATACTCGGTCTTTAACTATCTACACATATAACATATCATTTGCAAACAAGAATTTTAACATGCAAACATTGTTATTGGTAAGACAAACGAAATAAGGCCAAATTTAAGCGATGTTGCCCCTCTGCAAGCGCCCTGCTTGGGGCACTGTTCAATTTGGAATAGGTGCAAGAGCAAATTTTTGAAAATGGCACCAATGGAAAGTGAAATAATGCCAAATTGCCCTTATTTCACTTTTGCAAAGCGAAATATGGCCATATTTTGAAATATATGGCTTTATTTCACTACTGCAAAGTGAAATAAGGTCATTTTTCAAATATGGCTTTATTTCGTTTGGCCTTATTTCACGGCACCGGTAAGAATTTGTTTTGAAAATCCGTCTGAAAACAATTTGGAAGTTTTAGTCATATTGAAATATGTATATACGAGTATATATTAATATTTGTTGGAAATTAAAGAGAAATAATATTTGTAAAAAAATATGTTTTATCAAATTGACAGCAATAACCTAAAATTTCATTCACCTTTGTATAAACTCTAAAAATTAGCCTTTGGATACAAGTTTAAAGGCAATTGACACCCGATATTACAATCTTTTGGGGAAAACTGCGCCTGTTATCTTTGTATCCATACTTTACTTATTGAAAACTTTAGAAATTGTTATTTGAAAAAAAAAATCATACGTAGCCCTTACCTTTGCTAAAAAGCATGGAAAAGCTGGTACAACTTCACGTGCGCAAAACTGCTTTGCGATTACACCCACTATCTCACATGCAACATGCCTATCAACGCTGTAAATCATGCGAGACTGCGCTCCAAAATCTAGTTGAGGGCGTGCTTGACAGGAAACATTTTCTTTCATGGGAATTTTCATCGATATTGAGGGTCTTTTGACAATCCGACTTTTGACAGCATGTGCAGCTCCGCCAGACAACACGGCGTAGACGAATCATTGGTAATGTGGATTAAAGAAATGCTAATGAATAGAACGTTGGTTGCGGATGCGGATTTTGGGCGTTATGTTATGGCGGGGGTAACAAGGCGGCGTTCTGTCTCCACTGCTGTGGTGCATGATGGTCGACTCTCTGTTGAACGCACTCAACAGTTCTGACGTATACGCTCAGGCATACGCGGATGATGTTGCCGTGCTTTCTGTTGCATCATGCCTAGCGACTGTCTGCCCCAAGGCGTAGGTGGCCGTTGACGTGATCGACGAATGGTGCACTAGGAATGGGCTCTCGGTCAATCCTCTTAAAACTGAGGTTGTGCGCTTGTAGTGGCTGGGGCTTGATACTGATGTTACATAATACTGGAATGAGGGTGACACGTTCTTGTAGCCTAGCTTAAACTCGCCGGTTGGGCGCGGATCTTTCACTCACTATTCACCACACAAAATAAATAAATCTTTTAACATGCCTACTTGCGTTCTCGTATACTCACACTCTTCTCTTTTTGGTAGCTTTGGGTGGTATCCTACCCTGTGTGGTCCCTCTCGCACAAAATGCAACGCTCCGTTACCCTCCATGTATCAACTTTCTGTGTAGGATGGTCCCTAATACCTAAAAACTTCCTACACCAGCTTACCAAATATACCACCCACTATTCGCCGTTGTCACTTACCTACCCCTTTTAAAGGATCATCGTATAAAAATAAGAAATCCGATTAACTTATTATTCTTCAAACACATGATTTATTTTATTATGTGAAGTTACGATTAATTTATTTTGCAATATACAGAATTCATATCAAATGTTAATTTTTATTTGCAACTCTGGTTTAAGATACTTATAAAACTAAAAGATCTTGAATATAAAAAAATCAAAGTAATTTTTACGTACCTCCTTCGGTCGGCAAATGTTGTGCTTCCAAAACGGGCTTCTCTTGAACAAAAAATAAAAAAAATCACTATGAAGAACCTTTGGTTTTGACATTTAAATATGTAAGTAAAGAAGTTTTTGAAGTATGTTTAAATGAAATTAAGCTACAATAATTTTTAAATGAAAAGTAAAGCAAACTAAACAAGCAGGGAAATCCTCGCTATATCGTAAACATGAAAAATTGATTAAAAATGAAATCCTAATTCTTTGTGAAAAGGTAAACACAACTGGTAAAACTAATGGCCGCCACATCTATTGTTGAGTGACACCTGATTCGCGTGGATATCATTGATCGGGCTAAACGGTTGTTTTTTTTTTGTGTTATTTCAGCAAGAGTATTTCCCACGCACCACTTATAGCGGTCTCCATGTATGGGTTCTTGAACACAAACAGTTACGGAGCAGCTTCCCGGGGTATATACCATCGATGGCGTGATGACGCTGCTAGGTACCCATACAGGAGGTCCGGATAGCCGTTTTACACAATCTTTTATTTTTGATTTCTCGATTATAAGCTAACACTGTCGAATGCACTTTTTCTTTTATATAATTCTTTTTTCTTTGGACCGGTTGTAAATATGTATATACACTTTGCTTCAACTGAATAAGCACAAACATTTTCTAAGCTACGTTGTCCATTTTTTCAAAACCTTGTGCCGTAATATATCATTTGATGATGCAAACTGTTTGCGTATGATGTTGACAAAATAAATCGGAAAGAATATTTCAAAAAGTACCGCTATTTTTTTCCTGGTTCCCTTGCAAAGCATTCAATATGGAAAAATTCAGTTTTATTTTGCGTCAACTGAATAGACACAAATATTGAAATTAGAAATAAAAGTTATTGGGATTTAATGAAAAAAGTTTTTCTTAGAAAAGGTTTTCATTGGTTAATTTTAGTAGTGGATACTGCCGAATTTATTCATAATAGTTTCGTAAATTCCATCAGGCATGGAATCGTATAGCCTCTTTATGTAGTCCAGCGAAATTTCTCCCCAGGCCAATTTAATGGCTGCAATAAGGGATTCTCTGTCTTCAAACAGACGGAGAGACCCATAAACTTTTTGTACTAACCATCCCCAAACGTTTTCTATGAGGTTCAGGTCCGGTGAGTATCTATCCAATTTTTTACTATGGGCGCCGTGTGGATGGGGGCGTTGTCCTGCTGAAAAGTTCAGTTTATGGGTCGGAAAATGCCTGCAAATTTAGGGAAATTTCTTTCCAAAATTCCTTTATAACTTAATGCAGTCATTTTTGAAGTTTGGAACTCATGCTCAACAGTGCCATAGTAGCTAACTGCTTCCCATACCATCTCGACTATGATGCAGCGCTAAAAATCGTTCTTTTTTCCTCACATCGTGGAAGTAATAATTAAACCCATCAGGGCCAACAAAATTAAACTTGTTCTCGTCCGAAAAAGCTACGTGACGCCATTCATTTTTAAAACTCATATGGAGTCTAGAGAATTCTAAGCGCATACACTTCCGTTTCTCGTTAAGTGGTGGTTTCTTTTGAATTTTTAACCGTTTTAGATGTTTGGCATTATTGATAACCCTTCGCACTGTTGAAACGCTTGCAATAACACCGGCTTTCTGCTTTATTTTCGCCGCAGAGTCGCAGGAATTGGAAGCACATCTTAAAATATTGCTCTTCGATCAACCGCTGTTTTTGCCGTTTTTTGACCTCCTTTCATGTTTTTTCCGTGCGAATCTTTGCTTCTTAAATTAGAGTAGACCACACTAGAACTTCGTCCAATTTTGTCAGCGATAGAACGCCCGGTTAGTCCTTGGTCTTTTAGTAAATCGATTTGAGCTCTTTCATCACTATTTAGAGATTTTGATCTAACTGTTTTTCTTTGAAATACAATTAGGTAATCAAATAAAATTCACTTAAAGCACTTCAACTGTTGATCTAATGTGTCAATCTCCACAGAATACTCATAAGCAGTGAAAATAATGACCTTGTGTCTATTCAGTTGACGCAAAATAAAACTGCTTTTTTCCATATTGAATGCTTTGAAAGGGAACCAGGGAAAAAATAGCGGTACTTTTTGAAATATTCTTTCCGATTTATTTTGTCAACATCATACGCAACCAGTTTGCATCATCAAATGATCATCAAATCTATCCGCGAAACACTGATTTTCGTTATTTCTTTTACTTTTTTTTATTCTTTTTCTCAAACTAAAATCTGCTTTACAAGTTCGTTTGTTTTTTTTCTTGAAAGAAAAGCATTTTTCTTTTGAGAGCAGTGCCACGGTTAGACCTCTTCATCACACGGCTACCACAAAAAAACTAACCAACTCATCGAAAAGCGAGAGCGAGCCAAGAACGGAAATCGCCGCTTTCCCATCATGGTGGCAGAAGACATAATGGCCCACGCTGTAAGCGAGTCTCGCTGTGGGCTTCGTTCAAAGGTTTTTTTTTTATTTAGATGGTTTACATCGACATTGCCGTGCATAAAACATCGCGGAACCCAGAAACAAATGAAATTAAATTTTTTTTCTTAGTGTGACCACTACACTCTTTACGAGAAGGAGGAAGCTGATCGGGTTGACTCAGCCAGTGCTAAAAGGCTTCACAATCCAACTCTCCAATGAAGCAAAGTATCTGGGAGTCATCCTGGATAGCAAACTTCTTTGGTCCAAGCATGTTGAGCTGAAGACTGCCAAGGTGCTGTCGGTTTTCTGGCAGTGCAGGGGCATTTTCGGCAAAACATCGGGTTTATCACCGAAAAGAGTCCTATGGATTTATATGGCTATGATAAGATTATTTCTAGCATACGCATCGGTTGTGTGGTGGAATAGGCTTTCAGGTAAATTCGTTACTGTTGCTTTCGACAAACCCCAAAGGAAGGTATGTCTCGGCTACACGGGGCCTTCAACAGCACGCCTGGCTCCGGCCTAGAGCCATTATTGAACCACCGGCCGCTTGATGTTTACATCATGGGTTGCACAATCAAAGCTATCTTACGTTTAAGAAGAGGTGGCTATTGGTATAACTCGCACTAGAGTTTTGATGTACTTGCGCGACGGTTGTCCTTGGACTTCTGTCTTATGGATATGCCGTCCCATGCAATGACACCGGAACTGAAGCGCAAAAACGAAGTCGACTTTCCTTGTGCTCAAGACTGGTTCTGGCCAGACTCTAAGCCTGGAAAGGCAGGCAGTCGAATCTTCACGGATGGCTCCAAAACCGGTCAAGGATATGGTGCTGGTGTCTTCTTGGAGAGCGACAACATTATACTTTTCTTTTCATTAGGCAAACATGCGTCAGTCTTCCAAACAGAGACTTCTGCTATCCTTATGGCCATGTACTATGTTGCAAGGAACAGGTGGAGGGGGTGAAGTATCTGCGTCTGTTGCGATAATATTCAGGCTACGCTTAAGGCCTTGCTCAACCCCTTAATCACCTCCAAAATAGTTCGTGAATGCAAGATCTCGACTTAAACCAACGACCATACCACGTCGAGTTAATCGGTTCTCGTCAGATCACCGTAATTAAACGACGTTGGGCGCGGTTAGTACGTAGATGGGGGACCGTTTGAGAACAACCGCGTGTCGTTGGCCAGTCCCATCTACAGAGTTGAGGTAGATAATATACGTGGTATCACAATGGACCTAAATTGGTCTAAGTGTGTCGGCTTCTGCCGACAGCCACATAAACCTAACCTAACCTAAGATCTCGACTTGACTGGGTCCCGGGTCATAATGGGGGAAATGAGATCTCCGATGAACTTACTATAGGCAAAGCTCAGAGGAGGACTTCTCAGGACCTGAACTGTCAGGGCTTCCATTGACGGTTGGGTTTCATATGAACACAATCGCCGATGGCATGACTCTCCAGGGTGCAGACAGACTAAGCGAATTCTCCCCGACGTTTGTATTAAATCTGCGGCATTCTGGTTGTCTCTCAACAGAAAAGACAGCAGACAGACTACGTGCGTTCTTACGGGCCACTACGCTTTTGCCAAACACCTTAAGGTGCTAGACCTAAGCGATACCACCAACTGCGGATCCTGTGGAGAAAGCGATGACACTGCGGAACATTTCCTCTGTGATTGTCCTGCTTTTGCTCGTATCAGGTGGCAGGTATTTGGTGCTGATATGGTGATTGCTGTAAACCTAAACTCCTTGTCATTGAAGCGCCTTCTCGTTTTTCTTAGGAAAACGAGTAAATTCTCACAGTAAAATGAGGTGTATCTTCCTTGTAGTACAATGGACCAGTATTAAGTCTGAGTGCTCCACTGTAGAAAGTCTCGCACCCCGACAAAAAGAGCCTTTACCTTTGCAAAACACTCAAGTTCAAATTCCATTATGAGTTTAAATTTCTTGCATATGAAAAATTATGCATTTATGGCAGGTTTATTAAAAGCTCTTAATCGCTAAACGGGAGGCATTGGGGACAGGCTGACAGGCGGACTAAATTTGGATACCTACACACTTTTTTGGAATTCTCCAGTGTTTTTCTTAAGTATACCTACTGAAGTAAATTATTATCCATCTCGAATTGTGTGAACATTTTTGAATATTCAAAATTCATGACTTTCAAGTAAACGGAAAAATTACGAATTTTGTAGGTATCTTATGTAACCAAGTGGCTTACCCGTGGGAATGTACCATCTACAATTATGCAGTTATTATACGCACAGAATATGCTTATCATCATGTAGGTAGGTACATGTCGAACGATATCAGATCGATTATAAATATTTACCCGAATTAAACCCGTACAAACCAATGAACATTAGGTAACTTAATTCCCTACAAACCAATCACGTGCGACTGGTTGAACTACAGAAATGGACATCGAAACCAAGTACAACCACGTAGCCAAGCATGACTCTGAAACTCCCTTCAGCAGAGCACCAGCAAAAAGAAAGGAAAAACCTTTACTTTTTACTTTATGCACCTAGATACTTTGCATCATTTATTTTTGTTCAATTCTACAGATGCACATGAATAATAGGTAGCGATGCACATATGATTAACAAACTCTTGTGATACGGAGTTTTCGACCATACCTCTGTGTCATTTTATCTAAAAGGTAAAGTAACTTGGTTCAAGTCACACTGCTTAAAAAAAAAACAAAAAAAAAAACGGTAAACCGTAATGGAGATATACGAGTAGTATGTAATGTATACAAAACTTTTTGCCTGAGCCAGAACAGCATGTCAGAATGTCAAATTGTAAAACTTAATTCAGGTTCGTTATCCTGGTCCCAGGAAAAATTCACAGACGGACACATCCGCAAAAAAAGAAGAAGAAAAAAACTTAAAAAGTACGAATAGCTCTGCAATGAATGCTCATGTAAAATTGCATATTAAACCTCAGTTGACCTGACATCCAGGTGAATCTGTGTCAGACCACACACACAAACACGCAGAACGTCAATTGAGTTAAGTTCTGATTTGCTGATAATATTCATGAGCGTCGTTATAATTGAGAATTGGATTAGTGATAGTGATCCCCATTAGGAATGGAAAGTTTTTACATGAATTGGTAGACGTACTCGTAAAATGTGTACTTTCTATTGTCCGGACCGGATTTATATCTCCCTAGAACTTTATGTTTCAGATTTTATAATCAGCAAACATTTTCATGCAATTTTTTTTATTTTGATTGGACTGAACTGCATTCCAGTTTCGATTAAGTCCAGATGAGAAATATAATTTTTGCATTGATGTTAATAGTATCTACAAGCGTTCGTGTTCTTTATCCAGTGATAATTATGTACCTTAAAATATGTTAACATTTAGGGTGGGCTCCAGTGTTGCCGAATGAAAAAAAAAATCATGATTTTTAATCATGATTTGAGAAAAAAATCATGATTTGGCCAAATTTGGGAAAAATAAAACAACAAAAATTTATTTAACATATTTACATAATATGTAACATTTATTATAAAATTTTATAAATATTTTTTTTTAGTTTGTAGGACTTTCAGTTTTTATGTTTACGCAAATGTACTTGGTACTGAACATTATAGATAATATACCTATTGTATAAAATTTTGATTATACATACTTATGTTATGTTATGTTGATTATATACTTTACTAAAGTATTTATCAAGTAGAGGTTTTTCTACTTTAAAATCAAAGCAATTGTGATTTTTGACTAGTTCATTCGTGTGTAAAAGACCAATTAGTGACTCAGTTTCAAGTCTATTTCTTATTTTAGTTTTAAGAAGTGTTATTTTTGAAAAAAATCGTTCAGTGTTAGCTGATGAGTGTGGCAATGAAAGAATCTCAAAAACAAACTTGGTTAAAAGCGGATACGTGGCAGTTCCATCAGCGTGTTTAATTTCACTAACATATCGCCAAAATTCTTCAACATCATTTAGAGTTTCGTTATCTTTTATAATAATATGTGAGTTATCAAACATTCTCCACTCATTGTCTATATCCTGTAAACTATTTTCAGGAACCAAATTTGCAAAATGTTTGACGAGTGGGAAAATTGATGAACGATTTTTATTTAAGGCGTTTAATGGATCCAAAATCTCCATGTCTCTAAAAACTTGGTTATTAAAATTAAATCAGTTATATATTTGTTTGGTACCTTCGATCAAAAATGATAAGCAATGACATTGAAAGTTTTGTAAAGTGGTTTTGTCAATAGAATATGTTTCCAAAAATGAAGACACTTTAACTCCATAGTACATATTTTTATATGAAAGTTGATTTCTGGGATTAGCATAATCAACATTGTTTATATTTGTGCTATCCAGGTAGCTTTTTTTTATATAACAACTTAATAATGATTTTAGCGCGGTGGAAACTTCGTTATACATAGTTTGAATCTTAGGTTTTTCCGATTGCATACATTTATTTAATTTATTAAAAAATGGAAGCACAAAACTTAGAAAACTTAAGAACATATAATGAATAGGATCGTTCAACATATTTAATATAGTTTGACTTGACAGTAAATGGTCAGTTTTAACGGCTTCAGTAAAATATGCTTTCAGAGCATCAAACTGCATAAGAATGCAGTTAACAACATCTAATCTAGATAGCCAACGAGTTTGAGAAAAATGAAGAATTTTGTTGGGTTTTATTTCCATTAAATTTTGAAACCTTTTCAAAGCACAAATTCTTTTAGGACTATTTTGGATGTAGTTGTACACATCCATACATAAATCCTCAATGCTTGCAGGTTAACGAGAACATGCGTAAGAAGCACAGAGGTGAAAAGAATGGAAAATACATTTCATGACAAATAAGTTTGGTATATCTTTTTGCAAAAAAGTGCGAACGGATAAGTTATTACCCATCATAACCGCTGCGCCATCGGCACCAAAACCTATAAGATTTTTTTTTATAATCTACGAGGATATCGTATATAGTTATAGCATCCGCCTTTTCTAAAGTGAAAAGATTATAAAAAAAATCAGATATTTTATAATCCTTACATAATCGCACAACAGCACATAAGTTTTTATGTGAACTCAAATCTGTAGACTCATCGATAATAATGCTGATAAAAGAAAATTACAGAAAATCTGTAAGTCTGTATTGGGGCAATAAAATTCGGGCTATTAAAACCTGTAGTCCGAATATGTTCCCACAGATAAATAAGTTGTTCAGGAGGAAAGATCACAATGATATTCCTTGTGTTCGAATCTCCCAGACAGCAGAGAACAGACAAACAGTACTGACTGCTGGAATAAGTCCAGAAAGTGTCGCTTCAAACGACGATTTTTTCGTGGTCGAGGACCCACAGGAGAAAGTGGATTTGCTGGGCGCTTGTTTCGAGTCCGTGTATACGGTGAACAATCCTGTTCGCCGTAACCACGACATTGAGAATAGGGCTCTGGTGAGCCACTTCTATCTGCGCACCGAACTTGAGAATTGGCGATTTGAGAATAACGGATTCACCGTATTCACTGATGAAAACCATGCTAATGCAGTTGTCGCCAATGGCCGAGATGCATCGCACTTGTTCGTTTCGAAGGATGATCTTCTGTGCATCTTCGAGTCACTAAAGAATAAAAAGTCGGCGGGGATGGATGGTGTCCCAAACGTCGTATTGAGACACCTGCCTCTGGAGGCTGTAGATATTTTCACCACGCTGTTTAACAATGCGCTGAATAATGCACATTATCCGGCGCATTGGAAGATAGCTGTGGTACACCCTATCCCGAAAAAAGGTAAAGATAGGACGAACCCTGCCAATCTCCGGTCAATTAGCTTGCTTCCGAATATTAGCAAGGTCTTCGAAAAAGTTGTCAATAGAGCCCTGTTAAAGTGGGTCGAGGACAATAACATAATTCCGGACAACCAGTTTGGTTTCAGGGCGAGGCATGACACTATTCATGCCGCGTCGAAACTGGTTTCCGACATTCAGTGGAATAAATGCAAGAACCAATGCACGGGTGCTTGTCTGGTTGATTTTGAGAAGGCTTTCGACACCGTATGGTTAGAGGGACTTTTCTACAAGTTGACCAGGCGGGGGATGCACAAACCTTTGCTATATGTAATTTATAATATGCTTATGGGAAAGAAGTTCGTTGTCAAATGTGGCAACGTGACTTCGAGCAGAGTCTTTACAGCAGGGGGCGGTCAATTCTCCGTTCCTGTTTAACATTTACAGGAGTGATCTGGTGGGTTCAGTCAGACATGCTATAGCGTATGCCGACGATTTGGTGGCATACAGATCAGGTCCTAAAATCGAGGTCATTAATATCCTTTTGCAGCGTGACTTCGATCAAATTAAGCGATATTGCGACGACTGGAAGTTGAAAATCAACTTTCAGAAGACGGAAACAATCTTGTTCAGAACTCCATTGGCTGGGGCCTCTAGGGATACCAGAAAAAACTGGAAGAAATTAGCCATTATTATACAAAATGGGCAGCCATTGGCGGTGAGAAGCGTAGTTAGATATCTAGGTATCTGGCTTGACCAGTATCTGTATTTCGATAGGCATATAGTTGCTTGTCTTGCTGGGGCCAAGAAGGCTTATGCTCTGACAAGGAGACTGTTTCATAGCAGTCAACTTGACTCTAGAGTGAAGGTCATTTGCTACGTGGCCCTTATAAGGCCGATCATCGCTT
This sequence comes from Portevinia maculata, assembly GCA_949715645.1. NCBI lineage: Eukaryota > Metazoa > Arthropoda > Insecta > Diptera > Syrphidae > Portevinia > Portevinia maculata. The sequence continues at coordinate 301,578,900 of OX454525.1, forward strand.
ATGGTTGTCCATTGTGGTTTAATATAGCGCCTAGTTTTATGGAAAAGATTCGGGTTTTGGAGAGACAATGTCTTAGGACCTGTCTCCGGTTGTTCCGAACGCCTGAATGCAACTATATAAAATACTATCCCAACAAGGTCCTATACGATGGGGCTCAGTTGAATAGGATTGACAATTTCCTCATTAAGGTGACTCGAAGGCACGTTGCAAGGGCGATGGCCAGCGGCAATAGTCTGATCTTTGGGGCTTACTACCCCAATGAAATGTACATAGAGAGTACGCTCCGGTCTGGCTTTATCCCGCCGGAGGCATTTATCCATATTGATGCAAAAGGGCTGGTACAGACGAGGGATGGTATCCCGGTATTATACCACCGCTACCGCAGCGCGAGAGATAAGCGGCTCATCCGCGGCGAGGACGTCGCCAATGCTCATGAGCTCCTTCGTTTTAGTACCGCAATAGCGGAGAGGGATAAATTCGATACGGAAAAACAATTTGCCGAATTTTGGTGGCTTTTTGAAGGGGGAGGGGTCAACATGCCCTCCCAAGACGGTGCGTTACTCTAGGTAACATCCTCTTAGTTTATAAGTTAGATTAAGTTAGCTAGGGCGTTTCTGGGAGAGGCCGGGCTCGCCAATTTGTGGTGGTGCTTCCGGGAGGTGATTGATTCTGTAAGGCATCAGTCAGCTCACGGCAGCGCGTGTGCACGTTGACGACTGCCAGGCGCTCGGGAAGCAATTGGGATTTTGACCACTTGTTTCGTAATGCAACGAGTGATCAGAATCCTAATTATAGTTAGAATACATTAAGTAGTTTAAGTAAGTAGAATAGGTAGTTTGTAGTTTGTTTTATATAAAAAATATAAAATCTTAATAATGATACCGAGTTTTATTTGATTTTCTCGACGAATACATATGTAAGACTAGTTCGTAAATAGTTTTTAGGCCGAAAGGCAATAATTATAAGATATAGTTAAGTTTAGGGCGTCCGCATAAGGATCAATAATCTAGAATAAGTATCCTGTTAATTTTAAGTTAGATTTAATCATTTTTGTCTAGTATTTAAGTTGATATAAGCTAATAATTAATAAAAATGAATTTAAAAGTAAAAAGTAAGTACTCATCGATAATAACTGAAAATTTGTTAGCTCTCATTAATAAACATAGGTCTTCAAAGTTTTGTGCTCCTGTTACATATTTAATTATAGCTGTTGATTTAGTACGACTACATTGTACTTGCTTTGCGATTTCAGAATCGCAGCAAATAATTTTTAAAAGACTAGGCAGATGTTCCATAACATTAAAAGCTAAATTATGTTCTGCGATAAAAACACTTAAACTTATCTCTGCCACAGCTACCTTTCTCTTCAAGGAAACTTTAAAATTATCCATTTGTGTTATCCTGGGTGTCATGGCAATTGATTTCGACGCTTCCTTATGTTTGTCGGTGTCTGCATGTCGCTCAAGACTTTTCAGACCCATAGCTGTCTTTAAATCTACTGCACAAATTTTGCAGTATGCAAAACTTTTACCTAGAGAGTGGTAGCTGGTAGTTGAAATAAAATTTTAATGATTTAAATCTAAATAGCAATTACAAAATCTACCTTTTTCGCTTGGTTGGACCCAGTTTTTATATTTGGCCATATCTTCCCATTTTCTGGTGTACTGTTGCTTGTTTGAAGTCTTTCGATTTTCATTTTTTGCATTTTCGTTTACTTCCACCACTTCACCTTCCGTTCTGGGATTTTCCAAAGTAGATACATTGGCAGATGGGACAACCGATGATGGTGATGATGGTTCAATCGAAGGACAACTTTTTTTTTGGCGACGACGCGTTAGGTGGACTTTTATTTGGAGGATTTTCTCTTTTCTTTCGAAGGACAAACTTGTCCATTGTGAATACTTTAAATATAGGTAAATATTGCATTATTAATAAATAGTCACGACATGATAACAATTTCTTACCTTTTCTTTTCTATGAAATCCAATGTTTTTAAATTAATGTTTTCAAAAAAACCGTTGAGAGAAACAAATTTGACCAAATTTGAAATTGTAAATAAATTATGGCACAGATTGTAATTTAAATCATTTGCTTTCGAATTTTCAAATAATATAGCACTCGCCGAATAAAAACAAGAAGCGCAAAAATTCAAGCGAACGTTATGCTGAAGCTGGTTGTTTGTAATATTCACAAAAATAGTGGAAAAAGAACAGTTAAGTTTGCAATAACTGTTGATTTTGTTGGTTTTACGTTTGTGTGTTATTACACTCAGACGTTTTTAAGAAGCAAATAAGTGCGAAAGAGAGAAAGAAGTTGAAATAGAAATACTTTAGTTTTCTGTTTTACGTTTGACATTTTCTAGGTATGTTCGTTCGCTTTCACTTTAACAAAACATTTCCATGGGCCAAAATGAAGAACAATAGATGTGCCCGTTTTGAAGTTAATTGCTAAGGGGATAAAAAAAATCATGATTTGAGACAAAAATCATGATTTCATGATTTGAGTTCAGAATTCATGAAAACTATGATGAATCATAGTTTTTGGCAACACTGGTGGGCTCTCGGCCATTCTGGTTTTAGGTTTTGTTGCTTGACATGAAATCTGTCATTCCATATCCACTAAAATGAGTGCAAATGTGTTCGTGATAAGCTGTTCACAATTATTTGGTGTTGAGGGTGTGTTAAGGTACGATCAGACGGTCATCCAAACTTGTCATCCGGATGACATGCTGACGTCAGAGAACTTTTGTAATTCGGTTGTCATCTGCATGTCATCTGCGAGCGTGTCATCAGCTAGATGACACCCGATCACACAGTGTCATCCGTTCGGTCATCCGAGTGTCATTTTGTCTCAAAATGGATGACACGCTTGCTTTGTCATCCGGTTGACATGACTGGATGACATAGCCGGATGACAGCCTATCACACGAGAAGACACTAATGGCACGGATGACACTAATCACACCGATGACAATTTGTAATACAGTGGGTGATCAAATTATTACGGCGACCTTAAAAAATATATTTTTTTTCAGGATTTAGTGCGATGGTGGAAAAACGCCTTAAATGAGCTAAGGCTAATAAGGACTGGACATCCGAAGACTGGTTAAAGGTGATAACTTAATATGTCAGCTTTCAATAGATTTTTTTTTATATTTTGGATATATTATATTTTCACGATTTTCGTGGCACGCGTTTTTTTGTAGGTCTGCTTTTCCGATGAATCAACGGTTCAGATTTTATCGGATAAGTCGCATTCCCTTTTATATTTTTCGTTTGCCCTCCACAAACTCGAACTTATCCGACAAAATCTGAACCGTTGATTCATTGTCTATTTTTTTTAAGAAAGATATATGTAAATACAAATTCAATATGAAATAAGGCACTTATGTTAATGTCTACGATATTAGCTTTATTTAATAGATAATTGTATGCCATTAGTGTTTAAATATGATGTCGGGCTAGCTGCAATGAAGGACGTCAATGCCATTCAACTGATGAACAAAGAAGTTAGAAATCATGTTTCTATCGCGCTCTCCATTGACGGTAACATTCTGGCCGGCATCGTCCATAAAGAAATATGGACCGATGAGTCTACCAGCAGATAAATTACACCAAACAGTGAGTTTTAATGCATGTAAGAAGAGCTTCTCTACAAAGGCTTCTGGGTTTTCTCCCCCCCAAATTCGGTAATTTTGTTTGTTTACATATCCATTTAACCAACAATGGGCCTCATCGGAGAACAAAATTTTGCGGTGAACATAAGGAGCGAAACATGGTTTTCAAAATAACTTTGTACAATTTGCACGCGTCGTTTTGCCGTTAATTTATTCATCGTAAAATGAAAAAAAGTACTAACCACAAATCAATTTTCAACTGTCAAAATGACAATCTGTAGAAACAGTGTTGCCAGAAACCAAGTCTGTAAAAAAAACACTTTATTTAAGAATTATTAACTATTTTCAGAACATTAACTTTTTTTTAAAATTTAGTCAAGTTAGTTGTTAACTTTGACTGGCGATAGCCAAACATTGATCGGGTCGTCAATGTTACTAAAATGATTTCTTACATTGACCAGTCTTCTTTTTTGCTGTTTTTACGTTAACTCAATTTGACTGGTTCTTAAATTCCTTTATTCCTGAAGCAAGGGATTTTCAAAAATGGCAATTTCGACTCATTTATGTCTGCAATAATTGGATGTTGCGTTTTTATGCCCCGTTTTAAAACATTACCGAAAGAAATATTTCACACTGGCTGAAGCAATTTTTCGATCCATCATAAAATGAAAATAAATTCAGTGAATATCTCAAATCTGGCTTAAAAAATTCAGCTTTTCAGAATTTAATCCATCAAAAATTTTAACGCGAATGACACAACTAGTGACAAGAATGATGATATTAACAACACAGTATCATCTGCGATGATGTCAATTTTGGAAATAATGCGATTCTCCATCTCTAATCCACAAAAAAGGACCAAAGTAGAGGCTGGTGGCATAGAGGTAAGTGCCTTCGTAGGCGCAGTCGAAACAGTTACAAAGCCGGAAATAAACACTCATTATGAAAACTTTGAGATTTTAATAGATGATCTTCCACAAGCTAAAGTCGAGCCTGGCTCCGAACCCGTTCAAAAGAGCGGTATGATGAGGCAAAATGATCCTCATGAAGATGACAATCTATCCGTGGATGAACTATTTGCGATCGTATGTGCTCAATAAAATGTTTAAGTATATTTTGATGAACGCGTTCCAATTCGACAAAACTTAAGACAACAGTATCTAATACTTGATTTTTATTGGCATACCTAGTCAAAAAAGTTTCGAAGTTTCAATTGCCCGAGCAGGAGTAGGCTTAGAATATCACTGCAGAATGATCCCTGTAATACTGATCATAACCACGGCGTAAAGGAAGAACAAGAAGTCAAAAAAGTTTCAAAATTAATATAATGATTTTACTAATTATTACCTAACTATAGATATTTAAAATGCATTACATAATATTTAGTATTGCGTTCTGATAAACTTTTTTGTTAACTTAAGCTTCGTACCTGAAATACTAATATTTTTATTTGTGGTTGCTGGTTGCCAGACGGCCGGGACACGTCCTTTATACACGTCCAGATACTTTCGACGATGTCGAAAGTCCAGCTGAAAAAGAATTAGTCCAGTCGAACTCTTCCCATTCCGCCAAATTAAAAACATAATTAGCTGTCTCACTCACTGCGAAACCTTTTTTAAAAACTTAAATATTTTTGCTGAACGCTTTCACTAAATAACCGCATCCCAATCAATTAAGCAAAACAAAACAAACGAAAAACATAAGGGAAAAAACATTCGCCTAGTCGAACTGTTGGATATCATATTCCTATTCCTATCCCTCATTTAGTCGGCGCGACAATAATTTTAGTATGGATGAGTTGCTAAGAAGGATCTACATATTTTAATTTACAGAATTTAAAGGATTTTATTGAAAAAACCAAGTTTTTGTAAAAAAAACGCACCTTAAAAGTGGGCATATCAGAAAGCTTTATAAAAAGGAATTGTTCAACACGACTTTAACTAATGTCGAATGTTTTCTTTAATAAAACAGTATTAAAAAAAGGGACCGTGTCAGTAGGTAGATTTAAAAAAAGATTTTAATATTCCTTAATGTTCATCTTCAAATCTTTTTTAAACCTTAGATTGATTTGAGGTTCCTAGCTCAAACTTTGATATTTCGAAAAAAATATATTTTTAAGTTGTGGTCATGTCAGTTAGCGGATTTAAAACATAGGGACGGGCTACAGTCCGCTTGGGCAAACTGTTGGATACCCTATTCTTATGCCTATCTCTCATAAGTCGGTATGACAAAAGTCTTAGTATGGTTGAATTGTTAAGAGCGCTCTAATTATAATTATAATTATAATTAGAGTATAATTTAAAGGATTTTATCAAAAAAAAAAACGAAGCTTTTGTAAAAAAACGCTCCCTAGCTCAAACTTTGGTTTTTCAATAAAATGTTTTATTTAATTGTGGGCGTGTCAGTAGGCGGATTTAAAAAAAATTAACACATGAGCTTAAAGGGCCCATAGAGAGTATATATTATAAATTTCAGCTCCCTTCAAAAAAAAAAAAATTAAATTGAATAAAAAACATAGGGACGGGCTACAGTCCGCTTGGGCGAACTGTTGGATACCCTATTCTTATTCCTATCCCTCATAAGTGGGCGTGACAAAAGTCTAAGTATGGTTAAATTGTTAAGAACGCTCTACATATTTTGTTATATAACATTTAAAGGATTTTATCAAAAAAAACGCTCCCTAGCTCAAACTTGGGTGCTTCAATAAAATTGTTTTATTTAATTGTGGGCGTGTCAGTAGGCGGATTTAAAAAAAAACTAACACATGAGCATAAAGGGCCCCTAGAGAGTATATATTATAAATTTCAGCTCCCTAGCTCAAACTTTGGATTTTCAAAAAAATTGATTTATTTATTTGTGGGCGTGTCAGTGGGCGGATTTTGAAAATATTTATACATGAGCTTAAAGGGCCCCTAGAGAGTATATATTATAAATTTCAGCTACCTAGCTCAAACTTTGGATTTTCAAAAAAATTGTTTTATTTATTTGTGGGCGTGTCAGTGGGCGGATTTTGAAAATATATATACATGAGCTTAAAGGGCCCCTAGAGAGTATATATTATAAATTTCAGCTCCCTAGCTCAAACTTTGGATTTTCAAAAAAATTGTTTTATTTATTTGTGGGCGTGTCAGTGGGCGGATTTTGAAAATATTTATACATGAGCTTAAAGGGCCCCTAGAGAGTATATATTAAAAATTTCAGCTCCCTAGCTCAAATTTTGGTTTTTCAATAAAATTGTTTTATTTTTTTGTGGGCGTGGCAGTGGGCGGATTTTGAAAATTTTATATCCCGAGCAGTTTTAGGAGTCATAGATCATATATAAAAAATTTCAGCTTCCTAGCTCAAAATTCGATTTTTTCCAAAATTTTGTTTTTTTGAGTTTGTGGGCGTGTCTGTGGGCGGATTTCAAAAATTCGTAAACTTGATTATTTCGGGACCCTAGAGAGTATATGGTTAAAATTTCAGCTCTCTAGGTCCAGTTTAAAGGCCTAATTTTTGCCGACGGACGGACGGACGGACGGACGGACGGACGGACGGACGGACGGACGGACATGGCTAGATCGACATTACTATCGATGCTGATCATAAATATAGTAACTTTTAGGGGTCTACGGGCAATATTAAGGTATGTTACAAACTATGCGTCAAAATTAATATACCCCTAGAATAGGGTATAAAAATAAATTAAATACTGACACAGTAGGCGGATTTTGAAAATATTAACACATGAACATAAAGGGCCCTAGAGAGCATATATTATAAATTTTAGCTCCCTAGCTCAAACTTTGGATTTGAAAAAAAAGTTGATTTTAAATTGTGGGCGGATTTTGAAAATATTTACACATGAGCTTAAAGGGCCCCTAGAGAGTATATATTATAGATTTCAGCTCCCTAGCTCAAATTTTGGTTTTTCAATAAAATTGTTTTATTTAATTGTGGGCGTGTCAGTGGGCGGATTTTGAAAATTTTATATCTCTAGCAGTTTTAGGAGTCATAGATCACATATTAAAAATTTCAGCTTTGTAGCTGAAAATTCGATTTTTTCCAAAATTTTGTTTTTTTGAGTTTGTGGGCGGGTCTGTGGGCGGATTTCAAAAATTCGTAAACTTTATTATTTCGGGACCATAGAGAGTATATCGTTAAAATTGCAGCTCTCAAGGCCCATTTTAAAGGCCTAATTTTTGCCGACGGACGGACGGACGGACATGGCTAGATCGACATTACTAGCGATGCTGATCATAAATATAGTAAGTTTTAGGGGTCTACGGGCAATATTAAGGTATGTTACAAACTATGCGTCAAAATTAATATACCCTTAGAATAGGTTATAAAAAATAGTTCTCAATAAACTCTCGGACTTGCTATCAAAAAGTTATTACTGACTTGAAAATCGGGTGCACTATTTAACCAGTTTTAAGTTTTTAGGAGCAGGATTTAGAATTTTTGAGCATAGGGTAAAATAATATTAAAAAACTAAAAAAATATTAAAAGTTATAATAATTTGCAATTACAACAGTTACTATTTAAAGGAAATAAGAATTACGAAGGCGATAGTAGCGAGTGACGATCATGTTTTAATTTTAAGAAAAAAACATAGGGATGGACTACAATCCGCTTGGGCGAACTGTTGGGTACCCTATTCTTATTCCTATCCCTCATAAGTGGGCGTGACAAAAGTAAGCGGATTTAAAACATAGGGACGTGCTACAGTCCGCTTGGGCGAACTGTTGTATACCCTATTCTTATTCCTATCCCTCATAAGTGGGCGTTACAAAAGTCTAAGTATGGTTGAATTGTTAAGAACGCTCTACATATTTTGTTATATAACATTTATAGGATTTTATCAAAAAAAAAAAACGCTCCCTAGCTCAAACTTGGGTGTTTCAATAAAATTGTTTTATTTAATTGTGGGCGTGTCAGTAGGCGGATTTTAAAAAAATTAAGACATGAGAATAAAGGGCCCCTAGAGAGTATATATTATTTCAGCTCCCTAGCTCAAACTTTGAATTTTCAAAAAAAAAAAAAAAAAAATGTGGGCGTGTCAGTGGGCGGATTTTGAAAATATTTACACATGAGCATAAAGGGCCCATAGAGAGTATATATTATAAATTTCAGCTCCCTAGCTCAAACTTTGGATTTTCAAAATAAAGGTTTTTTTTTTAATTGGAGGCGTGTCAGTAGGCGGATTTTGAAAATGTTTACACATGAGCATAAAGGGCCCCTAGAGAATATATATTATAAATTTCAGCTCCCTAGCTCAAATTTTGTTTTTTAATAAAATTGTTTTATTTAATTGTGGGCGTGTCAGTGGGCGGATTTTGAAAATTTTATCTTCCGAGCAGTTTCAATATTCATAGATCATTATAAAAAAATTTCAGCTTTCTAGCTCAAAATTCAATTTTTTCGAAAAATTTGTTTTTTTGAGTTTGTGGGCGTGTCTGTGGGCGGATTTAAAAAATTCTTGAACTTGATTATTTCGGGACCCTAGAGAGTATATGGTTAAAATTTCAGCTCTCTAGGTCCAGTTTAAATGCCTAATTTTTGCCGACAGACGGACGGACGGACATGTCTAGATCGACATTACTATCGATGCTGATCGTAAATATAGTAACTTTTAGGGGTCTACGGGCAATATTAAGGTATGTTACAAACTATGCGTCAAAATTAATATACCCCTAGAATAGGGTATAAACAGGATAATGCACCAATACACAACGCCAGAGTGGTAAAACTTTACCTTGAGAGACAAAATGTCTCAATTTTGGGCTGGCAACCACTGGCACTATTATTATTATCTTTAATTATCCGTATTGTAAAGTACTACAAAAGACTGAATCTTATTTGTACATTGGAATAAAATTGAATTGAATTGAATTGAACCATACTCGCCCGATTTGAACGTCATCGAAAATGTTTTGGGATGGCTTGTTCGGAAGGTCTTCGAATCAAGCAAACAATATTCAAATAAAAATGAACTTATAGAAGCAATTAAATGTAGCTGTGCCTCCATTTCATTGGATTAAATCAAGAAACTGTATGATTGTCTGCCTAACAGAGTTTTTGCGGTTATTCATAACCAGGGTGGAAGCACCCATTACTAATTTTTGTTATTTTGTTTTTAGATTCGTCAAAATTAATATACCCTTAGAATACTCGTAGGGTATAAAAATCACTAAACATGAGCATTATGAGCCTTTAGAGAGTATATATTTTAAATTTCAGCTTCTTAGCTCAAACTCTTTTTTCCGATTAAATTGTTTTTTTTTTTTTAGTTTTGGGCGGTTCAGGTTCGGATTTTAAAAATTTTAACTCCCGAGCATTTTGGGCCTATTAAGATGATACGATAAAAATTTCAGAATTCTATCTCAAAATTCGATAAACTGTTTTTTTTTTGAGTTTGTGGACGGATTTTAAAAATTCTTAAAGTTGATTAGTTCGGGCCCCTAGAGTGTATATAGTTAAAACTTTGGCTTTCGAGCACAAGTATTAAGGCCTCATTTTCGCCGACGGCCGGCCATGGCTAGATCGTGATAACTATTGATGTTGAACACGAATATAGAAACTTTTAATGGTCTACGGACAATATTAAGGTATGTTACAAAGTATGAGTCAAAATTAATATTCCCTTAGAATAGGGTATAAAGAACGTTCTTCTGCACGATAGAGGCTGTAAGCCAAATAATGCACGCAAACTATTATAAGATGGTAAGGGAATGAACCAAATTATATAATCAAAATGTAAATTGAAATATAAATGCAAATTAAATATAACACCTAAGTCCTTATGGCTGATTACCCTATTAAGTTTTTGATTTTGTAGCTTATGATTAAAGACAATAGGCATTACAGATTTGGAAAAAGTAATTACGGCGCATTTATTACTCCTCAATTGCAACAGTTGCAACAGCACCTTAATTCAAATTATTGATATCTGTTTGCAAATCGCAGCAGTCTGCCACAGTTCTGATTGCCTTAAATAACTTGACGTCATCTGCAAACTTTAGAAATTTGACGCCTTGACCACTGAAGGGAAATCATTTATGAAAAGCAGAACCAATAGGGGACCTAGGTGGCTGTCCTGTGGTACCCCAGAATGGTTTAGTATTTCAAAAGATTTTTCAAGCCCAATTTGTGCAAAATGAGAACGACCAGTCAAGAAATTGGTAATCCATTCTAGAAAATTAAGTTTTTTTTAATAGAATACGATGATTGACTCCATCAAAAGCCTTGACAAATCCGTAAAAATAACATCTGTATGATATTTTTTTTCCATGTAGTTAGGCAGAAATTCGTAAAAATTGGCAGGTTAGATGTGGTAGACCGTCCAAGAACAAATCCATGCTGATAATCAGATATATGATTCCTAACAGCATTATATGTACATTTTTCTCTTCACAATAGACTCAAAAATCTTAGGAGCAACTGCAGTTTAGTGATGGTTGTATAGTTTCCAACTACTTGCTTGGGGCCCGATTTATAGATGGAATTGACGAAAAAAAATTTCCAAAAATGAAAAAAATACACCAATACACAAGACGGAGATGGGGGTTTTCTCCATTTATTGAGGTACTTTAACACAAGTAACACCCTGTATATTGGTACGTTTGCTTTACACCTAAATAAAAATGTGCCCCGCAATTCTGTGTACCGGTTCGGTCGATCCTACCGTCTATCGACATAAAAGGCCGTAAGTATTTGGATATTGGAATATATCGCCAGGGTCTTGTTTTTTTTTATCCAGGTTTATAAAACCTCGATTTTCTCAAAATACCGACTTTAGTGTTTAAGATACTTGGGTTAACGGTAAAAAGGTGGCAAATACATATTCTAAAACAAATACCGAGTAAATTTGTTTTGTACGACTTAGTGGTGCACTTTATTTATTTATTTTAAATAAAACTCAACCAGTTAGAAAGTATTGGCAAAAGCATTGTATATAAACCTTATAGTAGTGCAACCGTGCGTAAACGACGATACGCCATCAGTGCGCATTCGCCCGCAACAAATCATGATAGTCTAGTTCTACACCATTCTCGTGCTGGGAATATGAGTAGGAGGATGATGCAGGTAGTGGTGGTGGTTGGCAAAGCAGGTTTCGTGTAGATTTATGGTATATTTTTTGTTCGCTTTGATGGAAGGGGTATGTTATGTTTTCTGGATTTTAACACAATTGGTATGTGTGTGTATGATCGTTGAAGGAGAGTCGCATTTCAGCAGTGAAGATTCTCAAATGTTTTTTTTTATAATTCATACGAGTATTTGCAAGTGAAAAGCAGATATTCATATTTAATGGTAGGGGCGATGGTGGATGAAGAGAGGTGGGATAATTGTAGTTGGGTAGATTGATGGTATATTATTTGTTTGCTCTGATCAAAGTTTTTGGGGTAGGTTATGGCATATTGCGATTAGAACAAAACCGTCACCTGGAACTTATTTTGTTGTATTTTATACACCTGAGTGCCTTAGGTATTCTTTTTGATACCTACTTCTTTTGATACCGTCATACCGACCACTAGCGGCCGATATACTTAATGAAAATTTCGGTTTCAGGATGTCCCAGTAGGTACTAAAGAAATGAAGTATAGTTTAAATTTATCTTTTGAAGTAGGTAGGTACAATTATGAAATTTTATAGGTAAGTACCCAAATGCATTAAAAAATTGAACTCCATCAAACGCATGGTTAGACGTATCGCATGTTATAGAAACCCACATTTTTTATTCTAGCCTCGTTAATACCTCAGCCAGAAAAAATATAAGTTTCATATGTATGTATATACATACAGTGAAATCTTCCTTGAGGGGATATTAATGGTGCACATTTTTGTCCGCTTAAGAGAGTTTACCGTTTAAGGAAAATTAAAACAACTTATCCATCTTTAAGCTAAAAAGAAAAGTCTTCATATTCACTTATGTATGTATATACAAAGATGGTATATTAATTGTTGGCTCTAATGGAAATTTGGGGTAGGTTATGGCATATTGCGAGGAGGCCGTAGGATGTTTGCTGGTATTTAATACAATTGGTATGTACCTCCGTCTCACCTGATTACGAACAGGTAGTTTCTTGATTTAATTTTACTAAATTTTTAAACTCCTTCGATAATATTGGAAAAACCAAATGCAATATGAAAGAAGGCTATATTAAGTTTATGTTGTAAAAAAAAAATTGGGATTAGGTAGATAAATTAGATTTTATTGTTACTTTTCCCAAAAAGTTTATAAAAACATAGGGGCGGGCTACAGTCCGCTTGGGCGAACTGTTGGATACCCTATTCTTATTCCTATATCTCATAAGTGGGCGTGACAAAAATTTAAAGGGTTTTAACGAAAAAACTAAGCTTTTGTAAATAAAAACTTTGGTTTTTCAATAAAATTGTTTTATTTAATTGTGGGCGTGTCAGTAGGCGGATTTAAAAAAAATTTAAGTATGAGCATAAAGGGCACCTAGAGAGTATATACTATAAATTTCAGCTCCCTAGCTCAAACTTTGGACATTCAAAAATAAAAAAAAAATAATTGTGGGCGTGTCAGTAGGCGGATTTTGAAAATATTTACACATGAGCATAAAGGGCCCCTAGAGAGTATATATTAAAAATTTCAGCTCCCTAGCTCAAATTTTGGTTTTTCAAAAAAAATATTTTATTTAATTGTGGGCGTGTCAGTGGGCGGATTTTGAAAATTTTATGTCCCATGCAGTTTTATGGGCCAAAGATCATATATAAAAAATTTCAGCTTTCTAGCTCAAAATTCAATTTTTCCCAAAATTTTTTTTATTTAATTGTGGGCGTGTCAGTGGGCGGATTTTGAAAATTGTATGTCCCAATCAGTTTTATGGGCCATAGATCATATATAAAAAATTTCAGCTCTCTAGCTCAAAATTCGATTTTTTCCAAAATTTTGTTTTTTTGAGTTTGTGGGCGGATTTCAAAAATTCTTAAACTTGATTATTTCGGGACCCTAGAGAGTATATGGTTAAAATTTCAGCTCTCTAGGTCCAGTTTAAAGGCCTAATTTTTGCCGACGGATGGACGGACGGACGGACGGACATGGCTAGATCGACATTACTATCGATGCTGATCATAAATATAGTAACTTTTAGGGGTCTACGGGTAAGGTAAGTTACAAACTATGCGTCAAAATTAATATACCCCTAGAATAGGGTATAATTAGTTTTTTTTTCGTCGCACCTGATTACAAAAAGTAACCATATCTACCTGTTATCATATTTTAAATAAAATTAAAGGCATTAAGAGTAACAGGGACCTTAACCAACGACCATACCTCGTCGAGTTAATCGGTTCTCGTTAGATCACCGAAATTAAACGACGTTGGGCGCGGTTGGTACGTAGATGGGGGACCGTTTAAGAACAACCGCGTGTCGTTGGCCAGTCCCATCTACAGAGTTGAGGTAGATAATATACGTGGTATCACAATGGACCTAAATTGGTCTAAGTGTGTCGGCTTCTGCCGACAGCCACATAAACCTAACCTAACCTAACAGGGACCTTAGTTCAAAACATAATTTCTTAGAAACAAAAACTAAGGGTAAAAAAAAAATTCATTAATAGGTAGTGTGGTAACTGCGACACCCGGTGGAAGTTTCTCACCTTGGAGGCTGTCATCAAAAATGACAGCTGTCATTCAACTCACGTGGATCTCTCTGCCTGAGGAAAAAAGAATAAAAGAAAAGAAAAACTGAGAATTGAATTCAAGAAATAAAAAGGAGTAAAAGAAAAAGGTTATTTGTTCTTAATTAAAGTTGCAACATTTTGGCGACGAGGAAGAAAAAAAAAAAAAAAAAAAAAAAAAACATGGCACTAAATGAAAGCGTGATGGCAAATGTGAATAACACGACGGCACAGACATTCGGAAAACTGGAGCAATTTCAGCCAACAATGGCATGGAATAATTATAAAGAACGTATGGAGTTTATTTCGAGGCAAATGGTATAACAAATGAAATTTCCATGAGAGCCATATTTCTATCCTGCGTTGGAGAATCAACTTATGAAATTATACGGTCTTTGCTGACGCCGCTAACTCCAAAAGATGTGTCGTTTAACGAAATTGTGGAGAAATTAGATCGTCATTTTCACCCGAAACCTAATGAAATTGTGCAGCGTTTTACTTTCCATAAGCGAAGCCAAAAGAGTGAAGAGACGATTGCGGATTTCGTGAAGGATCTGAGGAAATTGTCGGAGCATTGCAACTTCGTGGAGCTAGATAATATGTTGAGAGATCAGATTGTGTGCGGAGTGGCGGATGAATCACTGCAGAAACGGCTTTTCAGCGAGCCAAAATTAGATTTCAAGCGATCGTATGAAATTGCAATAGCGCATGAGGCTGCCCACCGACACGTAATGGATGTGCGGGGCAACATGGAGGTTATGGCGGTATCGTCAAAGAAAAGATCTGGAAACGTTCGGTGTTATCGATGTGATGGAAATCATTTTGCAGACAAATGTTTTTTCAAGGAGAAAAACTGCGATTTTTGTCACATAAAGGGACATTCAAGCCGAGCATGTTTTAAGAAAAGGACAGCTGGACGTCAACAGCAAGCTGTCCATGTAGTAGAGGAAAGGGAAGATGAAAAGGAAAAGGAGACTCCATCGCATGCTACTCCAAATTATTTTTTTGAGCTAAACGCTATTCAAACATCGTCCATACACCAGATTTTGACAAAAGTCTCGATAAACGGCGTGGAGGAATTCTTTGAGGTGGATTCGGGGGCGGCATGTACAGTGATTTCCGAGACCACGTGGAATCGCATTAATCGTGGAAATAAGCAGCTGGTACCCTCCACGGTAACCTTGCAGACTTGGTCAAAAGAGAAATTGCAGGTCCTGGGATCGGCTAGGGTGAATATTAATTATAATAATAAAGACATATATTTGCCGGTTCTTGTTATTGCAGGTGGTGGGAGATGCTTGTTGGGCAGAGATTGGTTTCCGGCCCTGGGAATCACGGTGCAGGGGGTGTGTGTGATGGAGTTGGAAATGGAGGGGGTGAGTGGGTTGATGGAGAAGTACCAGAACATTTTTAGCGAACATTTGGGCGCTTACAACGGGCCGCCGATTTCGATTGAAGTATTACCTGGAGCTACCCCGATTTTTCTGAAACATAGGCAATGTCCTATTGCATGGAAACCAGCTGTTGAAAAGGAGATTGCTAAACTGGTCGAACAGAAAATATTGGAACCGGTTCTGTTCTCTAGATGGGCTACTCCGATCGTACCCGTCTCCAAGTCCGACGGCTCAATTAGAATCTGTGGCGATTACCGAAGTACAGTCAACGCTGTTATTAAGACAAATTCTTATCCGCTTCCTCTTATCTCGGAGGTAATGGCCGCGATTGCGGGTAGTCAGATATTCACGAAGTTAGACCTACAGCAAGCGTATCAACAACTAGTGGTGGACGATTTCTCCGCCGAGCTATTAACACTTAATACCCACAAAGGATTGTATAGGGTCCGGAGGTTGCCTTTTGGCATTTCGGCCGCTCCTGGTTTTTTTCAAAAATGTATGGATATATTACTAGCGGGTATCAATGGCGTTAAAGCATATCTGGATGATATCATAATTTCTGGGAAAGATGAAGCTGATCACACACGAAATTTAGAGGCTGTTTTAGAGAAATTATCTCGAGCGAACTTGACGGTAAATAAGTCAAAGTGTCTTTTTGCGAGGCGAGAAATGGATTTTTTAGGATTCCATATCAGTGGCAAGGGAATCTCACCGAACAAAGAGAAAGTCAGAGCCATTCAACAAGCGGCCGTCCCTGAAAATAAGCAGATGTTACAATCATTCCTTGGATTGCTGAACTTTTATAATTCATTTTTACCCCGAAAGGCCACCGTTGCAGAGAAACTACATCGTCTGCTAGACAAGAATGTCAAATGGGAGTGGACGAATGAGCATCAAATAGTTTTCAATGAGCTCAAAGCTTTGCTCGATTCGGAAACTCTGCTCATACACTATGACGTCGCGAAGCCACTGGTTTTGTCTTATGATGCCTCACCTTATGGGGTTGGGGCGATTTTGTCCCATAGGATTGGGAGCACTGGCGTGGAGCGCCCAATCGCTTTCGCTTCGCGCACGTTAGGAATTCACGAGCGCAATTACGCCCAGTTGGACAAAGAAGCTTTGGCCATTATATTTGGAATGAAACATTTCCATCAGTATGTGGCTGGAAGAGAAGTTATTATTCTGACTGATCATAAGCCGTTACTGGGAATTTTTAATAGGAAAAAACAGATTCCGCAAATGGTGTCACCACGCATGCTACGTTGGTGTTTGTTGTTATCGGCTTATTATTATACAATGGAGTATCGGCCAGGGCCGAAGAATATCAAGGCTGATTGCCTAAGTCGACTGCCACAACCTTCAAAAATTGATGCGTCGGAAAAAGGGCCGTCGGATATCCTTATGCTGGAAAAGAATAGTAATGCACCGGTAAAAGCCGAGCAGATTGCTGCTGAAACGTTTAAAGATCCAATAATGTCACGTGTATTGAGAGGCCTGTTGCATGGTTGGCCGCAAGAATTAGAGAAAGCTGAAGATTTTATACCGTATTTGCGACGTAAAACAGAACTTTCTACTCACAAGGGCTGCTTGTTGTGGGGAAGTAGATTAATCGTGCCCCCCAAATACCAAGCACAAATCTTGGATCTCCTACATGGGTATCATACGGGGATCAGCTTGATGAAGGCGTATGCTCGTAGCTACGTATGGTGGCCCAAACTTGATCAGCAAATTGAGCTCAGAGTGCAAAGATGTGTCCAGTGTCAAACAACTCAACGGAACTTGCCTTCGGCACCACGACAATTCATTCAGCCATACGAAAAACCATGGAATACGTTACATATTGACTTCGCCGGCCCGTTTCAAGGGTATACGTTTCTAGTGGTTGTAGACTCAATGTCTAAATGGCTGGAAGTAAAAATAGTACGGAGTACATCGTCGGCTGAAGTTAAAAACAAGCTACGGGAGATTATTGCTACGCACGGCCAACCTCAAAGGATTATTTCCGATAATGGAACGGCGTTTGTGTCAGCCGAAATGCAACAATTTTATATTTCCAATGGCATTAAATACAACTCAACAGCCCCTTACCATCCATCCAGCAATGGCCAAGCGGAACGTATGGTGCAGTATTTGAAGACGTCTTTGAGGACTATGACCGAAGGCGATATGCATACTAGACTACAGCGTATTTTATTTAAGCAGCACACAACTCCGAACACCACCACTGGTAAGAGCCCAGCGGAGCTACTAATGGGTCGGCGACTTCGCACGGTATTAGACATCGTTCATCCGGATGATGGGCAGTTAACTCCCATTTGGTCCGAGGAAGGCCAAGACGTTAGGAGGTTTGAAGTTGGAGATTTGATTTATTTCCGGAATTATAATACATCAGGCCCGTCATGGCTGGAGGGCACGATAATCGAAATCACAGGTCCAGTATCATATGTGGTGAAATCGGTAGACCATAAAGTAGGACGTCGACATGTGGATCAGATAAAACGCCGCGTTCCAAATGACCAGCCCCTCTTAATGGAGATTCCTACGGCCAGGGAACCAGCTGAAAATGAGGTAGAAACGACATCATCATCACACACCTTACCCCCCTCTTTCCCATCAGCCGACACGAGGCCCGAATCTGGGTCTGAACAAGGACTATCGTCAACACTAGAAGAGAAGGACGAAATGCCGCCCACGACCAATGCATCCATCCCCACCACCTTGCCGATATCCGATGCTGACATGATCACCCGCTACGGAAGATTGGTAAAACCACCTCAACGCTACGGAACGAATTAAAAGGGGAGGAATGTGGTAACTGCGACACCCGGTGGAAGTTTCTCACCTTGGAGGCTGTCATCAAAAATGACAGCTGTCATTCAACTCACGTGGATCTCTCTGCCTGAGGAAAAAAGAATAAAAGAAAAGAAAAACTGAGAATTGAATTCAAGAAATAAAAAGGAGTAAAAGAAAAAGGTTATTTGTTCTTAATTAAAGTTGCAACAGGTAGGTAGGTTTTTCTTGTAGTAGTAGGAGCTGGAAGTGTGCGATTGATGAATGATTTACACAAAGCGTAGGTATGTTGGAATGGTAATCTTTGATAGAGGTAGTGGCAGTTAAGAAATTAGAAATACCCGCCAATTTAACTTAAATACATGACCAAAACCAATTTTTTCAATTAGAAGTTCAAAATTTTTGTTGTGATAAGTGCTTAAGGATTTTCTTGTGAATTAAATAAGATTGTCAGAAGGAGTAAACGCATTTTAAAATTTTGTTAAGTACCAACTTATTCACAAATTTTATTTAAAAATACTTTTAATTCATTTATTAATTTTATTATAACATATAAATTTTATATTATTTTACACTTCACTATTCATATTACATTACAAATAGTTTTTTTAAGACTCAATTTAATTAATTTACATATAGATTTTACATTTATTTACATACACATTTTTTATCATTTTACATATCATATAACATATAATTATATAATGGTTCTATGTGCGTATAAAGGATGGAACACTGTTAAAAGACCGGGTAGTTGCTCCTTTTTTAAGATCCCGGGAGATCACAGGCGGCAAATTTGGCTTAAGCACGCGCAGTGTGATAAGTCTTTCAAATCTGTCTTTCTTTGCGAAAACCACTTTTATGATATTAACATAAGATATAGGGACAATCGGAAGCAACTGGATGCAGATG
This sequence comes from Portevinia maculata, assembly GCA_949715645.1. Lineage (NCBI taxonomy): Eukaryota > Metazoa > Arthropoda > Insecta > Diptera > Syrphidae > Portevinia > Portevinia maculata. The sequence goes on from OX454525.1 coordinate 301,598,241, forward strand.
CTTTGCCGATATCATTGGCTTTAATCTGCAGTTGCTCCGAAATTGCTATTGATTATTCGTGCTTCCGGATCATGAATTCGTCCATGCCCCGACATGAGCCGACTTCCACGGTCACGTCGGGACAAATTGATCAGCCCATTGAGCCATCGGGATCTTCTCGCCGACCGAATGAGCCACCTTCGTCTCCTTTCACTCCTTTCATTGTAAGAAGGCCATCGGACCCCATAACTTATATAAGAGATTATTCTCTACGGGATTTAGCTCCTCATTCTTCCCACATTTCACCCAGTCAATTTCCTTCTCCGGGACTCCATTCATATAGAATGGAGCAACCCAAATTGTTGCAAGTAAGGAACATTCCCCAACACATTTTTGAAACGCCAAAAAGACTGAAGATGGACAGGGAGTATAACTTGCGTAAGCAGTTAGATCGTCAATTGGAAGGTTTGCCTGCTGACGTGCAGACGTTCATCTTTGCGCAAGCCTTCCATAAACCCAAAAGTCATTGGGCAAATGACGAAAAAGACGTTTGTTTAAAACTCTTTTATAAGTCCCCATCTGCGTACTCATATTTGTTGAGTACGGGATTCAAATTGCCAGCGGTAAGAACTATTTATCATTGGCATTCGGCTTTAAGCTTGCCGGCCGGCTTTTCAGAGCAAATATTTTCCCTGCTAAGCAATAAAGCTAAAGTGATGACAGCGATGGACAGGAAATACGTTTTATTATTCCACGAGATGGCAATTAAACCCGAACTCGATTATAATATTAAGGACGACCTAATTTATGGATTTACCGACTTTGGAGAGCTTGGCAGGACGACCACAGTAGCCACCAAAGTGATGGTATTTACGTTAAGAGGGCTTAATGGAAATTGGAAGCAAACCGTTTCATACTACGTGGGATGCCCAAAAGGAAAAGATATTGCAGAGATGTTAAAAATAAACATCAGCAAAATAATGGCATGCGGCCTAAATGTCGTCGCGACAAGCTGCGACCAAGGATCAAACAACGTACTGGCTTACAAACTGCTAGGAGTGTCAGTAGAAAAGCCTTATTACGATGTTGGGAATGAAAGGGTTTTCATGCTGTACGATTATCCGCATCTCTTCAAGAGCGTACGGAATATATTGTTACAGCACAAAATCATAATTTCAGGAGAAATTATAGATGGGAACGTAGTTGTTAAGCTGTATGAAGAAGACTCGAAAGGAGTTTTGCAAGTCTTCTTCAAGCTTACTAAGAGCCATGTTTGCCCAAATGGTTTTGAATAACTATCGGTTAAACTTGCAACACAAATATTCAGCGCTAATGTAGCTGCCGGAATTTTGTATGCAGTGAAAGCAAACTGCTACAAAACAGTTGAGGAACAGAAAGTTGCCGAATCAACAGCAACTTTCATACAAAAAATGAATGACTTGTTCGACAACCTGAATAGCGACAGACTGAGTTCCAGGAATCCAAGTCGTCAGCCAATTTCAGATTCGACCGACACACTTAAGTCAATACGAAATGCTCGCCAGTGGATAAAAATGTGGGAATATACCGGAAGACTGCAAAAACCTCTTTGCTTTTTCGGCTTGGAGCAGACACTGCTAGGAATTGAGATGATGTGGACACATCTTAAGAGTACTGAGCAGAAGTTTCTCCTGACTGCGCATCTTAACCCAGATCCAGCAGAGAACTTATTTTCGATGGTGCGGACAAATAGGGGATCGTATGAGAAAAACCCCTTGGCTTACAGATTCATAAGAAATCTTAAGCAAATTATATTTAAAAATTTAAAATCTTCATATCATTCGGGCTATGAAGATTCTGGAGCAGAGCTATTGCTGGATGAAGCAGATCGCGAAGAACTGGATATTGAGCGGGTAGCGAATGAAGAATTTTCAGTTGAAGTCCCATTAGAAGACCACATCATGGAGACCAATATTTTAAACAATATCGAGTACGATGACGCAAGGAACAACACTATAGAAACAGTACTAACGAAAGGATGTTCAGAGAAGCTACAGGAAGGAGCTTTGACGTTCTACGCAGGATTTGCAGCGTTTAAGTTACGGAACAAGATTAATTGCGAAGCCTGCACGCAATTTATGATCGATGAGACAAATTCTTATCGAGAACAAGCCTTGTTAATACGTCTCAAGGCTTATGAGACCACACAAACTGTGTCAGAGTTTGGTAAGCTTACGGTGCCTACTATAAGCTTCGAAAATACTGCGAAAAGAATAAATGAGATATTCGAAACGGTTTTTCCTGAGGACCGCAAACAAGCAAACTTGGTTGAAAACCTCATGTCTCAGATGATAAACCAGTTGGAAGTGACAGAAACCATGACGTGTAGCAATTATGGACACAACGAAGACATCGTTAAATTTATTTTAATCGGACTGATTAAATTTACAATAAAAAAAACAACAAGGATTTAAGGCTGCCAAACTTTAAGGATAAGCATCATGTAAATAAATATCTATAAATAAAGTTATATTTTAATAAATGAATGGGTGTGTTTTTCTGATTTTCATATATAAATATTTATAAGTACTCATATTTATTTTTATTTGTTTTTAGTTATGGTAATATTAATATATAGTTTATTTTTTTTTTATATATACTTTAGGTATGCGCTTTTGGTTAAAGGACCCTATGCGTTGTTATGTTACGTAATATTTTATTTATTTATTTATGAACTATGCGCGAGGAGTAGGCCTAATGGGGATACCTCGGTGAAAAAAAACGCATCAAATGTTCCACCTCCTGGGTGATGCGGAAGAGAACAGACTTGTGTTTTTTTTAGTACAAACCACAGCATTAAAAAAAAATTAAATAAAATATTCAATGCTGTGATTGGTACCTATGCCTCGAATATCCAAATTGGTTAAATGAACATTTCTTTATCTTTAAACTACATACATAATATTCTCAGTATTTGTTTTTTTTTTCTTTTAAGAAAGCAATGAAAACATATATTTTTGCATGTCTAAATAGGTAGGTAGTTTGTTTGACATTCATTCAAATAATAAAAAAAAAATGTAAATCGACAGGTGAGCTGCCTCTAACAGATATACGTATCCAACAACGTGTTCGCTTATAAATATCTGATAAAAAAAACAAATCGAATATTTCTGAATCAATTACAAAAGAAATGATAGAAATCGGTGAATTTTTGGACGAGATATACCCAAAATAGCAAGAGTCTAAAAAACCATAAACTCATAATTTCTTTACTTCTTACATGTTCAGTAGGTAAAGTAAAGGAACAAGACCAAACTGTGGTGGATTCCGGGCCACGAAGGTTTTGAAGGCAACGAAAAGGCCGACGACGGGTTGCGATATCACCTAAACATAATGAAAATAGTTGACTCTGCAGAATGCCGGCTATGTCTTGAGGAAGACGAAACAGCTGAACACATTCTAGGTGAATGTCCGGCCTCAGAGAAAAACTGAGTTCCGAAGATATAAAGAAGTGGTCTGCTGGTAGCATTATCCGCTTTATACGGAAAGAAGAAATACTCTTAGCTTAACATATTTCTGGCCCAGACGGTACAAACGACCTTATAGGTCGCAGTACCTTTTTCTTCGCCTTGGCGAACCAGAAGCTAAAAAAAATATATTGCAAATTTCAGCAGAACCATTTACTACAGGGCATGACAACTAATAATAGAACGAAACGAGGAGTAGGCCGTCTGATTAAAGCTCGGTGATTAAAAACACGTATATCTAATGTTACAACATGGGTAATGCGAAAGAGAACCAATCAAGCAACCTTCATTAGAAGCAAAAAACACAAACAAGTGACCTTCCTCAATGCTTTATTGCAAAGGTGCAGGGACTTTAAACAACGAAAATTCGTATTATCCATATAAATATTCATCGTGTAGGTACCTATTGACCAATAAGTGGTGGTGCAGCATGGCACAATACCGACACAAAATAAATTATGTCATTGCTTTATAAATTAGACTGAATATTTCTAAATCAATTACAAAAAGAATGATATAAATCGGTACATTTTTCGACAAGATATAGCCAAAATAGCGAGAATCTAAAATGCGATAAATTCATAATTTCTCATTTGAAAGAAAAATACCCAAATCAAATTTTATTAAATTTTTCGTTTCAAACGAATCGCCCCTTCCATCCAGAGAGTCGATAATGCGAAATCCATTATCCATACAAATAATAACTTACTTGGTTTCCATCATCAACCTCTGTTACTTGCAAAGCATACGTACATGAACATGCTACCTGCGCTGCCTACGCCTATGCTCCTTCTTACAATAAAAAAAAATGCATACACAATGGAATGAAATTCGTTCGGCGGAAAGATTCGAGAGAGACAAACCGGTTTATTTGGTCTTGCTTTCTTCGTTTTCAAAGTGTGTATTTAAAATGAAGATGACAGCAAAAGTTTAGACACAAACATTCTAGCTCAATTCATAACGCCATCTGCATTTAGTCGGCTAAAACAAAAAATTCGACATGATGGCACTACTATAAAGTGTATATACGAGTACAATGGCAAAAGTAAACAAGATTATAATAAAGCTTCCAGAAGCTGATGATAAAAAATTCGCTTTCCTGGTAAGGAGTAACTTTTCGTATACTATCAACCAGATAAAATGACTTCCTACTTCTTCTGTATTACATCCGGTGGGAGCAAAAGTGATCACTGGTGTTAAACCGAAAAAGAAGGCCAATAAGTCAACTTGTACCACGTTGTCCCAGGTGAAATGTTTTTCGTTCGCAAGTTATTATCCCTGGAAAACCAAAAGTTAAACGTTGTTCAACACCATGGTCCCCTTCAGTAGCGCATTTATTTCTTAACACTTTTTTATAGGAAAAATGCAAATTTATATTGTTTCAGTGCTTATTCGGTGGAAAATTTCATGAGATTGCTGTGTCCCGGAATTTTTTTGTTGGTGTATATTTTTGGTACAGTTTTTATGGTTTCTATCCACCCCCAACAGTTATCGGTTTGAAATGGAATTTCTAGGGACAAGGACATATCGCAAAGCCAGAGAGATATTAAAATTGCACCGCCTCCGTTCTTTTTTTAGGGGTGCGATAAAAAAATAATAATAATAAACTTTGGCAATAAAACGGAGATAATGGTCGTCCAATGAGTCGTTAAACGGTTGCCTTGAATACAGCATGGTGTCGCCAATGTTTTTGTGAGCGAATTGGTTGAACAAAAAAGCAAAACAATCAGGCTAGAACTGGAAGTTATTGCGAAATTGCTCGAAAAGCTTTTTCACGAATTAAATGAGTGTGGCCAAAAAGCGAGCAACAATTAATGAAAAGCATAAACGGCCCATTACAAAGAAAGATTGTTGGATTCCAGTGCCTTATAGGTGATAATTTGATGGTGCAGCGTCAACATTATTGAATATTTGTAGTTCGTTTGTATAATGTTTTATCTTTGTGACAGTTTGTATGTAGCTTCTTTTCATGAAGTGCGATGAATGATCGTAAAAGATGGCAGAGAATGAAGCATGGAAGTGTCGATAATAAAGTAACTGAGAACTTAATAGAAACTTCATTCTTATGAACATTATGATTTGGAAGACGAGTCATGCCCTAGATGACTGCCTTGAGGTCGTTGCTTTGTTTTCAATCAGAGCCAAACCGTGGCCAAAAAAATATTTCTATTTATTTATTCTTCGAACCGAAGATACATTGAAAATGGAAAAATAATTCTCACTTACTATTGAGTTGTAAATTACCATAAACCACGGGGCTCCCCTAGCTTTCTAGGTACCTAACCTACATATATATTTTACAAGATTAATTTAATTACAGAAAAAGACGAAATAAATTTAAGTCCATCTTGGTGATCTCCACAATTTTGTTTAGAGCGCTCAATAAGGGGTGCCACTGACACTTTCTTTTCGGTATACCACTTTCGCTCAATCTGGATCTCTGCACGGCAAGACGTAAGTTATGTGTGAGGTTAAAATGTTTCCAAATTTCGTAGAATTTAAAATAAATTTTGTTCGTATAGAGTACAGAGCGTTAGGAAAACCTAGTCATGGGTTGGAATTACTGCACAGAATTCCTTGAAAACCCCTTGAAACGTGTCAGGATTTCTTTTATATGTACTTTTGCTCGTGATATAAAGAAAAACATCCGATAAGGTAAGCGCTCATTTGCTATAATTTTGTGTTAACAATTCGTCGCTTGAAAAACAAACTGACATAAGTCAAAATTCATACATTTTCAGAAAAGCCATTTGAAGTTTTTCATAACTTAAAAAAATCATTTTAGTTTGGAATTTCAATGAATACCAAAAAGTTGTAAAGTAAAAAAGTATTATTTTTTTTTTTTCTTTTAAGTGGTATATTTAAGTTAGGTACTACAAAAAGCCGTTTTTCAAAAAAAAAATGTTTGACTTATGTCGTTTTACGACCAAATTGCTATTAATTTAAGAAAAAAGTGTGAAAAAGTGTCGTTTTGTTTTGAAATAAAACCGTTTGTATTTTTTTGCGTATTTTGTAGAAACAACCCACTTTAAATAGTATTAAGTTATAATAAAAAAAATAAAGGAACTTTTAATGAAAAAATCGACTATAATAAAATTATATAAAATAAAACCTAGCTTAATGGTAAAACGACACCTCTTAAAGTAATCAAAATAACTTTGAAGTTCATCAACTAGTTTCGTTCCAAGGTAAAATGACACATGACGTGAAGTTATTTCCCTGCACCAAGAAACTTATTTATCACGAATTCATAATTTTTTTTAGAAGCAAAGTGTTACAAATGAAAAAAAGTAATTTAGCTAGGAAAACAACAGGGATTTTTCCTTAAATTCAAAACGACACTTGTTCTCTCATGCTCTCAGTTTAAGAGTTATAGTTTTGATAGAAAAATTGTATTGACCTTAAATCGCCACTATCGACAGGCATTGTGCGTTTGACTTTAGCTGAGATCGAAAACCTGCTGTCCCAGTGCTTCGCTAAAGTCATAACCAACGACATCAGGTGTGACAAGTCTTGTCTGCCAAAAAACCACATGGGTGAATTTCCACAGGAAACAGCCTACCTTAGCCATAGATTAGCCATATCCATCTGCTACTTGCTGAATATACGCGCCACCTCGGTGCCCCGAGATCAGGAGATATCAAGGTGTATTAAAAATGCCACTAAAATCAACAATCAAATAACCTAAAATCTTTCAACAATCTGCCAAGTTAACCCTCATATAAAAACTACATAAAAAGATCAATCAAACGTGACAGCAATCAAACAACCAAACATATAGCAAGAAACCATCCAACATACCAATCACCAAGTGCATTTCATCCCGAGTCTCCAGTCAAGTTCTCACACAACATCCACACTAGTTCCAGTCATACGTTCACCAATCTAGTCAAATCAAAATCAAATAGCTTAAATTAACTTAATATAGATATTCAAAGTGATGAATTGTCATATCGATACATTAAAAATATGTGTTTTGCCTCCTTTTAAAATTAAATTAACCTAGATTCTTAACTGACATTATTTGCTTAAAACCTAGCCATTGAAAATTAGTAGTGTTTGAAAATTTTAAAATTAATTAAAAAGGTATATAATATAATATCATATCAGCATCAGCGGAACTTTGTGCACAAATTTCAACGCTCCAGAATCATCATACAAAATGTGAGTACCGACATTGAGATTTTACTTATTTTCTTTGGCTTACATTTTATTTATTAAAAAAACATAACATTTGAAAATTGTATGTACATTTAAACTTACCTACCCTTAATTGAAATTACCTACATATATAACTTAAAATTAATACTTAAATACTTAAATTCATCCAATTACCGCGATTATACACATACCTATGATAACATTATATGATTATATCTACACATAATTATCCCTTGGTGTTATTGTTTGCAGAAACACCGTTTGATGCATTCGCATACTTACTCATGGTTTTGATTTGATAACCTAATAAATGAATTACACGTTAATTAAAGAAAACATAAACGGTTTTATTCCTCTTTCGTCCACGAGCTAATCATGGACATTATGCTAAACAACTTTTTATAGCCGTTGAGATGAGGCGCTGATCGAAGTGTTCGTCATCATGAGTTTGGGACTATTACAACAAACACCCGCGGAAGGGATAGTCATGGTGTGATGGTTTTGGCCAATCGCTAGGGGAGGGTCCGTCCAAGTGTCATTACATCTACGACAACATAGTAAGAAATACTCGTAAGAATGTTCATAATACTCTTCTTTCCATCATGCAGTAGAATCAATTCCACAACAAGCAGTGATACCCTGACCTTAAGTCACAGTTTCAATTTTCCTCTCTTCTTTCTTATATTATTCGGTACGAAAATATAGTTAGCATTGGGAATTGAGCAGCAATATCCCACCCAACCGACGAGTTAACGCCGTGCAACCGCGAGCGTGCTGATGCTGCTCCAAGCAAGGATCTCTTCTCCATCAGAAGAACCTCCCATTGCTTACAAGAGTTCAATGAGATTATCTTCTTCTTGCGTAGTGAATTCTACTGGAGCTTGAGCATACAAAGGATCTTCGATGCAAACAAATGTTTTGACATTGTCTTCCGCAAATTATTTTGCGAACCATTCAGTGAGCTTCGAAAGGTGTTCTGTAAAAAGAGACAGCAGGGGTGGAAACGGCTAAGGTGATAGTTGATAGTTGACAATCAAAATCATACCTTTACGTCCACGTAAGGTGATTATCAAATTGACAATCACCTTTTTGCCATCAATTTCATGTGACAGCTATTTAGGTGTCGCTTTCATACATTTTTGTTATTTTCATAGGTATGCACCTCGGCTTCAACTCCAAATAAATTAAATGCTTTATTGAAAAAAGAATATATATTAAATAAATTCAAATAAAAAAGTGAAATTGGAAAATTCGTGAAGTGCAATTTTTACTTCATTAGAACTTTTCTACACAAATGATGAAAATAATTACACAAATGTCCAACTGTTATGAAGAAAAATGAGAAATAAAGCAAATATCTTGGAACTTTCAAACCCGATGAAAGAATTCATAGAATTATAAATATTCAATGTTGATTGCTATCATTTATTATTGTGTATTTTAGATTTTTAAAAAACTTTCGCTTATCAAAAGAAACGTTTGTGTTTGTTTTGGGACTGCTTGATTTACCAACTGGAATAAGGTCAACGCATGTTCCACCTATCCTTCAATTGGCTGCAACTTAAAATCTTCTTGGGGGTGGTGGCTATCAAAGACAAGTTGGGGCTGACTGGGCTGCACCAATGGGTCAAAGTACGGTGACTGAAATTACTGCTGCAGTCATTAAAAAAATGCAGTCAATACTTTGTCCATTTATGATAAAGTTTTTGCCTAAGGACTCAACAAAATCATATTTGAAATATAAATCATGAAAAATAAACACACATCAGCTGCTCGGAATGACAGCGTCGGCAAGGAAGTGACGTTTAAAACTCTAAGTGCTGCCAATAATCAATCATTTTTTAGTGATCGCTTTACGCAGAGCAAAGAGGAGTTGATAATCAAAAACGACAATAAAAAAGCGACAATCAACTATCACCTTAGCCGATTCCAGCCCAGGTCTTAGTACACGCATCGAGTTTGTTTTTGAATTATTTGCATTTCCCATTTGTTTACTTTTAGCCTGGTCTTTTCATTTTTTGTCTCATTACGGTTGTTGTTTGTCAGTAAGTCAGTTTCCGTAACAGAGAAAACAGAAGCCCCAGGGTGCCTGCACACTTTGCGAACCCTGCCGTAGTATCTATGTATTGGATGTGTTTGTATGGTAATCCACGGAAGATCCCACATCACCACATCTGTGTGAAACGACAATTATAAAAAAAGTCAATTATGTTACTGTTGCAACACAACAAACCCTTTACCTGCGTATTAATGTCATCCCGGATTAAAAGATCACTGTCAGCATTTTCGCGTCGGTATTTCATCCAAACATAATATCCGACGGGAAAATGTGATTCTCTAACATACATAGCTCAGCAGTCAAATTGGAGGCACAGACACCTTTATGAAAATTTGGGCGCTCAAGAGAGCAGCCGGCATGTAAACTAAAGTGTGGTGTAGGCGGAATCATTAAAAACTACGAAGCAAATATTCTATTTTTTTTGGGTACCGTCAACCTGGCGAACATTGACCGATTTCAAATTTTAAACGAATGCAGCAGTTTTGCTAATTTTATATATTGGAACTTATATACTTTATATTTGGGGCTGTGGTAATTATTTTAATTTGTATATGCACAATTAAAATAAATAGTATATTTGGGGGTAGTTTTTGGCCAAAAAACTGGGTGGTCAATGTTTCCCGGTCCTAAGTCTAACTTTGACCGCCTTATCATTGATCATTGTTTTGTTCGTATAAGGTCTAGAGCCTTTTGCATATCATCCTCGGTGGTGCTTTTGTAACGCCTTTTTGGTTTAATATTATTTTTTGGCGGCATGGCAAGAGCAAGTTTGAAATTCTATAAAAAAAACCCGGGAAAAGGGGGTGGTCAATGTTAGCCGATAGTCATGTCTAACTTTGACCACCCGGTCAATGTTTAACTGAGGTCGGTCAAAGTTAGCCATTTTACTCGAAATATTGGTACATTTTTGTATTTCATTACAAAAATATTAAAAGTTAATTGAATAATCTACAAACCAGTCCAAAAATGTTATGTAAATCAATTCACTATCAGAAACAAAAAATATAAAGTTTGGAACACTCAAAAACACCGCTACCTAGTACCTCTGACATATTTGGATTTGAACGCGGTCAAACGAAATTTCATCCCTCCAACTTTTGTTCTGTTATCTATTAATGAATAGTACTTACTAAATATAAAATTAATGTTAGTTTATCTTCCAAAAGGTGGCGATAAAATCCATTAACAATGTCTTTCTAACTTTCGGCCAAAGTTATACCATCGGTCAAAGTTACCCCAGTTGACGGTAATAACTAATCTGCACTCAGAACATAGTCTAGCGATTAACATGTGTTTGTATCAATTGAAGCTGACCAGTTGATCATATGATGCGCGGTGCGGGAGCAGCTACGCGGTGAAAGCCCGTGGTACGTAGCTGCTTGGAAGATCTGCAATATTAGTGGTAATTGACCACCAAAGGAATGACTTTCATCATCAGTTCAAATGGTCGCATTTCCATTTTGGAACGAGTGCAGTGAAAGTTCGGAAAATTAAAGAAAGGTTACAAGAATAAATGTTCTTCTTTTGAACAGTTTTCGTTTCCACTAGTTCGGTTTGCTCATTTCATTAAATTCTCTCTGAATCAAGGCGAGTCGGATTTGATTAATTTTTGCTAGCGTCCTTGCGATACACTTATCAAACATTTTATCTTTATTATGACAACTTGCGGTGCCTGGCGTTGCCCGTGTCTTATATTGAAAACACTTAAATTGGTTCTGTATAACATTGAAGTTGCAAGAATCTGAATATAATCAAAATGCTAGGTACTTTCCAAAATCCATTTTGCAAAACTGAAAAAATCAACTATGTACATACCCGACTTGGGTTATTTTCTTAATTCTTGAAACTGAGTTTCGAATAAAATAAAATATGAACTGTACGTGCTCTTTAACAAACGAATGCGTCTTGAATTAAATTGTAAGCAGTTTTCTATTTTTTGATGGAAGTGAAAGAAAAATTACGTGAATTTTCAAGATTCGCTTTGTGAGACTGCAAAAAGAAGCCCATGAATTTTTTTTTCAACATTGAAATGGAGAAGCCCCTGAAATGTATACATAATGTGCAATATCGTAATGTTCCACCTTAATTGAGAACGATGTCAGAGTTGATACATGTAGGGGGCGCCGCGGTCGGTCGATTTTTACATCCGAAAATCAGAAGATCCTGCAATATTTATGTGCAAAATTTCAAAGTTCTTGCTCTAGTGAGAACAAAATTATGAAAAAATATTTGTACAAAATTCCAAAGTTCTAGTCCAGTTTGGAAAGCTGTTTGAGACATGTAGGGGCGTGACAGTCGGTCGATTTGTATGGTGCAGGGAAATAAGTCCACGGGAACTAAGTCCACTGAGGGACTTAGTTCCCACATAGTGGGAAATAAAACCACTTTCGCGAAGTGGACTTAGTTCCCATGTAAAGTGGGAACTAAGCCCATTTTTTGTGGGAACTTAGTACACATTCAAAAATAAGAAGAGGGAACTAACATCCAACATTTAGAATTAGACAAAAAACTGTAAAGTGCAGTTAGTTATCACACTCTTTAAGCAAAATCTTAAGCTTATCATGGTAACATAAAGCCAAAGTTTCAAAACCGCTCCTCGCACCTACTCCAAATCAAACAGTGACCCCAAGCAGGGGGATTGCAGGGGGGCAGCATGCCCCCCATATGCATTACACTATTTATGGAATCTACTTGCGATTTCGTAACTAATCTCATAAACAGTGCAATGCATATGGGGGCGCATGCTGCCCCCCTGCAACCCCCCTGCTTGGGGTCACTGTTTGATTTGGAGTAGGTGCAAGGTCACGGTACCTATATTACTCTGTCTCAGTTAGAAGTTAATTTCTATTTTGTTAATAAAAATTGCAAAGTACCTACTTGACTCTTTAATTTTATTTTCTTAGTCGACAGTGAGAATTTACTTCACATTAAAAGGGAACTAAACCCACTCAGAGTTTTGGGAATTTATTTCCCAGCTTACATGGGAACCAAGTCCACTTCGCGAAAGTTTTATTTCCCACTATGTGGGAATTAAGTCCCTCAGTGGACTTAGTTCCCGTGGACTAATTTCCCTGCACCGATTTGTACATCCAAAATGCATCAAATTGCGTTGCCATTCGAAAGAAATTGCGGCCAACAATGTTACGTCTCACGTTCGTTCTCATTGTGTACTCCTCTCTAAGTCGTGCGATTGTGACACATGCAGTAGCTGATATACAATAACCACTTAAATACTCAAACATCAAGAATTAAATTTTATTTAGTTACTTTAAGTTTTCCATACAAACATTCTAGACACCGTCCAATTTTATTACAAAAAAAAAACAAATTGGACCATGATCTGAATTTTCCAAATAGATTGGGCGCGTTCAATTTACAAGTCAACTACTAGTGACTACTATTTTACCTTTTCTCATTGATCAAATAACTCACGTGACCATCGTTCGGCAAGTGATAGACACTTAATTAGTAGTGAACTTGCAGTTGACTTGCAAATTGAACGCGCCGATTGTCTGTAGAAAATGGACTACAACTTAATCCCAAAAAGTCGCAAGCTATCCCCATATCTTACAAAAATTTTGATCTTTCTCTTTTACCGGATATATGGCTGAATGATACAAAAATACAGCAGTTGAATCTGTCACCAGTCCAGCCTTCGTAATAAACCTTAACCTATTCAGTTATATTCGCATTAGTTTGGTCGTTGGTCGAATCTAAGGATGTCTACATAAGTTATGGCTTACCGCAAAATTTACTCCCAGTGAATCTCGGCGAAAGCTTATAATAGCCCTCGTACTACCTCTCGTTACGTATGCTGATTTTGTCTACAGCAATCTCGACTCATAATCGCAACGTAACCTACAAGTTGCTTTTAATGATGCGGTGAGATGTGTTCATGGCTTTCGTAGAGCGACCATATCTTTGTGTATTCTCGGAGGCTACTGGGTTGCGCTCTGCAATAAGCCTAATTTTTCTCAATCTCCTAGAACTATGCATATTATCCCCTTTCGATACACGCACCTCAATTCCTCACGTCTATTCTTCATTCACGCTTTCAGGCTATGGAACTCTTTGCCTGAACGAATCGAAACCATCGCTATTCCCAAAAATTTTAAAAGTGCTGTTCTTCTTTATCTTTCATTGACTACTTCTCGCTTCTAATACCTATCAATATCTTTTATCCTCCCTTTCCTTTCCTTTATACCTTCCTCTTATCTGTTTTTTAATCTAATTTAGTTTTAAGGCATTCGAATTTTGAAATCAATTTTAAAGGTCTAAGTACTATAAAAGATACTTTTAATAATGTACAAACCAACAAAATAAAAAAATAAATTGAAATTGAAAAAATTGATGTTGACGTAGCCGACAAACAAAGAATGATGGAATAGTCAAGAAAATCGGATTGGTAAGTCTTGAGATATCTTGCAACAAATAACAAATGAGACAATCCAACCAGTGAACGATTTTATATATAGAATAGATTAAGGGCTACTAAACATATCATAAAGAACTCCGTTATCTTTCGAAAACGTGTATCTGCGGACGATTTAAAAACATTCTAAATCTGATATATCTAGTTCAGTTCTTTCCGTTTCTCCGTAGAAGGTGCACGAAGCACAGATAATTTATTTTATAATCCTAAACCTAAATAAAACGTGTACCCGCGTTTCTTTTCTTTTTGAATAATTGAGAAACTCGTCAGGTAAGAAAATCATCAGTTTGAAATCTGGTCCAAAAAAATTCTTGAACTTTAAACTACCATTGTTGGGCCGTATGCCAAGCGTACGATGCATAATTGCTAACAGTTCTAAATGCTTTTAAAGTATATATGCTATATAGGTTAACTTAAATACTTATAAGTCAAGTTACATATTTATTTTCACTGAAGCACTATGTCCTCTTTGTTTTAGGCACATGCCATGTTTCCCACTCACGTATTAAACACTTTTAGTCTTTCATCTTCATTGCGGAGGTAAAGCCATTTAATAAACCATTTCAATCGATATTGTACTGCTGCATTAATTCACAACACAACATGAACAAAAATTCCAACAAACAAGTTGCATTCGCATCAATATATGTAAATATATATTTTATAATTCCTTCCCATTTTACACCTGTCAGTAGCTAGATAAAACGTTAGTTGGTGTCCGCTTTAATAGCGCAACATTTTGCAAATCTGTCCTCCTCATACTTTATTAGAGAGCATTACATGCGAGCATCTTCCTAAAGGCCGACAGCAGACATATCCGTTGTGCTACAATATTGGCATGATGGCATAATCGTTCATCTAACTTTGAACTCATTGACGCAATGATTTATCAACTTTTCCTTAAATGATGGAAATAAACCTTCCGTTGTGCAGGAAAAGGATTATTTTATATTGTGAAATCCAATAGAGCTAGGGACGCCTTGGTGATTTTGATTAATGGTCTACCAAAGAGTAAGATTAAATTCTGTGCGTGCGCCCAGAGGGATTGAAGTATTTTGCGGAGACTTTTTTGTTGATTCAATGATTTATAAGAAAAGTGGGCATATAAAGTTCTTGGGCAAAAATGGAATGAGATCAAATTTAATGCATCAGTACTTTCGTATGTATGTAGGTATCTTGTTTATGAAATTATTCATACTGCTGAGATGTACCCAATATAATATTAACAAGTAGACAAGTTAAAGTTCATTAAGTATTTTATTTATTTATGATATAAAGCTCCTAATTTGCCTGCGATTAACCAAACAATGGAACACACTGTGGAGGGTTATGTAGAAGCCGATGAGACGCAATTATTTGATTGTTTTGTCTGGCCTAGCAAAATGTGTGTCAAAATTTACGCAGGAAGAAACACGCAGGTTTTCATTGTCAGAAGTTTTTCTGATTGTACTAAACTATATGTATTACTAGCTGACCCGGGTGGCGACGGTGTAGAGGTTAGTGTGTTGGCTTGTGACCCGTGCGGTGCAGGTTCAAACCCCATGGGGAACAACAACATACGCCACCCAATCACATGCCTCTACACCAAAAGGAGGATTTCTGCCTGGTAGTACAATGGAACGTTACCGAGTCTGAGTGCTCTGGGATTTGGATTTCCTTTTTTAAAAAAAAAGGTGACCCGGCGAACTTCGTTCCGCCCAAATTCGTTAATGTAGGTAGGTAACGAAATTAATAATTCCGAGCTTTTGCTTCATGTAATCCGGTCAATTAAAATTCTTTATTCAAAAGTTATATTAAAATTAAATACAATTCCAAAAACCGTAGCGATTTACTTGTCGGCCGGTGCTTTATGGTAAACAAAATTTTTCGTTCCATTATCGGGTGCGTACACGTACAAAGCGCGAGGTTTGCCGACACGTGAGCACGCCACATAGAATTGACCATGTGAGAAACATGGAAATTCAAGATTTATGCAACACACATCCAGCGATTGTCCTTGCGACTTATTAATTGTCATAGCAAAAGCGAGACGTACGGGAAATTGAAGACGCTTAAATACGAAAGGCAAATCGTTCTGAATAAGTGGAATCCGCGGAATAGGAACATCTTCGCCTTTATATTTTCCAATCAAAATCGTTGCTTGAATAATATGTATTTGATTTTAGATTCTTCACAATCAAACGCGTACCGTTGCAAAGTTTTGGTGCATTTAGGTTGCGCAACAAAATTATTACTGAGCCGACTTTTAATTTCAAATTGTGTGGAGGCAAGCCTGAAACATCCAAAGAATTCAAAAATTCCGTGGGATAGTTGGTGGCTTCGTTTTCATCCATCACGGAGTCGACTGATTTATATGAATGTAACTCACCAGCTATTTGATTTTGAATGACGAAATTCAAATGATCGACATTCTTGTTTTTCGCAGCCAAAATCGCTCTTACACTCAGCCAATCATGGTCAACATAGTTCTGAGCGATATTCGGGAAAACATTCATGATTAGTTCTTCCGGTCTCGTTGTAAAGTTGCAAACATTTTGTGGAAACTCAATCAGGCCGGTGTTTAAGTCTGCTGGAATCTCGCCATTGCCCATCGCCAACAATTGCCTGGAGAACTCTGCAGCGGACTGGTCATTTTGTAAAGCAACTAGCATGTTCGTTTTCAAATGCAATTTCTTTACGTATTGCCATAAAACAGACGCCTTCAAGCAAGCATTCAATTCATCTGCCGGAGTTGATCTCGGAATGACAGGCAGCGTTTGGCGAAAATCGCCTGATAGCAAGATCATTGCGCCACCGAAATGTCGGTTATCATTACGTAAATCTTTCAAAGTACGATTCAGGGCCTTCAATGCGCGTTTGTGAGCCATTGTGCATTCCTCCCATATGATAATCTTACATTGCTGCAGTACTTTCGCCATCGCAGTGTTCTTTGAAATGTTGCATGTAGGATCTTCATCCACTTGCAGCTTCAGTGGCAATTTCAATGCAGAATGAGCTGTTCGACCGCCTTCTAACAAAGTAGCCGCTATCCCAGAAGAGGCGAGTGCCAAGCCAATCGCAGATCTCGAACGAATCGTAGCTAAAATCAGTGAAATCAGGAATGTTTTTCCAGTTCCACCGGGCGCATCAAGGAAGAATATTCCGCCATTTTCGTTATCGACTGCTTGCATTAATTCATCGTACACTTTCTTTTGTTCTTGATTCAACATTGGCACATTTGTTCGAACAGCTTGACTCAATGCGATTCGATCGAAATCCATTTCTCGCCCCAATTCTCGATTAAATGCGTCTTGCAGTGCGCGATTTGGCTGTGGCATTCCCAATTTGCACAACAAATTGCCACTCATGAGCAGATAAATATCCTCGATCAAAATCAAAGCTTTGTTGCGCATTTCATCTGACATCTCCAGTTCATTATCTGATGTCACAGTGCGAATTCGATGCAAACTATCATAGGCCATAATCATCCTTGTATTTATTCCACAAATCTTTAGGATTTGATGGAAAACATATCGAAATTATGAATGCGAAGAGTGTCCTGAGTTGATTCACAGGCGCAGTTTTCAAGCAATTGCCTGCGTTGGCAGGCTTCTCGATATGTAGCACACAACACACCGTCAACAGTCCGCAGCGCTTCGAACGAAGTAGGGCCACAAACATTGACCAAAAGCATTCTCAAACAGAAGCATTCGTCGTTTTTCGGGTGAACTGTGTATATTCTACCAAGTGCATCACTTGCGTAAACACCACGGAATCCGGCAACTACGTCACCTTATTTCCGCCGCTGGAACTTCTTCGATGACGCATTACATGAAGGATTCAAACACCATCCAACAAATCAAAGTATCGACTCCGTTTCAAAAATTTACTTTGTGTAACATAATAAACATAAACAAACTTATTAGATATATTTAAAAAAAAAAATATTCAAAATTATTGACAACAAGAATTTGCTTGGCAAATAATTAAAATAATTGACAACAACAATTGCTTTTAAAATTTTAAATATTTTTTTTTGTATTTGAAGTGTCACTACTCGATTTCTACCCAGTTTATTTTTTTTCAAAGTGCATTAAATGAATTTATTGGAATGGCGGTTGCGCCTTCTTTCAAAAATTGATCATACTAATATAACAACCTTCTCTGCATGCTCTATTAACCAACAAAAAAAACTAAATCAAAATCAGATGTGTGTGGCAGTCGGTAGGTTGTCACACACATATTTAGCAAGTTATTTTTATATATATAGATTACATTTAAATATAATATTGTTGATATGAAAATGGTGCAGGGTCCACAGCGCTGCCTATAGAGTCCAAATTTTGCCATCTTCTTATTTAGAGGTTATATAGTGTGAACTTGAGCCAAATCGATCCATAAGTATAAATATTCGAAAAAATGATCCCAGCATACCTATGAAAAAAATGCTAATGAAAAAAATAAAAACAATCCGGAGCACCACACGAACATAATGATGTGAATGGTGGATAGCATCAGTGGTTCAGCCGTGATGATCAGATATACTTGTTGCGTTGCAGGTGGCAACGGTGCAGTAGTAGTGTATTCGCTTACTGAATGGAAGGTCGTGCGTTCCAATCCCCGCCATTACTTTATATCGAATACATGAAACCTTAATCTCTCTAAGAAACTTAGACACCACCCGGGGAGAAAAACCCTACAACTACACCAATTCACTTTTCCATCCCATCTCTCTATTCTTTCTAATAATAAGTAGCACCTCAAAGCATGCAATGAAATACGCCATTGCCAGGTGTTGCTTCTGTTAAACAACAAAATGCTTGCGCTCCTAGCACAATAAAGGGAATTTACAGAAAAACCCCTTTAGCGTAAGTAAATTATAAAAAAAAAAATGCTAACGCATCAACGTTTTTATATAGATACTCTATAGAGCAGCGGTTCGCAATCTTTTTTAGTTGCGAAGCACTTTTCAAACGAGAAATTCCTCGCGGAGCACTTCGTTGGACGTATTGCATTTTTCGGAGTAATGGAAAACGCAATAACTATTTTTTTTTTGAATTTTACTAAACTGATGAAATGAGTTGATAACCTTAACACAAACAAAAAAAAAACAAAAAAAAACTTGAAAAAGTAAAGAATCCATAAATACATAAATATGTCATAGCTGCGACAGTTTTATTCTGGTGAGAGATATGTACCTACCTGTTTGGATCTGCACAGTGCTGGTATATCTTGTCGAATTTGGGACAACTGCTTCCGCCTACCCTGATTTAATTCGTCCTTCTCCGTTGCAAAATGTTCCTTTATCGCAGAATCTGATATTAAATCTATAAGCACTCATACTGCTGCGATGCCAGAAAAGCAGAGTTTTTCAGCGTGCCAGAGTGTGTGATTGCAACCCACACGGTTTCCAATGTGCGTGGTATTGTTCAGGAAATTTTTATTTAAATACGCTGCAGCGCAAAACTAGGGCATCGAGGGAAGTGTATCGAGCCAAGAGAAGAGAGGAGAAGAAGATCGGGCGTAAAAAGACGAAGGCGTCTCCCAGCTCAATGAAATCGAAGAGTCGCGCTATCGAAACAACATCCGGAGATTTTACAAGAAAGCAAAGCGACTGGCTGCTGGCTTTAAAACCTGAACACAGGCTCTTCGAAACAGCGACGGAAACCTACTCAGCGAAGGGCTCGGAATAGTAGATGTAATTAAGCAGCGTTTCCAACAGCTGCTAAATGGGCATCATGTAAAGAGAGTAATAGGGCAAGAAGAGCACCCACGTCCTGTCAATGAACAACAGATTTCACCACACAGTATAGAAGAGGTTGGCTTATCTATAAGAAAGCTAAAGAACAATAAGGCCGGCGGCTCTGATGGCTATTCAAATACGGAGGTGATGTTTTGGAAGGGCGCATGCACCAACTCAAAAAGCGTGCCCGATGACTGGACTATCAGCGCCATATGCCCCATCTTCAAAAAAATGCGATCATATGTCTTGGAAGAACTATCGAGGCATATCTCTGCTAAATCTCGCTTATACGAGTATGATCCTATCCAACGTACTGTGTAAATGTCTGACGCCGTTCTGTAACACACTCATCGGCACGTACCAGTGTGGCTTCCGGCCCGGCAGATCGACAATTGACCAAATTTCCACACTGAGGCAAGTCCGGGAAAAGACAAATGAATTTCAAGTCGAGATCCACCACCTTTTCATCGACTTTAAAGCCGCATATGAAAGCATTCATCGTCAGGAGCTTTATGTAGCGATGGGCGAATTCGGGATCCCGGCAAAACTGATTCAGTTGTGTCGCGTGACACTTGAAAATACGCGGTGTAATGTGCAGTTTGGAAGCAGCTCTTCCAAATAATTCCAAACTTGTACCCGATTTCGGCAAGGAGATGCGCTATCATGTGACTTATTCAATCTTGTTCTGGAGAAAATAGTGCGAAGGGCACTTGATAACACCCAAGGCACTATCTTCAATAGATCTGCAAAGCTTCTTGGGTATGCGGATGATATCGAGAACATCGGCCGTTCCCAGCGTGCCGTGTTAGAGGCTTTCACGACAAAAGAACAGGCGACATTGGTCGGTCGTGATGTAAATGAGGACAAGACAAAGTACATGCTATCAACAAACAAACACACATCTGTACACCGCGTCACTATTGATAGGAATAACTTCGAGGTAGTTAAGGAGTTGATCTATCTTGGAGTAAACATCAACTCCACGAATGACACCTTAGTGAAGATCCGGCGACGAATTAATTTTTAAAACCGCTGCTACTTCGATTTAGCGAAACAAATGGGTTAAAAACTCCTCACTCGAAGGACATAATGCATGCTCTTTCCAAACTTAATTCTACCAGTCCTGCTTTATGGTGCCGAGTACTGGACGATAAGTAGAAAAGGGTAGCTAATATGGGGTTCTTTCGAAAGAAAAATACTGTGCTAGGAGGGCGGATGGAGGAGAAGATGTGAATGTAGTCCAAAAAGCTAAATCACTTCGACTACATTGGCTCGGTCACATTGAGCGAATGGAAAATAATGGTCGTGCCAAGAGGATCTTCGACTCCCAGCCCCCTGGTTCGAGAAGGCAAGGAAGACCGAACCTTCGTTTTAAAGACCAAGCCATCGCGGATGCCGCTTGGTCTGGTGAACTGGAAGCAGCATGCCCGTGATCGCAGATGATGGGAGGCTGCAGAGTCCCAGGAAGAGACTCTTCACTGGTCGGGAGCCCATTAAGTAAAGTTAGTATTTTTCCGGAAAATAGCTATGGAAACAATATAGCAAACATAGCAGGTGTACGTGAAACTCATGAAAATTATCGTCGGTTAGCCAAAACAATAATAATACCGATGTTAACCTATGGGGGGTGCCAAATTTTTGTTGGTCATAGTGCTGTTACCAGAAGAAATCTTATAGTAGCTTTTAATAGTGTAGTACGATATGTTTACAACCTCAGGCGATTTGACCATGTATCGGGTTACACGAAAAATATTGTCGGCTGTAGTTTTTACAATAATTTTAAATACCGGAAACTTAAAACTTTACACAACATTTTAGTCAACAGGGAACCATCATATCTATATGAAAAAATCACATTTGATGTTTCATCGCGTTCCTTGGTATTAAATTAACCGAGATTCACATGCTCTAACTCTGAAAGCCAATTTTTTGTTTCTGTTATCAGTAAATGGAATTCGCTACCTACAGATATTAAAAGACTTCGCGGCATGAAGCAATTTGAGAGGGTTTTATTTGGGCATTTTGTTGAAACATATTAAATGTATAGTACATATTAAAAGTACTGGAAATTCTGGAAGTGTTCGACAATTTCGACAATTCAGACATCAGCGTCTGTGAAGATGGGGATTATATGGATAATCACCTTGACGGAGTCTCTCAGCTGCCTTTTAATGAAAAACGAGAAAGCGGATTAGATCGGTTTACTCAAATTAAAGTGAGGCAAGAAAGTGAAGTACAAAGCTTGCCAATTCCAGAGCCAGAAATAGAAGATGCCAATCCACTTAAATCCTCTAAGCGTTAGTATACTTGGCGGAAAGTATAGTTTCATGTTCCACGTGCTCAATTTGCTGAATCGAACCAAAGGAATTATAGCAATGAGAATGAAACTAGTAAGACCCCAACACAGTACTTCTTAACCAATTTCTTGACGAATTTTGTATAGAATTGGCAGAATGTACAACCAGTACGCACTGTCCAGCACCGGCAAAATCATTAAGGTTACCACAAATGAAATATATCAAATGATCGCAATGGCAATCACAATTGGAACCTTGGGTTTTCCACTTATTAACATGTATTGGAAAAAGTCAACCATGGAGACCGAAATTTCCGAAACAATGTCAAGACATAGATTTCATTTGATAAGGAATAATCTGCCATAAGATTATGTTTCATAACTTCTTCACAAATATTCCTTTTTTGGAGCAGTTAAAGTCTCAGCGAATATATGCTATAGGAACGTTACGTGCGAATAGAACATGTGGTGCATCCAAAACTATGCAAGGTGAGAAAGAATTGATGAAACGTGGGAGAGGAAGCTACAGCCATAGGACTGAGGCCAATTCTAATATATTTGTTTTGCGTTGGATGGATAGTGGTGCAGTTCTTCTGGCTTCAACTATATATGGCTCCTTTCCGCTTTCGCAGGTGAAGCGTTTCAGTGCTGAGCAAACAAAATTTTTAGACATTCAGCGGCCGGAGATTGTTTATCAATACAATAAGCATATGGGTGGTATCGATAAAATGGATTTCCTGATATCACTCTATAGAATTCAAATAAGATTTAAAAAGTGGACTCTAAAACGTTTTGAGCACACGATCGATCGAGGGCCTGCTGTACTCAGCAGAAACTATACCCTTACGGAAACGAGGACGCCAACGCAACATAGCAAGCGATGAAGAAATGATTTCGAGTCCAAAAAGGAAGTCGTTTGAAATTGGACCTGGAATATCGGTACGATACCATGGATTTGAGCACTGGCCAGTTTATACTGCGATAAGCCGAAGGTGCAAATAACTGAATTGCACTGGTATGTCAAGACTGAAATGTAAAAAATGTGATGTTCATCTCTGTACTCCAAGTGAAACTAAAAACTGTTTTGAACAGTTTCATTCGAAGCATTGATAGGTTATTTTGAAGGCAATACCTTATATTGCTGATATTATACATATATGTGATACGTAATTTTGAAAGCTTATTTTTAATTTGATTGCCTTATTTTTTTGTATTGTATACATTAGTTTCTATAGCAGGAATTTCTTTGCTAATGCTAAGTTTTGAATTCAATGTAAAATTGTATTTAATTTTTACACCTGCTTTACTGCTCAGTACAAAATGAATTAAAAATTATAATCTTATATCAATTTAACTTTTTAATTACTTGAATTATTTATTGTTTGCTATTATGTATTTATTTATTATGTTTTTTTTTATAAAATGTTATTGTTAGAACTGAAATAAAATTAAAAAAAAAATACCCTACGGTTTTCATGGGTTATTTTACTACTCAAACTCGAATTGTTTCCGTTTGGTAACACCTCCTTGAAGTGTCCTTGAGCATTCTGCAACTATTTTTTTTTAAATTGGTTTCTAATCCCAAAATAAGCCAGAAATATGATACAATATATTTTTTGTGTTATATATTCAAAAATTGTACCGAAAGGGTTAAAATGTTTTGCCGGACAAGATTGTAAATACATCTACTCACTTTCCATGGTCACTGTTTTGCTACTTCTGCTTATACTTCGTAATTTTTTTTAATGTCTAGTATATTCAAAGTGGGCACCCAAAATTTTATAATGAAACTCTTCAAGGGCAAGAAAGCGCATGGCTCGTGCTTCGTAATTTTATTATAATTTAATTATCCAACTCGTCAATTGTATATATTTTTTTGCAATGTTAAGTCAATCCGTTTCAGATTTTCTGTAGATAGGTAATCCACTTATTTTTGAAATAAAAATAATAGGTTGAAAGGCGAAGTAAACCATCTACCTTGAGCTCCCTGGATCAAAGTTTCGAAACAAAAATTAATCAAGCCTTTTGACCGAAATGATTGATAATGCAAATTAAAACTCTTTCCATTAACTAGTGCTATTATTTCCATATAATTCGATTATTTTTGAAGACACGTGTGCGTGTATATTATATACGAGCGGAATAAACAAATTTCGACTAACTAAACGACATTAGCGTTTGAGTGACTTCCATCCGACTCGGATGGTGTTCAGTGTCCTTGAAGGGAATTGGAATACACGTTTGTGTGTTTAATTTGTCAATTTATATGGAGATTAAATTTGTATTACATGGAAATTTCTCACAGGATGCTCTCGTTTTACATTACCAGCGATCCGTTACGTTCCTCCATTCCCAATGAGAGCCATCGAAAATATGAATCCTAATCCCCGCAAATAATCAATTAACTAATTAATTATTAAGGTAATTTTCAATTTCCTATAGAATTTGCATATCATTTTCCGATAACTAGGGCATTGATGTGTTAAATATGTTTCGCATAAATCATATAATCTGCTTACATATATTTTGTAATTGCATAGAATAATGATTACAAATTGTAGGCAGACATAGCTGTTGTAAATGTAATCATATCGATGCAGTGTAAAGTTAAAATTCATTCAGGACGTAAAATTGTTTATTCATAACTTGAATTCATTTTATTTTACTTTGAGACGTTCCTTCATAGTAGGTAGATGCATACTATACATATACATTAGTGCTAGTCTATATAGGTGACGGGCGGCGGTCTCCATGGCAAGGAGGATGATAAGTTATTTGAATATTTATGGAAATAGGTACAACAAGATCAATAAATTTCTGAAAAACACTCAACGAGAATGAAAATTACAACTGCGTCATGCATCTGCAGAGAATGCGAATGCCATTATTTAGAGTGGAAACTTTGAACTTTCTGTGTCAAGCACCGCGATGCCAACTCAAAAAAAGTAAGCAAAATCATTTTTGTATTTGGTCGGTGTTCAGCGTTGCCACAAAGTGCCAATCGGGCCAATCGGCACCCTGTTTTAACGCATGCCCCTTAGCACCGGGCCAACAAAATATTTACGAAAAATGATTCCGAGTTTTTATCACTTAACCACTCTTTTAATAAAATTTCAAAATTAAATTTTGCTCAATAAAAGGCGAGATCTATTAGGATCTATTGGAATCTAGTAGTGGTGTAGCGTGACAAATTTAGCAAGGGATGTCGAATCAAAAATGTTAACGTTAATAAAAAAAATCTACATCTGTCCACCATGAAACAAAAGCATATATGTAGGTCAAATAGAATATCCAAGATAAGTTTATATTTACTATGAATGATTTATATTTGTCTCTTTTTTAATCAAAAGCAGTTCCAGACCGCCGACGCATCGCATTCCTTAGTATGAGATTGTATAAATGTGCCTCGGGCGCATTGGTATCGACACAGCAGCGGCGCATCCCCATGCCAAGACGTCGCGATCGAGTCCAATATTAAATGCTATATTGAGTATCGAAAAATTGCAATGGCACCTACGAGTAATAGCGATAACGCGATGGCACACGGATCGGGTTGCGTTCGCTAGGAGGGATGATCTGATTCATGTTCAGTTAAATACTAAGCGAAGATATGGAATAAGAATAGCCAAATCATTTCGAGGAGAATGCTGGTCTGCGTATTTGTCACTGGAATATTTGGGCAACGAAGGCGTTGAGGTGGTACCGACTTCTGAGTAGTATGTACCTCTGGAACTATTCTGATGGTGACGGGGTTATGGCAATACCCTATTCTGAGGGTATATTAATTTTGACTCATAGTATGTACCACAAAGTTACCTAAAGTTACTTTATTCGTGATCAGCATCAATAGTAACGTCGATCTAGCCATCCCTATCCATCCGTCGGTAACAATTAGGCCTGAGGAGCTAGAAAGCTGAAATTTGAACCATATACTCCCTAGAGTCATGTATACTGAACCATACCGTACAGCCTGCATGGAAACAACGAGAGTATACATTTTCTTTCTCACAAGTTCCTTTGACCTTGTGAAAATCTCCAAAGATGATCAAAATCATAACACATATGAGTACATGACCGGCTATTAACGGGTTGCTATTTACTAGACACTGTACACTGTACAGGTCCTTCATCGCTCTTGCTGTGATTACTGTTATCTATTCTATTGTTAAGCTTATATTAAGTAGACATTGTATAATTGATTTTCAGTCTGATCTTAGCGTTCATACAATAAAGAACCATAACATAGAAAGCGACGTTTTTATTTCATTTGTGTACATAGCTCAGTGTTCGGCTACTGACGGGATTTCATTAAATCCATAACTGGCGCAGTCGGAAAAAAAATATAAAATAAATATATTGCATACATAGATGCCGCGAACTAAGTTAAAATATATTTGAAATATGAAAAATAGTTTCAGTGAACAATATTACCTTAATATTTAACTATTTAAAGACAAAAACAAGAAACAAATATATTAAAAAAAATAAAACAGTTATAAAAAAGTGAAAATTAAAAACAGAACTCTAACTTGTGGGCTTGCAGTGTGAGCAGTCGACGAAAAACCGTTTGAAAAAATTAAATAAAGAAAAAGCAGTTGCCGAGAGCAACAGGTATAGCCAATGTAGATCTTATCGCATTAGTGGCTGGAGTCACTGATTTCACCGAGCTACCGGAACATTTAGATTTATTTATTAAGCATATTGATTATATTTATGTATTTGCAAATAATATAAATGAACATTTGAAACCAATTTTGGATTTGCGCATAAGGCAAAAAATATTAGGTGATGCAAATTTAATATTAATTAATAATAATAATCCGTCGCAATGGCCGGAGATAAAAGCTGTATTAAAAGCAAACTGTAATATTAATGAAACAATTGAAAATATAATTAATGAAATAAAAATGATAAAATTTAACAACTCAAAGCTTCAGAGATGGAAAATAAAACTCAACGAGTTCGACTTTGATATTGAGTATATCAAAGGAAAAGAAAATTTTGTTGCTGATTTTTTAAGTCGCCTAGAAATTAATTGTGTGGTTGAAAACAACATTAAATCGGACGCAGCTACAATACACAGCGGCGAAGAAAATTTAAACGATCATATTTATATAATTGAAACACCATTAAACATTTATAAAAATCAATTAGTATTAGAAAATGGTATAAATAATTCATACACAACCAAGTTTTTGTTCAAGAAAAAGAGAAGATCACTTATTAGCCTTAAAGAGTATGATGAGACATATGTTTTAAAACTCCTTAATGAACTATTACCTATTAAGGGGACTATAGGAATCTTTTGCAAAGACGATAACATATTCAAAGAGTTTCAAAAAACCATAATAAAATATTTTTCAAATTTACCAACTATGAAAATGCTAACGTGCACAAAGTTTGTAAAGGACATAACATGCAAAGAAAAACTACTAGATCTAATAGAAAAGACCCATTTAGACAGAAATCATAGGGGGATTGAGGAAACGTATTTAGTTCTAAAAGAGTTATGTTACTTTCCAAATCTGAGATTAGAGATATATAAATATATCAATAGTTGCATAGCATGTAACATGTGTAAATACGACAGACATCCAATAAAGCCAAAATTAATGATTACTGAGACACCTGATAAACCCAATGAAATAGTCCACATCGATATATGGTTTTTAAATAAGAATAATATGTTCCTAACATGCATTGACAAATTGACTAAACACGTGTCCATTCACCCTTTAATAGATAGGAATTCAATAACAATGGTTGATGTACTAAAACAAAGGTTCGCAATATTAGGAAAGCCAGTTAAAATAGTGGCTGATAATGAATTCAATACCGCGTATATTAAACAATTCCTAAATCAAGAAAATATATTCTATCACTTCACATCTCCCAATACCCATACCGGTAATTCTGTTATAGAGCGTTTTCATTTAACACTTAATGAACACATACGATTGTTAAAGCTCAATAAGGATAATATAGATACTGACGACTGTTGGTTTTCAAAGCAGTTGAACTTTATAACGATACTATTCATTCCACCACAAAATATAAACCCAATGACTTCTTACATGCTACGAGTACATTTAACAAATTAGAATTGGAAAACCTTAAGCATAGAATCCACAAAAATAAAGAAAAACATATAAATAAAGTAAATGAAACACGAGCAGAACCTTCTAAGTACAGAGAGAGAGAACTTGTTAAAAACTTAGGTTTCCATAATATTAAACATTTGCCAAGATATCTAATTAAAGACGTAAAGGGAAAAGGCAAAACTTATTTTACGGATAAAGCAGGATTAAAACGTGATAGGCAAATAATCATAAGAAATTGAATTAAATAAAATACTGTTGTTATATAATATTAGATTAATCAAAAAGCTTAGATTTAGTTGTACAATAATGAAATTCTTAATAATTTGTTCCATTATAATTTACTCATATATATATATGTAAAGAAAAGAGGATAAAAATAATACTCGTAATAAGAAAGATAATAAACAAATGTTAAAAGCAGCCCGTAGAACCTGATGTACAGCAACATAGTTCACTTCCAGCTGCAACACTATTTATATATCAACATTCACGATTTATCAATACGTTAAGTTCATACAACGGCGGGAGGAGTCATGTATACTGAACCATACCGTACAGCCCGCATGGAAACAACGAGAGTATACATTTTCTTTCTCACAAGTTCCGTTGACCTTGGGAAAATCTCCAAAGATGATCAAAATCATAACACATATGAGTACATGACCGGCTATTAACGGGTTGCTATTTACTAGACACTGTACACTGTACAGGTCTTTCATCGCTCTTGCTGTGATTACTGTTATCTATTCTATTGTTAAGCTTATATTAAGTAGACATTGTATAATTGATTTTCAGTCTGATCTTAGCGTTCATACAATAAAGAACCATAAAATAGAAAGCGACGTTTTTATTTCATTTGTGTACATAGCTCAGTGTTCGGCTACTGACGGGATTTCATTAAATCCATAACTCTAGGGGCCCGGAATAATCATGTGTAAGAATTTTTAAAATCCGCCCACTGACACGCCCACAATCTCAAAAAAACAAAATTATCGAAGAAATCAAATTTTGAACTAGAGAATTCAATAAATTGCCTTTAGGCTCTCAAAATGCACGAGGCATAACTTTTTGGAAATCCGCCACAATTAAAAAAAAACCTTTAATCGAAAAATTAAAGTTTGAACTAGGAATGGTGTTGTTTGAATATTTCTAAAATAATCCGCCTACTATAGAAGAATTCAATGTAGATGAAAGTCGTATTTTTCGCAAAGTATGTAGATAAAGTTGCTTTAAACAATTCCTTTATACAAACATGTTTGCCACGCCCACTTTTCACGGGCGTTTAAATAGAAAAACGTTGATTTTTCGATAAAATCCCTTAATGTTGTATAACAAAATATGTAGAGCATTCGTAACAATTCACCCATACTCAGACTTTTGCCACGCCCACTTGATGAGGGATAGGAATATTAATAGGGTATCCAAAGTTCGCCCAAGTGGACTGTAGCCCTTCGCTATGTTTTATACTTCAAGTTATTAATATTTAAGTTCACAATAAGCTTAAAACATAATAAAAGTGGCTTCGAAAGAAGTCGTTTTCGGAAGGCGCATAGTGCAATAACTTAAGGAAAATTCAAAGTAATGTTATAATTAGAAATAAGGGAGATTCACAAGTATTTTGTTGTTTGTATAATTTATTATATTTTACAAATAGTTTTAAATAAGAAACGTTTGAGACATGGTTTATGCATAAAAAAAACCGGGACATTTTTTTTTTGTATATTTTCATTATTTGTTTTGTTTAGCAATCCTACAATCCTGGGAGCGCAGTGGCGCAGAGGTTAGTAGTCCAAAATATATAGGTCTCAGGTTGAAGTCCCGCCAGGGCCAAGTCACATCTTAAAAGTTTTCCACTGCCCCACCTCTTGCGTGCGTCTGACAAACATCCAGGAGTATCAATAGTCATAAGAAGCTTCTCAAATTTGCCATTAGGATTCGGCATAAAATTGTGGGTCCCTTCCATTTATGGTTGGAGAAGCTGGGTTTTAGGCCCTGTATAGCCGTTCATGCCCAATATTTATTTTATTTTTATTTATTTGTAGCTAGCTGACCTACGATCTTTTTAAATATACATATTCGAAAGTATTCTCATAGAAG
Source organism: Portevinia maculata (assembly GCA_949715645.1). Lineage (NCBI taxonomy): Eukaryota > Metazoa > Arthropoda > Insecta > Diptera > Syrphidae > Portevinia > Portevinia maculata. The sequence goes on from OX454525.1 coordinate 301,628,594, forward strand.
TTAGTTATATTTTTAATAATAAGAAGATAACGCTTTTCTATCGATATCAGTGCTAAATCGGATAGCTTTTCTTCTGCCTGTAGTTCCCTTGATATGTATAATGTATGGATCCTTTTTACAGCTGAACAAGTTCTCTCCACGTAGGTGATGGTAATTGGAAATGTCAACAATAGGCCAGTGAGGATTAAAATTTGAGAAAACGTATCTCTCAATATTTCATTTTCCATTGTCCTTGTGAAAGGTTAGAACGTCAAGCTGTCGAAGTGAAGAAATTGTGTACAAAACTTTTAGCTCATTTTTTAAACCTGTAAAAATGTACATTAAAAAAGGAATTTTTTTCATCTAGAGCTAAAAGAATGTTTGTATCTACATATAAAACGCTTACAAAAATCATTTGCTTCATCTAAAAAAAAAACAGTTAAGCAGCAATCTAAACTTGCATTCAAAAAAATTGCACCGAAATGAAGTACCTTACAATAAAGAATATAGAATTACCAAGAAGTATTATCTGACTTTGAAAATGAAATCGAACACAAAAAGCTCTTTTGTTAAATAATGAAAAAAGAGCCGAATGAAAAATAATTGAGAGAAAAGCTCTTTCTCATACAATCTCGATGCTCGATCCACACGTATTCATACATAATTCCATACACCATGGAAATCTCTAATATTATCTTCTGCATAATGTATTGCGATTTGTTTCAGTTGTTCGTAATTGTCAGAAGTTTTTTACGAAAGAAAATGTTGGGAAAACCCTCCGGAAAAGTCGGGAAATTGGAAAAATCGAAAATTGATTTTTTGTATGGAATTTCGTGTGCACTTATTCCGGAATGGCTTTTCAAATAGAAAAATAGTAAATTCTTAGTGGAAAAACATTTATTGAAGCATAGAAGACCCATAGGAGAATCCAGTAGCGGAAATTTAAATATTTTTGCTTCTGGATTCTGCCTTCGTGAAATATTACAACCAGTAATACAGCATTTTATGCCAGATTTTTTTTTTTTTTTTTTTTATAATTTGCTTACGCTAAAGGGATTTTTTCTGTTGTTACAGTACCCTTATAATGCTAAGAACACAGTGTAAGCTACTTGGTATTAGAAAGAATAGAGAGATAGGAAAGAAGTGTTTGGGTGCAGTTGTAGGGTTTTTCTCCACGGGTGCAATCGTAAGCAATTCTTTCCATTCATTTTTTCGCAACGCAAGAAATTAATTTGTCACCACCAATCTATCTGCATGTGCATCAACGAAGCGAATGAAAAAATCGGCACTGTGCAGAGGGATCGTTTGCCTTTCGTCAATACTCGTCATCGTTCATCAAGAACCGGTTATGCAGAAAGCAGACTATTCTGTTGGGACATGTGCGTGTACCTGGCTATAGGCATAAAGAGGTATCGTAAGTCGTACTATCCTGTGGATGACTGTTTCGATGTGTGTATCAAAGAATATAGTAATTATATATTCTTTGGTTGTATCTTCTCATTGGTCGTTGGACTGTTTTATGAAATTCTCTGAGCGCAAGATTAAAAAGTTTTTGATAAAGCAAAGCAATAGCAAAAGCTCTGAGAGCGGGTCGTGATATTAGAACCCGCCATACCAAAATTTTCAGTGCAAACATTTGTATGAGATGCGTCTTCTTGGTAATTATATATTCTTTGGTCTTAGATAGGTAGCACTGTTGGAGAGTTTAAGAGTGGATCCTCTTAATGTGGGAAGCGAGAAGAAGTCTTCGTCGGATTTACATTGAGATCGCAGGTCTTTGTCCGGATTACTAGCTTAATAAGAGTGAATTGAGGGACATCGGCAAGTGCCTCTGGGTGCAAGGAAAGGCGAGATCTATAAGCGAACATTGAACTCTGCGGCAGGTCCGTGACTAGCGATAGGCGTACAGTCAAGGAAATGGGTGTCCATTAATAGTTTGAGCTAATCCTATTCGGATTCCGCCGATGTTCGATTCGGATTCATTAGGACACTGGGTGTAGAGGGTGTTTTTCAAAGGACTTTGCGCAGTCTGGCCGATTGTGTCAGAAATTGCGCCAAGATCTAAGTTGCGCTTTTCTAACCTCAGTTTTAAAAAGAGATAGGCTTTCTTTGTAAGTCTCACAATCCCTGGCAAGACTTGTTGATTTGGCTATGTTAAAGTTCTTTCTGCTCTTGCAGCGAAGGTTGTTGACTTCTATACTCGACCACGGTGATCGTGGACCAAATCGATTATCCTTACTATAATAAAACTCAAACTTTTTTTTCGGTGTAGGTGTTTGACCGGAGTTGATTAAAAAAGTGCTGCACGAAATTGATTCCGGTTTTCACAGTTGCATTGAAAATTGTCGAGATTAGAAGATAGGATAGTTTTACCATTTTCCGAAGTCCGGTAGTGGAGATCTATGCTGATATCTAAGAAAAGTTGTAACTCTCGAATGCCTTCTAGCTCCTAGCTTTGGAATGACTCATCCAAATGAAATAGGATTTTTTTTTAAAATGAAGTTCAATTATGTACAAAGGTTTTAAGAAGTTGAACAATAAGCATTAAACTATAAATTTTATACAATTCAAAAAAGTAAAAAGTTGGATTGAAGCTAGATCGTTGGATTTTCCCATGTGCTTTTTCTTTCTTTTTTATGCACCTTTTGTAGTTTGTGTTGTTTTATTTTTGTGGCACATGGCATTGAGAAAGATAGGGTATGAAAAAATGTAATTGAGATTGAGAGGGAGTCACACTCAGAGTATATACATATAATGAGAAGGGACACTCTCTCACTATTCTCTTTATCAGTTCGTATCAGCAAGTATTTTGTTTTAAATTTGATAAGTGGCAGACTGGCGAAGCAAGGCGAGCACGGGACAGCTAGTTGTTAATAACTTTCAAATGAATGAGCATTTTCAAATCTCAATTTAAAAATTCAAATAATGATTATTTAAGAATATTTATTGTTTTATTGAAAAGTGTGTAGGCCCTTGTGTAAGACTTCTTAAGGTCTTTCAAACTTGATTTAATACTTTTCAGGTACCTACCTATTAAGTACATTTATCTATAATTTTCCAAGTTGTTCGAGTATTTGGACCTTTTGATTTGGCTACGCTTGGCTAACGAAAGCACAGTCGGCTTTGGTAGTTTGGTGTGTTTGGGTGTGGCTTAAACCAGTCATTGTTTGACCGTCGATCATCCTTATACCCTTTTAGGCTCCAAAACTCGAGCTAGAAAGCTAAAATTTTGCACCATATGCTCTCTAGCGGTCCCAAACAATCAAATGTAAATTCACTACTTATTCCGCCAATAATCTCAAAAATACAAATTTATCAAAAAAAAAAAAAATCGAAAATTTAATATATTGTCTTCAGGCGCCTAAAATGCTCGTGTGGTAAGACTTTTTGAATCTGCTATCTGTACGATCTTTTGTGCCCTATGGGCAAATAAGATTAAGCTGGTAGAACTTCTACTTTCAAGACAACCTTAGCAGTAGAGGACTTCTTCATATTTTCGGAACTCATTTTTCATTTTGTTTAGGTGGTATCGTAAGTGATGATGACCAGAAAGGTAACCTACTAAGTTTTTGATATCATGCCTACCTAGATCTATCTGTGTCATTGTTATTGAAGGGCCGAATGGCTCGTTTGGCCTGTCTAGGATGTTCTTCCAATAAAAGACACGTTTCATATGTTTCCAGCTTTTTATTACTTCGCCTTATCACTACCGTCAAATCCCTCATGGCCGGAACCTTCCGTATTTTGGCGTTGTTTCTTAAGCCGAGTGTTTGAAGGGTATTAAAACAATGCATCACTGATTTGGAGTCAATGTTATGCGATCTAAGGGCCTTTATAGCTGCTTGACTATCCGTCCATACATGGATATTTGCCCTTTAATACTAGATGTATGAATGTGTATAACGCATTCTTGAATGGCGTAGAGCTCTGGGCTGGGGTTTTTCCCATAGGTATTGACACGTTGAAATTTGGTCCGTATATACCAGCTCACACACCTATTTCCATTTAAGAACCATCCCTATACTACTTAATCCCAGAGTGGCTATTTGGCGGATTATTGCTAACCCATTCTTCCCTATTTGGGATCGCTGTTAAGAACCGTTAATTAAAGCATAAGGTCTTATGGAGGCGATCTGTGACCGCGCAGTTCGTGTTAAGTTCCGGAAGTTCAGCGAATAGGTTCATTAGTTCCCTGTGATCACGAAGCCTTATCATCTTAAGCTGTATTAAACTTGGTGCACTGCGAATACTTTATGTAAGTATATGTGGAGAGGTATTAGCCCTATTATTGCTTCTATAAGTGTTCTGGGGCAAGCTTACATGGCTCCGGAGATAACTAGGCATGCCGTTATACTCTTTTGAGCTTTGCGATTACAATTTTTTTGCGTGGCTTTTGTACACTATACTATAGAAGCATAATGTTATAATTTGCCTGACCTTCGTTGTTTAGATCTAGTGGATGAACTTTGGGGAGATACCCCAGGTCTTGCCATACATGGGGCGGAAGGTCCACAAAGCTCCGGTAGCTTTTGTAATTTTGTTGTTAATGTGAGAATACCAATTAAGCCTTCTGCAGCTGGTCCCTGGTAATCAAACTTTGAGAATAAGTTACTTGTGCATGTGACCTGTTCTGGTACTATGTCTGGTAATATTAGAGCTACCTGGTAAGTGAGTATCAAGATAAAGATTGAGAGATTTCTCGCTAGTAGTCGAAGAGCCGTCTGCTTTCCTTACACAGCTAGGCATGGTTGCATTCGAGGCAAGGATTTTTCATAACCTAGACGCCTCAGAAAATTTTTCTATGTTGCCACAGAAGAGTTTCCAAGATGAACTTTTGGCTTTTCCTAGTTCTTTTTTATATGATTTGAAGGATTCCTAATGTGATTCCTTATGTGAGTCCCCAGTTAGTTATTGATCTTGAGGTTTTAGGAAGATTAAACAATCTTCTGCAATCATTTCTGAAGGGTCCCGATTCTGGGTTCCCTCAGTGTAGCTTATTTTTTCCACCATGGTCATATGAAGGGGAAGGAAGCAGCCACTGTTTCATTCAAATTGAGGTTAGCTCATTGAATCTACTGTCAAGCTCGTAAGTATTGCAGGGGGGACTTAAGAGTTCAGAGATATTTATTTTGCGTATATAGTTTCTCTGTATTTGGGCCAGTCTGTTTTCCGACGTTTCTGGAATATAGATTGGCAGGGGGTATCATTATTTAGGTTGAATTGAATATATCGTTGGTCATTGTTTCAATGGCCTGCCGAGACTCTCCCACTCAATATCATTTTGTTGATTGTGTCAGAGACTAGAGTAATGTCTAAGACTTCTTGTAGATTTTTAGTAATGAAGGTGGACTCATTACCTATATTGCAATTAATGGGATTAGTACTTAAAATGTATTCAAAAAGCGACTCATCTCTGTTGTTGATGTCAGTGCTGCCCCATACGGTATGATGCGCATTAGCGTCGTAACCGATAATGAGCGCGGCTGTCAGTTTCTCTGCTTCCGTAATCAATCTCTTCAGGTTATTATCAGGGAGCGGTCCTAATTTTGCATGGGCAAGATACGCCGATGCCAGCCAGAATGTGCAGACAGCATTCTCCAGTTTGGCAGCAGTAATATCTCGATCGCTGAAATAAGGGAGTAGATAAGCATTAAGACTACTCGACAATTGGCAGCTGTAGTACGGTTGTTACTCGGCACAGCGATCAGAAGAAACTCGACAGTGTGGATGTGTCCAATGCTGTTGAGACAGTCGAAGTCCCGTACTCAAGAGAATCGTGATCGGAACGTCTTCAAACAACAAGACACGAAAGCTCTAGTCAGCAACTAATGATGAGTAGGGAGCCCCACTGTCGACGAAAAGGCAAGGATGGACCAGTGGAAGGGAAGGAAAGCGGTGCACTCTCCACCTAAGCTGCGGGCACATCTACGCGACGCTAAACCAGTGCAGGCAAGGATGCATCCAAACCAGAACCTGTTGCGGGCCTGAACCGATGTGGGCAGAGATCAGAGACAAAAAATTATAGTTTTCGGGTCGCATTAGACGACCTTGGTAACCCAGAACAAAGACTATCATTTGAGCACTGACGAGTAACCGAGATTTAAATCCTAGACGGTATGAATGACGCCATTCGGAAGGTTGCTGGGAATATCCCGGTCTTCAGACAGCTGACTGAGTTAAAGGGTTTCAAGATTGTCACTGTGACAATGAACACACACTCCGTTGGCTGAAAAAGTTCATCAGCGACACTAAACATCCGTGATCTAACGCAGATCTCCGAGTCTTCGACAAAAAATAAGTCCTTAACTTCACTATACTAAGCGTCACCGACATCGAGGCGCCAACGTCCTATGTTAAATGCCTCATAGACAACAATGCGGTGAGCGAAGCCAACCGTCGTTGGTACCAACTCGACCAGTGCAACACCGCAAGGCTACTCTGGCCGACATTAAATAAATCCAGGTCCATCGGACTTCTGAGGCATAAGAGAGGAACCCACTCCAAATTAATAAACGCCCTCACCGGGCACTGTGCTATAGGAAGACATGCCCAAAGGTTGGGCATTCCCTACAATGACTTCTGCAGAAGCTGTAGGGACGAGGAAGAAGAGGAGACCATCAGTCACTTCCTTTGCACGTGTCCTGCACTCGCCAACATTAGGAAGGCTACATTGGGTGAATACCTTTTCAATGATCTAAACGATCTTAACAACAGCACAGCAAGGATTAGCTCCTTCATTCAGAGGAGCGAATGGTTCCCTGAGTAAGAGGGTGACCCACCCACCTTACAGATCGGCAGCACAATGGACCTACTTCTGGTATAAGTGCATCCTCATCGAGGGCCGATTTCAACCAACCAACCAACTATACCAAAGGTCGCATCCTTGTGCCTGTACCGTGCATTCCCATTAATGGGATAGAGTGCAACTTTAGAAATCTAAACCAAGAACTACTATGCAAGGACTGGGAGGTTATAATAAATAATTACTTCGTAGCCAAAACAAACCTTTATCTGCGCATTCCACGCTGCACCATCTACATCTTGTCAAAATCGTACTCGTACATCTCCTTAACCAAAAATCGACTATTAATTATCTACTTGGCAATGGGAAATGAATTCTAATGAGTCCATTCATGGCACCAAAAAGCAACGCCTTCACTCCATGACTACATCAAAATTGGTGTTTGAAAATTCGCTAACCGTGCCAAAAACCACTCCCATAATTAATTAAAAATGATGTTATCCTGTAGTCACCGAATAGATGACAGCCCTTTCACAAAACGGTACAGTTCCGAAAGTATACCTTTTACCAGTCAGGAGTTAGGTGCCGGTACCGTCGTCGTGTCCCATTGAAGTGTTACAGCGAATCTGGTAGATTAACTAAGTTAATTACTTGGTTGTCCTGTGTCACCACTTCTTGCCGTGGCCACGTGATATGAGCAAAATCACGTACGTTTGCGAAAATGAATTCATCGTGAGAGAATGCCGTGATATTCGGTTAAATTTTTCCACTGCCATCAGCCTTAGGCAAGCCAAATGCGGAAGGTAAGGTCATTAGTTTTGGAAATATGTCAAATCAGATAACTGAAATCACTGCCACCTTCCTCTACCGACCTCAGATACGTTTTGCTTAATTAATTAATTTTACAGAAGGAATGCAGCATTACATTAAATGTTCAAACTACATACATACATACATAATTGGCATTTGCTAGTTACCAATAAAATATTTAGATAACGTTTAATTAAATCGTTTGGCTAAGAGCAGTGGTTGGTTACAAGGGATTGCTTTAAAGTGATTAGTTAAATTGTTGTAAATGGGTATAGGTAATATATAAGGTACTCATTAGAGTGGTTTTATATAAAATATACATTTTATGGGTTTTCTCTTCACTGAGAAGGTCTGTAAATTACGAATTCGGAAGCGTTGATGGTATTTATGTTTGTTAATATCTGCAACCGGTATTTATTGTTCATGGTACGCTTGTTCGTTTAAGGTGATGCTTCAGCTTTTGATGAGACTTTTGCATCTGATTTATTTCATAAAGTTAGAGCACAACATTTTGTTTTCGTTTTTCCCAAAAACTTCAACTATACATAGATTCGTATTTGAAGTCATACACAAATCGAATCATACATCGGAGATAAATTCGAACTTATAAATCGTTTGAGTTTGTTTTGTCTTCGAGACAGGAGTTTTGAACCCATTGGATTCGGCAAACCGAAGAAGCAGGGGTTTTCCATGGTAATTGTTTGTTGATTCTCTACTAGGCCAATGCAGGAGACATACTCCTGACATTGATAATATGGTCTATCATTATGTATAACATAATAAACCGTATGTGTGTCACTCCAATACGATGTTTGAGTATATTATACTATGTTCCATAGCTGGTATTTAAATAAGCAACACGTTTATGGTGTACTACGCCCTTATTAGTTGCAATACTTACTTCGTAGCTTTTCTCACAACTATAAAATCAGCAACGAGGACAATAAAATGTAAACTCACGGGATAGGTAGACGAACAAGATAAGTACTATCATTACAAAATGATCCATGCAAAAGTGTCTACACTATGAAACTCTGAAGGGATCTAGCTTTCACTATACTATAGAATTTATACCAGTGTCACAAGTCTGTTTTCTACATTGATGGAGCTTATGATGACTCCAGGGTGAATTAACTACAAAACTACCTCGAAGTTGTTGCTATTAATAGTGACGTTCGTTTTGTTAGCATGTTATTGGTCTTGTCCTCGTTAACTTCAGCCCCAACCAACTTCACCTGTTCAATAATTGCCGCTTAAAAGCCTCTACCGTGGAACGCTCGGAACGGCCGATGATATCTATAACGTTTACGTACCCCAGCAGCTTTTCGACAGTAAGGTAAGTCAACTACTTCAGAGTCACCTCAACTCTACACGTAAGTGGAGATCCAACGAAGAATTTTCTTAGAAAATCATTTTTTTGTTCGGTTTGGCAAGACGAAACTCCTAACCGGGACACCAAGTACAAACACAGACACTGTTTTATGTGGCTGAGTGTTAGGCGATAAGCAGGAATGAAGTGTTGATCCTTGCCTTGAAGGTTATGATCTCCGGTAAGGGCAGGTCATAACTAGAGTCCGACCGCACGTCCGGCTGCGATTTCGACCTTCGGCAAAACATTCGGTTTCGGTAAAAAAGGCGAAGATGTTGCCGAATCCGAATATTGAATTTACCAAGCATTTTTCAAAATTTGGGTCTATAACTCAAATGGTGCGTTTTTAAATTTGAACGTTTATTTAAGAAAAACATGTACAATAGTATTATTCAAAGTATTGCCCATCTGAAGCTATGACTTTTTCCCATCTTTTTGGCAATTTGTGGATCCCATCTCAAAAGAACTGCACCGGCTTGGCAGCCAAGAATGAATCAAGCAAATTTTTGATATTCTGCTCTGATGTGAACCCCATTTCAGTGAGGGCGACCTGCATCGACTGGAACAAATGGTAGTCAGAAGGGGCAAGGTCTGGGCTATAAGGCGGGTGGGGTAAAACTTCCCATCCACTGTTTTCCAAATAGTTCTTAACCGGAATAGCAACGTGGGGCCGAGCATTGTCATGATGGAAAATTATCGCATATTCCGGGCGTTTTTCGGCTACTGCTCTCTTCAAATCGATTAATTATGTTCGGTAACGTTGTCCATTAATGTTTTCACCCGGTTTTAGCAGCTCATAATACAGCACACCCTTCTGATCCCACCAAATACAGAGCATTACCTTCGCGCCATGGATATTCGGCTTTGCCGTTGATTTGGCTGATTGGCCGGGTTTCACATATAATTTTTTGCGCTTGGGGTTGTCGTAATGGATCCATTTTTCATCACCAGTAACAATTCGATGCAAAAATGACCTCCTTTTGTGGCGTTCCAGCAGCATTTCGGACATGCAAAACCGCCTTTCGACGTCTCTCGGCTTAAGTAAGAAGAACTCCCCGCAAAAACACTTTTTCAGGCACAAAGTTCGACATATTTGAATGAAAAAAAATTATTGTTGTTTAGGCTTCAAATGAATGACATATACTGAAATGACGTACAATGACTGCAGCTTTCCAACGCATGTTCCAATGGAATAATACAAGTTTTAAGTTATAGACCTCAATATAAAATTATGATTGTACCTATTTTGAAGTAGCTTTTGAGCAAGTCATTTCAAAATTTAAAACTTGAGTATAATGCGCATATCTGGTCTGGTGTACCAATTACTTATTTGGAGCTTCTTGACAGGATCCAAAAACACGCGATAAAATTTATTGGTGACTTTAACATCGCGAGATCGCTATACTCTATAAGGGGCCCTTACACGGTCAATCGGTCGATATCATGCATCGTGTATGTGTGGATTGACGCCACCTCTTACATAGTTCAATCGATTGACGTGAAATTTTTAGTTTTTGTGAGTTTTCGTGGAAGAAAACTTATATATTGTTGCATTTTTTTTGTTTCGGTTGCTATAATCTTTCCCTTTGACATCCCATAAACTCGGTAATAACCGATACGTTTCAATTAATTCCGATACAAATGCTCGGTCTTCATCGTCCTTTAGTTTTCCGCACATGTTTTCGCTTCCGCGACACAAAACACAATGAAGTTATTACGTCAATCCAACCCTCACACGTATCAATCGGCATGACGTTCATCATGCAAAATCAAACTTGCTTTGATTTTCGTCAATCAGACTTTACCAAATGTGTGTGACTCATGCAGATACATTTTCACAAACACATGCTAGTGATTGATGTCATTCGATTGACCGTGTAAGGGCCCCTTTAGTCATCGTCGCAATGTGTCTTGTCTCTCGTTATATTATCGTTATTTCCACCATAAGTTCTCAAACGAAATATCCAGTTGCATTCTACCATTAGAACAATTCAACCGCAATACCCGCTGTGCAATGAATGCGCATCAGTTTACCCTTAAGGCTGTATTCGGAATTACAGTGAAATACGAGGAATCTTTCCTTAGCCGTACAATACGAATGTGGAATGCTCTTCCGCGCTCCATTTTTCCTACACATTATAATCTATAAACATTTAATTTCCTTAACCCCCGCGCTGTGTAGCTAATACATTATAACGGTATTCAAAAATCCCTTTAGTGCGAGTCCATTATAAACAAAATTTTTTGTTTCGTTTCTGCAGTATAGGTAGAAGTGTAGATGCTATTTTATGTACCGAGTGAATTACAAACAAGTAATCTCGTTTTTGTGGTATGTAGAAGTAAATTGCAAGCTCCTGCATTTCTTATTGTTTTTTGCTGACAAAGTTTGCATTTGCAGTTCTTCGCAGGCAGTTTTACGTATAGATTCCATTAGATTCGGGGTAGGCTTTGGTCGAAGGTGATGAAAAAGTCGAAGTTCGGCATCGGTTACAATGCTCAAACGAAGCGAGTTATATCGCCAGAATTCGGTGTAAGTTTGCAGTAGTTCGGAAGAGCTAACAGCATACACTACGTGTTTTACAGAATCATGTGACACTACTGGATCAGTTTTGCCAGGATACCGAATTCGTTTATTGCCATGTCAAGCTTCTGGCGAGCAATAATATTTAATTCGGCCTAAAATGGACTAAAAATTGTTAGTGTACAAAAATTGGTTTATTGTCGATCTGGCGTACCGCAAAAATATTGGCATATGCTTCAGAGCCTATTCGTATGTTAAAGACAGGCTTGAGAGCTTCACACAGTAGATTTGATATGAGATTTTATATGCAACATTTATGCCTCGATAAATCTTGTAAGACTACCTATATTTATATGATTTATTTCTTGTATCATGTGGAGCTGATAGTTCAGTCGTTGGGAATCTTTTCTTCCACCGAAACTTGGTTGATGATTTGGTGCATAGGGTGCATACATTTGTATTTGAAGAGTCCCGCTAGTAATATTCATGCGGTCGGGTAAACACGCTAATTATTCGTCAATCGAATCCGAAGATTCATCCTCGTAAGACTTTTTTTTCAAACGCCAGATATTTAACCCTTGAGAACTCGCTTCAAAAGTTGTGATTTGAGAACTCCCGTGTGAGGTTTTTACTCAAACTATCTATTTCCATCCAAATGCAAAAATCTATTTGGAAAATTAAATCCATTTATTATACTTTGTTTTAGTCAATTTAGGTAGGTACATACCTGGTTTATGACTCGATGAAACAAAATAAAAAAAAACAATTTTGAATAAGGTACCCAAAAAAAATACACAAGAACTCGCATAAGAGGCATCTACCCAAAATGTTCTACAAAAATTGGAACGTGAAGCGCCATCTCTCTTTGACTTGCAACCTAGCATCCACTTGCAATTCAATCACAATCCACTTGCAAAAGGACTTAGTGGGCGTACCTTTAGTGATATATGGCATGACAAACGGGTTTCGTAGATTGTAGGTATCGTATGTTGATCGTGTGTGTAGGGTTGTTTTTCGTAAGATACGAGTATGTGGATATCAATAGGTACAATTTTGTTCTTGCTATTTTTTTCCTCGTAGAAACAAGAAGCAAATGAATGTTGGAGTGAGAAGAAAAAAATTAGGTAGATATCCGTCAGCTAAGCGATGTTTGATGGTATTGTTTTGAGTTGTGACCAATGCACATTCTGCAATACATTTACACTTCGAGATAGGTCATTCTCAGGCATGTTCCAATTGTATAATATTTTCTATATTTCTATCGCTACGGCTGGATTTTTGCCTTATAATTTTCTTTTTCCTCAAATTGTAGTATGGATGGATAAAATAAGTTAGTGAATGTTGGGGGGAGGGGATGGAGCGCAAAATATGTTGGTTTCATTGCTTTAGGTTTCGCTCCAGACTCCTGGATTTGACATATAAAACATGAATTTGGTATTACTCAGAGATTTTGCAGATAAAATGGTATAGGTCCTTCCATCCATTCAAAAGAAAAAAACTCGCTCAAACGCATGGCTGAAAGCTTAATTTAATTTATTTTATTTAGGAACTTAATAAGAAAATAATATACATAGGTATCTGCTAATGTAGTGTCTGCTACTCTGCTGCACCTAATTAGCTTAGATTATTGTCGGTCTCCTCAAGTATCCTGTGATTGTGGTTTTCGCACTTCCATTCCCCGAGTAATACGAGGATCCACTAATTCTGGTAAAAACCAGTTTTCGTAAAATATGTTTAATTGTCCGATCATTTTTGTTTTCCAAAAATCGTGATATAATGTTAAAAGCACTACCACCCCAAATTGCCAATATGCAATTGGCCTTGAATTTGGTATTTTTTGTGGAATTTGTGTCTTTTATTAAGACCTTGTATGATACCATCATCAGAAACCGTTATGTACTTGATTTTTTGGTTTTTGATAGCATCCGTAGGATCGCAGCCAGCTATGCTTGATGGATATTTTATTTCTACCAAGGAATCGTCGTCGATAAGTCCATCTGGAGAAGCACCAAGAAAGTAATACTCCTCATCGATAAAAATTCCTGAGTTCGATATACTTCTGCCCAATTGCTGTTCCAGTTGCAGCCTTGCAGTGTCTTCGTTAATTTTTTCATACATGACGGAAGGTGTTAATAAGGTCGTGGGATGTGCAAGTCTTTTAACATAACCTTCGAATTTTTTTGCTTTGCATATTTGTCCGAAATATGAGGCTGTCAACATTTTCTTTCTGATATTCAACCATTTTTCATTACTGGGCTGTCCCAATGTTTGTTTTTCTAAAAGCTGGCGATTGTTTTGATTTTGCTTTAGTTGTTCTATTAGACAGTTTTTCTCTGCATTGAATTTATCTTCATCCATGTCTGGTTGGTGGCATCTGGTACCATACCCAACATCTTTGACAACACCTGTCCGGTTTATGCGATACAGTTTGCTCTTACGATAAACCTTTCTCGCATTTCGTCTGTGGGTTTGTAACACGCTTTTTCGGAGTCGCCGAATTTCCATTTGTTTTGCCAGTTAATTTGAGCTATGTCCATATAGATGTTTAAACAGTTCAGAGATCTGCCCTTTAGAGTTAAACTTTACAGCTGCTGCAGTACACCTGGCTGAATATCCTTGCCCAAGTGAAAAGTTGATTCTTTTTCCTCCTACTAGTTTGGCTAAAATAGAGTTGTAGTGCTCGGCAAGATTGTTAGTGAATCCAAGATGTAGACTCTTGGCATTCATAATAAGTCTTCTTGTAGGAATCATCACTGTATCATAAAGACCATCTGATTTCATCATGGGAATTAAATTCACGTCATTCTCTTTACATTTTTCTTTTATGTAGGGTGGGCATCTGGGCATTCGTTGTGATCTAAAAAAACATGATGAATAACATTGCTGATATCTTCTTTAATTAAAGGTATTGCTTCTTCCTCGGATTGGCTTTGCTGTCGTCTGAACTTAATGGCACTCAAAATATCCTTCCGTATTCTTTCAAGTCTTATATTTAAGGCTCCTTTTAATCCTGTTTTACAACCTCTTGATATGTTCTCTAATTTATTTCTAAAATTTCGCATTAAATGGTTGCAGCATTGAATTTTGGAGATTCTTCTTCCGCCGTAGGGATCGGTTTGAATAATTTTTTGAAATGAACTGCTGTCTCCATCTGAAAGCATTGTCATATATCGTAGGCCATTTTCAGCTACACTGGATTTAAATGCTTGTAGCAGTATTTCTGACTCCATCAGCGTTGATGGCCCTTTGTGGTTAATATTGCACGCGTGGTCCTGTTGTTGTTCCGTATTACTTCTAGCGCATGTAACGCAGTACTTATTTCTTATTCCTAAAAAAATTACTTTACCGGTATGCAACCCCACCACAACAGCAGCACCTGACAGAGCAGAACAATTTTTCCTGTAAGATCGTTTGCTCCAGCAAGCATCTGTCACCACAGTTATAAACGGAATTCCATCTACCGGATCAATATCACCACGCTGTCTGGCAGCCTCAGCCTCTTCGTTAGCAGCCTCCAACATATTTTTTGCTGCCACGGCTTTCCAGATATCCCCAGTTTGTTTTTCAATCTCACTATATATTTTAAATGATGGGCATGGAATATCTAATATAGATACGATTTCCTCTAACTGTGCGTATCCGCAACCTACACTGGTAATGGCCAAAACAGCAGCAGTGTTAACATCCATTGCATCTGGATTTTTCTTATTTAGGAACACTCGACTCTCATAATTGCACATTTCACATCTTAAAAAGATCGAACTTGAAAAACCCACTCGGACTTTTTTAACAATTTTTATATTGTTTAAACTGCAACCGAGTGCTGGGCAATGTTGGTCTACTGCTTTCAACTCATTAAAAAAGTATTGAATGTCAATTATCCTTCTTCCTTCTATGAGGGCAACGGAATCGATCGCAGATTTCTCTCTTTCCATTATCAGACTTTCTAGGCTTTCCGATTCTGATATTATTCCTTTCAACTCAAAATGTTCATTAGTTTTAAGACCACCTTCACCTTCTGAAACTTTATGCTGACTTCCATTGACAATCTAAGTATTTTCAGGATTTTGTCTTGACTTCGTTAAACTAAATAAATAAAAAAAAACATACAATATAAATTTTTTTTTGAAAAAGTAGATTTATCCTATAAAACCCGGACAGTTGATGTTAGCCCACTCAAAGACAGATTAACTTACTTATTTTGCAATACACGTCTCCTGTTGGCTGCTAGTGTACTTTTTCCCTTTGACTTGTAGCATAACTTTCTTTTTCCCATTTTTTTCACTAAAGGTTGTTATTTTAAGATCCTTTTCCTTAGTTCTATGTGTCTTTCTTCACTATAAAAATCACTCATAACTATGTACGAGTATATAGTATAGGTCTACATTTCTCACTTTTCAATGGGTAAATAGGTACTGAATGGATAATTTGTTCTTCAAACTATTTTATAAGCGTTATTTCCTTGTCTCTACAGTATCTCTTCACATAACGTTTTATACCTACAGTAGGATTTCCTTGGATTGCAATCCTTTCACTCACATATATTGCACTAACGCAAAGAATTAAACATCGAGCTCCCGTAGTCACAGGTCAAAAAACCCCGACCAATGTAATTCTGCATACCTATGAAGAATTATATGAAATTATATTAAAGCGCTAACAAATGGAACCTTGCGAGCTTTTTTCGAACCTCTATAAGGATAGAAAACCTGATATTTTTAGTTCTAGCTTCTAGTATTTTCAATTATTATATTTTTTTACATACCTGGGTCAAGTCAATACGCCTTTAAAAAAAGCATTATGAAAAAACCGACAACACCATTTAAAATGTATTGCGTACCTACCTAGGCACCCTTTTTCTCAAGTTGTTATTAGGATTTATTTTTACCTGATTTCTCTTATTGTACGCATTTTCTGTACCTAGTAGGAAGTATGTATGCAGTCAAAATGTCCTTATTGATTATTTTATTATAATGGCTAGCTTAATAATAAAGTCAAAGGCAACGGCAACAGCGCAAACAAATAATAATTGCCCACAAACGGCAACAGCGCAGTGCTACATTATCCCCTTTCGCCTAAACCACCATTCACCAATCTTCCAATCCACCCGAACTCAATACTATTTTAAACTGAAAGTATAAGCTGGATCCACATCTTGAAAAGTGCCTTTATCAACCCCTCACTCATTTTAACTTTCAGTCAGTGAAACAAAAATGCAAAATCACTTCGAATCGCCACAGAAATAGATCTGCTTACACATACCCACATCCACACATGATTTCTTTTATTGAAATCGCACTTCAGACTTCACACCAAACTGGTTTCATTTACAACACACCTCCGAGAGCAGTAAAACACAAGATAATCACTTTATGGTTGATTGCGTGCTGTTCTGATTGGCTGTTCAGATCAGGCCACACAACTACCGCCACCTTCACGGGAAATCGGGAATTATTTCTTGCTAAAGTTGATAAACTAAACAACGTACAAAATATTTTTTTGAAAAAATATGTAATTTAAACTCGGTATTTTGTGACAAAATATACGTAAATTAATATATATTTTTATTGGATCTGTTAGCTGATATGATACTTTGTTGTTCTCAGTAATAATTGAAACATACGTGAATCAATATTCACATGAAAAACGTAGTTCAATATTTCAAAATATTGTTTGTTTTTAAACACCTGTATTTTCCAAACCAGTGTAAAATGTCAAGATCTGTCTCGACGATATTGCTGTTTTTGATATTACCTTTTAGCTGAGTTAGTGATCTCAGATGTATAGTACTCTGTCTTATCATGGTTTGGAAAATAGTAAATCGATTTTATGCAAATTTTCCCAAACACCTTTGGGAATTCTTTAAATAAAATATAACTGAGATGTTTTTTTAAAAAAACTATTCCGATCATTTTCAAGAGGAAATTACATATGTTCTTTCAAGTGCATTAAGTTTCAATTCAGTAGCTCCAGTAATAATTTATCAGTTTGAGAAACAGAATGCCATTTTTTCCACTTTTGCTCGATTTGTGGGTAGAGGCCTCATAATTCGAAAACACACACTTGAATAGTCAGTTCAGTTCAGTTTACTTTATTGAGACTTAATTCACAAATTTGGTATTGATTAAAGTGTATTAAATATTCTGCCGACTTTATAAATTATGTCTGGCTTACAAAAATTTTAAATAAAAGAAAAGTTGAGTTTTATTTTTAACAATATATAGTTACATAATTCAAATGTATTTCTTTTATAAATTTCGTATGCTTGCTCCCGACATACGTTCACATAATGGCTCATAAAGGAAAAAACTTAAAACTAATAATGACTAGCTAAAACATAAAACTAAAATAACAAAAGATGCATTTAATGCATACGTTTATAAAAGTTTTTTTTTTTCAAAATAGGTTTGAGAGTTTGTTATTAATTTAAGAAAAGCAGTTACTTAATTCGTGATATAATTTAATATATTGGAACAAGAAACTTATGATTCATACAAACTAAGACATATAAAATTATTTTCTATTATCTTCTAATAAACTTTTTTTTTTATTTTTTTTTCCAAGGTTATGCAAATGATATCTATGTTTAATTTTTTAATTGTAAAGATACAGAAAAGAAAATGATTTATCCTCTGAGAACATTTAATGAGGCTTTCTCATAATAAGGTAAAGTCAGAGTAACATTCAACTGAGGTTCTATTAAAGTTCGGGATCTATTATGCAAAAGATCGAATGGCGATTGGTAGTACTGGATATTTGAGCTTTCCTTTAAATAATTTGCATCCCATAGTCCTTTGACAAGTGGATTTGGATGGTTAGCAGTGGATTCTAGTCTGGTTTTTAATAATGATGTCATATAAATCATTAAAGGTTTAACCTTTGTTAAATTATACAGCGTATAATTAGAAAACCATTTTTGATTTGGTTTCCGATATTTTCCACTGCAAAATCGTAAGATTTCTTTCGAACTTTTCTAAATCTTTTGCTGCCGTTGGAGAAATAGAGAACCAGGTCAGTGGCGTGGCGTCCATATAACACGATTCCTACCGTCTTCCCTTTTAAAAATCCACCAAAAGTAAGCACTATCTGCCAAATAAATATATGAAAAATGAAACCCGTCCCGTATTTTAATTATAAAATAAAATCTACACACTCACACATAAGCTATCGAATAAGTTTAATATTTTCATTCTACCTCTCGTCTGTATCTTCATACGTCATTCAAGAATCAAGATTCAACCACATTCCACAATCCACAAATCACAAACAACAAACCAACGAAGAGTCACAAAAATACTCTTAGTAAAAAGTTTTCAACTACCGCTGCTCTCTATAATAGAATAAAAAATATTTTTCCGTCTTATTTACTTGTTTTATATCCCTTTCTTCTACAAGCATTGCGGTTCCGATCCTCTTTGTTCAACACCCGCTTTTATATTCAAAGAAAAAGACGCTACATTTCGTCTTATAAACCAAATCTCACGCTGAATACTTGGAATTGTTTCATTTCATTCTCCCTTTTGCGATTAGCATTGCGTTTCAATCGGAAGATATCAACATGTTGCAGGAATGCAGGTGCTACGTTTGACTCGTTTTTTTTGCAACATTGTGTCTAATAACACGGTGTTCTTTGACTTATTTCTTTTTTCTTATGACATAATATCTGAATGTGTTATGTGGGTTGATTCTTGATTTTGAATTTGATGTTGATATTGATATGCGTGTTGATGTAAGAAGTTGAGCTTTCATTTTTCTCTCTTGTGATAGTTAATGCTTCGATGTTTTTACAAATTTATTGTTATACTTTTGTCTTATGAAATAAAATATGGTAGAATATTATGGCAATTTGTCAGCAGAGTAAATTCAGCATATCGCTTAAGAGAAGTTCATGTCAAATAAAATACCGACACTTGTTTTTTTTTAAGCAGGAATTCAAATTTTAATTTAGAATCAGTTGGAATTTATTGACAGACTGCGTTGCACAAGTGCAATAACTTGAAAAAATCTAGTGTTTTGTAAAGCCAATTTGATAAAATCTTAAATTAAAATAGTGAAAAGTTAGATGTGAAAGTGAAAGTGAAGGTTAATGTGTATTTTTTTAGTTTCTTTTATTACCAACTTACTGATAAAAACATTTTAGCTTCTTAATTTTAGTGCAGTTTTAGATTTTTTTTGGAAATGTCTTTGATTAGTGTAGATTGCTGTTTAACTGATTTCCTCCTGGAGGATTCAAATAGTTTTAGTAAGCTATCTTTTCTTGATAAAAAAAAAGTTATAGACGTAGGGCGCTCTATGCCTTTTATAAATATTAATTACCAAAGGAGAGATGGTTTTGTGACACATTTTAATGTTTCCTTATACCAAAAATATAAGTGGCTAACTGGGAGTTGCAAGCTTAATAAAATGTTTTGTTTTCCTTGTCTTCTTTCTTCAAACTCCGCCAGTGTTTGGAGCCCAACGGGTTTCACTCATATAAATAATTTAGTTAATTCTTCGAAAAAACATATTAAGACAGAAAAACATATTCGTTGTTGTTTATCCCTACACGAATTCGGCACGAATCGCATTGAAACTTCTTTAGGAAATTCTTTCGTTGTTCATAATAAAAAAGTAGATAAAAATCGGAAACTAATGGAACGTTTTATTGACACGGTCATTTTATTAGGCAGACAGGAGTTAGCATTTCGCGGTCATGATGAAAGGTCTAGTTCAGATAATCGTGGCAATTATGTCGAAGCGGTTTATTTTTTATCTAAATATGACACTTTATTGGAATCCCATTTAGAGCAGTGTTCAAGTACACACAATCCAATTTTTTCAGGTTTATCCAACGATATTCAAAACGATTTGATACATAGTATCGCGGCGGTTATTAAATCCGAAATTAAAACGGAAATCAAGGATGCTCGGTTCGTGTCGATTATGATCGACGAAACACCAGATTTGAGTCATAGGGAACAACTGAGTGCCATATTTCGGTACTTGTCAGAGGATGGTATACAAGAAAGATTTCTTGGATTTTTTGACGTTAGCGCAAGTCGTAATGCAAATGAGTTATCCAATCATATATTTAAAATTCTTGAAACATACGACTGCACGGAAAGGTTAATAGGACAATCCTACGATGGTGCCGCAGTTATGTCCGGCGAGGGGGGTGGTGTTCAAAAGAAGGTCCTTGATGAATGCCCGATGGCAAATTTTATTCCTTGTTATGCACATGTTTTAAATTTAGTACTATCCCGATCTCTAGAAAACATAGCAGAACTTAAACTATTTTTTGGCTATACTAATAGCATCGTTCGATTTTTTAATAAATCCACAAAGCGGTCCAATCTTTTAAAACAAATTTCCAATCGACGCATGCCAGGAGTATCGGAAACTCGATGGCATTATTATTCAAGAATAATAAACGTAATCTTTAACTGTAGAATAGATATAATTGAAACTTTTAGTAAAATAATTAATGACTCTAGGGAATGGGATACTGACACACTTTCGATGGCAGAAAGTTTATTAAATAAATTAGAGAGCAAGGAATTCTGTTTTTTGCTTCATACTCTTTCTGAAATATTTGCAAAGATCGATGTATTATTTAATTTAATTCAAAAAAAAACAAACAGACGTTAGTTATGCCAAGCAAGAAATCGAACGTTTTGAGTCATGGATAAGCTCTGACTTTTTAAATATGTTTGAAGTTATTTATGACAGCGTAAATGATTGCATCGAACCTCCACGTAAACGCAGGTTGCTTGACTTCGATTTGAAGACGAATTATAAGCGCCTTTTTGTTGAAATTAAAGACAATATAGTTAGCCAAATAAATGCCAGATATAATTCATTTAGTAATCTTACATTTTTGGATTTACTAAATAATTTGAAGTATGACACTTTTTCTCGTTCCAGTCCAGATGTAAAAATATCTTCCCTAATTAAGTTTTTTCCTAGAATTTTTGACTTCACGGCATTAAAAAATGAACTTAATGTTTTATATTCTTCGTCGTCACTTCGGCAGTTTGAGGTTCTCGACCTTCACAACCATTTGAATAGTGAAGCATTGAAAGAAGTGTTCCCTCAAGTCTTAAACTTAAGTAGTTTACTTTTAACACTTCCCATTTCCGTCGCCTCCGTTGAGAGGTCTTTTTCTGCTGTAAAAAGAATTCATACTTATTTAAGAAACTCACAGGGCGAGGATAGGCTCTCTGATTTAGCCCTCATATCGATAGAAAGAAGACTTCTTCTTAAAATTAAAAATAGACCAAACTTCTATGAAAGGGTATTAGCAGAGTTTATCAAAAAAGATCGTCGAATAGCATTAGAATACAAATAATTATAAAGAACTAATATTTTAACAAAACTTTTCACTTTTTTTTTTTAAGTGTGTAAATTTTAGCTGTTTTTAATTTTGATTTATTTTTATTGCTGACATTATTATTTGTATCGTTTTTATATTTTAACAAATATAAAGAATTATCCATATAATTCTTCTGAATTTTCTTATTTTAAAATTACTATCCACATTATGCTGAATTTTTTTAAGTTATTGTGTCATGCGTCTGTCAAGACCGGCTTCTTTTGAAGCCACTTTTGTTATGCTTTAAGCTCATTGTAGATTGAAATATTAATGTCTTGAAGTATAAAAAATGTGGCTAGAATATTTTTGCTAAGTCAATGTGGAATGCATATTATGTAGATACAATATCCCCATTAAAAATTATTTTATTTCAGGTTTTAAAGATTTTTATTTTTATAGGTGACTAAATTTTTCAACGTCTTCCCTTTTAAAATTATCCACGCCACGCCACTGCTATCTATGATGCGATACCAATCAACTATCGACGATACGACATCAGACAATCCAGACCATCCTATTCGTATATTTCGTTAACCCTTTCGATCCGGATGGGATATAGAACAAAGGTGTTTTTATACCTTGGTTGTCCCATCCGGATCGAAAGGGTTAAATGAACTATTATTTATTAAAATCGGTTTGACCAAAAATCCGGTGATCAAAGTTATAAAAAAAATGGTCAAATATTGCCCAGCCTATTTTTGTTAAAAGGAATTAGGTATAAGTATTTTCGATAATAGCTGATATAGGAGATATGAGCCCGTTCAGGGACGGACTAAGAATACACAGAAGGGGAGGGCTATGAACCATTTAGGCCTGATTATATCCTCGCCTTTAAGGAAAAAAGAAGCGAAGATTATAGCTGATATGAAGTGGGCGGTTTTAGGGGAAAGTTAAAGTTAAATTAAACATTACGCCATGTTGACAAAATGTAGATACATACTTCCTTTCCTATGTGTAAACACTTCAAGGAACCCAAGATATTTTGTACTCGGTACCATATCTTTAAAAAAAGAAGCTTAATCAACCAAATTTAAACACATCTTTGCATAACTTTTATAAAATTATAATTGATATAAAGAACCATACTTGGAGTCTTCCGGGCGAGAGAAATATAAGTTGACTGACATATTGTGTTTCCTTCTTCATTTGACTTAAAATACAGTCACCCAAGAAGGCATTAAAAATAAAAGTTTATCAACTGACATACAAACAGTTGACAAAGTAGATTTCTGTTGAGAATAGCTACTAAGATACTTATATATCATGTAAATTAATATGTATATGAGCTTCGGATGAGATTTGCTGCTGCGGCTCATGGAAAATATTTCTAATTAGTTTGCACTTGCACATGAGGCAAATTATTTGCTAATAACATAGGAATGGTAAAATATGATAAATGTCTTCGGGTGGTTTCTTAAAAAACATATTATCCAGCTCATACTCACCTTCTGTTTGAATTTGTTTAAATGAGAGTGTTGTGAATGAATGGAATGAGGTAGAAGAAGTGTTTGCATATACCTATCTATCTGACAACAAATTACTTTCCAAACAAAATTCACAAATGTAGGTAGGATGGCGCAATTTTTAAAGTTATTATCAATACCAACTTTAGCTTTACTATATGTATGAGTACCTATTACATAATAAACATAAACAAACAGTTTTCATATTACGAAGTCAAAAGTCCTCTTTAGTCATTTAGTCATCTAGTTGTTTTTAGCGAAACAATAAAATTAAACTTTTTGTAAGTAAATAATGTTTCGCTCAAGGACACAAATATCCCAACTAATAAAACACGCAAATTGCAAGGAATAAATTTGCAAAGGAAGTTAACGACCCATGTCGCATTAATAATTCAAAACAACGTTTAATAATTTAATGTCAGCACATTTGACAAGCACTTAATATTCGCCATACATAAATAAATACAGCCATTTACTCCTGGGAGAGCAGAGCATCTCAGCTTCTCAAGAACAAAAAATAGAAACAGGATCTACAAAGCTATACATAGACACCATGAAGGTCCTTTATTTATTCCACCAAGTTTTTTTTTTTCTAAAAAAAAAAAACACAAGTACTCACTTGGTGCTCTTGTTTCTAAATGCGTCCTTACATTTCATCTAGAATATACCGTTCTTCATCCTTTTTGTCTGCTGCTTACTCTTTCGTACAGATGTAGCTTTTGCTCTAAATTAATTTTCATGGAAACTAAAATGTTTAAATTTTCTTCGCACTAGCCAGCTAGCTAATGCTTGCCACCATTACACTTGAGGGACGGAATGATGGTGGCAATGGCACTGACGAAGATAGCGCACAGAATAATGTAGCGTGGAAGAGAGTTACTCCTGGGTTGTTTATTGGATGCTCCCAAAGCAACTAAACACTTTGGAGGAAGTGAGTACAGAAAGAAACGACGCACGACCCGACTCAGACTTCGATGAGGATGCAGAGTGGACCTAGCTAATTACCAAATTCAACTTTATGGGATAATGTTGCAGACATAGACAGGGGAGCCAGCAGACATAGACCGACGATGCGATGGCATTCGGTCTTAGACAAATGAGGATAAGATAACTGAAGTAGATAAGCAACGTTTATGGGATGCATGAGTCAGTACTGATGGGTGTACATTTTTAGTATCCTTGTTTTTTTTTTGTGGAAATTTATATTGTTCATTATGTGCTGATGTTTTCAGCCATTGACTGAATTTTAAGTTTAGGGTAGACAATCGCTGTTTTTTTGGGAGGCGCTGCAGTAATATTCTTAGCACGTTCCTGCACGGGCAGTAGGGAGATGAACATGTGCTTTTATACCCTATATTAATTTCGACTCATAGTTTGTAACATACCATAATATTGCCCGTAGACCCTCAAAAGTCACTATATTCATGATCACCATCGATAGTAATATCGATCTAGCCGTGTACGTCCGTCCGTCCATCGGCAAAAATAAGGCCTTTAAACATGAGATAGAAAGCTGAAATTTTAACCAAATACTCTCTAGGCGTACAAAATAATCACGTTTAAGAATTTTTAAAATCCACCTAGTGAAAATTACAATAAAAAAAAAACAGTTTTGTCGAAAAGACAAACTTTGAGGTAGGAAGCTGAAATTTTGAATGTATGCTCTCTTATATATGACCTTTATGCTCATGTTTAAAGATTTTGTTAAATCCGTTCACTGACACGCCACAATTTAATAAAAAAAACCGTTATGTTGAAAAATCAAAGTTCGAGCTAGGAAGCTGAAATCAGAATATATACTCTCTACGGTCCGTTAAAGCTCAATGTGTAAATATTTTTAAAATCGGCCACTGACACACCCACTTAAAAAAAATCTGTTTTACTGATGAAATCATACGCAAAATATATAGTTGAAGTCGTTTTGAACAAATTATTTATAAAAAGTTGAAAAAATTTTAACAATTGTCCCATACTAAGATTTTTGTCACGCCCACTTAATGAGTGATAAGAATAGCAACAGGATATCCAACAGTTCGCCCAAGCTCACTTTAGCCTTTCAATATGTTTATAATATCACTTGTTCCAAGATCAAATAGAATGGTGGGAAAGTAGGGACATTTAGCATACTCGAATTTGTTAAGGCATTGCCTCATTTTTTTTTTGTTGTTTTTTAAGAAGGAAATCCAAATCCCAGAGTACTCAGACTCGGTAACGGTCTATTGTACTACCAGGCGGAAATCCTCCTTTTGGTGTAGACGCTGGAAAATGGGTGGCGTATATTCTTCATGAATAAACACTTCACGGTCACAAGCCAACACACTAACGTCTACACCGTCGCCATGAGGCATTACCTCATGGTCAAACTGGGATCAGAGTGATATGGTTTGAACATGGTACCTGCCTATTACAATGTAGCGTAAAAGTTGTCACTCAATTTCCTAAGGCAGTTCGGTACCTTTTCCGCAATTGAAACAAATTGGTTCTGTATGGCTACAATGTTAATTAGGGGTTTTAATTTGTTTCAATTAGGTCACGATGACAGCGTTTGCGTTTCTGTCTATTATTTATAAGGGTTTTACCGAGAAGATGTTATAAAGCATTTGTTCAGCCAGTGACAAAAAAAAGCCAATTTTCTCCCTCCTCCTACTGACACCAACTGCACTTACGTCCCTAGTTTCCAAGGTCATGGAAACAATAATAAAATGTCCCGGATCCTGAAAACCTCCTAATGACTGTCAATACGGTTTTCGTAGGAACGGGTCCACTGGTGATTTGATGACTTATCGTACCGAAAATCAAAATCTTCGACTCGGCGGAAAGAAGTTAGCCCCAATGAAAAATGGCAAAAACCAAATGAAAAGTGGGCCCCAAAAAACTTCAATATGCCCCATTCCATTTATGCGAAATTTACCATTATTGTTGGCATGAAATTTGATCAGAATGAAAACTGACCCAAACAAAATGCATGGCAAACAACAACAAAAATTATTATCAAATTGGAGCGTATTTTCATTGATTTGGGGTCATTTTGCATATATTTATATTTAGGTAGGTAGGTAGAAGTGGCGGTTCGGTTTGAACCCAATTAGCACTTATTGTGCCTTTTTGTTACCACGACTCGTGTGACCTATATTGTAGTGGTTGCGGGAGATTTGGTGTGTGTCTATATCCAACCTGTGGAGTTGAGAAAACGGATAAGATCTTTTATCCCTTTGCTCGATATAGCGCTAAGGTCGTCGAAGAATGGTTGATTCAGTGCCCGCAGTCTAGCTCTTGCTAGTGCCGGACATTCGGAGAGGAAGTAGAAGAGACCTTCTCTTTCGTTTACATTGCCGCAGCTTCGGCAGTGGGTGTTAAATGGGATACCCAGTTTGGCCGCATGGTCTACAATTGGCCAGTGCCCGGTGTTTATCGCTGTGATTCTGGAGACTTTGGGCGGGTTCTGTTTAGAAGATCCCCTGTTCTCGCTTTGTCATAAATAGGCCATATCTTCCTCGATATTATGCAGTTAGTTAACCTTCTCCATTGAAGATTGGCTTTCTGCAGGTATTGTGATTGTATTTGTGTCTTGACCGCACCTAGCGGAATGTGAACCCTTGCAGCGAGTGAGTCGTCCAGAGCTGAGCCCTGCCTGGCCAGCTCATCTGCACGCTCGTTTCCTGTTATGTTACTATGCCCTGGAACCCAGAGTAGTGTAACACTGAAACGTTCGCCCAGTCGCGCAAGCTCGTTCCGGCACTCCTGCACCAGTTTGGAGGATATGGTAGCCGAGTCAATAGCTTTGATTGCGGCTTGGCTATCTATGAGGATAGCAATGTTTTGTTTGTACGCTGTGTCACGCCCTAGTTACGTGCAGGCCTCTCGGATAGCCAGTAGTTCCTCCTGGAAAACGCTGGCAAAATCCGGCAGGCGAAGGGATATTGATATTTTTAGTGATTCCGAGTAGACACCGGCCCCCACTCCACAGTTCATCTTAGAACCGTCGGTGTATATGACCGTGTCGAAATCTTTCACTACTTCATCCCTCTTCCAACAAGCTCTGGAAGGGAAGCTTACTTGGAAGCCTTTAGTGAAGTTTAGTTTGGGTGTGATGTAGTCGGTTGGAAACGTGGCCATGCCTTCTGGTAGCGAGTCCGGAATGCTGCTGTGGCCGTATGGCCTTGCAGTCCAGCACCCCGATTCCCTGAGTCTTACCGCACTGCATAGTGCGGTATCTTTTGCGTGTAGGTCAAGAGGTAAAAGGTGCAAGAGCACAGTGAGGGCGTCCGTTGGGGCTGACCTCAGTGCACCCGTGGTGCCTATACAGGCTGTCCTTTGCAATCTTTTCAGTTTTGTGAGGTTGTAACCTTTACTCAACGAGGGCCACCATACTAGTGATCCATAGGTGAGGATTAGACGCACTACTGCTGTGTACATCCACAAGGTCATCTTTGGTTGAAGTCCCCACTTCTTTCCAAAGGTTCTGCTACAGGCATAGAAGGCAATATACGCCTTCCTCGAGCGCGATACCCAGATACTTAGCGCTGGAGGATAGTGTAAGTGGTTGACCATTTAGGCGGGGTAGGGTAAAATCGGGTATTTTGGTTTTGGTGGTGAACAGCATCAGTTCGGTTTTGCTCGGGTTAACGCCGAGGCCACACCTTGTAGCCCAGGTGCTTACCTTGTCTAGAGCATTCCCCACGATATCACTTATCACGGAGGGAAACTTCCCTGATACTAGTATCACTACGTCATCCGCATACGCGACAGCTTTGACCCTTTCCCTGTCTAGTTTTACTAGAATTTTGTTCATGACCATTAGCCATAGTAGCGGAGAAATGACACCACCCTGTGGCGTTCCTCTATTGGCAAATTTGGTTAAGTGGCTGTTGCCTAATGTTGCCTGAATGACTCTTGTTCCGAGCATAGAAGCTATCCATTTCCTAATAGATTCCTCTATGCCCAGTTCGACCAGTGATTCAAGAATAGCTTCCGTGTGTACGTTGTTGAAGGCTCCCTCTATATCCAAGAAGGAGGCTAGGGTGTATTCTTTGTAGTGTATGGATTTTTCGATAGTTCGCACTGCCTCGTGGAGAGCCGTTTCCGTGGATCGGCATTTGAGGCGTGCTGTGATTTGGAGAGCGATGTTTCTGGCAGAGAATTTCGCATATGGATGTCTAGGACACGCTCCAGAGTTTTGAGTATAAAGGAGGTTAGGCAGACGGCAGTATTGCCATGTCCTTATTCTTAAGTATACCAATTTGTAAACTTTATGATGAAAAAATAAAGAATCTATCTATCTATCTATCTATCTCTAAAGGAGGTTAGACTGATAGGTCTGAAGTCCTTTGCGGACACGTGCCCGCGTTTACCCACCTTCGGTATAAACACCACCCTGGCGCGATTTAAGTGCGAATACGCATAACGTACCATTTTAGCTAACATAATTATATAAAACTGAAACAATATACCTACTGATTTTACAAACTAAATCTAAGTATTAAGTGTTGCTTATACAGAAAACATTTAACAACAAATCATCAGAAACATGTATCTAAACATAGACAAACACAACAAAACACAGCATAAATATTACATTAACTTAAACTTATGCATCTGCAAGCAGACATACACGTAAACATTAGTTATTCTTGTATAATTTCTTACACAGCAATGTAAGTATATAAAGCCATCACTGAGTCCAGCTTAGCAACAAGTACTGTATAAAAATTAACGAAACTCTTTTTTTTTATAATAATATGTAAGAGGAAGCAAATGCTGCTTTAAGCATTTAGTTTTTGAGGCAGTCTTTCGTTGGCGGTCAACTAGCAACGTAGTTAAGCATAAGATTATAAATAAAGGTTAAAAAAAATAAAACTTAAGGCGTTGTTTTCTTTTTTAAACTACGGGTTTTCTGCAACCCATAACTCGCGTCTCCAGTAGTGTGGTACGTAGTTTAGCAATAAACAGCTTCGGAAGATCGACGCTAACCAAGGTATTGATAGGTTTTGCGTTTTCTGTAGCATGACAGGCATAATGCCGTCAGGCCCCGGAGACTTATATGGGGAGAAGCTGTTAATAGCCCAGGAAATCTTTCCTCGGAAATTATTTAGGTGATGTTGTTGTTGGGAGCAGATTGTACTTGCCGAGACCTCTCGGGTTGCGTACTAATATCACTGCATCCGGGAAAGTGAGTGTTTATAAGGAGTTCCAGGGTCTCCGCTGGAGATTCTGTCCATCCTCCGTCTGGTCTTTTCAGAAAATAAGGGTTAGAGTGTTCCTTGGACAAAATTTTGCTTAGCCTAGCGGAGTCCTTAATGGTTTCTATCGACTGACAGTACTCCACCCAGGCCTCCTTTTTGGATGCCTTTATGACTTTCTTATACAGACTTAGACAGTTCTTATAAGGCCGCCAAAAATTGTGTTTGTGGCAGATGTTGAAAATCGCTCTAGTCATCTGTCTGAGACTGGAGAGATCTTCGTTCCACCATGGTGGAAGCGTTTTTTTACTGCGTTCAACTGGGCACGAGACTTTGTATGCTACATCCATAGCCTTCTCAAAAGTCTTTACCTGTACCTCCAGTTCTTTAATTGCAGCTGTGTTTGTTTCAGGTATATTTTTGAGTTTTGTCCGAAGGACTTGGCCAAACTTGGTCCAATTAACTCTTTCGGGGTTTCTATAAGATTTTGTGGTCTCGACCTCGAGACTCATGTCGTAGAGGATCCATCTGTGGTCTGAGAGTGACTCCAGATTGGAAACTCTCCAGTTGTCGACCTTAAAGTTATTATTGTTTGTTTTTAATGTAACATCTACTACCTCTTCCCATCCCCTGTACGTTTCCGTACTCGGAAAGACAAAAGTTGGGGTCGTACCCTTGTTGCAGACTGATAGGTTAGTGGTTAACAGAAAATCAAAAAGTGTCTCACCTCTTTCATTATCTTCTGAGCTGCCCCAGATAGAATGCCTGGCGTTGGCGTCGCAGCCCATCGGTAGGTTGTCCTTCCCTGTTGTTGAGGCTATGAGCAGCTCCACCTCCTCTGGCTGTACAGGTCTCCCATGAGCCATGTATGCTGAAGCCAGGTATGTTGTTTGGTTCGCACACTCCAGTTTAATCACTGTCAAATCGTTTGAGCTAAGATTGGGACATAAAAAACCTGTGGACTGGTGTTTGTAAAACAGGTAGTATTGTGTGTCTTGGAGCCCCTTTGCGGATGAGTCTCTCACCCATGGCTCCTGGATAATGCCGATGTCAATGTTCTTCTCCCTTAGAAAAACCATTAGATTCACACCTTGAGTGCCTCAGGTTAATCTGTATGACTTTCAGCATTATGTGGTTGAAGGGGTTTCGTCGGCGATCATCAGGTCCTCCAACAACTTGTCAGTATCGACGATGTCCACATCGTCCTCATGACCTGAGGAAAGGAAGACTTTGAGCTTGGCATGCCTTATGCCAAACCTAAGTTTGTGGTCAGTTTTCTCGAGAGCACCCAGGCACTCGTTGTTTATGAGTAGGAGGAAGGACATGGTATTTTTAAAGGGTTCCTCCGCCTTGATGACTGACCAGTCATCCATCGGAACCGTCGGGTTGTGGAGTTTGAGACATTGGAGGAGCCTTCCCCCATCTATCTTCATATTGGGCAACCAAATGCGGGCCCTAGGTCTCTTCGGGATGTCCTTAGCTGGGATAAGCTTGAGCTTCAAACCATCCCAGGCGTCGGTAACCTTAGCAACGCATTCACTAAGGAAGTCTTTGGAGAATTGGTCGGCGCACTTGATTACCCGATATCCCCTCACCACCTCGGCGGAATCAAAGTCGGGAAGAGGTTCCCCTTGGTTGTTCACGATGTGGTCTATCACCATTTCGGAGAGCTTGGCCTCAATGCTTCCCCACGCATTGGCTATGGATTTCCCGTTTGTCGAGAGATCATCCACTAGTGCGACCTGAAGGTGATCCCTAACCACCTCGGTAAAGGGACGCTTCTGGGCCGCAGCGGCCGCCGACGTGCTTGGCTTGGCTGTTGCTGTTGAACCTTCAACAACCTTGGTTTTTTTTGGGGCTGGGCGGTGGGAGATCTCTTCTTGAGACCTGTCACGCTTCGCTCCCTGCCGGCTTTTGTTTTTGAGGCTCTCGTGGAGTTCGTCAACGATTGCCTGGTATTTGATCCTATCCGCCTGATCCTTTTCGTGGACCTTTCCGGCAGCCTCATTTTTCGCTATCTTACCTAAGATATGGAGGGCCATCTGGTACTTGCTCTTTTTAGCTTTCCCTGCGGGTTTGGGTTTGTTTCGGGTATGTTTGTTTGTTAATTGGTTTGCGGTCGAGGTGCTAGCCTTAGCACTCTCGCCGCTTTGTGACGGGACGATTGTCTCCTGACTGGAGGCCAGCAATTCGTCCTCTGATAAGGTACCAGCCTCTGGCACCCTCATCTGCTGGTCTTTTTGTGTTTCGTCTTCTTTTCTATCCATTTTTGTTTTTTTTTAGATTTTGTTCCCACGAGTAGGATCGGAAAGGGTGATCCATCCTGGCAGAGCCGTCTTACCAGGACAAGGCACTTATACAACCGACCTTGCCTGGGCAACGGAGGGGGCCGTTAACGATCAGTTGGTTTATCCACTTACTGACCATGCATCCATCGGCACGGGTACCTCTACCTTAGCTTAAAAGTGGAATTTTTAAATTGGGTTTACTCCCGAATACGCGGGGTTATCTCCCCGGTGATTACCGGAGTGTAGGAAGGGGTGAGGAGAAGGGGGGTGGAAAAAAGGGGGGGGGGGGTGAATGAGGGAATATATAAGGGTGAGAGCGAACATAAAGTTCTGGTCAGTTCTTAGTTGACGCTCATCAGACGGCCTGTCCCTCAACAGATGCCTGATGACTCTTTGCGCCGTAAGCCTCCGCACCGGAACCATCGAAATTGTTTGCGGTGATGGTACACACGTCAAGGTGACTGACCCCGCAGGAGGATTTTTATATTAAGTTTGATGTCAAACAAATTTTACTACGAGGAACGCGAAGTTAGGAAAACCTGAATATTTTTTTGAGGTTTTTGGTTACTATGTAATATCCCACTCACGCACTTTCGTTCAAAACTAAGGGTAGGTGCTATGTGTCAGTATTGAAAGTTGTTAAGGTTCATATGCAAAACCCAAAAATGAGAACGAAAAGTAGGCGCTCTCCAAAATTACAGACAACCAGCCTCGCACCTACTCCAAATCCAATGGCGACCCAAGCAGGATGGTTGCAGGGGGCCTGCATGATCGCTCATGCACATTGCACTGTTTATGCGATTTATTTGTAATACTTTACTATATTCCAACGTTTTAAGTCTAACAAAAATCTATTATATTGCACCAATCCACAAATTTTATCTTTGAAAATTGGAATTTGGTATCTAATTAACTCTTAACTATATGAGAGCGCCAATAAAATTGTTCACTTTAATGTTTGTTTTAGTCCTTGTTAAGGGAAAAAGTTTTTTTTTTATCGGTGCCAGGAAAGTGAAATCTTGCGAATTTTCATATGTGAAATTTTGTTTTCCTTCATTCTTAGAAACATGACATATGCATACATAGCCGAATGCAAAAGGGCCCAAAAAAAAGTTCGAAAGGCCCCAAAGCAATGAGAAATCAACCCAATCATATTACAAAACTTTAATGTTGCTTTCTATATGATTTTTTGATACTATTTTTCATTGGGGTCTTATTTCATGGAGCCGAAATACCCCGTTGGAAACTATTCTATCTCTTCTGATGTTTGCATGCAAATCAAATGAGAAGCCCGCACACATATGTTGGATGCTTAATTGGTTTTTCATGGCCGCAGCCCTTAAATAAATCAATCATAGAACAAAATCTATGAAGTTAGGTAGGAGTTAACTTATTTGTTAATGTACCAAATTACATAGCATATGTTATAAACGTCAGATAGGTACTGCAATTTGTATGTTTCACACACAGGGCCGGCCAAAATGTGAGTAAATGTGCAAAAAATCAGCACAGATGTGATGGATGTTGCTATTTTGGGCTTCGTTGAAACAATTTTTTTTTTTTAAATGCAAATGGCCGTATCCGCGCAAGGTAAAATTCATTTTTCTTGCTCCTAGTAATGCGCCCCGGAATTTGGCGCCCTGTGCATTTGAACATCTTGCACATATGGTTGGACCGGCCCTGTTCACATATATTCACCGATAGGGAATTTCGATCGAGGATTATGCACTGTCCATTTGCAAGGTATGGATGTATAAGTAAATTATCTCTTATAGCCCATCTGTGCTCTGTTATATTGCATCAGCAGACGGAGAACCGCAGGCATTTTTTTTGGTTTTAAAATGAAAAAGTAAAATAATCCCTTTTTTTTTATTCTAGTGGTAAAAACGTGCTTATCATACATGAAGTTTAAGTATTTTCACTAGCCATGTTAATGTTGCCTAATATTCCGCATGAAATTTTTGAGTAGATATTTTTCTTATTAGAAAAAGGTATTGCAAAAATCTAGTTTCCAAAAGAAAGGAGAGCTCGAATGTTATTTTCTGATATAAATATATGGAATCATTCTCTGAAAGTTAACCGGGTGAGGAGTGGGTCACGCTTGCCGAAAGTAGGCATATTCAAAGTGCATTAACTGTAATAACAATTACGATTCTAAATATATTATTTTCATTTTTTGTTGTAAGTCATGAAGTATTTTTAACTTTCTTCTCTTCTGTTGTTTACTAAAGAGAAAGATATTGCCTACATGCACAAATTGAGAACTGAAAATGAGTTTGATTTATGATATTACGACCATAGAGAAATCTACCTACCAGACAACACCAATACAACACGGACTTTCTCAAAAACGGCTCTAACGAATTTAATCGTTTTTTGAACATAGAACATTATTTAAACAGGTTTTTGAATTTTTGAAAATATCACTTTTCTCAAAAACGGATCTAACTAGCCAAAAGGTGGTGTAATCAGTTTTTCTAAAAAGAGTCAATTAACGGTACTTTAGAAAACCAACAAATTCTCAAATACGGATAAAGTGATTTAAAATAAATTTAATATGTTACATGATATTGACATTTATTAGAAGAAATCTTGCTCAGATATTTGAAGTACCTTTTTATATTTTTTTATTAATTTGTTCCTATACATTTGCTGAAATTTTGAAAAATATCACTTTTTTTAAAAACTGCTCAAATGGTTTTAATTAGGTTTTTGGTTTTTCAATACTTGGAGTAGGTAGATGTAAGAATATGGTACACTGAATAAAAGATTTTGGCTAAAAGTTTTAATACTATTAATAAATCGAATAACGGCATTATGAAAAATGGCTATATCTCAAAAACCGACTTTAATGCTAATGCTGCTACCTTGAACAAATTTGCATACTCAGATTCTTAAAAGATTTTTTTTTAGTTTTAATTCATATAATATTCATATAACATTCTGCTGCATTTGAAAAAGAAAATAAAAATACTTTTTTTTCAAACAAATTTGTTTAGTTTGAGAGAAACTAAATATAGCTATCTGCATTATAATCTAAATTGGTATGGTTCTTTTCTCCCTGATTTTACGAGTAGGTATAGGAAATGTTATTCGTAACCCATTTTCATAAGAGCGAAACAAATTTCGTACGATCCAGTCATGAACTTTACTTTGATTTGAGTTATGTGTTTACGTGTGATATTCTAAATAAAATTCAGTTATACCAAAACTCCGGCTTTTTTTGTCATTATGGTGCTTATTATTTCACTTTTCAAGCTTTGGTCTAACTAACTCCAGACGCCGTACGAACTTGCGCTAGTAGGGCATTTGAGACAATATTTTTAGTCTGCGTTTAAATATTTTTTTTTTTTTTCGAATTTCATTAAGAAGCACAAAAATCCATTCATTCTATTGATCCCAGCTTAAGCGGCCCTTACACGGTCAA
Source organism: Portevinia maculata (assembly GCA_949715645.1). Lineage (NCBI taxonomy): Eukaryota > Metazoa > Arthropoda > Insecta > Diptera > Syrphidae > Portevinia > Portevinia maculata. Next base: position 301,663,723 of record OX454525.1, read on the forward strand.
TCGGTTGACGTCATGCATCGTGTATGTTTGGATTGACGCTACCCCTTACTCTTAATCGATTGACGTGAAATTTTTAGTTTTTGTGAGTTTTCGTGGTGTACGGATGTGCGATGAGTGAAACGAACGATTGTGTTGCATATATTGCTCTTGCACATTGCATAAAGAGAAAAAAGAAAAAAATGTAGAGAATAACTGAATTTTGATGAAGGAGTGGTTAAAAAAAAGGAATCTTATCTTTATACTTTTGCAGTAAAACTTCATATTGTTGCATTGTTTTGTTTCGGTCGCTATAATCTTTCCCTTTGACATCCCATAAACTCGGAAATGACCGATACAATCAATTAATTCCGATACAAATGCTCGCTCTTCATCGTCCTTAAATTTTCCGCTGGCGCCTGACATGTTTTCGCTTCCGTGACACAAAACACAATGAAGTAATTACGTCAATCCAACCCTTACACATATCAATCAGCATGACGTTCATCATGCAAAATCAAACAGACTTCACCAGATGTGTGTGACTCATATACATTTTCACATGCACTAGTGATTGATGTCATTCGATTGACCGTGTAAGGGCCGCTTAACCTTCGCATGAACACACATTTTTATACCCTATTCTAAGGGTATATTAATTTTGACGCATAGTTTGTAACATACCTTAATATTGCCCGTAGACCCCTAAAAATTACTATATTTATGATCAGCATCGATAGTAATGTCGATCTAGCCATGTCCGTCCGTCTGTAGCCAAAAATTAGGCCTTTAAACTGGACCTAGAGAGCTGAAATTTTAACCATATACTCTCTAGGGTCCCGAAATAATCAAGTTTACGAATTTTTGAAATCCGCCCACAGACACGCCCACAAACTCAAAAAAACTAAATTTTGGAAAAAATCGAATTTTGAGCTAGAAAGCTGAAATTTTGTATATATGATCTATGACTCCTAAAACTGCTCAGGATAAAAAAATTTCAAAATCCGCCCACTGGCACGCCCACAAATAAATAAAACAATTTTTTTATAACCTATTCTAAGGGTATATTAATTTTTGAAAATCCAAAGTTTGAGCTAGGGAGCTGAAATTTATAATATATACTCTCTATGGGCCCTTTATGCTCATGTGTAAATATTTTTAAAATCCGCCCACTGACAATTTTTTTTTTTTTTTTTTTTTGAAAATTCAAAGTTTGAGCTAGGGAGCTGAAATTTATAATATATACTCTCTAGGGGCCCTTTATTCTCATGTGTGTTTTTTTTTAAATCCGCCTACTGACACGCCCACAATTAAAAAAAACAATTTTATTGAAACACCTAAGTTTGAGCTAGGGAGCGTTTTTTTTTATAAAATCCTTTAAATGTTATATAACAAAATATGTAGAGCGTTCTTAACAATTCAACCATACTTAGACTTTTGTCACGCCCACTTATGAGGGATAGGAATAAGAATAGGGTATCCAACAGTTCGCCCAAGCGGACTGTAGCCCGTCCCTATGTTTATGTACCCGAATGGACTGTATCTACCCGTGTAGATAAAAAAAAAACCATACATTTTGTACGGATCCTGTTTAGGAAAAATTTTTTTATTATTATTTTTATTTGTTTCTCCAATATTTGTGTTGATTTTGATCCACTAAAAATAGATATTCCGGCTAGATCTTTAGTCTAACTGTAACAACTTGTGGTTGCTTATCGTAAAAATTTCATACAAAAAGTATGAAAGCAGAAATTATCTAAACGGGTAGATACTGTTCACATGTGCAAAAAAACGTCAAATTGCTAAAAAAAAGTGACAAAATGCAGGAATTTTTTTTTAATCTTTTAGTTTTCTAATCTAATCATAAAGTTAGTCACTGAGTCGGACCAGCTTCGAAATAAGTTAAACACTCGCGGAAACTCTACAAAGAAAATTCAAATATCTACACGGGTAGATACTGTCCATGCGAAGGTTAAGAGTTGTACTATGAATACATATATTGATATTTATCAGACTTTAAGTGAAAAGTGACCCAACTAGCACCACCCCACCCAACGAATTTTTTTGAATCAAAAGTTAGCCCCTTTTTGGAAGGCCATGTTAAAAGTTTTAAATTTTTGTATTGGGGTGCGAGGTACGCGAAATCAATGGTGGTTCGTGGAATGGAGGTCCGCTACTACCCCTATCGTCATTCCCCGACTACATCGGTACCAGACGTACATCGTGTTAACTGCAACTTCACTCACTATCTTTTTACCACCAAAATACATACCTCATTCAAAAAAATAACAACAGTCAATGCGGCTCATTTCTATACAACCTAATAACTTTTTTAATTTAAAAGTTGTTTGTCCTAAACATCAGAAAAGTTTCTCAGAAGCAATAGAAGCAAGAGCAACAGCACAACAAAAAAAAAACAAAGTAAAGGATGTACAACAAACATACGAGTACATATACATACATTTAACGACGTGAAAACATCGCAAAAGCAAAATAAAGTCTGGTTAATTTTCGCAGCTCCTGTGCTTATGATATTAAAGTTCTATCGGACAAAAGCCAAATCGGGTTATAAGCTATTGTACTCTCTACACATCTAGGACAAAGCATGTAAAAAGGAAAGTTCATTTGCTGCTATATTATGCTGCTGTGGATAAGGCTGGTAGAAATGCGACAGAGTAACATTCACATGTGGGAGTTCCACAATAACTCGCAGAATATTCCTCAAATTATGTTGAAATTCCAAACGAAAATAAATCCACCGAAATATCACAAGGTGGAGAAAATATTACTTAAGCCTGCAATGAAGACTTCATCACTGTCTACATACCATAGTGCTGGCATTATGAGACACAAAAGCGTAAACTTGGGTGGAATATGTTTGCTTTGCAGGATCCACAGATTCTAAAGGAATATTTGTCAGCTTTTCTGCTGTCTCGGATTTTCACTTAGGTCCCAAGCCTGAAGAAATGTTTGTTCTCCTTCGGTATTATGTAGCATTGAGACCATACTCTTATTGTTTTTTTAATTTAATTTAATTAAAAAAAAATAATACTCTTATTGTTGCTAACATAATTTTTCCAGCCCACAATCAGCAAAAACAGATTCTGAGCTGATAGATGCCTTCATTGAAGAAATATATTTGTCATAGGCTTTGTCCAAAAGCATTGTTGAAAGTTTTTTACGAACGAAGATTCCCGGTAATCTGCATACGCAGGTCGAATGTTTTTTTATAACATTCTTAAAATGAATTGACTCTACAATTTGTAATGAAATATTGCATCCAAATACCAGCTTACCGCAGGCTTCATTCAACTCGTCTTCTTCTCTTTCCGACAATAGGTACAAATATCTCGAAACACAGTTCGATGGGGTTGAAGAACTTTTCGATCGTTGTATATTTTTGTTGAAAGTTGCTGTAAGTAAGGCCAACGACAATGATGAGGAACTGCAACTGTTCGAACTCAATGAAAATGACTAGCTTCTTATTGATGCAACCTGGGATTGGATTTCGCTTCAAGAATCCGTAACCGAAAGAGTTCTTAGAGCATGAGTTAAACCACTGTTCAATGGGTCGTCGACTTCTTCCTATAGAAAATTTGTCAGATTCAAATGTTCTGACAAAGACAGACTTTTAAAAAATGTTAATGTTGGTTACTAATTTTATACAAAAAACACAAGCTTTTCACGGCGTTCACAGAGTTTAAACTGCCGGAGCTCGAGCTTAGGTTATTGTCATCAATCAAAACAATCATAGACACATCGCCGGATTTAGATGTCGTAGCTGATTGGGATGGCTTACAGTTCCAGGCATTCCTTTCGAATGAATGTTTAGGGAGGTATTACATTAAGGATATGAATACATATATGCTTTATTTTATAAATTCCTATATGCACCTGCGGCTGCGAAGACGACTTTCTGAAGTATAATGTAGATTTTTGTTGCACACTGTGCAATATGCTACATATTTGTTATTCGTTTTCATTGAAAGAAAACCTAATTCATCCAAACGTTTATTTTTGCGTCGATCAGAAAACGACTATCGCCGCTTAAGAATTCATCAAAAAAAACTTGGCAGCACACATGCACCTATGACATGCACCGTGACACAGCTGTAAGTTGTAGTTAAAAAAATTGTATTGAAAATCCTGAAATTGAAAAATATTTACTTCCGCCAATTGAAATTGATGCCAAGCATATTCTAAAATTATGAAAAACAATTTCACATTAACAGATTTGCTAAATTCAATTACCTTTATAATGAAGTTTGAAAAATAATAATAATAAAATTACGAACAAAATATTCGGCGGGATGTGTGAGTGGTCGGTGGGTTGTCAAACTTTGACATTTCCTGAAAAATTCATCGGAAGGATTCATCAGAAACGAAGAAAATGGATTTTGGAATCACTGTTTATCCCCGCTAAAGGACTTAGCGGCGATAGCTATCCCCGCTAAAGTTAGCGTATATAGGATAAGTTGTTGTTGTATTTTACATGCAAATTTCAAATTATCCCTATATCCGCGTGCAAAGAAACACGGCTAATGTCAATCAAGAATGACAGATGACAGATTGGCATGGCATATGGTTCATTTTCTTTGTCTACATTGTCTATTTTGTCTACACCATTGTCGACATTGTCTACATTGTCGGCACAATTGTCTACGTAGGAATGTACATAATCGTCGACATGTTGAACACCATTGACAGCAGCTTTTCGCAGAGAAGAGTGTGAAAAATGCACGCCTATGAGAAATTCAATAACGTAAAAAATGTAAGGCAGTTTGCATCCATGGCTTGTCGAATATCATGAACAACATGTTAAAGTGCAGTTTTGCAACTCCTTTTCGCACTAAATTCGACTGGACGGAACTGAACAGATAATGACTGTTTAAGTACGGTTGCATCTGCTAAAGAACTGCCTTTCAAATACTTTCGATAGGAACGTTATTCTTGGGGATCATCCGACTTGTATGTATCGGAAGTTTTTTTGTTTTTTTTTACATGTAAGGGTACTCGCAGGTGGTTAGTATACAGTTTGAAATGTGCGTTATGTATTTTAAAATAAAAGGAAGCGGAATTCTTATGAGTTAGGGTTTATTTCATCTAAAGCTGTTGCATTCGACTTGACAGATAGTAGGGCTTCAAGTATATCTTCATCTGTTAAACGAGTAAAATTAAATTGTTCTCTGCCGTCGTTTAATTCACTTGTAGAAGTTAGTGTAGTGAATTTCGATTTGTGGTGCAGTAACTGTGAGTTAAGCAGATTACAGCCCACTTCAGTAGGTACCTACTTCCATTTCTGAATTTACGTAGCTTTTCCTTAGTTCCTTTCAACATTTAAAGTCTGGATTTAAAAAAAACCTTAGTAGAAACGTCGTTTAGCAGTTTTGATTCGCAGAACATGAACCGCATGGGGACTATGCTTTCTGCAGAGTATACGTAAAATTGCGATTTTGAATCAAGTCCAAGATATAACTTTTAAACCAGGACGGGAAATTATTTCTCTTAGTCTTAGCAGAACGTGTTGGTCGAATAGGGTTGTTAGGTTGTTTGGAAAAATTTTAACTGGTCATTAAGTGACGATATGTGATAAATGCTTTCCCAATTTTCGTAATCTATGTTTTCAAAATCTCTTTATGTAATACTTGTTGCAGTTGTTTTCATTTGCATGTCGTATGTTAAATATGTAAAGTCGTGATTTCAAATTGAATTCTCACATAAATACAGATATCCCCAAGCAATTTAGGCGTTACCAGTGGAGAAAAACCCTACAAAAGCACCAAACTTCTAAAGCACCTAAAATCATGCAATGCAATACCTCATTGCTAGGTGCTGCTCACTGTTCAACAACAAATACCTGCGCTGTGTTCTAACAATAGGTCCGTTAGCGTAGATACTGATATGAAAACTAAATTTACATACACTTTCGTGCGAAACTACACAACCGCGTTCTCGTACTAAGAAAATTGTAAAAAAAGAACGAAAAAAATGTACTTTCGTTAATTTTTTTTTTACACAGAATTTCGGCTGGTAAAAAAATTAAAACTGTCCGAAGAAAATATTTGTCAAATGAAAATACTTGTCAAATGAAAATAGTTATCAAATTAAAGCAATTGGGATATTCGTTAACTTGGCCTTGTGAAACTAACTATTAAATTCATCTTGACTCTCACTTAGTGTTCATTTACTCGTACCCTTTTGATGCCCATGTGTACTGTTGTCCATTTCCAGAAAAATTATATATAACCATTTGCATTCTAAAATTGAAAACTATTTGTCTGGGGGTGGCGGGAGGTGATCGAACATGCATATTTTTGGGCACATACTGTAGTGGAAGTTCGATAATGAACAGTTCACAGTATGTGAGTGCAACTCCTACTCCAAAGCATGTTCAAAGCATCTGTTGAATTTCCATACAATAAACCGTTACCTTACAGGTGCTTTCTCATTCTTCATTCGAGAGCTCAATGGAATTTATTTAGAAGGTCATAGAAAATTGTGCATTTCTGGTGGAAGTTCGATTATAAACAGTTACGGTTTTTTTCTGTTGCGGGGAAACTGCTCAAAAAGTTTCGATTTTTTTTCACTAAATTGTTAAAAAAATAAATTTAATGAATAAGGATAAAAACTAAAGTGAAATTTCAGACAATAAAAAATGGGATCCGGTAAGGACCTAACTCGGGATGAAATAATAAAAATATTTTTTTTCAGTGACAGGGTTTGAAGTACTGGAGGGAAATAAGCCATAAAATTAACGGGGCTCTCATCGCGTAAGACGACGTTCGTCTGACGACGTCGTTTCGACGATTGTACTGCTTCGTGTAACGCACAAATAGTAGAATCGTTTGGATGACGTCTTTTAGACGATTCAACTAATGCTTCGTATAACTTGTTGAACTGTCAAATACCGACGATTGAACGATTGTGATTGAACGATTGCTATTTTACAATCGTTTTATACTTTGTGGTTGATTTTTAGTTTTTTTTTTATTACGTTTTTAAATAAAAGTACAAAATTCATTGGTAAATATTAAAAAAATGCTTCGACATTACAATGTGTTGTTTTTCGATGACGAAGAAAATGAAAATTCAATCGGACTATTGCGAATGCGAAGGATGCTAAGAGATTCATCGGATCCTCTTTCTCTTCCAACGAAAAAGTAAAAATACTATAAACTATTGTTAATAACAAATAATTTGCTGAATTGTTTTTGTAGTTTTATTCAACGTTTCGCATATCAAAAGAAGCTTTCTTCTTAGTGTTGGAAACAGTAAACCTAAGAAGCGGTTCGCGTTCGACATATATTCCTCCGATTTTAAGACTTTGTGCTACCTTAGAAGTTCTAGCTGGAGGTGGATACCAATACTGGTAACGATTTTGGCATTTCTGTTGGCCAAAGTACCCTTTCGGAGATAGTTTGTGAGACCACAAAAGTATTGGAACAAAAGCTTTATCCAATGTGGATTACATGGGACATGGGCAACAATAGCAGAACAGAAGAAACAAAACAGTGGTTCTATCAGAAATATTCGATACCAGGAAGTACGTATAAATAGCGTTGCAGGTTCATCAAATTTTACTAGAGATTTTATTTACAGTTATCGGATGCGTAGATGGTACCCATGTTTTCTTTCAAAGGCCAATAGAAAATGAGGAGATTTTCTTTAATAGAAAGGGGAGACACAGCTTAAATATGATGATTGTAAGTGGTTTTTGAATACCGGTAAAATCAGTTCACCCTTTTTTTTAAGATTTGCGACCATCAAATGCGTATAACTGCAATAAATGCTAGATACGCTGGATCTGCACATGACTCGTTAGTTTGGAAGCATTCCAACGAAAGACCCTCTTTCGTAAGAACCTTCACCGAACGCAACCATAATTATTGGCTTTTGGGTAAGTACTCAATGGATTGTATTCCTATGAAATGCTCACGTATAACATTGTAGGTGACAGTGGATATCCTCTGGAACCTTGGTTGCTCACACCCTATAGGACATCTAATGACCCAGCTAAAATACATTTCAATGAAATCCATTCTAAGGCCAGAAACTTAATTGAAAGACGTATTGGGATTTATAAAGGTATAATCAATTGTTGTTCCCTTCATAAATGTATATTTGACTGTTCGTACCATAGGTCGATGGAGAATCCTAATGGAGGAGAGGAAGAGTAGGTACCACCCCGAAAAAGTTGCTATTTTTGCTAATGTTTGCGCCGCATTGCACAACATCTGCATCTACCACAATATGGACACTAATATTGTATATAGTGAATCCAGCGATAACCATACAACTGCAGCCTCAGAGATTTCCAGCAGCCATATGAAGGAGCTCGCAGACAGAATTAGAAACTCAATAAAGGAATCGCTCTTCGCATAGTTTTTCAAAAAAAAATTGTTTACTTGATTGACATTAACTACATAAATATTATTAAACAAAATTATATACATACAAATACTAAACTTATTCAACTAATAGTTATCTGAAATAAAGAGGAAAACTTTCATGACCAAGTAATAAATGCTGAGATATCAAAGCAAAACGAATCATGAGTGATAGTAGCGAGAAGGTGCATACTACTTAGTATTATTGTGAATATCTTTTGTTAGTTCAAGTTGATTTGCTGCGATTTCGTTCCTTTTCTCAAGTGCATTTATTACTTGGGTATGAAAATTTGCTTCTTCTCTATTTCGCTGTTCCAAGAGAGCTAACACTCCGCTTTGGAACTTATTGTCGGCTTCCACCTGGGATTTCAGTAATTCTACTTTTGGATCTTTAGCTCGTCTAAAACGTTTTGGTGTGCTGACGTTTGCATACGGTTCTCTCTTTTTGCAAGGTAAAACTAATTAGATTTAAATTTCAATTATATCTTCTCTAAAATATATCACCTCTTTCACAGCTCAGTCACTTCTTCGGCAGTTTCTTTGGGACTTTCCGTTAATCCACGTTACGTTTTTTCGAGGTCATCCTCATCCACGTCCGTCTTACAGTTGCCATCTTCTGGCCCTGTGTCGTGCACTTCGATTGCACCAAAGCAGTTCGAGCTGCTACCTGCTACAGCACTACGGAGAGAGGCCATCTGAATTGCTTTTTCCTCAAGTTCTGAAATTGGAATTTGTTCAGATGGGCCACCACCCGTTTGTTTTATTGAGAGCAGATTTTGGCTGCACTTCCTCTTTGCCCGATATTTAAAATCGATCCATGCCTGAAATAAACAAATTAATTTTGTGACTTTACTCGACCAAAAGTAATTATTTGTGAGATACATGGCTTTGACAAACAAATTTACCGAATTCATGTTCTTCTATGGCGAGATTTTGCAAAATAATTTCATTGTTTCCTGACTAAGAACAACATGTTTAAATTTTGTTGCGATTGCTACTTATTCACTTTAATGAATCTCTATATATTATTTACTTTGGTTATTGTACACTTACCTTCCTCCAAGCAGTTACTGATTTATTGGGTAGTCGAATGGCATTTAATTTCACAGCCAAATCAGCCCACAGCTGGTTCTTTATCTGCCTACCCTGTGTGGTTTTCGGAATATAATTTTTTGCCATTTCAGGGTGCTCGTCCATAAAATTGATGAGACATTCCAATTGCCTTGGCATTGCTGACCTAGTGCGTTAATTTATAGATCAATTATTTAACTAAAAGTTATTGAATACTTACATGATATTGAATTTTGATTTGAAATGAATCGTAACAGAACAATTTTGAACAATAACAGCATAAATGTCATTTTCGATATGTCATTTGTTGTTTTTAGTAGTTCTCAAACTGTCTACAGTTTAAACGATGGCACGAAGCAAGCTTTTGACGACGTCGTTTAGTATAATCGTTTGGACGACGATCGTCTTAAAAGTTACGCGATGAGAGCCCAGGTCTTTTAGAGTCGTATGTAATTACGTTAGACTTGGTGAAAATTACAGTCAAAGAAGAAAATTTAACAATAACAGAAACATTTCAGTTCGTGAAAAGAATTTCAACGACATAATGTCACATCAAATGATATTCAAAAGGAATTTGCTCTTCCTATTACAGCGAGGAGCGTACGACAAATTGTACATGAAGACAGAAAGTGCCGTAAGCGTTTCAAAGAAATTCCGCTGACTCAAACTCATAAAGATTCGAGGCTTTAGATTGCGAGAACTCATGTAAACTGGATAGAACAATGGAATAATGTTATATTCAGTGACGAAAAAAAATTAAATCTCGACGGCCCCGATGGTTTTTTTATACCCTATTCTAAGGGTATATAAATTTTGACGCATAGTTTGTAACATACCTTAATATTGGCCGTAGACCCCTAAGAGTTACTATATTTATGACCAGCATCGATAGTAATGTCGATCTAGCCATGTCCGTCCGTCCGTCCGTCGGCAAAAATTAGGCCTTTAAACTGGGCCTAGAGAGCTGAAATTTTAACCATATATACTCTCTAGGGTCCCGAAATAATCAAGTTTACGAATTTTTGAAATCCGAAAAAATCGAATTTTGAGCTAGAAAGATGAAATTTTTTATATATGATGTATGAGTCCTAAAACTGCTCGGGATATAAAATTTTCAAAATCCGCCCACTGACATGCCCGCAATTAAATAAAACAATTTTATTTAAAAACCAAAATTTGAGCTAGGGAGCTGAAATTTATAACATATACTCTCTAGGGGCCATTTAAGCTCATGAGTAAATATTTTCAAAATCCACCCACTGACACGCCCTCAATTTAAAAGCAACTTTTTTTTGCAAATCCAAAGTTTGGGCTAGGGAGCTGAAATTTATAATATATACTCTCTAGGGGACCCTTTATGCTCATGTGTTAATATTTTCAAAATCCGCCTACTGACACGCCCACAATTAAATAAAACCATTTTATTGAAATACCAAAGTTTGAGCTAGGGAGCGTTTTTTTTACAAAAGCTTCGTTTTTTTCGATAAAATCCTTTAAATGTTATATAACAAAATATGTAGAGCGTTCTTAACAATTCAACCATACTTAGACTTTTGTCACGCCCACTTATGAGGGATACGAATAAGAATAGGGTATCCAACAGTTCGCCCAAGCGGACTGTAGCCCGTCCCTATGTTTTTTCAAATTATTGGCATACTTTGCGAACACCTCAGCAGGTCAAAATAAGCAGACATTTAGCTCATCACAAATCGCGTGGTTACCAAGAAATTTTAACGCTTCTGTGTACATCAGTGTGCTAGATCTCAATGTATTGAGTATGAGCATGTCCGCAGAGTTTCTTCTAGATATAATTTTCCAACAGGATAACTCGCCAGGCCACAATGCCAGGTCCGTTAAGGAATGGTTTTCACAAAACTATATCGAGGTAATGCAGTGGCCGGCTCGAAGTCCAGACCTTAACACCATCGAATATTTGTGGGGTATTCTTGGATGTAACGTTTAGTAACATAGCAGACAGTTCCACGTCCACCGCGTCAATCAGCTTAATGAAGCTATTCGAGGGGCTTGCTGAGCTTAAAAGCCTTACCATATATATATCAAATCGCCTTTCAGATGGCTCCAAAATAGAGGAGGCCCCACTCGTTATTAAGATTTTTTTTTTCGAAAAAATTCCATCATTATTTAAAAAGAACTGGAACTTTCATGTTATAATTTTGATCGTTTTCTCCTGTTTTCTTAAACCTTTATTTTGAAAGTCAAATTTTATGTAACAATTTTTTAATTATCATATATTTAACGCTTTTATGTAATTACATTTAAAATTTTCAATAAATATTTTTAATTTCTTAGAAAAACTATTTGTTTTGTTGTTCATAATCGAATTTACACCACGTATATATGCCCTGTGGAGATCTGTTCCTCACTATGTATAACATATCTGACATTCATTGTACTCACATAATAACTAGATAACCCTGTTATTGTATTTACTTCTCATTGATACTATTCATTCTATCCAAGTAACTTGAAGCGAGCGGCTGAATAAATATTATTTATTCACAATATTGGTAATTGTGTTTGATTGGAATTGTCTACATTTTCAGGGATTATTACATTGGCAACGAGGTAAATATAATTAATTTCAGTTATACTAAATTATAAGAATGTACCTACCATTAGAATGGTGTTGGCAAAAAATATTCCTTCAACAGGGAAAGAAAGAAGATTGAAAAAAAATAAATATTTTATTTTTGTTGTAAAAAAGTTGATATAACATCGATAAAAGAGACTAAATAGGTTGCAAAAAAGTTGATGCAACGCTAAATACCAATATGCTTTCAGCAGGGAAAGAAAATAGATTTGGAAAAAAATAAATAAATTATTTTGTAGTAAAAAAGTTGATTTTTTTCAAAGGTAAAAAGGAGACTAACGAGGTTGCAAAAAAGTTTATGCAAGCCTGAAAATAAAACGAATTTAATTGGAAATTGTATTGCACACAGTTTGAAAAGCGGATTGTTTTATAAGAAAAATCACAGGATGAATGATTCGGTAATTAAACCCTTTCTGTGTGAGACTATCGACAAATCACTTATAAGATTGGAGTGGGAAAATGGTACCGAAGTTTCTTATTGTTTCACATGTCCGAAGAAATTGTTGATACAATTAAGAAAAAGAATAAACTTCTACATTTGGGGGGACCTCAGCTTCAAGAGGTAATTTTCAATATTCCGGGTGCATTGGTTGAGGAAAATGCCGGTGAAGATGTTTTTGCTATTTTGGTCGGAAAATTGAATGGATATTTTTCGCCAAAGAGAAATTCAACATTCGAATGGCATTTGTTTCGATCGCTCAAGCCAGAAGAGGGGGAAAGTGTTCCTTTGGCAAAACACAGCAAGATATTTTGAACATTAATTTGAAGGACAAACTAATAGACGTGTGGGCTTTAGGGGACCTAAAAAACGGCTTCTTGAGAAGGAGCACCCTTTTTTATGAAATCGTGGAAATGTGTCTTGTGGATAAACATGCAAAATGCAACAGGTGTGGTTTTCTTGGTCATTTTTCAAAGATTTGCAGAACAAAATCAAACAAAGGCAAAGATATAACAAGAGAAAATTACAATTTTAAGCGCCGACGGCTAGGGACTTCAAAAGTTCAGTTTGTAGAGGAGGAAGATATGAGCGGTGATGAGATTGTTGGCAAAAATATCAATGAATACGACTGCTTACAAGTTACAAACGACTTTAACGAGCCCATGAGTGAGAAAATTTGTTGTTATATTGGAGGTGTTAAATTGCGAATGCTAATCGATTCTGGTTCACGGTTTAATTTGTTAGAAGACGATTGGAAAAATTTCGGTTCAATTCAGCGATTCTGGGAAACCTCCGAACACAATCGGAAAATCGATTCAGGCCATATGCTGGGAATGAGCTACTTGAAATTAAGTTCCTTTTTGAAGCTCCAATGAGCGTGAATGGGCGAAGAGAAATGGTTGCATCTTTTTATGTTATCAAGAACGGCAGACAATCTTTATTGGGTTGGGAAATAGCAATAAGATTAGGTGTCTTGAAGTTGGGGAACGATGTGAATCAGCTTGAAGTTTTTCAACCATTTCTCAAAATAAAAGACACGATAATACGCTTGTCGATTGACATGTCGGTAAGGCCGATTCAGCAGCCAATGCGATGCGTCCCGCCAGCGTTAGAGGAAAAAGTTTGCAAAACTGAAGGAGGCAATAGAACTGGACATAATTGAGCCGGTGCAAGGGCCTAGTCCCTGGATTTCACCTATTGTGATTGCTAATAAGGAAACCGGCGATATTCGCCTATGTATTGACATGCGCCAAGCAGAGCAAGAACAAGCGTTTCAAAAATTGAAAGATGCACTCGCTAAAATACCAACTCTGTCTTATTTCAATTTTAAAAATCGCACTCGTTTGATAGCCGATGCAAGCCCAGTTGCCCTGGGAGCTGTATTAATTCAGTTTCAAGGAGATACCCCACGTGTGATTTCATTCGCTAGCAAGAGTCTTTCTTCAGTTGAAAACCGATACTCTCAAACGGAGAAAGAAAGTTTGGCATTAGTTTGGGCTACGGAACGTTTATTACCTCGCAGGCATTGAGTTCGAGTTAGTAACTGACCATAAGCCATTAGAAGCTATTTTCAAACCAACATCCAAACCGCAGGCCAGGATCGAACGGTGGGTACTAAGGCTACAGTCGTTTAAATTTAGAATTATCTACCAGCCATGAAAGTATAACATAGCAGACTCACTTTCACGAAAATAATTGTTCATTTGACAGTCTCTGTGAACAAAACGTTTGTGCTATAGTAGAAGCAATGGTTCTCGCACTTGCCATAACTGAAATAGCTCACAATAACGTCGTGGATAAAGAACTAATGGAAACGGTAAAAATCACAAAAAAGGATGAGTGGAGCGTGGCCATTAAAAATAAGTATTTTCCATTTCGGTGGGAACTATGCACTTTGGGAAATATTCTTCTGCGAGGTAACAGGATTAAAATACCAGCAGCTCTACGAACCAGAGATTTAAATCTCGCTCATGAAGGACATCCGGGAGAGACAGCTATGAAACGCAGACTACGTGCAAAAGTTTGGTGGCCGTCAATGGACAGAGACGTAACACATTGGGTGAAGATAGTGCTGCCGCCAATGTTTGTTAGTATCGCGTCCAACTAAACCGGTGCCTATGATACGACACGCATTTCCAAATGATCCTTGGCAATGTGTAGCGATGGCTTTGTTGGGCCCACTGTCAAACCACGATTTCGTTTTTGTTGTGATAGACTACTTCAAGATATCAAGAGATAAAGTTTATAAGAAAAATAACGTCAACGGAAATTATTTCGATTTTGGAAGAAATATTTAGCCGATTAGGGTATCCTACATCGATCAAAGCTGACAATTGACGGCAGTTTGTTAGCGACCAATTTAAAGGTTTCTGCAAAAACAACGACATAGAGCTAATTACTTCACCCCCTTATTGGCCGCAGGCAAACGGTGAAGGAGAAAATATGAACCGTTCGATCTAAAAAAGGCTCCAAAATTCTTAAGTTTTTACTTATGTATAATGTAACACCGCATGGCACTACTGGAAAATCTCCATCAGAGATACTTTAAATTAGGATGATAAGGGACAAGATTTCTTCTGTTCTGGATATACGTGAAGATACCATCGACTCAGAAGCATTAGCCACGTCAAGAAGATTCCAGTATTCGAGTCAGGTTCAGATGATGCTGAGAACAAGCATGATGTTTCGATTTCGCCTCCAGTAGATGTTTCCTCTCCAATCCCAGATGTCGACGTTGAAGATGTTATGAATGACAAAAACACAAGATTAAAGCTGAAGCTAAAGAATATAGAATGGATGTGGAGATCTGTTCCTCACTAAATGTATAACATATCTGACATTCATTGTTCTCACATAATAACTAGATAACTCTGTTTCTGTATTTACTTCTCATTGATTCTATTCATTCTATCCAAGTAACCTGAAGCGAGCGGATGAATAAATATTATATATTCACAATATTGGTAATTGTGTTTCATTGGAATTTTCTACATTTTCAGGGATTATTACATGCCCCAATCAGTAATTTGTGCTGAACAATAATGGTAATAACAAAGGTGCAAGGAAACCTAACTGGGTACATAGATTCCCACAAAGAATATTGATGCTATATATATATGTCCCGAACATATATAAATGTGTTCACAACTGTGATGTTTGAAGTATAAACTGTGAGATAAAACTTATAAAACGGATTCAAAGTACATTTTTTCATATTAGATGTGTTTATTCTTTGGCTGGGACGTATGTGTCCGACTCGGATCGAAAGGGTTAAAATGATATCATCTTAGTTTTCACACGATTTAAGATAAAAATAATTACATATCCGAAATTGAAGCAATGAATAGTTCAAACTTTGAAGTTTTTCATCTTTTTACGCAATAGCACAAATTACAGGTTTCTCTCTCGATTTTGAAGATTTGAAAGTTTTTATTTTTCTACACATTAAGTACGCGAACAGACGTAATATAAGGGTACTGTATATCGTATATCGAAAAGCATAAACCTCTTTAGGGTAAGCAAATTGTCAAAAAAAAATTTAAGTTGTTTTGAACATTTCTTTCGTGTAAAGTTTTCTGCTTTATCAACTTTTTAGGGCCGTTTTCCTACAAAAATATTGTTTTCCGTTAAAATCCTTTGAAACGTAAAAAAAAGTATAACATATCCTTTTAAACAATTTACCCCATACTTAGATTTTTGCTACGACCATTTTATATAGAATAGGGTACAGTTCGCCCAAGCGGACTGTAGCATTTCCCTATGTTTTTTTTTCTTCGTTATTGCATAAGTTATGCAAAACACAGCATCCCAGAACGAACTTCGACATTCGCAATACTGGTAGAAGTCCAGACGAGTTAGCTGCCTTAATCTCTGCTTAAGCAGTTTTCAATTTTACTCGTCTGGCAATGTTTTTGTTATACTGTTTTTGCTGCCTGCTGAGGTCACCATAGCCCCGAAATGGAGTTAAAAGATGTGCTCTTAACGCAGATTACCATCTCCCTCCGCAATTTTTTGGAATATCCTTCCAGATGTGTGATATTTTGAACACCCGAGACATGGATTTTGTTTGAAGCTCCCACAAAAACATCCAGATATTTCTTGTGAGCATCACATATGCCTTGCGTCGTTATGGAAAGAAGTCTATTCCGATTGACATACATACATAGATCTGATTTTATTCACCGGACTTCTAATGTAAATACAGCAGCCATCGATGCAGCCCAATACCTTGTCCAATCATGAAATCTGTATTAATCTATTTAAAATATGATTTCAATAATCAAACGTTTGCGTAATTTACCTTCTTAAATTCACGATTTATGTTTTCTTTTTGGGTACTTGTACTTTTATGGCATTTTGATGTGCTAGGTTGAAATTTTATTCAGGTGTTCAATGAACGCGGTCTGCTGCCTGTACGCACTCGATAGTAAATAATTAAATAAATTTAAATCTTCACGATAAATGTTATTGTTCCCAACAAACCTTTAAATAGAATAATTGTTTAATTTTAGGTAAAATTTTATTATCTTATATTTACATTCCATAAAATGAAAGATGAGTCTGAGCGCTATTTCCTCCGCAATTATTTTTTTTGCAGTGTCTTGAATTCGCATATACTGCTCTGTGATAATTGAAGCAGTTTTTCAGGACAGCCAAAAGTGTCGGCGAAACTATAATCAAAAATGAAAGTCAATTACTTTATATTGTAAATAGAAATAAATACCACATAGGCATGTACCTCTTCGCCTGTATATTTTGAGAAAATATCTTGAATCAAATTGTTCACCGAATACCTTTCTATTTCCAATAGAAAATTATCTGCGTCGGAAAGTGAATATTCAGACATGTCATCAGGTGATAATGGCGAACAAGACGGCGATGATGACGAAGAAGACGACGAAGATGACAAAGTATCTAACAGTTTAATTGTTAAAAAAACTCTTTTCCACAGGACTTGCTGCAAGCATTTTTTTTGGACGTAGGCAATCAAAACCACAGGTGTTGTTTTTCACCAAAACAAGCACAAACACACACATAGTACAAGTTAAAAGTCTCTAAGTTATTTTAACAAACAAAGTATTTTATTTGCACCTTTCCTGCTTCAGTAACAAACTGAAAACTTAACAATTTCATTATACCAACGACATAAGCTTCACCTGCACTCGTATGCCCATGCGACGCATACTTAATTTCCGGTTATTTCTCATATTGAGTATTTCCCACGAAAGCATGCTGCAATCCGATTTACCCATACATAGAGTTTGTGGGAAATTCTCTGCAATATTGGGATGTTATATTTGTGCTGTTAACTTATATTATTTTTCACAAAAGCATGTACACATACCCACTACCGGCTTTGGGGTTTTCCGTTTTCTAGAGGGCGCCACACGCGTCAGCTTAACTTTACCACTTAATTAAATTTTAATAGCTATTAAGAGAAGGTTAAAATAAGATTTTTGACAGAAATTTTCAGTTCATATTCAACGTTTTTACCCGGTTAGGGTTAGGTTTAGGGTTAGGTTTATGTGGCTGTCGGCAGAAACCGACACACTTAGACCAATTTAGGTCCATTGTGATACCACGTATGTATTACGAGTATTTACCTCAACTCTGTAGATGGGACTGGCCAACGACACGCGGTTGTTCTCAAACGGTCCCCTATCTACGTACTAACCGCGCCCAACGTCGTTTAATTGCGGTGATTTGACGAGAACCGATTAACTCGACGTGGTGTGGTCGTTCAGTTACCCGGTTAGTAAAAACATTTTTTTATTTGTTATAGAGCATTGAACAGAACCCACTTCCCACACTAGTGAATAATGGCAGAAAATAAAGAAATACATAATTAAAAAAAAAATCTGGTTCAGAAAATCGTAAAAGAAAAGCTGAAAAAGTGAAAGGTTTTGAACAAACTAAAACTCATATGAATATTAATAAATACTTTAAAGGAGTTTCTAACCCGAGTACTTCAGATACCGAATCCAATATCACCAGTTTTACATCAGAAACCGCGAGCCGAGGTAACGAGCCAATATGCACCAATAATACTCGTATATACTCATCGATTCAAGGTGAACAAATTGATCAGTCCATTCAATTCTTGCATGAACCGTCTGAGTTGTCTCTAAGACAAACTTAAGATATGACTTCTCTGGCTGATAAAAGTATCAACATACATGAAATAATAAAAGATATTTCTCATCTAGCTACGTTGCCAAAAGTACTTAATACCAGCAATATAGATCACATTATTTGGCGTCATTATGGGCGTCATTTCTCTTCAACTCATTACTGTAGAAAGCTTTTAAGCGAAGAAACAATCAGACGTCGGTGGTTAGTTTATTCAACATAAAACTGTCTTTTGGTTTTGTTGTCGGCTGTTTAATTTGAAGTTAATTACAAAGTTGACCACTGCTGAAGGTTACATAAGTTGGAAACATTTAAGCGAAGCTTTTAAAATGCACGAAAATAGTCCTGTGCGTAAATCGGCATTTACCCTATGTGCTGAAGCTGAAATCAGGTTCAAATCTGGTACAACTATTGACAAGGAAGAACAGAAGTTAATTTCTAAACAAAAATTACGATGGAACAATGTGCTTCAAAGATTGATGCACATAACCTTTGGCTGAAAACAGCATGACATTCAGAGGGTCATCTGATAAATTATTTACTCCAAACAACGGAAAATTCGTAGGCCTTGTACAATTGGTGGCAAAGTTTGACCCCATCATGGAAGAGCATGTCAAAATATAAATGTGGTTTTTATTTAGAAACATATAGATAAACAGGTTTCGAACAAGCTATTGTAAAATCAATTGAAATAGCATCGGAAAAAACAGGCTCGAATAAGACGCATTAAACGTAGACCGGATGAAGAGACTGTTGATGAACCTATAACTGATCCAAAGTTCGAAGCAGAGTTTTTTAATGTTCTTTTGGACACCGTACTTATGTCTATGAATGAATGATTTCAATAGGTGATTCTGTCGCGTGGAATTTCTTGTTTAACATAAAAAGAGTACAAAATAAAAAACACTCTTACGCCATTGTTCTGGACTGCAAGAAAAGTTAACGGTTAACTCTTAATGTGATATTGATGGGGATTTGCTGTGCGATGAAATTGTAGGTCTGCAACATCTTGAGGACAGTCAGGCGACACCTATTGAAACATTAAACCTTCTCGAAAAAAGCAATCTTCAAGAATTATATCCCAAGATCTGGATATCGCTGCGTATTCCGTTAACTATACCGGTTACTGTTGCAAGAAGCGAACGCAGTTTTTCGAAACTAAAGTTAATAAAAACTTACTTGCGGTTGCGGTCTACAAAGCCTCAAACTAGTTTGGCCTCGCTGTCAATTGAAAATGAAGTTGCAGAAACTTTCAATTTTGCAAATCTTATAAGAAAGTTATTTTTTTATATATTTTTGATTACTAAAATTTAATAAATAAATAAACAAATAAAATATTTAGTTTTTAATAATAATAAAAATAAGTTTATAGTTGTCTATAAATTCCAAAACAAATATGTTATCTACACAATTTATAGTAAGTCGTAACAAGGGAAGGCGTCGCATGCGTAGACAGTAACATAATTTGCACGATATCTTTATAATTACGAGTAATAGCCTATGTGTTATTCTGAAGTATATTCTATATTACTGTAAGGTTTCGTCAAACATCCAACCATGCATCGTAACATAAGGTATACGTTACAAATTTCACGTTTACAATATTAGTAGGATATAAAAGGGCGCCAAATTAAATACTTGCTCGGGGCGCCTAGATGGTTAAGGCCGGCCCTGAATACCTATGTACAAATATTTTAATTTTCTTCTCCGAAGAAGCAAAACACACGTCAATAGAAATAAACAAAACTTCAAATGTCAAATGTTTTGGTACAAGTACAAGTATCTAGGAGTAAATCTTTTCGGTATCTAGATTTGCAAAAGTGCTCTGAAATCCGAACGAAAACGAAACGAAAAATTCCAAACGGAAAGCGAAAACTGATCTCCAAGCAAAGAAAAGTGCTCTAAATCTGAAAATAAATTTAGAGTAGTGAAGACGTGTTATTCATTTAAATGTTCAACCTCTAGTGCTACAGATATATTATTTTAAATTTTAATATCTCTGAACTGTGCAAAAACGTCATACTGACGGAGATGCGAGACACACTTTTTTGACTTTTCTGTAGTCGTAATTTATACTACTTCCTTCACTGGTGAAGCTTGAATTTTATCACGATGGCACTTTTCATTAGTATACTAATTTATACGAAAAAATAAAAAACTTAAACAATTTAAATTCCAAATATGAATGGTTTATTTGCCAATCGACGATGAATTTTATGTGATTTGCATTTAGAAGAGCCTCCTTGAAATACACACACTTTTAAAAGAGGCCCTCACGCTTTCGACAGATGAAATATTTCTAATTGAAGTATACCAAACTGGCAATCGGGAAGTTTATTAGCATTGCTTGCCCGACCGGGTAAATCTCATTTCTCTCGAATTGAATTGAGGAGACACACAAGACTGTGAAGTTGACGAAGATGGTTCTCTGGCCTCCTTATGGGTTTTGCTTGCATAATCAGGAATTTAAATACTGATGCTGAAAAAAAGTAGATTGCAAAAAAAGTGTAGTAGATAGATTGGAAAAAACGCTAAAAGTATTGCTCAGCTTCACGTATTTTTATAGTTTTTCTTTGTTTTCAAGCTACAAGCGAAAACAAAATCAAAAGGACGAACTGACACAAAACGATTATTGAGGTATGGAGGCTGTATCTACCCTACTATCGAAAATTGTAACTTTTGCAGATACCCTCTCTACTTCAAATTTGAAAACCGTTTGGAAAAGGAAGAAGCTGCTCATAAATATAAAATACCTTTTAATTTAAGTAAACAAAATAGTACCTGTTCAATGCCAATCATATTCATTAATGCGCAATTGCATTTTTGTTATTATTTTTGATATCTTATCTTAAGTTGCGACGAGTGTGGGAATCTAAATTTCTAGTCCATGTTTCGTGCCGAAACATGAGTTGCGTGAGCCTACGAAAAGGTTTTCATTCCCACGAACAGGGGATGTGCAATCATGCATTTTTGCCTAATAATCGCGAAAGATATGAATTGGATTCCCACGCTCAGCGAAACCATAGGCCACGGGCAATTTTTTGTTTGTTAGAAATTAAGTGATTTGCATTTTGGCTGTACGGGCGAACGGTTCCTTAACCGCAATAAAGTTTATTAAATCTACAAAATTAAAATTAACATTGGCGACCGTGAGAGGACCTTAACTAAAGTGCAGTTAGGCCTGAGTGAATTTTGTTTAATTTTGTTTGATTGTTTCCTTATTCTTTTTGTTTGTTGCTTTATTTTCTGTGATTTAAACGCCATTCGCGCGCAATAATATGGCAATCTCCGCGGAAAAAACCTTGGAGCACTACGCGACTCAACAGGAAGTATTAGGAGAAGAGATCTGTCGAATGAGCCGCAATTATTCAAAGGATGCTGATAAAAGAAAGACTCTTCTCTACCTGGTTGAGCGTCGTGATAGTTTGGATCGATACTGGGAAAAGTTCGACGAAGCGGACAATATAATCCGCGAAGGCTTCTCCTACCAGTTGGATCATCCTTACTTTAAGGAGGATTATTTTAAATCAGTGCGCGAAGTGGCCTAGCGATTGCGGAGCGATATCAACCGGCGAATTGAGGTTCTTCAAGCAGAGGCAAGAACTGGCACCGAGCAAGGAAAGGGCATGGAACGAGAGGAGATTGAGGAAGGTGGAATTTATGCAAAAATTGGCCCACATAGAGGGGCAATTCCAAAGGGTAAAATTGGGCCACAGTCGGGACCGAGGACGAAGCAGCCACAAGGGACTTTTCAAACCCGAAAAATTGCATCAGAAATACAATAGAAACAAAGGCTAGCGCTTCTAATGGAAATCCTGCGAAAGTCTTTAGAAAAGTGCTCTTTGGAGGTGGCGCAAGGCCGAAGCGACGCATTCTGCCGAATAAAAACAAGGTCCATTGTGCAAAATTGGGAGGAAATAAGGACTTTGTATAGGAAAACCGAGGATCACGCAACAATTGAAGAGATACAGCGGCATTTTGACATGCAGGATCAGTTGGAATTGGTTCTTATGGAATTATGCGAAAAACTAGAGGCTCCTTACACAACAGGGATTCCCGTAGCCGCGGCCATGAAACTTCCAAAAATAGAGCTGCCCAAATTTGATGGAAATTATCTGCACTGGCGGCAGTTCTATGACCTTTTCAAGCAGTTGATACACGAGCAGCCTATACCAATAGCGCAAAAGCTGTATTTTTTGCGTGCAAATGTTACTGGAGAGGCGCATAATCTTATACAGCATTTTCAACCCACTGACAACAACTATGAAGTGGCTTGGAGAACTCTTGTCGATCGGTTCGACAATCGAAGATTATTGCTCTCGGCCCAATTAACAAGCAGTCTATCTCAACCCTCGGCGGTTGCAACTGCTTCGAGTCTAAGAAGGTTGCATGACACCATAAAGGAAGGTATGCAGGGTATCACAAATGTGGGATTCGAAGTGCAAAACTGGGATCCAATCGTCGTTCACCTTATGCTACAAAAATTATATAAGGAAAGCAGAGGATTGTTTGAGCATTCACTGGACAATCCAAAAAGCAGCCCAACCTTGAACGAGTTCTTCAATTTCGTCGAATTAAGGTTCCAGACATTGGAGGCCATTAGCAGTCGAGATGAACGGAAGAGACCATCCGCGCACGTTGCAGCAAGCAGTGATAGCAGTATAAATTGCACTATGCGCAATTCCGGTAAGCACCAGATTTATCATTGCTCACAATTTGTGTTCATTTCAGATGAAGATCGAGACAAGGCTGTTCGTAGGCTAAACCTTTGCCGAAACTGCCTAAAATAGGGCCATCACTCCCAATCATGTCAGTCCAGAAATTGCCAAAGATGCGAGGGCAGGCACAACACACTGCTTCATCACCAGCGGCAGCAGCACCATGAACATCCACCAACTTCAGTACAGCAGGATGATCATCAGCAGCATCAGCAGCCGCAACATCATCAGTCAGAAACCCCAGTACAACAAAAACATGATCATTCTCATTATCATCATCAGCAGCAGCAGCAGCAGCAGCAGCATCAGCAGAAGCAGCATCATCAACCGAAGAGAACGAATTTCTATCAGCAGCAGCCGACCAACAATAGTGATAATCATTTTTCACACACAATTCAAAGGGGTAAGCGCTATAAAAATAAGAAATTAGTAGAACAGCCATCTAGCACATCTGCACATAATGCAGCCATAGATAGTAAGATAAGCAACCGGCATGTTTACCTGGCTACTGCCATTGTCAATGTCATTTCTGCTTGTGGTTCACGCATGCCTTGTCGTGCTCTTTCAGATTCTGGGTCTCAAATGAATTTCATAACCGCAAGTATGGCACATGAGTTAGGGTATAGGAAACGTCGAGTGGATTTGCCAATCAGTGGTATTGGTGGCAAGGAGTGCAAGGCTGAATTCATCACCAACGTGACTATTGAATCCAGGACGTCATCTTATAGGTCAACAATGGAGGCAAGCATCATGCCTCGAATAAGCGAATACCAACCTACTCACGAAATAGACACATCGCTTTGGAAGTTACCGCCACAGGTGCAGCTAGCGGATCATACGTTCTCCAAGGCTCAGCATATTGACATGCTCTTAGGAGTAGAACTATTTTTTGATTTGCTTCTTCCAGGAGATATTAAAATCTCAAATGATCTCCCATTGCTGCGCAATTCTAAGTTGGGGTGGATTGTGGCTGGAGGCGCATCAGCCGGTGGCCCCACAGCCCACTGTCATATAGCCACAAAACCCTCACAGTCATCGTTAGATAAACTGGTGCGCAAATTCTGGGAAACAGAAGATCATGATGCGCCTGTAAACACCATGAGCAACGAGGAACACGAGTGCAAGGCCCATTTTCAAGCCAATACCAAACTGAATTCAAACGGCCAATTCGTAGTACGACTGCCTTTTAAACGACGCGGGTCGTATCGTGTTGGGAGAGTCCTTTGAACTGGCCAAAAAACGATTCCTGGCTCTGGAAAAAAGATTAGATACGCATAATAACTTGAAAGCGTCATACATTGAATTCATGCAAGAATATGAATCTCTTGGTCATATGACTCAAATTGAATCGAACAAATTATCCAACCCTTGTTATGTGCTTCCCCACCATTGCATAATGAAACCTGAAAGTTCAACAACAAAACTAAGGCCAAAAGCACATCAGGGCATTCACTCAATGATATTTTAATGGTTGCTCCAACAATCCAACCAGATTTGTTTTCGATTATAGCTAACTTTCGAATGCACAGATATGTTTTCACAGGGGATATAAGTAAAATGTACCGACAAATTTTAGTAGATCCTACAGATAGAGCGATGCAATTGATTGTATGGAGATCACATCAGGGCCAGCCATTACAATTATTCCAACTTAACACCGTTACTTATGGTACAGCCTCGGCGTCCTATATGGCTACAGGATGCTTGGCAAGGCTTGCAGATGACAACAGAGATGAACATGAACGTGCCTCGCATGCTATAAGTAACTGTTTTTACGTCGACGATTGTCTTACGGATGCCGAGAAATTATTAACTGAAATTCGCGCACTGTTGAAACTGGGTAGCTTTGAACTAAGGAAGTTCTGCGCCAATCACCCACAAATACTAGCAAGGGTATCCTAAGAGCATAAAGAACAGCTCGTTACTTTTTATCAATCCGAAGTGGTTAAGACGTTAGGATTAATATGGGATCCTTCTTCTGGTGCATTTAAATTTAGGTTTGATTTTGACGAGCCCAACAAATTACCGGACTTTGTGTGCAAACGGACTGTGTTGGCCGATCTCGCCAGATTGTTTGATCCGCTAGGATTACTTGGACCCGTGATAGTTCTTGGAAAGCTCTTCTTACAGGAGCTGTGGAAATCAAAGTTATCTTGGGATGACCCAATTCCCAAGGGGCAAGCCACCAAGTGGCGTGATTACTTACAGGAATTTTCCCTGCTGAAAGAGCTGAGCGTCCCACGATATGTTTCCCGCACTTGCAGCGGCATTGAACTGCACGCATTCTCGGATAGTAGTCTGAACGCCTTTGGATCCTGTGTTTATATACGATCTGTTGACGGCGAGGGAAAGGCCTACTCTCAATTGTTGTGCTCGAAATCGCGAATTGCACCTCTTAAAGTCACTTCCATTGCGCGCCTGGAACTGCAAGGCGCTGTTCTGATGGTTGAGTTAGTGGCTAGACTGGTACATGTTTTAACCAACAAAATAAAACGTGTATGCTATTACACTGATTCCACCACCGTACTTGCGTGGATAGGATCGCCTTCGTACACATGGGATATATACGTTGCGAACAGAGTTGCTAAGATTCAGGCAATCACGGATATAAAGCAATGGAGTCATATAAAGGGGAGCAATAATCCAGCTGACATTCTATCCAGAGGACTGGATCTCCAGTCGCTTCTAAAAAACCACTGCTGGTTCGATGGTCCAGACTTTCTTGCCAAAGACGAGTCTGCATGGGAAATATCGCCATACATCGCTCCAGAGGAAATACCAGAACATCGCAAGAAGAGAACAGTGCTGGTCGCTTCTACTGCTGACAATGAAAATGTATTCGAGCGCGTGAATCACCGAAACTCATTCTATTCATTGCAAAAAATATTCGCATATTGCTTTCGATTTTACTATAATTGCAGAAAGCATAGGTCCTTCAGAAATAAAGGTCAATTAACTGTTGAAGAGCTTCAGCGGGGCACCTGGTTTATCTGGGTACATGTTCAAAGGAAGACATTTTCGGATGACTACCATCATTTGCAGAGGGGTTTGAGTGTGCGTAAAGGCTCCCGCATAGCATTACTGTCACCGTTTTTTGATGAAACCAGTAAATTAATCAAAGTTGGTGGACGATTAAAAAAACGCATCAATTGTGGCGGACGCGAAGCATCAGATTTTACTACCAAAAAACTATATCGTAACGAAGTTGCTACTTACCTGCATGAAAAACACATACACGCCGCGCCTCGGAATTCTGATCGCAATTTCGAGGCAAGAATTTTGGATACTAATTGTCGGCAGAATGGCGAGGCAAATAGTTTCCAACTGCATAAAATGTTTTCGCTCAAATCCAAGGCCCATACAACAGATGATGGGCAATTTACCAAAGGAGAGAGTTAATCCCTCCCGTCCTTTCTATTATTGTGGAGTCGATATCTGTGGCCCTGTTAAACTCACTACAAAATCAGGGGTAAAAATTCCTACAAAATCATATTTAGCGGTATTTGTATGTTTCTCTACAAAGGCAGTTCACATTGAGGTAGTAGGAGATCTGTCGGCGGAGAGCTTTATCTACGCGCTGAAGAGATTTATTGGCAGAAGAGGAGTTTCTCATAGTATCTTTTCTGACAATGCTACCAATTTTGTAGGTGTAAAAAACGAATTGATGGAATTACAAAAAGGCATTCGAATCCGAAAAGAACCAGTCTACTATCACGGCAACATGTTTGGAAAGCGGCATAAATTGGGCACCATATACCCCCCGCGCTCGCCACATTTTGGGGCACTTTGGGAGGCTGCGGTGAAATCCGCGAAGGTTTTGATTCCACTTACCGACACCGCGGAGTTCCAATTGTTTAATTTACTGCCAATTCCAATCTTGCAGCCATCCGATTTCTATATGATTGAAGTCGCTTCACCATTCTTGGCTATATCCGCAACAAGGGATGCCTTCTTCCCAATGTCCGAACTGGAGTTGAGCTTATGCAAGCTGGTATCTGCTCGGCACTTTCTTTGTGAAAAATCGCATCCCACATATACAAGGAAAACGGCGCTTAGCAGTTGTGAAGTAGCTCTACTGAATCATAAAATCAATGGCTTGCATGAATGCAAAGAAAATGTCGACCGAAGAATATTGGAAGCCATTGAAAACCCCTAATCGATGGGATATTTTCAACAGGCATCAAGGCCACAGGTCATCTTATCTGCGAGAGTCTATAGAAAGCTTATCGATAGTTTGAAACGGTCTATTGGAATTTGTGGAACCCTGCATTCTAAAAATGCCAACTATGGTTATTAAAGGTGAACTAGAAGTCAATAATACACTAGGCATCAAGAATTCGTTCATTCCGAAAACAAACATAAGCGCCTGGGTAATGAATCAATCAAATACAGTTTCTCAGCGGCCCACCTTAAGCAAATGACATTGACAAGGTAGAGTTTGAAAGGTTAAAGAACAAAATCGATACGGTAATGCATCAAGCTGAAGTGATCCCAGAAGAAATAAGCTGGCATGATTATCATCATTATGGGCTGGGCTATTTTCTGCTGGCTGGCATGATTGGGCTAATTGCATTTTACTGTCATCAAAGGCGGCGGCCAAAGCCGGCACCTCGAGCATCCCGCTTTCAAGTGGCCATCTAGTTCAATATTTTTTGATCGCTATTTTTAAATTCAAATATTTGTGTATGTATCATTAAACTTAAGTTGTACGCTGCATGTTACGGCTAATCCAAAACTTGCTATATCTCTTTGAAAATAAAGGAAGAATTTTAAAGTCTTAAGATAAATCTTGTTATGATTAAATCTAAGTTTATATATTTTATAGGGTTTAAGAAGTTAATAATCCAGTTTGTAATATTTAAATCCAATTTTTGGTTTGCATGAAAATTTATAATTTTTTACTTCAATCTGTCTGCTTGTTAAATTTAGAGGCTAGAAACCCTCAAAAGGGGGGAGTATGTTCAATGCCAATCATATTCATTAATGCGCAATTGCATTTTTGTTATTATTTTTGATAACTTATCTTAAGTTGCGACGAGTTTGGGAATCTAAATTTCTAGTCCATGTTGCGTGCCGAAACATGAGTTGCGTGAGCCTACGATAAGGTTTTCATTCCCACGAACAGGGGATGTGCAATCATGCATTTTTGCCTAATAATCGCGAAAGATATGAATTGGATTCCCACGCTCAGCGAAACCATAGGCCACGTGCCATTTTTTGTTTGTTAGAAATTAAGTGATTTGCATTTTGGCTGCACGGACGAACGGTTCCTTAACCGCAATAAAGTTTATTAAATCTACAAAATTAAAATTAACAGTACCAATGCCTTGATTCAGGCGACATACAGATTACAATCATATATAATATTTCGGGCACAAACTCATCTATATATGGGCTGCCCATATCAAGTAAACTCAGCTGGAAAATTGATTTTGCATAATCAGGAATTTAAATACTGATGCTGAAAAAAAGTAGATTGCAAAAAAACTGTAGTAGATTGATTGGAAAAAACGCTAAAAGTATTGCTCAGCTTCACTTGTTTTTATAGTTTTTCTTTGTTTTCAAGCTACAAGCGAAAACAAAATCAAAAGGACGAACTGACACAAAACGATTATTGAGGTATGGAGGCTGTATCTACCCTACTATCGAAAATTGTAACTTTTGCAGATACCCTCTCTACTTTAAATTTGAAAACCGTTTGGAAAAGGAAGAAGCTGCTCATAAATATAAAATACCTTTTAATTTAAGTAAACAAAAAAGTATCTATGCCTTGATTCAGGCGACATATAAATTATAATCATATATAATATTTCGGTCACAAACTCATCTATATATGGGCTGCCCATATCAAGTACACTAAGCTGGAAAATTGATTTTTAAGTCTTAGATATTTTTTTTTAAATTCTGGCTCGCCAGGGCGATTTATAAAAGGGGGGGGGGGGGGGGGGGGGGTACTTCGACCTAAAAGATCTTTTGTACCGTATGGGCCAGAAAAATTTTAAACTAGTAAAATTTCCACTTTCCGTGTAAAGCGGACAATTTTACCAGTAGAAGAATTCTTTATGTCCTCGGGGCTCAATTGTTCCCTGAGAAAGATCTTCTTTCTAATTCCATTAAGGGCTGGGCATTCACATAAAATGTGTTCAGCTGACTCGTCCTCTTCAAGACAGAGTCGGCACTCAGGAGAATCTGCTATTCTCATTTTGTGTAGATGATATCTTAAACCGTGGTGACCAGTAAGGTAACCTACTAGGTTTTTGATATCATGCCTGCTTAGGTTTAGACATTTGCTGGCATTATGATTGAAGGGCCGAATGGCTCGTTTGGCCTGTCTTAGACCTGGGATGTTATCCCAATGATAGATACATTTTCTATGTTCCCAGCTTTTAATTGCTGCCGTTGCTGCTGATCTAGGAGTGCAGCAGAAAGGTTCGGGCCCTATGAAAGGTGTTTCTGAACCTTTTCTGGCCAGTTCGTCGGCCTTTTCGTTACCTTCTACCCCGACATGACCCGGAACCCACCATAATTTGGTCTTGTTTCTTGCTCCGAGTATTTGTAGGGTATTGAAGCAGTACATGACTGATTTGGAGTCAATGGTATGCGAGCTAAGGGCGTTTATAGCTGCTTGACTGTCCGTGAAAATATGAATGGTTGCACCTTTTATGCTAGATAAGATAATGTGGCTGGCGCATTCTTGAATGGCGTGGAGCTCCGCTTCAAATACGCTGGGACTTTTTCCCATGGGTATCGTAAAGCGTTTGTGTGGTCCGTATATTCCCGCTCCTACCCCCGTTTCCATTTTAGAACCATCCGTATATCACTTTATGCCGTTATGGCTGTTTGGTGGGTTATTGCTAACCCATGCTTCTCTTTTGGGTATCTCCGTGGAGAACCGTTTGTTGAAGCATAGTGTTTTTTGAATGCGGTCTGTGACCGTGCAGTTCATGTTAAGTTCTGGCAGTTCATCGAGAAGGGTCTTAAGTTCCGGATGATCATTAAGACTTATCTCGTTTAGCTGTATTAGACTTATTGCACTGCGGATCGCCACTTTTTGGACGTATATGTGGAGGGGTATAATTCCTGTTATTGCCTCTATGGCAGCTGTTGGACAGGTACGCATGGCTCCGGAGATACCAAGGCACGCAAGCCGTTGTACCTTTTTGAGCTTCTCTATTGCGACCTTTTGTGTGGATTTTGTCCACCATACTATGGAGGCGTATGTTGTAATGGGTCTTATCATCACTGTGTAGATCCAGTGGACAATCTTTGGAGATATTCCCCAGGTTCTACCATATGTGCGACGACAGGCCCATAAAGCTCTATTAGCTTTACTGATTTTGTTGTTTATGTGAGAGTTCCAGTTAAGTCTCTTGTCCAGGATTACTCCAAGATACTTGACTTCGTCGGAATACTCTACGACCGTGTCGTTTATTCTGATTAGGCCTAGGTCTAATTTCCTCCTTTTAGTGAAAGGAACGATGACGGCTTTACTGGGATTTATGGAAAGATTTTCCTTAATGCACCAGTCTATGGCTGTCTTGAGAGCATTTTTCATTTTTGATGTGACTCCTATTGAGTCTTTGCCCCTAACTATGATGACAATATCATCGGCGTACCCAATTGTGGTGTAGCCCAAACTGCTCATCTTGTGTAGCAGGTCATCGATGACCAATGACCACAGAAGGGGTGAGAGTACTCCCCCTTGTGGGCAGCCCCTTACGGCTGTTACTGATACTGAGGTCGTTCCTGACGAGGAAGTTATTTTGCGACTTTCCAGCATCGCTTTGATCCATTTAATAGTTGGTTTATCTATATTTCTATGGTGCAAAGCATTTGATATGGATTCATATCCAGTGTTGTCGAAAGCACCCTCTATGTCCAGAAAGGCACAAAGTGCGATCTCTTTGCAACGGTAGGCGTTTTTTATCTCTGTAGTTAGTCTTAACAGAGCGCCTTCCGTGGATTTGCCCTTTTGGTACGCATATTGGTGAGGGTGCAGAGGCATGCTTTTTGATATGCATTCTCTAATATGAATGTCAATAATCCTTTCCATTGTTTTCAGAAAAAACGATGTCAGGCTTATCGGACGATATGATTTAGGTAATTCTCTCGGCTTGTTTCCCGGTTTAGGTATAAATACTACGTTTACCTCCCTCCAGGTAACTGGTATATACCCCCAGTTGAAGCTGAACCTAAATAAGGCAATCATGGATGGTAGTAAAAATTCTATTCCATTTTGAATGAGGGCTGGAAAAATACCGTCTGTACCTGATACCTTGAATGGTTTAAATGAGTTATTTGCCCATTTAACCTTATCCGGAGTAAAAAGTGTTCCGGATAAACTATGAATTCTGCTGAGGTTTCTTGGAATTGAGACCTCCGCTGTATGGTCGTCTGTAATGACCATCGTGTGAGAACCTGGGAAGTGAGCCTGAAGCAAAGTTTTCAGCGTTTCTTCCCGGTCGCGTGTGATTGAACCATCTGATTTAATTAACAATCCCATGCCTTTTTCTTGATCCGTAAACAGGGCCCTTTGGAGGCGTGCCACCTCTGGAAGTTTTTCTATCTTCTCACAGTTTGCACGCCATGAGGCTCTTTTGGATCTGCGCAACTCTAAGTTGTATATGGTCAGCATGGATTTATATTGTTCCCATGTGCCGGTGCGTTTGGCTTTGTTAAAAAGCTTTCTAACCCTCTTTCGAATAGACTCAAGGTTATCGTTCCACCATGGTACGCACCTTTTAACCACGGTTCTTTTAACCTTGCAACTATTTTTGAATGAGGTAAGAATAATATCATTTATTTGACATTGCGCAGCATCTGCATCAATTGTATTTGATGGTGCTTCTGGCAGCATGTCAGATCTGACCGCAAGTCTTAGATATAGTAATAAACAAAAAACGTATGCAGTTTAAAATACAAGAAAAATATTGGATTCAGTTGCAAATGTCATATTCAAAGGGGAGACTCTACGAACCCTGTCAAAAAGGCAATTTTGATCAGCGTTCCCATGCAAACAAAAGAGAGGCAGGACTAGAAACTCCTGGATCACACCAATGCAGCAACACAATAATTTGTGTGACCTCAGTGACTAAGTGAATTATTGAAATCGGATTCCTGCCGTTATTTTTTGAGGTCAAACCGGCGAACCCCATAGGCGGATGCAGTGAAGTGGGATGGTTAATATCCCTTTAGTCCAGTTCATAACCTCGTCTTTAAAGGGAAAGAAGAGCAAAGTTGGATTCACAAATAATACACGGAAAGTATCTGAAAATATAGTTTTTCGTTCGCAGGCTATTTTCTACATAACTCATTAGATTTCCATTTTACGGTTTCTGTATTCAGAAAATAAAGAGCGATTTGCTGAAACGGAACAAAAATATTTAATTTCAACATAAACGCTATGTGTTACTTTTTCCTCTGCGTTAGCAACAGCCAAATTGCTGAAGAGTAGAAACAAGAATGATAAGGACGGCTCTGGACGGATGTGGCCAGATCGATATAACTGTCGACGCTGATCACGAATATAGTAACTTTTAGTGGTTGTACTGAGCAGAAAGTTATTCCCATAATTTAGACCATTACTAACTTATGCCTTAACCTGCAACTATCATACTTTCGGGTCCCAAAACTCGTAAAACATTTATTTTCTCACCTACGCGGCCCCTGAATTCGAATTGACTTTAATTCTGCAGCTGTGTGTGAGTTCGCAGAAGTAATTGGCAAAACAATTCGTGGCTGATCAGAGTTTGGCTGCAAAAGCTCCCAGGCACGCCCTCTCACACCTATTATTTCCAAAGGGGAACTCTCTGCCAGAGCATAAAAGAAGGATGTGGTGGAGACCTCTGAAACTCTACACCCCAGAGAGCGAGTAGGAAAAATGTAAACAAGAGCAGCTAAGTCACGCCTCCACACCAGGAAAGAGTCTCTCCACGATCTTCATTAGAGTTAAGTGTGCATGTAGCAAGCACAGCTTGAGTGCACTTGACATCTGTGTGCAGATATTGTTTTGATGGAATGGAGGGCTGAGGGGAGAAATGAATTTTGGATGGTCGGTAGGATTAGGGGATACGCAAACATAGGGCATGCGGGATTAATTCGGTACATTGTTTATGAACTAATTTTGTTCGTAAACAATTTTTGCTCGATAACAACTTTTGTTCATAAACAGGGTACCGATAGGTCCCACCGAAATGAGAAATATAAATAGGGTGTTGCGCGGCGGTCAAGAGCAAGTTGGAATTTACAAGTGGCCGAGGACGTTTGATTAAGAAGTGTAATAAGTTTAAATGCAAGTGCCTTATAGTTCTTAAGAAAATAAAATAAAAGAAGAATAATTAAGGCCCAGAACTAAAATAAATACTTAGAATAAATAGTGACTGGAATTAAAGATACCTATAATTATTAATAAACCTAGTGCCTATAAAATAATTTTTAAGAAGTTAGCGCCTAGACACCTATTAATAATAAGAAAACCTAGTGACTAAGAAAAACCTAATAATAATTAAAAATAGTGAACAGATATATATATAAACAATAAGTGAAACAAAAAGTGGGCCGAAAGATGTCCTACCTACAAATGTACCTCTATTGGTGGAGAAGGACGCCAGCAAATGTTACCAGCCGAAACGGAGACGCAGCAGTACCCAGGGAGGCGTTCAGGATTTAATTACCCTAGATTAAGTTTTTGTACCCTATTCTAAGGGCATATTCATTTTGACGCGCCCACAAACTCAAAAAAACAAATTTTTCGAAAAAATCGAATTTTAAGCTAGAAAGCTCCAATTTTGTATATATGATCTGTGACTCCTAAAAATGCTCAGGAGATAACATTTTCAAAATGCGCCCACTGACACGCCCACAATTAAATAAAACAATTTTATTGAAAAACCAAAATTTGAGCTAGGGAGATGAAATTTATAACTCTAGGCGCATTTCAAGCTCATGTGTAAATATTTTCAAAATCCGCCTACTGACACGCCCACAATTTAAAAAAAAAACCTTTTTTTGAAAATCGAAAGTTTGAGCTAGGGAGCTGAAATTTATAATATATACTCTCTAGGGGGCCCTTTATGCTCTTGTGTTATTTTTTTTAAATCCGCTTACTTACTTAAGTTTGAGCTAGCAAGCGTTTTTTTTACAAAAGCTTCGTTTTTTTTTTGATAAAATCCTCTAAATATTATATAACAAAATATTTAGAGCGTTCTTAACAATTCAACCATACTTAGACTTTTGTCATGTCACTTATGAGGGATAGGAATAAGAATAGGGTTTCCAACAGTTCGCCCAAGCGGACTGTAGCCCGTCCCTATGTTTTTTACTATATTTAAACCATGTTTTTTTTCTACTTACCTTTACATAAAAACTATATATATTTAAATTGAGTTACTTAGATTTACCCACATTTAAATTTAGTTTCATATTAAATAAAATACCTACCTTTAAAATTTTAGACATAAATATTTACCTACTTACATTTAGTTTTTAAGTGACATAAAAATATTCTTACCTGTAGTTTAATTGACATAAAATTTTCTTTCCTTTAGTGACATAAAAATGTGGGTATTACTCGTATTCGATAGGGAATTTCCTATTTAGGGTTCCGTAGCCAAATGGCAAAAAACGGAATCCTTATAGATTTGTCATATCTGCCTGTCTGTCTGTCTGTCTGTCTGTCTGCCCGGGAAATTCACAGCCACTTTTTCCGAAACTATTAGAGCTATACTGTTGAAACTTGGTAAGTAGATGTATTCTGTGAACCGCATTAAGATTTTCACATAGAAAAAACAATAAATTTTGAGTGTTCCCCATACTTAGAACTGAAACTTTTTTTTCATCAAACCCATACGTGTGGGATATCTATGGATAGGTCTGATATTGAGGTTTCTAATATAATTTTTTTCTAAACTGAATAGTTTGCGCGAGAGACACTTAAAAAGTGGTAAAATGTAACTGTAACTTCTAAAATATTAGAATGATAAAACTAAAAAAAATATATGATGTACATTACCATGCAAACTTCCACCAAAAATTGGTTTGAACGAGATCTAGTAAGTAGTTTTTTTTTAATACGTCATAAATCGTAAACCGCAATTTACCTTTCATTCAATCAACTCAAATATAAAAAAGAAAAAGCATTTAATTTTATAAACATAAACCTTATGCGTAAACCATTCAAAGTTACAACGAACTACAAGAAATTTTATATGATGTTACTTGCTGCTACGGAACCCTTCATGGGCGAGTCCGACTCGCACTTGGCTGGTTCTCTTTTCAGCATAGCCCCAGCGAAGATAGATCTATCATCGATTGGGTAATCTTCGGTATTGGCCCGGGAAGATTTTTGTGAAGTTTGGTCAAAATCAGTCAAGGAGTACCTGATATATGAATTCAAGCTCTCTCTTATTTGCTCCACCTAGAGACGGATTGCATCGAGTCCTTTCGCAATGCAATTATGACGCTTCTGTTTCCCTCCATTTACCTGATATAATGCTTCCATCAGGTAAAACGGTTTGATCAGCTTCTTCTTGGCTCATTGATCTGTCACTTTTAAATTCTATAGTTTTGGGGCAATTTTTTAAGCAAAACAACAATCAGAACAAAACTAGAAAATTCCCTGCCAAAGTTTTCGTTAATCGCAGAATTACACTTGGAATTGGGTGACGAAGTAGTTTACTTGTCCATTTTCCAGTCCATTCCACTCTGTAATATTCTTAATAAGCCTCGCGTTTTATCGATCTCTGCTCCATCGATTCCACCTGTCTTGCCTTTGCAGCTTGCCGAGCTCCTCGGTTGTCACTTCCACTCCAATTTCAGCTATTTTCTCGTAGAAGTACTTTCTCTCTGCCTCTAGGAGATCAATATGGGTCACTCCAGCGAAAAAAAGGACGGCATTACCGCTCTATATTTCTCTTGCCTCAGTGCGTCGGCCTATATCTCACACCCAAAACGAAGGTATGTCATGCGTGATCGACATTTAAAGCCTATGTTTGTTTGCCGTATTCCCGCCTACATTTGCCAACAATCTGCTAAAAGAGCTTGTTACCTTCGCTGCACGTTCCGATACAGTCCTTATCTGCTTCCTGGTTATTATAGAGTAAAAATCAAATTACTACACAGTCCGTGTTAAAATACATTTATTCGTACATGTTAATTTTTTCTTTATCTGTCAATCCAAATGTCAGCGAGACTCATTCAAAATTCGGAAAATTTTTGTGCGAAATATTTGGCAGTACTAACTTTCGATTCTAATTTCTAATTCTAATACGCACGAGTGTAGGTATTCACTGCTTGAAAGTAAATTCGGATAGAACTTTCGAATATAATGGAAAGTAGAATCTAGTCTCTGATCTTCAACATAGCAAACAACGATAATACTTCTTACCGTAATTCACTTCTGTTTCCATTAATTCCATTTTCTCATAAATCTACTAACGGGGTCAAACGGAAAGACCTAACCGAATGCGATTTCCTTAAATGTCGACCAATGGTGCAATATGGTGGCGGTATTACTCTGGAATCCCACCCGATGCAATCCCTAAAAACCATGCCGACCACCATGCACCAGTCATACGACCTCATCTTCTCCTTTCTGTAGACACAAGCCCTTACTTTATTTTCTAGTTCGCCTCGCATTACATTTGAAGCACAAAGGATAACCGGCAATCCTAGACGTGCTCTTGAATTCCAAATAAAATAGCTGTAGATGTGTTGTGCACAATTTCCTTTTACGACTCTCAAGAGTGGTAATAAATCTCGCTGAGAATAGTTTCCGGCAATCATTTTGTTTCCACTTAACCTCATTTGATTCTCTCTGTCTTCCAAGAGCAGCGGCAGTAGTAGAAGCTCTAAAGCTTCCAAATCTAAATTCAACTATTCAGTCCCGTTCCTCCTTCGTCATCTTGGTGAGTAACAATTGCTGCAAGCACGGATAGCCTCTTAACTGGTTACCATGTTGTGTGATTATCTGGGGCACACTTAATTTTCGGGAAATCCTTTAAATTTTCGCTTTTGGTCATTACACATAACATGCTCCATCGACGATATAGAATAGGCGGAATTTACAGTACATGCAGTTTTAGCCTCTTTCTCGGTGGGTGTGAATGGACAGGCGTTTGTACTCGTACTGTATTCAAACAAAGTGTGCTCAATTCAATTATAATAAATGGACATTTTGGATGCATGTTCTTGAAATGTCTTGTGTCTGTTAAACGAGATTACAAGGAGAAATAAAATTCGCACTGCAGTGACAACGAAAAGGGGGAGTTAGTATTGATATCAAAAATTGAATGTTCGGGGTGAAGGTACTTTATCGAACGGTATATGCAGTACCTATTTTGTGCGGTCGGCAAATGAAGCAATTTAATGATAAGTTGTATTTTTGTTCGGCAAATAAAAGGAAAAAGGAAAATGGAATTTCGAGAAAATTCTAATTTTAGAAACAAAATCCGTATCTACCCAACGGATTTAAGTACGGTTTTTTTGAACAGAATTAAAAGTCTTTGAGTCAATAAAATAGATGCGAAAAATAATTTATTGTTTTCCAACAAAAAAGGGGATGCAAATTGTACTTTTCATGTATTTTCAGGACTTCACTTCTTTAAAATTGCGATTTCTTTTAAAAGTCTTAAGCTATGTATAAAAAAATTAGTTTAACCCTAGAAAGATAATCTTATTTTTTAGTACTGAAAAGATAAACATGCGCCTGGGAGGCGCACAATTAAAAACTTTTTTTTTACAAAATTAAATAAATATTTTTTTTTATTGTTTCATTTTATTGTTACATTATTAGCAATAAAGTAAAACATAAACATATATTATTAATTTTTCTGTTTTTTAAAGATAAGTAAGATTTTATAAATCCATAACAAAAAGGAACACAAAATCAGAGATCTTCGGTATTTAATTTTTATATGCTGATAATAGCGCATTACCATAACTGAAAAACGGTGGTACTTACCGAACCGGAACGACCGTCAATCGCAAGTATAAATCGACGACTGAGTTGGCTTAAAAAAACAAGTTTGTTCGAGCGTCGGTTAAATGAAGAAAGCAATATATATATTTCGCGGGCGCCTCCGAGGCGCAGTTTATCTTTCTAGGGTTAACAAAAGCCAACACTACCGAGTAATAAAATCTATCATTCAGGTTTCTGCTCCTTTCGGTAGCTGAGCTACAGGAAAGTTATGAAAGCTTTTTGAATGAATTTTATTTATTTTTTTTGTAAAAAAGTTTTATTTGATTCAACCAACAATTTGATTTGGAATTTCTGGAACCTAATGAGTGAATAGAAACCATTGCTGATAAATTGGTACCGGTTTAATACACATAGTTAAAACTTATACGTATTAAATAAACAATATAGCTATTACATAATAAGGTTATTCAAAAATCCCTTTAGAGCGAGTTCATTATAAAAATAAAAAAAAATAAAAAAATAAATAAACAGTATAAAAACTAATGGTAAACTACTCACAGTCTGGACTGTTTCATTGTCGTCACATGATCTATGGGAAAATGGATAATGCTGCCATCTATCATTTTTTTTCGCGAGATAGTCTCATTTCTAAATCCTTTTTTTCATACAAAAATAATTTTAACTTCCTTGACAGCAAAGTTATGGTAAGGATAAAAGGGACCATAACTCTCCCACTTTACTACCTTCCTACTGATTCGCCTGTAGTGTAGGGTTCGCGGGTTTGACCTCAATAACTCTGCCGATAGTTTCGGATCACTTACTGAGGCCAACAATACTGGTATTATTACATTTATGTAAGGAGTTTTTAAGCCTGCCTCGTTTTTACGATTTCGACATGTTCATGCTCCTGTTATTGATTGTTGTTCGGTCGTCCTTTTATGACACTGGTGATCTCCACTCGTGCCAACCCACGGATTTGCATGCACACTTGCGGGGAAGCCTTAAAGCCGTAAAATATGTCGTTAGGTTCACCTGAATGTTAAAATTGTCTAAAGTGTTTCCTCCCCTTAGTCTCCTTTTACAACTAGCGCTGTGGTTTTGGGGTGCTCAACAGATATTCTTAGGGCGTCCCTGAACATACTAACAGCCGCTCATACAAAATTCTTAACCCTAGAAAGATAATCATATTTTTTATGACTTAAAAGATAATCATACGTCTCAGAGACGTATGGAACTTTGGTAGTGTATTTAATGAAACCCATGAACTTTTTAAAGAAATATTAACGTTTTATTTATTTATGTAGTTCATATTAAGTAAAATAAATCAATGATTTAGTATAAATAAATATTAATTTAAACAATAAAAACAAAAAACTTAAGCCCCATTACAAATCAACAAAAAACCACTTATATTTTAAAGGAACCTTAAAATTGACATTAAGTCATAATTGTTTGCCAAATTTTCATTTTTCGGTTGAAAATAAGTCTACTAATAAGTCTTTAGTAATTTTAAATTATATACGATTAAATTAAATGTAAAAATGGCACAGGTCACTCACGCCCGCAGAAGTCCGGCATAGCTATAACTTGTTACCGCAGGTACTTACCATCGCGCCACGACCGTTACGGGCTAGCCCCGACCACCGACTGAGTTAGTTTAAGCAACCAACACAATGCGGTTTATAGTTAAA
The DNA here is from genome assembly GCA_949715645.1 of Portevinia maculata. Taxonomy (NCBI): domain Eukaryota; kingdom Metazoa; phylum Arthropoda; class Insecta; order Diptera; family Syrphidae; genus Portevinia; species Portevinia maculata. Next base: position 301,703,662 of record OX454525.1, read on the forward strand.
AGGATATAACATTTTTTTCGCGCGTCATACGTCTCGCAGACGTAGATTATCTTTCTAGGGTTAACGTAAATAATATTTTGATTTTGATTTTTGACAAACATCATACTGAACGATGGCAGCAAGAAGCGATATGATACATGCGGAAGATAAGTATCGATTGAAAGTCGAGACGGTGAAACGCAATTCGACATATTCATGAGTAGAGTTCTACCACTTTTTGAAAACAAATCCAGATTTACTCCGCAAAACTGCTAAAAAGGAGAAATATCCCACCCACCACAATTGATGCCAATTCTAGTGCGATTGACGTTGAAGACGATGACGATAACGTTGACAATGACGAAGTTGTAACAATGTGGATTCATTTATCGATTTAAGCCGAGTAAATATTCGATATCCTGCAAAATTGCCGAATTCAGTAAATTTTTCCTTTTTTCGGTCATAAAAAATATTGCAACATTATTCATGGATCCTAATAAAATACGACTGATAACTAATTCGTTATTTTACCTGTAAGATAAAAGAAAATCTGAACTGAGTTTTATTTTGTAAGTGAACCCAGAACTCATTATACCTAGTTTGTTTAGATTGAAAACCAGACGGCCGGCTCTGGAATCAGTTAAAGGTTGGAGAAAACATCTCGATTTTCACCGTGGTTGCGATGGCCGATTTGAAAATGGTACATACAATAGTCGTCTGAGAGCAACCAAGGATATCATTAAAAAGAAGGTATGTATACTAGGTGGCGCAAAAGTTGTCACCCGATATTCTTTGGCTGGACTTCTTATCAAAAATATACAGCTAATTTATGTTTTTTATATGTTTTCAGTTAAAAAACAATGGGAGTTCGGACACATACCAAAAAGTATGTCATGGGTAGCGATAAGAAAACGAGAAGTTCTAGAAACCAAAGTACAGAAGATAAAGGAGATGTGTGAGGGAGTAATGACATGAGTAATATGACCCACTGGACTCACAGATGAGTTCGCAATCAAAGTTGGTATACACCGTCTTAAGTTCCTTGATATTTATTATTAATTTAATATCTGCTTGAAGAAAAAACGACACCCCCAAATAATATATATAATAATAATATAATATATATATAATATAAGTCCGAAAAGAAACATAATAATTGTGCTGCATATTCTCTGACCCACTCCGACCTGCTCCGGACATTTATTTGAATGGAAGAGTAATTGCTAAGTGCGAAACGTTAAAATATCTGCGATCTATGATCAATTGCGAAGTAACCTGTGATGACGACATTAATCATCGCGTAAACGTACGGTGGATGAAGTGGCGGAAAAAGTAAGCTATCTTATGTGATCAAAAAGAGTCCCGTTAGCTATGAAAGAAAGGCTCTATACCGAAGTTGTGCGGCCGGTGCTCAAATACTGTTCACAATGTTGGACATCGTACAAAAAGTATGAGGGCAAATTAACTACAGCTTAGATAAAGATAACTCGCATGACAGCAAAAGTAACAAAGCTTGTTCGAATAAGAAAAGCCAAGATAACGAGTCCAACTCGAAGAAAATGGAGCGTAACCGGCTCAGTAGGTAATGTCTTGTTCAAAGGAGCCCGTCAGAAAGGAAATATCAATCAGAGTTGACATATAGTCGCGAAAAAGAGGCAGGCTTAAAAACTCCTGGACCACAGAAATTCAGCAACCACAGCACTTGATTGACCTTAGTGACAAAATGATTCGGAATCGCGACGGCAAACCGGCGAAGCGCACAGTCGAATTAGTAGGCAAACAGTGAAGTAGGAGTGTTGTTTTCCCTATATCCCAGATTAAAGAGAAAAAAGAAGTGGAAGATAATAACCCCACAAGTTATTGGTGTTTTATTATTTCTTCGCAAATAAATTAGTCGCCTGATTGTCGGTATCGATGGGGTGACATATGTAGTGAGATGACCGAAATTTACCCGAAAATGCTCCCTGACGGACCGCACTATCAAAATCATCAGCAGCCGCTGACCACCACCTCTGAAGATCCAGCGTTAACCCCACCACCACAGCACCTATAAACCTAGACCACCCCAGAATCACCCGTCAACAATAGCTTGATGACAAGTAATGCACATGCCGATTTTCGCATTGGAGTGGAGAGCCAGTATTGAATCCGTCAAACGTGTTTTAAAACGAAGTTGGCCTTGCTTGACTGTGCGCGAACTTATGACCGAACCGCTGCCTGAGAGTTGCCTTCGATTGAGTCCAAAACGCTGTTCAGACCAAGGAGGGGGATCGTGTGACGACTTGTTAATATAAAAGATAACCTTAAGATCAATTTTTAAGAACAATCGTTCTAAAATAAACTATTTGTGGATTATAAACAACGGAAATATTATACTCCGCACCGAAGCTTAAGTGTTTCCTTGTGGGCAACCCTGGTACGACGAACATACCCTAGCCTAGGATAAAAAAACACATCAAAATAATATCCACGGACATAAGGTCTATGGACGTTTCGGACGGAAAACTTTAATTTGATACATGTAAAACTTAAATTTTCAGAGCAAATAGTTGAAGGAGTAACACAACATGCAGCCGCAGAATAATAAACGGACAACATGGAGTCCGCTGTTTGGTGGTGGAAGGTTTAAGCTGCAAAGATCAAATAGCTCACGACGCTATATTTTCTAATTAATTAAGCCAGGCGTATCTCTCAAAAGTCAGCTTTAATAAGTCTCAAGAAAAAAAATTTTATTGCAATTCGTATAAACTGCAAAAAAATAAAAATAAATAAAAACCATATTCTTTTTGTTATTTGGAGGATGAAAGGGAGCATGGGATACATGCGAAACCAGATGCAGCTCGCAGTACATTCGAATTCAACGCGACTCTGACCAGCATGATGGTGGCCCCTTTTGTACGTTGTTTGCATATAGGCGAGTAGCTTTACAAATTTATTTTGTATACGGAGAGTTCACTGACATGCCACAGTCTAACGAATAAGTTTGTTTAAGCGAAAAGAATATAGAGGTATAGGTACATATTTAGTTAATTGTTTATTCATGTACAGATATTCATATCTCAAGGACTGCTCAAAAATTTTAAATGAAAACTTAAGCCAATTATCTATTCATTGATAAATCGATTTCATTACAAAAAGAATTCAATAGTTCTGCACACCTAGTTCATTAAAATCATCTTTCATCAAGGACTTGACAACTTATTTTCTGAATAAAATGCAAACTACTTGAGATATCTCAAAAAAAATGGATTGGCTTGTAATACTATCAAAACATCTATGAATGGAATTCGACTTCGTTCATATGTCCACCACGGGAGCATATGCAGCGGTCGACACGTTGAACCCAATATTCGATTACTCGACCGCACATTTTGAGCGATACGGCCGCTATTTCTCGTTCAATATTGGCTTTAAGCTCCTCTAACGTCGACGGCTTGTTGACATAGACCCATGATTTAATGTAGCCCAATAAAAAAGTCTAGAGGCGTTAACTCACGGATCCGTTTCTCGATATAAAAAGTTCACCGAACTGAAACTTCAATAACTCGATGGTTGTACCCGCTGTGTGGCTTGTGGCACCGTTTTGTTGGAACCACATATCACTCATGTCCAATAAGGGCAATTCCTCAAAGAAATAACGTTCCGACATGTCTCTGTAGCGAATATCATTTACCGTAACTTGACGGTCATTTTCATCGACGAAAAAAACGGCATGAAAACCGCACCAAACAGTGACTTTTTGCGGATGAAGTGCTGTTTCATAAAGCACATGAGGGTTCTCACCTGTCCAGTAATGCGTATTTTGCTTATTGACGAAGCCGTTTACCCAAAAATGCGCTTCATCGCTAAAGATGATTTTGCGATGAAATTCTTCATTTTCTTCCATAATGTCCAGAGCCCAATTCGAGAACGTACGTCACTTTATATGATCAAGTGTCTTTAGTTCTTGAGTCAGCTTGATCTTGTTAGGGTGTAGGCCAAGATCCTTATGCAAAATTCGCCATAATGTGGTCTGGGAAAGGCCCAATTCATGAGAACGCCGTGAAATTGACTGATTTGGCTGGTTTGCGACGGACACTTCGGGCAAAAAGTCTCACTGCTGCTTCGAATTCAAGTCTTTCCCTAAGTAAAATCAAGGCAGAAACTGGAGTTGAAGCTAGTAGATCAACTATTTATTGCGTGATACAGAATTCCAACCATATTAGACACAAACAAATGAAAAAGAAACCACCATTGAACGCAGCACGCAAAAGTCAGCGACTTGATTTTGCAATAACTCACATCAGGTGGAGTCGACAGAGGCATACCGTTGCCTTTTCAGATCAAAACAAGTTTAATTTGGATGGATGTGATGGATATAATTATTATTTCCATGATTCGAGGCAGGATGAAATAACCTTGGATAGAAGACACAGCAAGGGAGGTGGAGTAATGGTATGGGGAGCAGTAAGCTTTTACGGAACTGCAAACCTTGATTCACAAAGCTCTAGAACGATCGCGATTACCTACAAATCTATACTGAAAAGAGCTTTCACTCATTTTTCCGAATTGTTTGGTGGACAACGATGGATTTTCCAACATCACCATGCACCGATACGTACCGCAAGAATAACCAAAACTTGCATTCAGAGTCAAAATTTTGACCTACTGGCATGGCCGCCATATACACGGGACCCCAACATCATGGAAATCGTGCGGGATGGTATTCAAAAAAGGTCTACGAAGGAGGAAAGCAATACTCCAACCCGGAAGAAATAATTCAAGCCAAGAAACAAGCCTGGTCCAAAATTTCACTACATTGCTTGGAAGACCTGTATAAATCTCTTCACAGCGGGCTTCTTGATGTGATACAGTACACATTATTAAAAACAATTGTTATAATCTTAATAAAACCCACATAAATTTATTGCAAAAAAAAATGTGTTGTTTTATTACCCTTTAAGCATCTATCAGGTAGATTTAGTTACTGTTCGTAAACAGGCGGAACTGAGAAAGGACCTTATTGGGAAAAGCATTATAAAAATTGCTTTTATCTACATAAACCCAATTTTTTGATCTACAACATAATCATAATCTTTTAAGTATACTCGTAGCTTTTGGTTTTTATCATATTATGGAAGGATTTAAAAAAAAATCGTAAAATTAAATCAAGAAACTACCTGGGGCCTATTTCACCAAACTACAAATTATAACCACAAATTTGTACTTGTGAATCACAATTACAAATTTGTAATCTGGTTTTCCGTTTCACCAAATACAAATATATGAAGCCACATACAAAAAATTGTAAGAATAAACAATAAACATGTTGAGTACAATTGTAAAAATTCCTGTTGCACCGGGTTTTTGTGCAGTGTGTAATCTACAATGGTTTTCTCACAAATTTGTGGAATATCCTCGTGCAATCCCGGAATTAAAATGAATGGGTAAAATAAGATTTTTTTTTGTCTCCTTGATTAGAGAAAAGAATGAGGTTTTATTTGGGTGAAGTAAACGCGTGGAAAGATATTTTAATTTCATTATCCTCTTAATTCAAAATTTAAAGGATTGGAAATATCTTCGAGATATTGCGTGGCAAAATTAAAAACGGGCTACTCTGGTAAGTACAAATTATGTAGGTACATATAAATTAAATTTTTTAATTTTTTTTTTATATTTTAGCTTAAACTTGATAATTCAAAGAAGACTGGTTCTGAAGGTGGCACTAGTCGCATTTTAACCGATCTCGATAATATCATTTTGGATATTATCGGTAAAGAATCGCCAACAGTTCAAGGCATAGTTGATGAGTCCTCTTCAGTACCTACTGAAGAGGTACTACCACCCCAGTGCGCAAACGTGGGGGATATTGAAGGCGAAATAAGGTAAATGCAAATGCTCACAATTATTTTTAAAAATATATGAACGTATTTTTTAATTCAATCAAACCTCAAGTATCATCATAAAAGCCCAAGCGCATCAACAAAATGCTAACTGACCAGGCGGATATTCTTCGATTGAAGAAAAGGAGGCTTCAATTCGAAATTTATAATTTGCAGTTGAATGCCTTGAAAAAGGAACGCGACTTGGGGACTGCGGAGCTGGAAGAGAAGATAAAAGTGTTGGAAGAAAACACTTTAAAATTAAGTGACTACTAAAAATAAAAATAAAATAAATAAACATATATTTCATTTAAAGTTCAAAAATCTCGTTATTTAATATGATATTTGCTAACGAAAAGTGATTTAAAAAATATTCTAAGGAAGCCCGGCCATCAAAATTTTCAGCATTTTGAGTATCTGCTTCATTTAAATCCTCAGTGGTGGTGAACATTTCAATAATACTATCTATCTGCCGCTTGTCGGGAAATGTTGGTTAAGATGATGCAACATTTTATAACTGCTTTCATGGATTGCAATCGTAAGTGCGTCAGACACGGAAATTTCTCTTTCAAAATTCCAATCGCGTTTTCTATTATTCTCCGAGTTGATTTATGTGCACGAATATAACGATCAACTTCAGGAGTTGGGTTTCTCAAAGTGGAGGTAATTAACCAATCCTTTAAAGGATATCCTTTATTCCCAAGCGAAACAGAATGAGAAAAAGGTCGAAATCCACTTTCAAATTTTGAAAAAAAGGGATTTCTTTGTAACACCCTTAATTCGTCCACACTTCCCGGCCAATTCAAATATGCGTTATAAAAGGTATAGTCCGGCCCACATACCAACATAAAATTTATGCAGTACTGTCCATGTCTGTCCACATATGCAGATTCAAACTCGCCAGGGGCATCTATGTTTGTTAAGGTTCCGTCTATACATCCGTAAACACATGGCATTCCTTGTAAGAAAGAAAATTGTATGCAAAACTTAAGAAATTAAACATTTTTTAACAGCAATATTGTAAGACTTTTCACAAATAATTTTGTGTTCATTTGGCCAACATACAACACTTTCAAACAATAAATTAACATTTGCGGCACAAACGCGAGAAACACATCTGCAAACGGTCGAATTAGATATCCCATGCATATCCGCTACACCATGGTATTGCCCTCCATTTCCAAGCCTGTGAGAAATTGCTGCCTTGGTGTTAATGCAAAGTTTTTTTTCAGTAGTGTCGGCTATTTGTGGCCCAATAATTGCAATTATTTCCTCTGACTTGCATCGAGTCAGCCGAAATTTTTATAACTCCGAAATTACATTTTTTTCTTAAAATGAAAATATGATCGTCACGTTCGCTACTATCGCTACTACTATGCCTCCCTTGCAAAGAAATTTTTTCGATTACTTTCAATAAGAAACAAAATTTGTAGGAGGAATTACACGTCAACTTTCAGTTGTAAAATATTCTCACATATACTACACAAAATTTGAAAATAATTTTCTTTGGTGAAACCTTTGTATATACAAAGGTGAAACGTAAACTCACAAATAAGTCAACTTTTCACAAATTTGTAACTTGTATAATTACAACTATAAATAACTTTTGGTGAAACGAAAATGGAAATATTCCCACAAATTTCCCTTTGTAGAATACAACTACCAATTTGTAATACCCACAGTTTGGTGAAACGACATAAATCAACAAAATCACAAATTTTGTTAAAAAATGCTTGTAAATACAAATTTGTTAGTTGGTGAAATAGGCCACTGTTTGTAAACATGTGGAACGGAGTGTATGTGGTAAGAAATATGGCGTTCCCATCTGCCCCATCCGGGGACTCGACAGGTCGCCTGAGAAGCTAGTGTTTTTCGAGATATTAAAAGTAAATGCGTACCTACTTGTCAATTTCAGGTTTTTTATGTTGAAATATAAGTCACTTATTATATTACTTCCACGTGAATTCATTGTACAAGGTGGCGCAAAAGTCATCACCCAGTGGCGTTCACCAATCCGACTAAGAACTACATAGGATAGATGTCAAACGTCGTGGATCATTTAGAACATTGGCACACAGAATTGCCTAAGGCACACCCAAGGGCTGAAAACCCATCGGAAGATGCTATAATTTTTGCAAATAGCGGCAAATGCCAATTTTACTTTGACATTTGTGAAGTAAACAGATGACAACTTTTGCGCCACCTTGTATATATCATTCAAACATTGAAAATTGTACTAATAACAGAATTTATTTATGTTTGCCAGTTCGATTTTGGCAATGAAAAAATCAATTTTGAAGTTGATTTTTAGCCTTTTGCCCGTCTATGTAATCAGTTGGGTGTCCCTTGACAGGAATAAGTTTCTCCCTACGTCCTTTTATTCATACGCTATAGCTAGTCACCTGAATATTCGATTGCCAGTCAATCAAAAAATACAATACATGTAGGAAGAAAAACTAGATTTGAACAAGGCGACAGCTGCATACCGCAAATTTCATGGCGAATTGTCCTATTAGAGTTGCTACGATTCACAAAGACAAATATTTAAATGCCAGATGCATTAGGTTTTTTTTCAAACAACTGATGTTTGAATCCATATGAGTCAGGGGCACATAGGGCAATCTTTTTTATTTCCGAGGTTATTACTCTTAATTAAAAAATATAAAAATATATTCCTACTTACATTCAATTATTCATTTTCAACTTAAAATTAAGTTCAAATTGAATTACTCACAATTTTGTTCCCAAGTTCATTGAACATCAATCTTCAATTATTGCCGCAATGAAGTGAAATTCACTTTGAATTACCATCAGCTGTAACAGACTTCAATTCAATCGCAGGGATATTAATGAGGGTCAAAGAAAAAGTTTCCGAATTAATCTGAATAACATTTGAATTGGAAAGGCCTTTTATACATTTTTCTTGTCCTCCATAAATTGCATAAACTTCTTTGCATTACAACTGTGTTTTGCAGAAGTACTCTTTCCTCTTCGGCTAGATTTATCAGTTTAATTTATCGACTAATCTGTAATAAATTTTCTTGACTCCCCTGGAAGTAGATAATAGAATTTCTAAATATTTAGATAATTCTTATTTTAATTGATGACGAATAAAATGCAAATTAACCTGGTTCGCAAGAAAATAGAATAAGCGCATACTCACTTTTTCATGGGATTTTTTTTTCTTTCTGTTGTTGTATAAAATGTTAACATTTTCATGAATTTTTGCCTTTTCAGTAAGAAATTTTCTAAAATACCTACTGCCTGAGAACAAAATATACTAATCAGTGGGGATGCAGTGAAGTGGGAGGGTTATGATAATTTTATTCCAGTACATAACCTCATCGTTAAAGAAGAAAAAAAGACAATTGTCTGGTATATCTCTCAAGTTGCGAGTACACATACGAATGCCACACCGACGTCAAATTATGAGCTCATTCATCATGTTCTAGCTACCGCACCTCGCAAAATATAACAGGTCGCCCACGTCATAAGAGCAACCAGCCATAAACTATAAGCAAAGTTTTCTTGTGTTATAAAATTAGCTGATTTGTTGCAGTTTTAAAATGAACACAGATAAAAATAATATCTGAAAATACCTGGAGGGAAATCGATCGTTTCTTGAGCTTTCGCCTTTTTATTGCATCCCCACAAGCAATATTTCATAGAATGCAATATAACATTGTTTGAAAAGTGCTACTAATATTGCTTAGTTCATAACATTGTACGGACGGTATTCAATAAGCTGTAATTTTTACGAAGTGCCATAGGCCGCTTCTCCACGGTAATATTTCTTCGCTTACCATTTGTCACATTTCATAGAAAGAAAGAAAAATAAAAAGCCTTAAAGTGTAGACTAGGCCTGGCATATTATTACCTTCGCTGTATTCTTGGACATTTTTCGGAAATGCGACAAAAAGTATCGAAACTTTTGGGAAAGACTATTGACTAGTTTCATTATTCCCCACTGGTAAGATGAAATTTAAAATTTTTATTTTTGACAACTCTATTTCCATTTCCGAATCGCTACATACGATCTTCAAAAAAAAGACCCAGAGATGGGATCACTTCGAGAGTAAGGCTATAACGTTTAGATGCAGTGCTTCCTGCAATTCATAAAGGTCTCTTGAGTTTTTTCTCATATATCAAGAAAAATTTTCTGTAATTTTTTACCAGTGGTACTATGTTTAAAGGTAGTTGTTGTCTTTTTACCTGTATTAGTCGTTAATTAGTTTTCTTAAGAAACCTACCAAACAAGACGAGGAGTCAACAATTTCGAACGAATTTAACGCATTTTGGGAGTTTCCACTTACTTAAGGCGGCGCTGATATCAACACATACAGATCAAAGCTTCGCCAAAATCGGGATCCGATTTCTTTACTTACTAGGATTCTTCAGCATTGTTTTATTAGTGTTGATGCATATTAGCAAACGTGTATATATCGGTGTGGCTGGTAATAGATGAAGACGAAGAAAATTAAGATAATTGGTAGGTATAACAATCAACAATTTTAAGTTTCGTTTCGTTTAGGGGAGGTTTTCGTAATTTCAAAAATGTAGGTCTAAGACGAGTCAAGTGTTGCAGCACGTATGCCAGACTTTTCGAAAACTACCAAAAAAACGTTTTCTTGAAATTTCAGTTGAACCAAATAATACCTGCAAGAGGCTCCGTGCCAGACGCTAATTGTTATAACCGAAATCGATTTTTACCACAGCTATGTAGGTCCGTTCTATCCTGCGGGTCATCGACCTTTTCGGACTTATTTGAGCAGTCAGTAACGCATGTCTGTTCTCAGTTGCGTGATTGTAACTTTTCCTCCTGAATAACTTATTAATTTGTAAAACAACAATTAAGTAAAATCTGAAACAGCTAATACGATCATTTGTGTGCAGAAGAACACCAAAATGATTCCATAATATTGACTTTTATAGAAGGAATACAAACATCACCTTGTTTCAAAAATTATGCAGTTTTTGTTGAATATACACAAGGTGTCTCCCCACATTGTAGACGAAGAAAGGTAACAGGGAACAAAGCTACCGGAAAAACATCCACTAACTGAATCACCTAAACATTTTGAGAACGGAACAGAGTGTAAATAAAAATTATCCTAGAATGAAAACAATCGATGAAGAAATCGACACTGCCAAATTATTTCCCTGTGAAAACGTTTAATTGAATTGAGAATAGAAAACCTTATATTTAGTAAGGAGTTAAGCAATCGGATAATAGAAAAATTTTTAAACCCAACTGCATTGAATTTCCCAAACTACTCCAGTGCATAGTATTTGCCTCCTACAGTTGAATGAATATATACGAGTTTGGTGTACGTGAGTGTCCCTGCCGTTCTATCGATTCACTATTTCGCAATCCGTATCATGAACCTTCGAATGGCTTCACCATGTCCAAGTTTGAATCGAAAATAAATACTCCTTGAAATTGCAAAATAAGCCAATTTGACACTGCATAATTGCACTACATATAAATTTGATATAAATGATAATCTTCTTCTTCTACCTTAATGACGGTGAGGCTATGATCAGAATTATTCGCCGGTAAATGTTAATATCAGCTATAGCTCAGAATATTTGAATATCACTTCTTCTGTTTTTATATACCCTATTCTAAGGGTATATTTATTTTGACGCGAAGTTTGTAACATCCCGTTACTATATTTGAATTGTTTATTTCAGAAACAACATAAGTCAGATTTTTTAAATTTTCTTTTTTCTTCCAAATTTCTCATTTTTATATAGTTATTCATCTTTTTGAGAAAAACTGCACATGTCAGACCCCTCAAAGTACCAAAACTGAGAGTACTATTTCAATGTTTTGAAAAGAAACAACATAAGTCGTTGTCTTATGCTGTTTCTCCGCAATTTTTTTTTACTTTGTACACATAACGTACTACATGCAAAATCTTCAAATCCCATGTATACCTGTACAGGAAACGTTCTACTTAAGACAAGTTACTGGAAGCGTATTTTGTATACACGATCTCCGGGACAACACCGCAACTTTTTTTGTTTACCATGAAGGGATCGCTGGAAAGGGTCGCGGGTAGCAATGGTGCAGTAGTAGTGTATTCGCTTACGGAATGGAAGGTCGTGCGTTCGAATCCCGTCCAAGTCCATTACTTTATACCGAATACATGAAATAGTAATCTCCCTAAGTAACTTTGACACCACCCGTGGAGAAAAATCCTACAACTGCACCCAAACACTTCTTTCCTATCTCTCTATTCTTTCTTATACCAAGTAGCTTACAGTGTGTTCTTAGCATTATAAGGGTACTGTAACAACAGAAAAAAATCCCTTTAGCGTAAGCAAATTATAAAAAAAAAAAAAAAAAAATGAAGTTTGCTCTTTTTTAAATCAATTTTTTGAAAGTAAAATGAAGGACGCCGAGGAGTCGCAGAATTTTCCTATACGAGGACATTCTTTTTTACCATGTGATACAGACGTCGCAATCTAAAATTAGAAAAAGTGATAGGATTTACACTGTTCAAGAATATGCCGATTTGATACTATCCTCTTCAGTATCAAAAAAATGCACGGTCATTTTACCAAAAACGATAGACCTTATAGACTACAAAACCTGGCCACGCTTTTATAAAAGAAACATGCTTTCAATGGAGTCTTTTGGAAGACAGGTGGCAAAAGAAAATAAGTATACGTTTACTATAAGTAAATTTTCTCATTTTTCCCACTCGGATTGTTTTGATAAAACTGTTGTTGCGAGAGATTTTAAAAATGGTTTTACAAGTCATACATTTAACCTAGGAAACCTCCAAAGAGATGAACTGGTAGCTCTGCCGCAAACCCTTGCTTATCTCTCTGGAACGGTGGCAATCAATAGAAGATGAATGATATAAAAAAACTAAAATCGTATCTACCAGGAGACATTAACATTCAAGAATATTATGATGAAATATTTGCTTGGCCAACTTGTGAACAAGATTCTAATCCAATTTATACATACTCGTATCAATAGTATTTCTTTATATTTTTTTTTAAAAATGTTTTCTTATTTAAAGCTTATAATAAATAATAAACAAATATAAACAAAAGTTTCTAAAGTTTCAAAAGTTTCTAATCCAATCCAGATCAATACTATTTTCTCTATATTTTTGTAAACCTTTTTTTCCTGTTTAAAGCTTATAATAAAAATTAAAATAAATATAAACTAAAGTTTCAATCGATTCTTATCCAATCGATACAAATCAATACAATTTTCTTATATTTGTAAACATTTTTGTTTGCAAAGCTTATAATAAATAATAATAAAAAAATAAAAACAAAAGCTTTTATCGAAAAAAGTTCGTTTATTTCAGAAACGACATAAGTCAAGCGACTTTAAAGGCTTAAAAACCTGTTATGACTTTTAAAAAGCTGAACATTTTTGCGGTTTTTAAGTGTATCTTAAGCCAAATTATAACTTGGCATTTTTTTTTATAAATTCTGGCTCGCCAAGGCGATTTATAAGGGCCAGAAAAATTTAATCTAGTAGAATTTATACTTTCCGTGTAAAGCGGACAATTTTACCAGTAGAAGAATTCTTTATGTCCTCGGGGCTCATTTGTTCCCTGGAAAAGATCTTCTTTCTAATTCCATTAAGGGCTGGACATTCACATAAAATGTGTTCAGCTGACTCGTCCTCCTCAAGACAGAGTCGGCACTCAGGAGAGTCTGCTATTCTCATTTTGTGTAGATGATATCTTAAACCATGATGACCAGTAAGGTAACCTACTAAGTTTTTGATATCATGCCTGCTTAGGTTTAGACATTTGCTGGCATTTTGATTTAAGGGCCGAATGGCTCGTTTGGCCCGTCTTAGACCTGGGATGCTTTCCCAAGGATGGTTACATTTTCTATGTTCCCAGCTTTTTATTGCTGCCGTTGCTGCTGATCTAGGAGTGCAGCAGAAAGGTTCGCGACCTATGAAAGGTGTTTCTGAACCTTTTCTGGCCAGTTCGTCGGCTTTTCGTTAACTTCTACCCCGACATGACCCGGAACCCACCATAATTTGGTCTTGTTTCTTATTCCGAGTGTTTGTAGGGTATTGAAGCAGTACATGACTGATTTGGAGTCAATGGTATAAGAGCTAATGGCGTTTATAGCTGTTTGACTATCCGTGAATATATGGATGGTTGCACCTATTATGCCAGATAAATTAATATGGCTGGCGCATTCTTGAATGGCGTGGAGCTCTGCTTGAAATACGCTGGGACTTTTGCCCATGGGTATCGTGAAGCGTTTATGTGGTCCGTATATTCCCGCTCCTACCCCCGTTTCCATTTTAGAACCATCCGTACACCACTTTATGCCGTTGTGGCTGTTTGGTGGGTTATTACTAACCCATGCTTCTCTCTTGGGGATCTCATGTTAAGTTCTGGCAGTTCATCGGGAAGGGTCTTTAGTTGCGGATGATCATTAAGACTTATCTCGTTTAACTGTATTAGACTTATTGCACTGCGGATCGCCACTTTTTGAATGTATATGTGGAGAGGTGTAATTCCTGTTATTGCCTCTATGGCAGCTGTTGGACAAGTTCGCATGGCTCCGGAGATACCAAGGCACGCAAGCCGTTGTACCTTTTTGAGCTTCTCTATTGCGACCTTTTGTGTGGATTTTGTCCATACTATGGAGGCGTATGTTATAATGGGTCTTATCATCACTGTGTAGATCCAGTGGACGATCTTTGGAGACTTGGCATACTCACAACGTGTAGTGTTGTGGAATTTTTTCGCATAAAACAGTTTTTTGTTGCTCCTGAAAAGTTAATGCTACTTATGTTGTTTCTGAAATAAACGATTCATTTATGATCAGCATCGATAGTAGGTAATGTCGATCTAGCCATGTGCGTCTGTCGCCAAAAATTAGGCCTATAAACTGGACCTAGAGAGCTGAAATTTTAACCATATACTCTCTAGGGGCCCGAAATAATCAAGTTTAAGAATTTTTGAAATCCGCCCACAAACTCACAAAAACAAATTTATCGAAAAAATCGAATTTTGAGATAGAAAGCTGAAATTTCTTATATATGATCTTTGACTCCTAAAACTGCTCGGGAGATAAAACTTCTAAAATCCGCCCACTGACACGCCCACAATTAAATACATTTTTTTTATTGCCAAAGCAAAGTTTGAGCTATATTTATAATATATACTTTCTTGGGGCTCTTTATGCTCATGTGTAAATATTTTCAAAATCTGCCCACTGATCTGCAATAAAGTGCAGTGTGTCTTCCCTCTCGTAGAAGTTGCATAGAGTACAGTAACCGATTTCTTCGATCTGATGCGGTGCATGATTGAGTTTTTCCATCTCTCTTCTAATTTTGAAAATTGTTCCAATGATATAGCATGAATATGAATAACTCATGTTATAGTAATTCTTTTCATTTAGATTATAATTGACCTTCGAATAATATAGCCGCTCTGTTGACTCTTGTGCTTTTTCTATAAAGAAGTACCTCTTATTTTCATCTATGATACTGATAACCTCGTAAAATGTTTGCTTCCATTGATCAAAGTTACTTTCAGCCAAGTTAATTGTCTAGGTAATTGTAATAGTCCGTGGCAAGTTTAGTCAAATCCTTGATAAACAGAATTTTCTTCTGTATTGCGTAACGAAAAATAAGCTTTGGTAGTCTAGAATCACCCATTTTTACCACTCATGATATAATAATCTGCGTTTAGTTTAAAAGATGAAATAAGCATTGTTGGAAGACCCGATTACAGATGATACGTGTATTTTTGCGTATTAGTTGGCAATTAAAAAAGAATTTGCATTAAGAAACGAAGCAGATATTCGACTATCTCATACTGATAGCAACCCCAAATCTGTGCTCCGTACAAAAACAAATTGTTGGTTCGGCCTTGTCCACTTTTTCTTTTAGGTGTTTTTCCATTCTTAAGTTGAACGTCAGCTCCATTCCTAGGTAAATTTTCGTACTACTTCCAAATTTTGTTCACAGTGTTTCCTTTTTTCGCCTCTTACTATTCCGCCAGACCATTTTTGAAATATCATAACTTTCGATTTATCGACGTTAACCTCCAAACGCCACAGTGTGTGCAGTCAGTACTCTAAAAGTTTGTTTGTCACCATATGCAGTGAACTCGGAGATTCTGCCAGTATGACTATTTCATCTGCGTACATGATGCCTTTAATTTTCGAGCTGCTATTCTATGTGTGAGCTGTTCTACGAGATCATCCAGAGACAGTGCGAAAATTAGCTTACCACCAGCTTGCTCCTTGCAATTGAATATGTTTGCAGTGGTTTCTTGGTACAACTTTTCTAATGCTCGCATGAACTTCGAAGATATTCTCGGGTTCTAGAGTATATATAACATCGCACTTCTATTTAGCATGTCGTAGGCTGCTCTTAAATCAACAAAAATAGCGAATTATTTTTGCTTTGGTCCAGTTTCACTTGAGCTATTGTTGTAAGCACAAATATATTGTCTATTGAAGCGTAACCATTTCGAAAACCACACTGAAATTCGCTGAGTTTTTTTTATTACACATTGTTCAACCATTAGTAAAGCAACGTGGTATACGTTTTAACTACCAAGTTCAAACAAAAATTCCCCGATAATTTGTTTGATCGCTTGTGTCACCCTTTTTGTAGATTGGCCAAATAAGGGTTTCATACAAATTTTCAGGAGCGTTGGTTTATTATATTTTAAAAATTCTGCCGGTATTCCATTCCATTCCAGGCAGCTGCTTTTTCAGCTCTCAAAAATTACAGCACTGTTTCGAGTTCCTCCAATAATTGTTCCGCAGCCAAAAGTTCGTCCCTTAAAAATTGTTTTGCGTAGTTCCATGTTGTTTGTTCTGGCAAGTTCAGAAGAGAAACATATTTCTTGCGTAGATTTTCTACTGCTACAAAAGCAGCCTCCCTCCTTGTCAAAGGCCAAAATTAAGCATAATATCTACTTTGGTTTAATAAGAGGGCCAGTTTTTCATTATAACAATTTTTTTTTCTTTTTATATGTTTGTTTGTATTGCTCGCAAGCCTCAACGTATTATATTTTAATGCTTCTAGAATCATACCTACGCAAAAGATTAAGAAGTACTAATTTTTTTTCTTTATTTGTCACAATCAAAGTCGTACGACTAAAGAACTAGCTGCTTCTCGTATTTTTAATTCAAGATCACATAAAGGTAAATAATTTGCGATGAAACAGCTCTCCTTGCTGGAAAGTATTGAATCAATTTTTTCTTGAAATTAGTTCTTCTTATAAATATTTCATATAGGATATATGTTTTCAACAGTTTTTTTATTTCTTGGAAAATTTTGGGTTACCTCGTGTCCAACTGTAATTGTGATGCCATTTCCGGGTGCCTATCAGCGGTTCTAGCGTTAAAGCCTCCTAGTATTAATAACTTTTGTGATTTGAGAGAGCACAAAAAGTGGTAAAATATTTCATCATCATGCTGCCAGTGGTTGCAATTCAAATAGAAATGCCCAATATATAAAAAATGATTATCGTTTTTCAATTTAATGTACACCATTTCGTATAAGGACTTAATTTTACATGCAGAAAACATATCTCTTTTTATAGCCGTAATTGTTCCACCGCTTGCTCTTCCCCTGTTTGTCGCCGGCTTTGCTGGAGTCCAAAATCAATAATATGAAGAAACATGTTTTTTTTTCAAATTTTGTGATTTGTTCTCTTCTGCATGCATTTCAAGGAAAAGAATACAGGTCTTTGAGAACGGCTTCACCTCTTTATTCGCTGTCCCAGATGTTAGTTGCCCCATCGCTCTGAAGAGGTGTTCTTCAACGCTGGCAAAACCATTGCGTAAGTTTTCAACCCATCCTATTCTTCAGGGCTCTTTCCGAGAAGATGCAAAACAGCATTTCTCCAGCCCGTCCCAAAAAGGCGAATCATCACCTGCTTGATAAAAAGTCAGCTCATGAAATTTCTCGAATTCCGAAAACGTCTTAATGACCGGCAGTATGGTGATTTGATGACTTATTTAACCTTAAAAGTAGAACCAATTTCTTCACCATGGTGGTGAAAGTGAGATCGTTGCGCTTGATATTTCAAAGGAATTTGACAGAGTTTGCATCAAGTCCTCTTGTAAAAAATGTGTTCATGTGAAATCGATGATACTATCTTCAATGGATTAGAAATTACCTTTTGGACTTATCAATTCAATGCTGGTGTTCCCGAAGGCTCTGTTTTGTCTCCGACTATCTTTCTCATTTTTATAAATGATCTCCTGTTTGTTATTTCTAATCTAATTCATTCATTCGCTGATGAAGTACCCTCAGCTTTTCATATGCTTTTTATATATCTTCGGGCGTGGAACTGGACCGTAACGTATGTTAAGCTCATTTGATTCCGACCTTGATAGCATAATCGAGTGGGGTACAACCAATAGAGTGGAATTCGGTACCATGAACTAAGCCCATATGGATTAACGTCACATATGGCCTTAATTCACTTTCAAATGAGAACTAAAGCCATCACTTAAATGTGAACTAACGCCATATGGTGATTTTTTTTGTCCAGACTTTCTACACTGGAGCACTGGACCAATACTGGTCCATTGTACTACCAGGAAGACACACCACATTTTAATGTGAGAATTTACTCGATTTTCTAAGAAAAACCGAGGACGCAGGCAGACCTATCGCCGGTTCAGGTCCTGAGAAATAACCCTCTGAGCCCTGTCTAGCAAGTTCATCCGAGATCTCATTTCCCGTGATCCCGTTATGACCCGGGACCCAGACAAGTTTGAGTAAATTCAGCCTTCCGACCGATTTCAGAGATATATTGCATTCACGTACTCTTTTGGAGGTGATTAAAGGTTTGAGCAAGGCCTTAAGCGCAGCCTGACTGTCGCTACAGACGCAGATACTTCGCCCACTCCACCTGTTCTACGCAACATAGTCCATGGCCATTAGGATAGCATAAGTATCTGTTTGGAAGACTGACGCATGTTTGCCTAACGGGAAGAAAAGTCTTACGTTGTCGCTCTCCAAGAAGACACCAGCACCAGATCCTTGATCGGTTTTGGAGCCATCCGTGAAGATACGACTGCATTCCCTTCCAGGTTCAGAGTCTGGCCAGAGCCAGTCCTGAACACGAGGAAAGTCGACTTCGTAGTTGCGCTTTAACCGAAGTTCTGGTGTCATCGCATCAGATGGCATATCCATAAGACATGAGTCGAAGGACAACCGTTGCGTAAGTTCATCAAAACTCCAGTGCGAGTTATACCAAAATCCACCTCTTCTTAAACGTGAGATAGCTTTGATTGTGCAACCTATGATGTAAACATCAATGGGCGGAGGGTTCAGTAGAGCATCTAGGCCGGAGCCAGGCGTGCTGGGGAAGGCCCCCGTGCAGCCGAGATATACCTTCCTTTGGAGTTTTTCCAAAGCAGCAGTAACATATTTACGCGAAAGCTTATGCCACCAAACAACCGATGCATATGCTATAAATGGTCTTATTATAGCCGTATAAATCCATAGGAATCTTTTCGGTGATAAGCCCCATGTCTTGCCGAAAATGCCCTTGCACTGCCAGAAAACCGACAGCGCCTTGGCAGTCTTCAGCTCAACATGCTTGGACCAAAGAAGTTTGCTATCCAGGATGACTCCCAGATACTTTGCTTTATTGGAGAGTTGGATTGTGACGCCTTTTAACACTGGCTGAATCAACCCGATCAGCTTCCTCCTTCTCGTAAAGAGAACAACCTCAGTTTTAATAGGATTGACCGAGAGCCCATTCCTAGTGCACCATTCGTCGATCACATCAAGGGCCGCCTGCGCCTTAGCGCATACAGTCGCTGGGCATGATCCAACAGAAAGCACGGCAACATCATCCGCGTACGCCTGAGCGTATACATTACAGCCGTTGAGTGCGTTCAACAGAGAGTCGACCAGCATACACCACAGCACTGGAGACAGACCGCCGCCTTGCGGGCAGCCTCTGTTTTCCTCCGCCATAACATAGCGGCCACAGTCCGCATCCGCAACCAACGTTCTATTCATTAGCATTGCTTATCAATATGGTGTTAATTCACATTCGAATGTGAACTAATGGGTGCCGGGAAATAACTCACGGGCAATAACTTCTCATTGGCAATAACTTCACCTCCATTGAGAAATAACTTCAGTTTTTTCTGTGAAGTTATTGCCCACAATAGATAAGCAATATCTTCACTTTTTTGTGGGAAATAATTTCTCTTAACATTTTATGATAATTCAAGAGCCGTACCTCGCACCTACTCCAAATCAAACAGTGACTCCAAGCCGTCGGGGGGGCAGCATGACCCGCGATAGGCATTGCACTGTTTATGGAACCTACTTGCGATTTCGCGATTTCGCAACTAATCCCATAAACAGGGCAATGCCTTTTGGGGGTATACTGCCCCTGCTTGTTGTCAGTGTTTGATTTGGAGTAGGTGCAAGGGCAAATTGCTGCATCAGGTTACTTGTATTTAAAAACTGTTCGTTAACTATAAAATGAGTACCTACTAAGGCCACTTTCTAAAGCGAATTAAGACCATGTGGCTTTAATTCTCATTTAAAAGTGAAATAAGGCCATAAGTGGATTATGGCGTTAAATCGCATTTGAAAATGAATTAGCACCATTGTGGTGTTAGTTCATATGGCCTTAGTTCACGGTACCTGGAATTTAATGCCTCAAAAACAAAATGCTGTTTCCTGTCACTTAAGCCAAGCCCAAATAGTCTACCATTATATATGAATGGTACTTGCATCGCTGAAGCCGAAAGATTTTCCATTCTCGGTATGTGTGTTAATGACAACCTTCGTTTAAATGACCACATATTCGATGTTGGCAATAACGCTGCGAAATGTCTAGGCGAAATATTTCACCCCTTCTGATCTGGCTGCAATTTGTAAGGTGTTTATCCGCCCGAAACTCGAGTACAACGCTCATCTCTTGTCTGGTGCACCAATAACTTATTTGGAGCTACTTGACAGGATTCAAAAACGCGCTATGAAACTTATTGGCGACCGAGACATCGCAAGATCGATTGACTCTCATAGTCATCATCGCAATGTGTCATCTCTTTCGTTATTTTATCGCTATTTCCACCATTCAAACGAAATAGCCAGTTGTATTCGACCTCTTGAACATTTTAGCCGCAATACTCGCCATGCAATGAATGCTCATCAGTTCACCCTCAAGCCTGTATTCGTACAGTGAAATTCAAAGAATCTTTCCACACCCGTACAACACTAATGTGGAATACTCTTCCATGCTCTATATTTCCTTCACACCAACCAACATTCAAAACCAACGTGCATCGGCATCTCTCCTTTTCTTCTAATACTAATTTCCTTAACGGCTTCGCTGTGTAGCTATTACATAATAAGGGTACTTAAAAATCCCTTTAGTATATTATAAAAAAAAAAAAACGTTTTTTTTGGTTGGCTTTTTTTATTATATGGTATTTAAAGAATACTCTACATAATTACATTTATTTTTACTAAAACTACTTGAATCAGAATTTATTAAATAATACTCTGTTATATTACAGATCCTCAATAATTTACAAATAAAAAAGCTGTATTTAATTAACGTTGAAATTTCCTTGGGGGTGCTAATAATTGAAGTCGGTACTCTAAAATCCTTTCAAATATGTATGTATTCCTGCAAATGAAGTTATACATTCTGCTACAACCATAAATTGTATTTTGATGGAAAGCAAATTATTTCCCACTTTTTTTTTATTGCATTTTCTCCAAATTTAACATGATCAAAAGGACGAACAGGGACACATTATTCAACAAACTGACTGCAACTAATTTCCTTCCCATAGCCAATTACGATTGGTATCCCTGTATAATGTATTTGCACCTAAGGAGGAAATGCTGCATGGAAACGTCACAAGGACGACCATAGTATTGAATAATTTATTGTTGCATAAATTATTATCTTTGAAAGTATTAGGTAAATTGCCTCAGATGCAACGTATATTTCCCATAATTGTTTCCACCAACTTTTGGATGTTTTTTTTTGTGTGTAAGAGAGTAGTAGAATGAAGGATGCAATTAGGATCGTCAGGACTTGTCCAATAAGAACAAGTGCATAGAAAACAGTCGACAGAGGACACTAACACAAATCAGCTTGACTTAGTGGAAAATGGCGTTTAGTGAATATTAAAATAGAAGCAAAATAGTTTTGTTTTTTCCTTCCTTCTTTGCCTTCGTCTGAGTCTGGTGTTCGTTTTTGTAATAAGAAAACTTTCGTCCCTCATCAACTTTCCACTTAAGTAATAGCAAAGTTGTGCATTTCTTGATGAAAAAACTTTTCCCTCCATTTTCCAATTTCGTGTTAATTATTAAAACATCGATGATGAGAGTGTCTCGTAACGTTGTGTTGATTGGTTAACATGCATCACCACTCTATTGATGCGAAAGGTTCTTCCGAAGGAATAAAACCATTTTTATTTTGTAGTCTTTCCGACGCAATAGAAACATCGTTTGCCATATTATTACTCGTATTATAGAGTTTGGCTGGATGATGGTCAATTGGGTGGTACATACATATTTGTTCGAAAAAAAAAACAACACACCGCATAACAAGTTAAGTCTTCTCAAAACACAACATTATAGAGTATTAGCATTAAAAGAATATTTTGAGTTTTCTCCAATAAAATACAGATTTTAAGGACATCTGTTAGTCCAGTCCAACAAAATAAAGATTTTTAAGAACGTCTGTTAAGCAGCTGGCCTTTTGCTTCTTCCTTTACGATGAGGAAATGATCAAGATTAGAGGGATCGTAACTCTTCCACTTTTCTACATGCCTACTGGTATGCCTGGGGGGTTCATCGGTCTGGCTTAAATAAACATCCACAGGCCTCCTGGATTCGCATCACTTCATCAATGAGGCTTATCAAATGCTGATTTTGTTGTATTTGTGTGATCCAGGCATTTAAAGGCCGCCTCTCTCTTCCATTTCGGAAAGTACGTGCTCCCTTAAATGATTATTGTTTGATTGACTTTTAACTACAGCGGTGATCGCCAGCCGTGTCAACCCACGGATTTGCATGCATAATTGCGGGACAGTTTAAAGATGTAAACTGTGTCGCTAGGCTCACCTGGATTATCATTTTTTTTTTTTTTTTTTTTTTTTTAATTTTTATTCTCATTATATAATATAGATACAATTCAATACTAAATTTAATTCACAAATAAAATGAGAATAGATAGTGGTATTTGTATTTCAAGAAGAAAAAAAATAGAGCTAATGCCACTTCAAGTACAATTCAATGTGGGGTGAGCAAATTATAACAAATTATGCCTAGACGGGTGACCCAAGAAACGAATGTGAGAAGCTGATGGTACTGTAATCAGCGAAGGAATGGATTGGATAAGAAATAACAGACAGGAGATCATTTATAAAAATGAGCCTTGAGGAACACCAGAATTTTTTTGCTGAGTTGCAGACTTGTAACCGTTTAAAGCAGCTTGAATTGAACGGTCCCAAAAATAATTTCGAATTCATTGAAGTGGAGTATCATCAATTCCAAATGAACGCATTTTCAGCAAGAGAGTTTGATGCCAAACTCTGTCAAATGCCTTTGAAATATCAAGCGCAACGACGTGACTTTTAGCGCCATGGTGAAGAGATGGTTGCACTTTGCGGTTAGATATGTCATCAAATCACCAGTGGACCTGTTTCTGCGACAACCGTATTGCCGGTCAGAAGTTTTCGGTATGCATGATATTTCATAAGCAAACGGTTGAACAGCGATTCCATAGCCTTGGAAAGAAAGGACGTTAGTGAAATTGATCGCTAGGTGGACGGAGAAAAAAAAAGAAAATTCGTTTGTTTTTAAGACGGGATGGACAAATACAGTTTTCTATCGTCTCGGAAAGAGCATAGAGGATAGGATATATAGAGAAGTTTATGCAGTGGTTTCGGCAGCATGGAAGAACACCTTTCCAGAACTGTAATATATTTGTAAACAGGTTACATTATGTACGTTATGTAAAAGAGCAATATAGGTACACACAAGTGTATGTGCATTTAGTAAAAACTAGATAGACTGTCAGATGTCATGCTATTAAACTAGTCTGTCTGATTCGGGTCATTGGGTTATCTAATTTGCTTTTCAAGTAAGGTCAACAATTATGAAATCTCAATAATAAATAATATGTGGGAAAGGAACTCTTGGAGAATGTATTGACATTCTTTCTTTTTAGATATTTGAAATGCTAACTTTTTTCCTTTTTTCTCATTTTCGAAAATTGTTTCGAAAAGGAGAAAATGGATTTTTTTTTTAAATTGAAGAACAAATTCCCTGAGAAAAAGAACAAATTCCCTGGAGTTGTTATTTAGAATTGGGCTGTATGTTTTCAAAGCACTGTTATTCATCACGATTTACCTAACACTCACAAACGGAAATCATAGGTTGCTGTAACGCAACAACTCTTTAGCCCTGGAGAACTCGCATCAAAAGTTGTAACTTGAGAACTCGCGCGTGAGAGTTTTACTCGCACTATAGGTACCTATTTCAAAACACTTACCTCCTGACTCTCAGACAAAGACTTATAGCTATGAAACAGGTTGGGTGTTGGGAAAAGTGCCTTAAAAGAAGCTAAAAATCCTAAGAATGGCAGAAGAGGGAATTGGAAGAGGAAAATGCATCGGTTCGAAAGAACACGATGACTTACTTAAAAAAAACTCCAACTTCTTGCCATACCTAGGGACGACAGCATCAGGAAATTCAACTTCGAGAAGAATTTTCAGTTAAAGCTCACCAATAAGGAGAAGTGAAGCAATGAATTCACAACTTATGGACTGAGCAACCACACAACAAAGTGGTACACGGACGGCTCGAGGACCGATGAGGGAACTGGTGCAGGAGTGTTTGAGCCGGGAACTAAGCACTACGAATCCTTGGGCAAATGTTCCAGCATCTTCCAGGCAGAAATATGTGCCATAGACAGGTGCATTCGAATCAACCTCGAGAAAAACTACTGGAATTGCAACATAGCAATAATGTCTGACAGTCAAGCAGCCATAAAGCCTCTTGACGCCTACGTCATCAAGTCTAAACTCGAGTCGGAATGCCTACACGGACTGAACAGACTAGGTAAGAACAACGGATTTTCCATCTGCTGGGTACCTGGCCATGTTGGCATTACAGGCAGGAGGCAGAGGAACCCTTCATAGTACCTGAACCTTTCTGCGGAATACGAGAACACACTCTATGCGAAGAGTTCAGAAGACTGGAGGAAGAAACAAGGCCAACACATTTCTTAACCACCAAGGAGATTCAAAGCTTGTATCAACCTTAAGAAAAACAACCTAAGAATCCTAACAGGCCTCCTGACGGGGTTCTGCAGACTCAAGGAGCACTTGAGGAAAATGGGTATATCAGACGACGGGCTCTGAAGATTCTGCAGTGAAACCGCCGAAACTCCAGACCACATTCTAGAATCCTGTGGGGCACTGGCCCACAAAAGGAAAATATATTTGGGCAGGCACCAAATAACAGACAAGGACATACAAACCATGGTCCCACAGCACATTCTCAGATTCATCAACTGGACGCTGTGCTCTAAGGAGTGTGACCTGCCAAGGATAAATCAGAGCAATATCCCGATAGGCTTCATAAAAGAGGTGTGCTCTGCGAGGTACAAGCAGGGGACACAATAGACCAATAGGTCGCAGTGTAATATAACCTAACTAATTATTATTATTATTATTATTATTAAAAAGAAGCTGGAGAGGGCAGCAGCTTCGACTAAAACGTAGACTAAAAGATATTCTATATTTCAACATAGTGTGAATATTTTGCTCATGTAGCGTGTTCTCCCGGGCTAAGTGCCAGTGCTCCCATCACACAACTTTTTAGACAATCATCGCCCAAGCTATAATAGTGAACAAGATCGCCATCAGTTTGCTTCACGTAACCCTACCATCATCGTGTCGTCTATCGTCAATCACCTAAGAATCCGAAACGAATTAGTATAAATGGTTTCAGAGTGTCAATTTGTTTAATGTTCGAACCATTTTAATGTCTTAGCTAATCCACTGACGACATCAGCGGATTTTGTAACTCTTTGACATTTCTAAATCGCAAGGGTAACATTAAAGGTAACATGAAGCAAAACCATCGTCAAAACCATAACGTGAGACGATCATCATGAAGAGACTCCAGGCCAAACGTGAGTGAGAGTGTGTCTTGTTTGATGTCGTGTGCGTTTCTTATGGGTTTTAAAATGCTAAAAAAAATTCAACGAAGTCGAACTCTCTTATTTTAAACCAAATCCATACTTAATGATGAATCATATATCTTTGGTCTAATTTTGTCCACATGGTAAAAGAATGGCCGACAACAAACAACACCCTTTTTTATAAATTAAAAAACAATTTGAAAACAATTTTTTTCTTTTAAATTTGCTTACATTAATTGGTAACGATGACAGCTACAACGAACTTATTTAAAAGAAATTGAAAAGAATTTCTTCCATCTGGACCATTATATTAATCGACGCCATAGATAATAATGAAGGCGCTTATCTAGTAATAAATTTCAAATTTGGGAGAACTCTTCGAAAGTTTCGAATAAACAATATTAAAACTAAAGACAACATAATTTTCTCCCTCGAAGTTGAAGATGGACTGTTAGGGTAGATTATTGTGAACAATTTTTTTTTTTAAATCAAAAATTTAAATCCTCTTTGAATAGTTTTTTTCTTATTTTTTTGCTGTAAGCGGATTACTGAAAATTTGCCGCACAACATTTTTGTTATTTGTACCTTTAAGTAAACGGCTAAGTTCACACTATACTTCTATTAATATGCTCACATAAATAATTGTGTACAATAAGGAAACAACTTTTTTTTTAAATCAAAAATTTAAATCCTCTTTGAGTAGTTCTTTTCTTTTTATACCCTATTCTAAGGGTATATTTATTTTGACGCATAGTTTGTAACTGCACCCAAACACTTCTTTCCTATCTCTCTATTCTTTCTAATACCAAGTACCTTACACTGTGTTCTTAGCATTATAAGGGTACTGAAACAACAGAAAAAATCCCTTTAGCGTAAGCAAATTATATATAAAAAAAAAAAAATAGTTTGTAACATACTCGTACCTTAATATTGCCCGTAGACCAATAAAAGTTACTATATTTATGATCAACATCGATAGTAATGTCGATCTAGTCATGTCCGTCCGTCCGTCGGCAAAAATTAGGCCTTTAAACTGGGCCTAGAGAGCTGAAATTTTAACCATATACTCTCTAGGGTCCCGAAATAATGAAGTTGGCGAAGTTTGCGTTTCGCACAGAGACGCCTACAAACTCAAAAAAACAAGATTTTCGAAAAAATCTAATTTTGACCTAGAAATTTTTTATATATGATCTATGACTCTTAAAACTGCTCGGGAGATAAAATTTTCAAAATCCGCCCACTGGCACGCCCACAATTAAATAAAACAATTTTATTGAAAAACCAAAATTTGAGCTAGTGAGCTTTAAGCTCATGTGTAAATATATTTAAAATCCGCCTACTACACGCCCACAATTTTAAAAAAAAACTTTTTTTGAAAATTCAAAGTTTGAGCTAGGGAGGTGAAATTTATAATATATACTCTCTAGGGGGCCCTTTATGCTAATGTGTAAATATTTTCAAAATCCGCCTACTGACACGCCCACAATTTACAAAAAAACTTTTTTGAAAATCCAAAGTTTGAGCTAGGGAGCTGAAATTTATAATATATACTCTTTAGGTGCCCTTTAAGCTCATGTGTAAATATATTTAAAATCCGCCTATTGACACGCCCACAATTTAAAAAAAAACTTTTTTGAAAATTCAAAGTTTGAGCTAGGGAGCTGAAATTTATAATATATACTCTCTAGGGGGCCCTTTATGCTCATGTGTAAATATTTTCAAAATCCGCCTACTGACACGCCCACAATTTACATTTTTTTTTTTTTTGAAAATCCAAAGTTTGAGCTAGGGAGCTGAAATTTATAATATATACTCTCTAGGGGCCCTTTATGCTCATATGTTATTTTTTTTTAAATCCACCTACTGACACGCCCACAATTAAATAAAACAATTTTATTGAAACACCCAAGTTTGAGCTAGGGAGCGTTTTTTTTGATAAAATCCTTTAAATGTTATATAACAAAATATGTAGAGCGTTCTTAACAATTCAACCATACTTAGACTTTTGTCACGCCCACTTATGAGGGATAGGAATAAGAATAGGGTATGCAACAGTTCGCCCAAGCGGACTGTAGCCCGTCCCTATGTTTATACCCTATTCTAGGGGTATATTAATTTTGACGCATAGTTTGTAACATACCTTAATATTGCCCGTAGACCCCTAAAAGTTACTATATTTATGATCAGCATCGATAGTAATGTCGATCTAGCCATGTCCGTCCGTCCGTCCGTCCGTCCGTCCGTCGGCAAAAATTAGGCCTTTAAACTGGACCTAGAGAGCTGAAATTTTAACCATATACTCTCTAGGGTCCCGAAATAATCAAGTTTAAGAATTTTTGAAATCCGCCCACAGACACGCCCACAAACTCAAAAAAACAAAATTTTGGAAAAAATCGAATTTTGAGCTAGAGAGCTGAAATTTTTTATATATGATCTATGGCCCATAAAACTGATTGGGACATAAAATTTTCAAAATCCGCCCACTGACACGCCCACAATTAAATAAAACAAATTTTGGGAAAAATTGAATTTTGAGCTAGAAAGCTGAAATTTTTTATATATGATCTTTGGCCCATAAAACTGCTTGGGACATAAAATTTTCAAAATCCGCCCACTGACACGCCCACAATTAAATAAAATATTTTTTTTGAAAAACCAAAATTTGAGCTAGGGAGCTGAAATTTTTAGTATATACTCTCTAGGGGCCCTTTATGCTCATGTGTAAATATTTTCAAAATCCGCCTACTGACACGCCCACAATTTTTTTTTTTTATTTTTGAAAGTCCAAAGTTTGAGCTAGGGAGCTGAAATTTATAGTATATACTCTCTAGGTGCCCTTTATGCTCATACTTAAATTTTTTTTAAATCCGCCTACTGACACGCCCACAATTAAATAAAACAATTTTATTGAAAAACCAAAGTTTGAGCTAGGGAGCGTTTTTATTTACAAAAGCTTAGTTTTTTCGATAAAATCCTTTAAATTTTTGTCACGCCCACTTATGAGATATAGGAATAAGAATAGGGTATCCAACAGTTCGCCCAAGCGGACTGTAGCCCGCCCCTATGTTTTTTTATTCATTCTGGAATAATTGGAATACATTCTTTTTATTCCTAGAGAAAGGTGGAAAAAAAGGAATATTTACTCGTTTGACAGATGCATTTGGTAAAAAAAATGGAAATTAGCAATGAAATGTGTCATTTATTGCAAATTTATTGTCTTTTAGATATTTTAATGTAGGTACAACATATACATTCAAGTTATGTAAATATTTTTTTTTTTTATATTTTTAATTTCCATTAACAATTTCCAGTATCAAATACATTTTAAAAATGGTTTCCTGTGGACATGAAATGCCCCTTAGATGTGTCTGACAAGACGATTTCATGAACAGCGTTGCCACTTATGCTACAAAATGCAGTACCATACTACAAAGGTGCATGTTTTTTGAACTTCGTACTAATCCTTACTCTAAAGGACGACATTTTTAATGTATTGCTTTTTCCCGATTTTACATATTTACCATAACAATAACACAAACATATAATTTTATTCATTAAAATAATAACAATATCTTAGTAATACAAAAATATATTAAGCTTTTTCTGAGCGAAAGTCTTATAATTATTACTGAATTGGGTACTTCGGTAGGAAGCGCACAAGTGGACATTTAAAAAGGAGCAAGTCGTTTTTCGCTATGTAGTATTTTGGTTGTCAAAAATATTAATAGCTCTAAATATGTCAATATATTACAAATTCGTCACTGACAAATAAATTTCGAGGATTCATTCGCCATTTTAAAAACGAAATGTCGTCCGTAGAATAGTTTTTTGGAAAAATAAACTAATAGATATGTATTGAATAAATACAATTACTGGAACTTCACTTAAATCTTATAAACAAAAAGCAGTCACAAAATACATGAACTTAAACAAAACAACTCAAAACGTTCATAAACTGCTTTCGTTTTATTAACCCTTCTGTCAACTATAAGGTCTGGCTAGATATTTTGACATTTTGATGACAGTTTTTTCTAAGAAGCTATCGCCCAAGCTTCTTGAAACTCCATGATAGGGTCAACCATTATTTTTCCTTCTATTTAATATAAATTTTATTTTTATATATGTACCCGTTTGAAAGAAATAAGCCTTTTTCAATTTACTACCTTCCGTCAATGACAAGGTTTGGACAGACCTACATACGAGTACATACAATTTGTATGGAAACTAATTTTTTTGTGGTTTCCAATTTTTTGTGCTTTCACGTGCAGCGGTTTTTTTTCATTCTGTGATGTCCGTTCATACAAAAAGTACGAAGGTCTGGCCAGAACTTGTGGTTGATGGAAAAGTATAAAAGTTGTGATTGACAGAAGGGTTAACTCAGTAACAACAAAATTAAAATGAAATTTTCACAAACAAACCAGAGATAACAGCTTTGAATAACATAAACGTCAAATGAAACATCTCTTCACAATAGAGTACTTCGCGACAACCTCAGTGTCAATTGAAAAAAAAAACCATTAGCTGATTAATTGAAGAAACAAATTGATGGATTTCTATGGCGGAGACGAGTTATGCGCGAATATTTCGTAAGATGTTTATAATAAGGACAAAAAAGTTCCAGAATTAAGAAGGAATCGACATTGTATAAGAAATACAAATGAAAAGGTGAGAATCGCGCTGTTGTGGCAAAAATATATTTTAGTTTGGGAACAAATTTAGTTGAACAATTTGCCATACATATCTACATTCAATAAACGAACAAAAACAATTACATAATTTATAAAAAAAATTATACAAAAAAGTGAAAATGCTTTTAAATTGCTGCACCAAGAGCTGCATAAGACCTTTTGGTAAAAATGTTTTTTTTGTGATATAACAAACTTCCCTAGTTTTGTTCTCAATAAGATTTTCATTTTTGATTTCACTCAAATATCTAAGAGATTTCTGCAAATTACTGAAAATTTATGCTTCAATTTTTTTATGACGTTTAAGAAAGAAATTCAGCACTACAGAAAGAGATAGCTTCTCGAAGTGCTCTATCACATTTTGTTGTCAGTGTTCACCATATATGTATAATTTGTCAATTGACGTTCATACTACCAAAATGTCAATCGATTGTCATATTTTGTCGGTTATGAATATTGATCTTCGACAACTATAATAAGGTTGCAAGATTTTCGCTTAGAAAAAGTTAAATGTAATTTTTATTACTAAGATATCGTTATTATTATTGTTTTTGTGAACTAAAATTATATTTTCGTAATGTTATATATGTTTGTATTATTATATATTTATGTTTTTATATTAATGCCATATTGGAGTATTAACTCACTTGTGAGTTTAATATATAGAAAACAAAATATTAATAGTAAGTTCTAAATTTGGTACTTGCTTTTGAACTAAGTGGCAACGCTAGTCAGGACACTATGTCAATCTATTCGGTCCATTTCTGTTTCTTTATTCATTCCATTCTAGATATTCCGGTTGAGAAAAAGAAAAACACTAACTGTGGTAACATAAAAGCGCAACGACTACAATAATTATTAGCATCTCTAAGCAAATTTTGCGTTTGAATATCTAGATCTTTTTTGTTTGATGCGTTTTGATAAACTTTTTATCATCAGCTTATAATGATCTTATAAATGACTTCTGCAGCTTGGTAGAGAAAGAATCCAGCGAATCGTGTGAGAAGATTCGGATGTTTTTAGTGGTTATCACGCTCCTCTTCAGCCTTGATAGGACTTCTTTAATCGGCATTTCTTTTGCCTGGTACATAATGCAGTGATTTGGGAGACGAAAAGAGAGGCTTATGATCAACCTGTCAGAGGACACACCTCCACCAACCCCATCGTCTGTTTTGGATGCATCGGTGTAAAAGTGGATCGATTCTTCTTCGACAAGTTTGTGTCAAAAGTAGCTGAGGTGTAGTGAAGTCGGTGTGGTCGATTTCCTTCTCGTTCTACTGGAATTCGGTTTGAGGCGGACACCCGTACTAGTACCCGTTTGCTTACCAAAGATATCAGGGGGTGTCAGGTGAAACGAAATGTCGATTGCAGTGGAGGGAGTAATGCGCAGTGCTCCACTCATGCAAAGATACGATGATCTTTGAACTTTGTCAAACTTATCGCGATTTATCGCTTTGTCTAATGCAGTCCACCAGACAACTACACCGTCCATAAGTGTCGGTCTTATTACCGAGATGAATAGCCAGGTTGAAGACCCCAATTAGGACCGATGGTCTTTTACAAGAGAAGAAAGCTACCGTAGCTTTCCGAACTCTTTCTTGTATCTTATGTGTCCAGCCTAGCTTTTTATTTAAAAAATTACCAAAGTATTTAACTTCATCAGAAAAGACTAAGCTCGTACCATTGATTAAGAGAAGGTCAAGGTGTGAAATTTTGTATTTAATGGCGAAGAGAACAAGGTAAGTTTTGTGGGGGTTGCAACCTAACCCACAAACGATCTGCTCATATAAGTTCTTTCAGGATGTATAGGTGGTTTTCTAAAACGAGAATTGCAGCGTCATCTGCATAGGAAATCACCCTGCAGCCATCCCCTTCCAGGCAGATAAGCAACTCTTCACAACTAAGTTCCAGAGAAAGCTGGAGAGGACTCCGTCTTGTGGGGCAGATGTCACACCCAGTTTTGAGCAGCAAAATAATTAGCTTACCAAGTGAGTCCTATCCTTTCAGAGTTGGCAGTTCATTTGCGGTCGCAGATGTGTTGTCGTTGTTAAAACCGTCTCCAATATCCTGGAACGCAACCATAGTTCATTCCTTATGGTGAAGGGAACTTTCGATCGAACGTGCTAACGTATGTTAGGCTGTTTCAACGGATTTGCCCTTGCAATATGCGTGTTGAGCCGTAGACAGGAGTCTTGTATCAATGTTAGTACATAGATGAATAGCAATCAGCCTTTCTAACGTTGTTCGAAGGAATGATGATGATAGGCTTATGGGTCTGAGTTCCTCAACTGTAGTGAATTATCACTACATAACACTATTACTACTATAAACTCTGTATATGGACCTACTTCTGGTCTAAGTGCATCCTCATCGAGAGCCGGTTTCAACCAACCAACCTACACTCGTCGTGACATGACATGGTGTCAGAAGTGGGATGCAAATGATTTTTATCCATATGCGGACATCGAGTTTAAACACGCGGGAAAGTGTAAATTTGAGAAAAGCTCAAAAAAATTGAAAGAACGTACGGAATTAAATAAATAAATTACATGATAAGGTAAAACAAAAGCTGTAAAGTGACAATAAAGTCAAACAGTGAATTGAAAGATAACAAAATGCCGGGAGATGCTACTGCGGTGCGGGGAAATAAGTCCACGGGAACTAAGTTCACTGAGCGACTAAAGTGCAGTTAGTTATCACACTCTTTAAGCAAAATCGTAAGCTTATTATGGTGACATAAAGCCAAAGTTTCAAAAGCGTACCTCGCACCTACTCCAAATCAAACAGTGACCCTAAGCAGGGGGGTTGCAGGGGGGCAGCATGCCCCCCATATGAATTACACTATTTATGGAGTCTACTTGCGATATCGTAACTAATCCCATAAACAGTGCAATGCATTTGTTAAGAAAAATTTCAAAGTACCTACTTGACTCTTTAATTAACTTCCCAGTGGAAGTGGATGTAATGGGGCTGATTTTGTGAATCGCGGATTTTGACATATCTCCACGTTTCAAGGTCACCAGAATCCAAATTCAACGTTTTTATAGAGATGTCTGTCCGTGTGTATGTACGTTGCTTATGTACGTATGTGCGTTCCGAATTACCTTTCGCCACGATTATCTCGAGAACCAAAGATGACATTGACATAGGACCGGGTTTATTCGAAGTTTCCAGCGAAATCGGTCCAGCCGTTTTTTGTTAGTAAATAAATAACTAAAATAATTTTCCTTGTACTATTTATTGTCATTTGTCATTGAGCAAATCATGATTACATTTTGTTCCATTATTTCGTATTAATTTTAAGGGTATCCGTGTTCATAACAATTGTTACATGAATATATATATCACACGTCGCTGTTATTAACAACATTTAATTTCCATGAACAATATTAAAGAGGATTTTTTGATATTAAATAATTCTTAACCATATCTTATGGATAACCACATTTCAAAATTTCCAACTAATCGCATAAATCATATTGATCCCACTGGGAAGTTAGTCGTGTGAACCTTGCGGGTCGCACCCAGACCATTTTTTTTATTTTGTTCTTAGTCTTCAGTGAGAATTTACTTCATATTAAAATGGAACTAAAACCACTCAGAGTTTTGGGAATTTATTTCCCACTTTACATGGGAACTAAGTCCTCCTCGCGAAAGTGGTTTTATTTCCCACTCGGGCTACCAAGCGTGAGGACGAGTACTTCCTCCCTGACTCTAGTTACAAAAGTGGGGGTATTTCCCACGTTTATAATATCAAGTGACGAACTCATAATAAATTCTAGTAGGTACTCACCGCTGATGTTGGTGTCGGTGCTCCCCCATATAATGTTGTGGGCATTTGCATCGCACCCTATAAGGAGCGGCATGCGGAGCTTGTTGCAATGCTCCACCAGTCGCTGCATTTGGGATGATACAACCGGCTCATCCCCTGCACAATACGCCGATGCGATGACAATGGTGCGGTGACAACCTTCAACATCCAAATGTACCTGAATTGGCACCAGAACTCGTGTCGCGTATTCTGAAAGTAGAATAAATTTATATTTATTGTTTATTAGAATGGAAGCTCTCGGTTTCTCGGCCCGAGTGTCCCATATTACCTTTGCATCCTTGCCCGCCAATCCTTCGACTTGTCCTTTCAGGATCCATGGCTCCTGGATCAGTACTAGCCCTAGGCTTTGGCAGGTAAACATTCTAGATATAGTCGCCGAAGCGGCTACAGCATGGTGGATGTTTACCTGTGCTAGTTTGATCTTTCTGTTGGCGGGGTTCATCGAGCTATTGCTCGCGCGGGGCAATTGCCCCATCCTCCTTCAGCAACGAATCTTCCTCCTCCTGGGTGATTTCCTGAAAGAGGTCGATGACCGTGTTGTCCATTTCCCCCTCAGATATCATGGTCTCCGAGGTGGACATAGACTCATCGGTCTCCTCAGGAGCCTGCTACGCCGATTGGACAACGGAAGAAGGTGCTTTAATCTTCGGAGGAGCAGTATGCTCTACCTCGGACTGCGCGCTCTGCGAGTTCAGATTCGATGCTTTCTGGGCTGTTTGCCCAGAGATCTCGTCCGACCTCTTGAGTCCGCACACCGCAACCCTGCCGAATCGGTAGCTCAGGGATCCTTTTTGGGATTTTATGGCGTCGAAGGATTCTCGGTCGATGCCAAGAGCCAGTACCTGCCCGGTTCCCTCTTTTCGACAGTTGAGAACCTTAAACGCCTGGACGTTAAGTCCCAAATTCTCTGCTTCCAGCAGTGCCAAGGAGGTTTTAGCTTCTTGTTCTGCACTGCGTGGAAGGAAGATCGTCATGGAGTAGGACCGTGGTATAGCTGTCCCACTGCATGCCATGAGGCATGTCCCCTTCCATTTCCCCAGCTTTGGGGCTACTGCTTTAACCCACTCAGCTGTCTGCGGAGTTTCCCAGTCAACTAAGAGCATTCCGTGTTTGAAATGTATGCCCTGGAATTTGAGCTTATGCTCCCATCCCAAGGCCATTTCCACCACAATGGCGTCTTCAAGTGCCGTGAGGTCTGGGTTGCTGAGGATCTCCTGGGGATATTTCACCGGGAGAACAGCAACCTGCTCAGCAATCGCACCTGTGTCGTGTCTACCGCTAGCCGGGAAGGTTTTCACCGCCGTAGCATAGCTTCGACCAACCACGGTGGCGCTCGCTTTTGCAGGCTTTCCCGTGGCCCTCTCGGTACCTTCATCCACCTTCTGCTTTTTGGCTTTGTTTGTTGTGGGGGGTGATGTTGTTATTCCCCCTTTCCCCCGCCACCACTTCTGTACTTTCGGGCTTGGCCCGATGCTCCTCAGCCCTCCTTTTGGCTTACTCAGGCCCGAAACCTTTATTGAGGTAGCGGAGGTACTATTTAGTGCCAGCACCAAACTTTAACAATTGATGACGCGAAGTCAATCGAAGCTATCAAAGCGAAATTCGATGCCTATTTCACTCCCAAAACTAACATTACTTTGGAAAGTTATGTCGTCGCTTGAAAAGCAAACTGACTTAAGGCAAAATTTTACGATTTTCAGTTAACTATACAGAACGAATCGGAAAAATTTTTTTCTATCAAACCGTCATAACTATAACACTTACACGGTCAATCGAATGACATCAATCACTAGCATGTGTTTGTGAAAATGTATCTGTATGAGTCGTACACAATTGGTGAAGTCTGATTGACGAAAATCAAAGCAAGTTTGATTTTGCATGATGAACGTCATGCTGATTGATATGTGTAAGGGTTGGATTGACGTAATTACTTCATTGTGTTTTGTGTCACGGAAGCGAAAACATGTCTGGCGAAAGCGGAAAATTGAAGGACGATGAAGACCGAGCATTTGTATCGGAATTAATTAAAACGTATCGGTCATTACCGAGTTTATGGGGATGTCAAAGGGAAAGATTATAGCAACCGAAACAAAAAAATTCAACAATATGAAGTTTTACTGCAAAAGTATAAAGAAAAGTATCCTGATGCACAAAAAGCGGATTTTCGGCGTAAGCTAAAACGTTTAAATGAATTAAACAAAAGCGGTACCGGTGTTGATAATTTCAGTGAACCAATTCATTGGTATTTTAATGAAATAAGTTTCATCAAAGACAGCGAATCTCCGAATTCATCTCGCAGTACTTTTTTTCTTTTTCCTCTTTATGCAATGTGCAAGAGCAATGCAACAGAATCGTCCGTTTCATCATCGCACATCCGTACACCACGAAAACTCACAAAAACTAAAAATTCCACGTCAATCGATTGAACTCTGTAAGGGGTAGCGTCAATCCACACATACACGATGCATGATGTCAACCGATTTACCGTGTGAGGGCCGCTTTAAACTGACAGCATGAGGGCACAAGTGTCGTTTTGAACAACATCGCTGTTCTTTTCCCAGCTAATTGACTTTTTTTTCCTTTGTAACACTTTGCTTCTAAAAAAATTATGAAATCGTGATAAATAAGTTTCTTGAAAAGTGAAACTTTTCTTGTTGTATCATTTTACCTTGGAACAAAACTAGTTGATGAACTTCATAGTTCTTTTGATTACTTTAAGAATTGTCGTTTTACCAATAAGCAATTTTTTAATTTATATAATATTATTATAATCGATTTTTTCATTAAACTTCATATGTTTTTTTTTATTATAACTTAAAACTATTTAAAGTGGGCTGTTTCTACAAAATACGCCTAAAAATACAAATGACTTAATTTCAAAACAAAAAGACACTTTTTCACACTTTTTTTTTTAATTAGTAGCAATTTGGATGTAAAACGACAACCGTAAGTCAAATTTTGTTTTTAAAAACGGCATTATGTAGTAACTTGAATATACCACTTGAAAGAAGAAAAAAAAAATAATACTTTTTTACTTAACAACTTTTTGGCATTAATTGAAATTGAAATGATTTTTTTAAGTTATGAAAAACTTCAAATGGCTTTTCTGAAAATGTATGAATTTTAACTTATGTCAGTTTGCTTTTCAAGCGACGATGTGTTTAATAGAATCATGCAATCCGAAGGCGAATCTTTTGATGATTTTATTACTAAAGCCACGCTTCAGATCAAGAAGTGTAGTTACGGTTCTTTACAAGATAGCATTTTGAGAGATAAAATCATTATAGGCATTAAACGCCGCCTGAGAATTGTTTTGTTCCATATGCCATTGGCACTTTTTCGAGAAAAACGAATTTAAAGGTTTGCCTAATTGGTATTCCGAAACTGTGTGATAGGATTTTTTTTTTTATTTTTTTAACTTGAAGTTAGTCTTATAAAGAGTTCACCTATCAATTTTCAAAGTGTATTGCCAAACCGTTAACAAGCTACGTTAATTAACGTAAAAGTCTCCTTTTTTGACTTGTGTCCCACCTCCTACATTTTGAAACTGATTTTTTTGTCCATACACATGGAACACCAAAAAATGGATATGGCACAAAGCATGGAGTTGAATGCTAAAATTTTAAAAGAAAAATCGATTTCATCTTTTTTAATCAAAGTTTTTATTCAAAAAATATAATAAAATAAGAAAATTATTCAGAGTGAGTGAAAAATGTCAGATCAAATCAGATCAGAAAAGTACAGCTTCGAGTCATATGTTCTCCTCTCAGCTGCAAAATTTTAAATAGATAATTTTCTTGGTTTTATAGTGAATTTCGGGTTTTGTGTGAGCATTGTACCGTCAATGTTTGGACTGATGTCGATTTGATCAAAATTTGAACTCTTTTCATGTTATTCTTTCGATTTTTGTTGCATATATGTATATGCGAATATTTGTAACATTAAACTAAGAAATGCGATAACTCATGCCAAAGAACTAAATCAGTTGGCATCAGTACAATTTGAATTTTCAAATTTGATACATTTTACTCACTTGCCCTATCTGTAAACTAGGTACAGAAAATCATGTGCTAAACTTATCTGCACAGCTTCATGGAACACAAATTGACAGAATGTAGAACACTTTGCGACAAGATTTTTACTCATGGAACACCAAATCTTGTACTTTTCTGATTTTTTCTGTACTTATCCGTGCAGTTAAGGTTCATTACACACATCTATTGAAACCATATGTATTCATTGATTGACTACTCGTACGTCTGCAACTAGGTTTTGCGTTTGCAGCACTATTCATCACCGCACCGAATAGATGTATTCATCATATCGAATATCTACACAACTGTAATGGAGGTGGAACAAAATAACACTAAAATTTTGTTTGCGATCAGTGTCTCACATCCATAGCTTTTCTTTAACACAATTACACGTAGGACAAACCAATTCTCAACTTTGTTAATATTTTCTGTATCTCTTGTTGCCGTGAAATGCACGTGGAACAACAAAATTCTCACAAAAAAATGCGAAAAATTATATGGAAAATTTGTCCCAAATGCCAAAACAAGGTTTATGGCACAAAACAGTTCTACACACTGTTGATTTTGGTGGATATGGCACAAAATCGATGGTCGATATCTCGGGATTGGAAAGACTTAGAGCAAATCGAATCACAGATTTAAACATAGGGACGGGCTATAGTCCGCTTGGGCGAACTTTTGGATACCCTATTATTATTCCTATCCCTCATAAGTGGGCGTGACAAAAGTCTAAGTATGGTTGAATTGTTAAGAACGCTCTACATATTTTGTTATATAACATTTAAAGGATTTTATCGAAAAAACGAAGCTTTTGTAAAAAAAGGTTCCCTAGCTCAAACTTTGGTTTACTAATAAAATTGTTTTATTTATTTGTGGGCGTGTCAGTAGGCGGATTTAAAAAAAAATACGCATGAGCATAAAGGGCCCCTAGAGAGCTCCCTAGCTCAAACTTTGGATTTTCAAAAAAAGTTGTTTTTTTTTAAATTGTGGGCGTGTCAGTGGGCGGATAATGAAAATATTTACACATGAGCATAAAGGGCCCATAGAAAGTATATATTATAAATTTCAGCTTCCTAGGTCAAACTTTGACTTTTCAATAAAATTGATTTATTTAATTGTGGGCGTGTCAGTGGGCGGATTTTGAAATTTTTTTATCCCGAGCAGTCAGAGTCATAGATCATATATAAAAAATTTCAGCTTTCTAGCTCAAAATTCGATTTTTTCCAATTTTTTTTTTTTTTTGAGTTTGTGGGCGTGCCTGTAGGCGGATTTCAAAAAGGCTTAAACCTGATTATTTCGGGACCCTAGAGAGTATATGGTTTAAATTTTAGCTCTCTAGGTCCAGTTTAAATGCCTAATTTTTGCCGACAGACTCACGGACGGACGGACATGGCTAGATCGACACCACTATTGATGCTGATCATAAATATAGTAACTTTTAGGGGTCTACGGGCAATATTAAGGTATGTTACAAACTATGCGTCAAAATTAATATAACCTTAGAATAGGGTATACAAAGAGCTGACGAAATTACCATAGAATCCGTTCCTAACTCAAAAACGACAAAAGTGGCGTATGGAACAAAACAATTCTCAGGCGACGTAATGGTGATTCTATAAGAGAAAAATTGTTAGCCAGTGACGATATTGGACTAGAGGAAGCGAAACAAAAATGTAAAGCAAATGAAATGGCACAAACACAGCTTCAAACACTTCACAAAGAAGATTCGCATGCAATACATGCAGTGTTCAAGCAAAATACACCTAAAACAATAAAGCACCGAAGTAATAATAATAATACGTCAACATTTACACACAAAGAGAAGAATAATCAGAATGTGTGGGGTTTGCATACACATTCTGTTGAAACGGAATCAACCTGCACAATAAATGTCCCGCTTTTAACAAAATGTGCAGTAAATGCAGACGAAGAGGACATTTTGCTAAACTGTGTAAAAACGAAAAAAATTATAACAAAACAGTGAACTCAGTGGGACACTATAATTTTTGTCTGACTCAGACTCGGATGCAAGCCTGTTAGTGTTGTCACTGTCAAAAGGCAAAAGTGAAGACGATTGGTTTGAAGGCGTAAAGATTAATAACAAGCTAATTAAAGTAAAGCTAGACACCGGCGCACAGTGTAATGTTATAAGCAAACACTCAGCTTTAAATTTTTCGCGAAAATAACACCTTCCACCACAAACAAATCAGTTGGGTTCAATTTTTGTATATACATAGACTTTATTTATATGAATCGTTTATTTCAGAAACGACATAAGTCAATTAGCATTAACTTTTCAGGAGCAACAAAAAACTATTTTATGCGAAAAAAATTCGACAACACTACAAGTTGGGAGTATGCCAAGTTATAATTTGGGTTAAGATGCACTTAAAAACCGCAAAAATGTTTAGCTTTTTTAAGGTCTTAACAGGTTGTTAAGCCTTTAAAGTCGCTTGACTTATGTCGTTTCTGAAATAAACGAACTTTTTTCGATAAAAGCTTTTGCTTTTATTTGTTTTTATTATTTATTATAAGCTTTAAGCAAGAAAAAATGTTTACAAAAATATAAAGAAAATAATATTGATTTGTATCGGATAAGAATCTATTGAAACTTTAGTTTTTATTTATTTTATTATTTATTATAAGCTTTAAACAAGAAAAAAAGGTTTACAAAAATATGGAGAAAATAGTATTGATCTGGATTGGATTAGAAACTTTTGAAACTTTTGAAACTTTTGTTTATATTTTTTTATTATTTATTATAAGCTTTAAATATGAAAACATTTAAAAAAAATATAAGGAAATACTGTTGATCTGTATCAATTGGAATAGAATCTTTTTCACATGTTGGCCAAGCAAAGATTTCATCATTATATTCTTGAATATTAATGTCTCCTGGTAGATACGGTCTTAGTTTTTTTATGTCATTCATCTTCTTAATATTGATTGCCACCTTTCTAAAGGGATAAGCAAGGGTTTGCGGCAGAGCTTCCAGTTCATCTCTTTGGAGGTTTCCAATGTTAAATGTATGACTTGAGAAATAATTAATAAAATCTCTCGTAACAACAGTTTTATCAGAGCAATCCGAGTGGGAAAAATGAGCAAATTTACTTATAGTAAACTTATACTTATTTTTTCTGGCCACCTGTCTTCCAATAGACTCCATTCTTTTACAAAAGCGTGGCCACCAGCTTTTATAGTCGATAATGTCTATCGTTTTTGGTAAAATGACCGTGCATTTTTTTGATACTGAAAAAGATAGTATCATATCGGCATATTCTTGAACAGTGTAAATTCTATCCCTTTTTTTAATTTTACGTTTTAAGACTGCGAAGTCTGTATCACATGGTATCTATTACTATTTTAAGGATACTAAAGATGACAAAAACCTTATCATTGTGTGATTTTTATTTTGACCACCACAGCCATCGGAAAAAATATACAACTCCTGGACATCCTTCATTTTACTTTCAAAAAATTGATTTAAAACATAGGGACGGGCTACAGTCCGCTTGGGCGAAGTGTTGGATACCCTATTCTTATTCCTATCCCTCATAAGTGGGCGTGACAAAAGTCTAAGTATGGTTGAATTGTTAAGAACGCTCTTCATATTTTGTTATATAACATTTAAAGGATTTTATCGAAAAAACTAAGCTTTTGTAAAAAAAGGTTCCCTAGCTCAAACTTTTGTTTACTAATAAAATTGTTTTGTTTATTTGTTGGCGTGTCAGTAGGCGGATTTAAAAAAAAATACGCATGAGCATAAAGGGCCCCTAGAGAGCTCCCTAGCTCAAACTTTGGATTTTCAAAAAAAGTTGTTTTTTAAATTGTGGGCATGTCAGTGGGCGGATAATGAAAATATTTACACATGAGCATAAAGGGCCCATAGAAAGTATATATTATAAATTTCAGCTTCCTAGGTCAAACTTTGACTTTTCAATAAAATTGTTTTATTTAATTGTGGGCGTGTCAGTGGGCGGATTTTAAAAATTTTATCTCCCGAGCAGTTTTAGGAGTCATAGATTATATATAAAAAATTCCAGCTTTCTAGCTCAAAATTCGATTTTTTCCAAAAATTATTATTTTTTGAGTTTTTGGGCGTGCCTGTGGGCGGATTTCAAAAAGGCTTAAACCTGATTATTTCGGGACCCTAGAGAGTATATGGTTTAAATTTCAGCTCTCTAGGTCCAGTTTAAAGGCTTCCTTTTTGCCGACATACGGACGGACGGACGGACATGGCTAGAGCGACACTACTATTGATGCTGATCATAAATATAGTAACTTTTAGGGGTCTACGGGCAATATTAAGGTATGTTACAAACTATGCGTCAAAATTAATATACCCTTAGAATATGGTATAAAAAGAGCTGACGAAATTACCATAGAAACTGTTCCTAACTCAAAAACGACAAAAGTGGCGTATGGAACAAAACAATTCCCAGGCGACGTAATGGTGATTCTATAAGAGAAAAATTGTTAGCCAGTGACGATATTGCACTAGAGGAAGCGAAACAAAAATGTAAAGCAAATGAAATGGCACAATCACAGCTTCAAACACTTCACAAAGAAGATTCGCATGCAATACATGCAGTGTTGAAGCAAAATACACCTAAAACAATAAAGCATCGAAGTAATAATAATAATACGTCAAAATTTACACACAAAGAGAAGAATAATCAGAATGTGTATGCAAACCCCTCCTCTGTTGAAACGGAATCAACCTGCACAATAAATGTCCCGCTTTTAACAAAATGTGCAGTAAATGCAGACGAAGAGGACATTTTGCTAAACTGTGTAAGAACGAAAAAAATTATAACAAAACAGTG
Source organism: Portevinia maculata (assembly GCA_949715645.1). NCBI lineage: Eukaryota > Metazoa > Arthropoda > Insecta > Diptera > Syrphidae > Portevinia > Portevinia maculata. Next base: position 301,747,056 of record OX454525.1, read on the forward strand.
AACTCAGTGGGACACTATAATTTTTGTCTGACTCAGACTCGGATGCAAGCCTGTTAGTGTTGTCACTGTCAAAAGGCAAAATTGAAGACGATTGGTTTGAAGGCGTAAAGATTAATAACAAGCTAATTAAAGTAAAGCTAGACACCGGCGCACAGTGTAATGTTATAAGCAAACACTCAGCTTTAAATTTTTCGCGAAAATAACACCTTCCACCACAAACAAATTAGTTGGGTTCAATTTTTGTATATACATAGACTTTATATATGAATCGTTTATTTCAGAAACGACATAAGTCAATTAGCATTAACTTTTCAGGAGCAACAAAAAACTATTTTATGCGAAAAAATTCCACAACACTACAAGTTTGGAGTATGCCAAGTTATAATTTGGCTTAAGATGCACTTAAAAACCGCAAAAATGTTTAATGTCTCCTGGTAGATACGGTCTTAGTTTTTTTATGTCATTCATCTTCTTAATATTGATTGCCACCTTTCTAGAGGGATACGCAAGGGTTTGCGGCAGAGCACCAGTTCATCTCTTTGGAGGTTTCCAATGTTAAATGTATGACATTTAAAATAATTAATAAAATCTCTCGCAACAACAGTTTTATCAGAGCAATCCGAGTGGGAAAAATGAGCAAATTTACTTATAGTATACTTATACTTATTTTCTCTGGCCACCTGTCTTCCAATAGACTCCATTCTTTTATAAAAGCGTGGCCACCAGCTTTTATAGTCGATAATGTCTATCGTTTTTGGTAAAATGACCTTGCATTTTTTTGATACTGAAGAAGATAGTATCATATCGGCATATTCTTGAACACTGTAAATTCTATCCCTTTTTTTAATTTTACGTTTTAAGACTGCGAAGTCTCTATCACATGGTATCTAGTACTATTTTAAGGATACTAAAGATGACAAAAACCTTATCATTGTGTGATTTTTATTTTGACCACCACAGCCATCGGAAAAAATATGCAACTCCTGGACATCCTTCATTTTACTTTCAAAAAATTGATTTAAAACATAGGGACGGGCTACAGTCCGCTTGGGCGAAGTGTTGGATACCCTATTCTTATTCCTATCCCTCATAAGTGGGCGTGACAAAAGTCTAAGTATGGTTGAATTATTAAGAACGCTCCACATATTTTGTTATATAACATTTAAAGGTTTTTATCAAAAAAAACGCTCCCTAGCTCAAACTTGGGTGTTTTAATAAAATTGTTTTATTTAATTGTGGGCGTGTCAGTAGGCGGATTTAAAAAAAATAACACATGAGAATAAAGGGCCCCTAGAGAGTATATATTATAAATTTCAGCTCCCTAGCTCAAACTTTGAATTTTCAAAAAAAAAATAAAAAATTGTGGGCGTGTCAGTGGGCGGATAATGAAAATATTTACACATGAGCATAAAGGGCCCATAGAAAGTATATTTTATAAATTTCAGCTTCCTAGGTCAAAACTTTGACTTTTCAATAAAATTGTTTTATTTATTTGTGGGCGTGTCTGTGGGCGGGTTTTGAATTTTTTTTATCCCGAGCAGTTTTAGGAGTCATAGATATATAAAAAATTTCAGCTTTCTAGCTCAAAATTAGATTTTTTCCAAAATTTTGTTTTTTTGAGTTTGTGGGCGTAAAATTCGTAAACTTGATTATTTCGGGACCCTAGAGAGTATATGGTTAAAATTTCAGCTCTCTAGCTCCAGTTTAAAGGCCTAATTTTTGTCGACGAACGGACGGACGGACGGACATGGCTAGATCGACATTACTATCGATGCTGATCATAAATATAGTAACTTTTAGGGGTATACGGGCAATATTAAGGTATGTTACAAACTATGCGTCAAAATTAATATACCCTTAGAATAGGGTCTAAAAAGAGCAGACTTCATTTGGGCCCTTTCCAGCGATCCCTTCATGGTAAATAAAAAAAGTTGGGCAGTTGTCCCGTAGATCGTGTATACAAAATACGCTTACAGTAAGTTGTTTTAAGTAGAACGTTTCGTGTACAGTTCCCTCATCACGTAACTTTGGGGACGATTGTCGTCCATGCGATTGCACTGAACGCTATCGTCAATAGTTTGATTCACGAAACACAATCGTTCTCGTGTCGTCCATCGCTCTAGTTCTCTACAGTTTGAGAAACACTGAAAACAACATCTAATTGTGAGAAACGTCAGAAACGAAGAAAACTGACTGCTGAGATTTGTTTATAGCTGCTGTTTTTTTTTGTCAAAAATATTTATTAATATTCTTATTTCATTATAATGTATTTTCGTTGAAACTGAAATGTGTTTTTATACGTACCTACATACATATTATATGCATCATGTGTTTTTATATGTAGGTACATATATGCATGAAAGCAAGTCTCAATTTTATTATTCCAGTAATTTTCTTCTAATTGTTACTTTCCAAATCAATTATCCTTTTTACTATTTATCTTTATTTACTTTAAAAAAACTATGAAAGTGCTTTAATGGTGTACAAAATATGTAAGACGATACCTCATTAGTTATCGCGCAAATGCTATCGTCTCGACGACAGTGTTTTGACGTTTTGTGAGTTATGTGAAGTAAATATTGAATCGTCGTAACGATATCATTCAGACGCGAGTGTTACGTGAAGCATTGCTATCGAAGTCGATGTCGAAAACGAGATCGTCAGCCTTACATGATGAGGGCCCAGGTCATGGGATTTGAAGATTTTGCATGTAGTACATTATGTGTACAAAGTAAAAAAAAAATTGTAGAGAAACAGCATAAGTCAATTACTTATGTTGTTTCTCTTCAAAACACTGAAATAGTACTCTCAGTTTTCGTACTTTGAGGGGTCTGACATGTGCAGTTTTTCTCGAAAAGATGAATAACTATACATATATAAAAATGAGAATTTTGCAAAAAAAAAGAAAATTGAAAAAATCTGAATTATGCTGTTTCTGAAATAAACAATTCATATAGAGTCTATATACAAAGGTTCAATGGTAGTAACGAAAATGTTTCCGGTGAAACAAGTTTAAAATGCATGGTGCGAGAGAAAATGCGAACCGTGGTGTTTAAAGTTATAGATCATCCAGTTACTCCAATGTTTGGTAAAAAAGCATGTGAAATGCCCAATCTGGTTATGCGTGTACAAGAAATACATGCAGATAAAAATGTATACGAAGGTCTAGGTTGTGCTAAAAAATTCGCCTGCGATATCGATCTCATACAAAATCCATCGCTTAATATATACCCAGCTCGTAAAATACCACACTCCATCAGAGATGAGGTGAAGAGGCAAATTGACACAATGGTCAAGTTGGGGGTTTTGATAAAGACCTCTTAAGTTACTCCAGCGATCTCGCCGAAGGTTGTGGTTAAGCAAAAAAACAAACTACGCGTTTGCTTGGATCCATCAGAAATAAATAAAAATATTTTCCGAAGACAACATCCATTGAGAACTATTGAATAAATAACGAATCAGAAGCTCAAAGTATTTTCGCTCCTTGATATGAAAAAAGGTTTCTGGCAAATCCCGGTAACCAAGCGAACGAGCGATTATTTGACGATGGCCACACCCTGCGGCAGGTATTCGTAGAAGAGATTGCCGTTTGGACTGGCTTCAGAGCCTGAAGTGTTCCAAAATATGATGTGTCAAATTCTCGATGGCTGCAAGAACACAGAGTGTGATGACGTCCTCATTCACACTGAGACAAAAGAAGAATTAAAACAATTCACAAATGAAGTCATTCAAAAAATCTCGCGCGCTGGTCTCAAAATGAATAAAGATAAATGCATTTATAGGACCAAGCTGTAATGGCAGAAATTCGTTTCCCGGTATTTCGACCAGTACGGAGTTATGTCGTAACTTGCTAGTAACATACTGCATACTTTCGGGCAATAAATATTAATATTCACCAAAATTGGTTACCTCCTCTGCCTCTGTGGTCACTGGTCACCATAAAATCAATTTCGCCATTCTATGAAAATACCCAGAGTGACAATGGCTCTCACAATAGCAAAGTTAGTAGAGACACCTATTCACCAACCCAAGTGCCTGGAAACTAATTTTTTTTAAAGCCGAATTTCATTGGCCGCTCCATAGTGGAGAATCGAGACCCAATCTAATTAGCTAAAACAATTCATAACAGAGACCTCTGAACTCACCACTTCTGAGAGCGGGTAAGAAAAAAATTAATAGCAAGAGAGGCGAAGCCACGCCTCCACACCAGGAAAGTTGTCTCTCCATATTCACCTTACGAATGAAGTGCGCATGTACCAAGCACAACTTGAGTGCACTCGCCATCTGGTGTAGAAGCTTAACTGATAGTATGGAGGGGGAGTGGACAAATGAATTTTGGATGGTCGGTAGATTTAGGGATTAGCGAGCGCAAAACATAGGGCATGCGGGGGACTAAGTCGGTACTTTGTTTATGAACTAATTTTGTTCGTAAACAAAGTTTGCTCGAAAATAACTTTGGTTCGTAAACAAAGTACCGAATTATAAGAGGAGGCTAGGGATATAAAAAGGGCGCGTCGGTTGAGGGAGAGTTGAATTTTACAAGTGCTAAAGGAAGGTTATAATATTTGGAAAGTGGAAATTTTTTTTCTTAAATTTAGTATTTAAAAAAATAAGTTGGCGTGTGCCGTAGTTTTGGCGTGTGCCGTTTAAGATGGCAAGTGCCGAAAAATAAAATTTAAGATTGCTAGTGTCAAAATAGTGATTACATTTTTTTTTGATCACCACGAAAGGATAAAAGTTGAATTTTACAAGTGGCCGAGGACGGTGAAATAGTTTTAAGATTGAAAATAGTTTTAAGATTGAAAATAGTTTTAAGATTTAAAATAGTTTAAATGGCAAGTGCCGTTTAATTTTAAGTTGAAATAGTGATAAGAATAAAAATTAAAATTAAGTAACACTAGTGCATATAAGATAACTTAAAATTAGTGACTAGGGTAAAAGTTAAAAGTGATTAAAACCTAGTACCTAAAATTAACTATATACATAAGAAAGTAGTGACTAGAATAAAATAGTGAAAAGACCTGCCGTTCACCAGCGAAATCTCCCAAATAGTTGAGGCCAAAAGATGTCCTTCCTACAAATATACCTCTATTGGAGGAGAAGAACGCCAGTATAAGTTGACCAGCCGAACGAGAGACGCAGAGTACCTACGGAGGCGACCATAATTTAAGTACCCTATATTAAGATTTTTGTTGCTATAGTGAAACATGCATTTTTTTTTATATATTTACCCACCTTAAAATTACTTACCTTTAAATTTAGATACCTTTAAACTTGTTAAAAATAAATTAAGTGAACTAAAAAAAAAAATAAAAAAAAAAAAATTACCTTAAAATTACTTACCTTTAAATTAAGATACCTTTAAGCTTGTTAAAAATAAATTAAGTGAATTTAAAATTAAATTACTTCAAAATTACTTACCTTTAAATTTAGATACCTACCTTTAAGCTAGTTACAAATAAATTAAGTGAACTCAAATATAAATTACCTTATAACTGCCTACCTTTAAATTTACCTTTAAAACTTAAAATTAAACTACATACTTACTGTGGGCTTATAAGTAAGTTAACACTTCGATGCCCTTAACATAAAATACTACAATAAGACTATCTATAATGAGCTCCCCTTATACAGACTTGTATTTCCTTTCACGATTTACAATATATATATACACCCCAGAATCCTAACGGAGTGAAGAGCGTTTCTCCGAGTTATTTGTGCATTGGTAATTTAGGGACAAAGTTAGCATAAGTTCTCGTTTCAGATCCACACCCGAGGATAGATCTATCATCGTTGGAAGTGGTAACGGCAGTAGCCGAGTTTAACTAACGGGTAAATTACTATAACTAGGGTATACATATATATATATATATAACTCGATTAAAGGTAAAATGAATCAAAAGGGAGTAGCTATATTAAGCTAAATTCAAGTGTTGAGCTATGACCCAAACGGGTAGTGTATTTCCTTTTTTTTTATAAATAGTATTTTGTTTAAGTAAAGAATATGTTTAAATAAATTCATTTTATAATGGTGACTTAAACGTAAATGGTGTGGTGTTCTCAATGGTTGGTGGGACGACCCATATAAGTATGGACTGTGGTCGTCAAAGGTTGGGAGGGCAAGGGATTCGACCATCTGAATCCCCAGCAAGTGTGTGTGGTTGGTTTTCCTTTCCTCTTTCTTTCTCGATCTCTCTTTTTTTTCTATTGCACGATAAAGTTTGTGTGTGTCAAGATGCTAAAAGAACCCCCCGGACTGAAGCAGCTGGAGAATAAATATCGTGCGCATCTCGACCATGGTCCCCAACATCCTGCCATAAACCAAGGCAGCGATACGTACAAAATGGCGCCCGTTTAAAGGCAACATTCAGTACGAAAAAAAAAACGACAATAAAAAACCTCGTCAGGACACTGGTCGCACACGACACATTACAAAGCAAAAAAAAATCCTGGGGCATGTGTTGTCTCCGACGGAATAAAACCAGATGAGAAAAAAGTCAGTGCAATTAGCCGATTAAGAACACCACAAAATAGGACGGAGCTCATGAGAATCTTAGGTATGGCCACTTATTTAAATAAATTTACAAAACATTTTTCTCATATAGGTAACGTATCCGTTGAGACAACTTCTGAAAACTGGTGTCGAATGGCAGTGGACTCAAGAGCAAACGAGCGCATTTAAATCTCTCAAACACGCACTTTCAAATACACCTGTTTTGAGATTCTATGATCCGAATAAAGACGAAACATTGCAAGTAGATGCAAGTTCGCACAGTCTAGGTGCTGCTCTATTACAAGATGATTGCAGAGTGGCGCATGCTTCAAAAGCCATTAGTGAAACGCAAGAGAAATATCCTCAAATAGAGAAGGAAGCACTGGCAATTCAATTTGCATGCTTCAAGTTCAGAGAATACATCTACGGCAAGCAGCTCGTCATCGAAACCGATCATAAGCCACTGGAGGCAATTGCAAAGAAACCACTACACTCGTCACCTCGTCGACTTCAGAGAATCCTACTCGAAGTCATGCAATATTCACCTAAAATTAACGACCGCAAGAGAAAGGAAATAGCAATTGCAGATGCTTTAAGTCGCGATTGCATAAACAATCCGGAACCTGAGGGACACAATGAACTCGAAGTTTGCTCGTTGCTGCAAATCACCGACGAATCAAAAGAAAACTTCATAAAAGAAACAAATAGAGATACAGAGCTTCAAAAACTTAAAGAATGTGTCTTAAAAGATTGGCCAAAAACAATACAAGAAGTACACGAAACGATAAGAGGATACGGAACTTTCGCGATGAATTAGGCACCGAAAACGATTAGGTACCGAAAACGATTTGCTTTTCAAAGGACACAAACTTATAGTTCCTAAAAGTCTTATATCCAGCATACTCAAGAAGCTACACTGTGGACACTTTGGTATCCAGCGAACTCTCAGTCGAGCCAGAGAGCAATTGTTTTGGCTAAACATTACAAACGTTATGTCGTTTGTAATGGTCGAATCTTGCTCTATCTGTCAAAAGCAAATGGCTGCTGTAAAGGAGGCGGTGATAGACACCTCAATCGAGCTGAGCGACCGTGGCGTATGGCCCGTCTTCTCTGGCTCGCATCTTAAGACAGGATGGATAGTCTTTGTCTGCTCTAACAGCGCCACTGCTCGGTGGATGCGCTCGAATTTCAAGAAAATTAAAGAGAAATTTGGTCTGGACCTGATGCTTGTGGAAGAAGGATCTTTCCCGAAATCACACATCGTCCGCGGACTCTTTCCAGCGAGCCTCGAACTCTCAAATGAAAAAGGGCTGGCGACCATTGGGGAGCAAAATGCCAACATCAGCACCAAATCATGGAGTGTGTTACAGCGAGGTAAGGTAGGTGTACTCCTTCAGCTCGTAATCTCAATAGATAACGCTTCCTTGACTGAGCTAAATAAACATATGGGGAAGATCGCATACCGATTCGGCATGATCAGATTGATTCTGAAGAGCACCGATAGAACCTCTAAATCTGCCATTAACCCTATAAATAACGAGCCAGCTAATTTTGTACCACCTATCGGAAATGTGTCTGAAGGTATGGCACTCGTACCTCAATCACGACTAGCTGTGTCACCGGACCAGAAACCACTGTACAACCTATCGGAAATGTGTCTGAAGGTAGTGTACCATTGCAGTTCACTTCGACTAGCTGTGCCACAGGGCCAAAAACCTTTGTACAACCTATCGGAAATGTCTGAAGGTAATATAACAATGCAGTCCACTTCGACAGGACCAGCTCCTACTAGCAGCCTAGGCAGCGCCCCCCCCCCCAAACAACCAGCAAAGGTAGTAAAATGCTACCCCGAGCGGTTCTGGGAGGAGCACTAAGGCAACGGCCACCGCGTCGTCCAATCGTCCCTTCCTGCAAGGAAAGATTACTTTCCCTAGGAGAACCGGCAATTCAGCCGTGAACCATTCCAACCCGGCCAACGCCGCCACTGGGCGGTCAAACCAGGGATGGAAAAAAGATGAGTCAGCCAGGCAGTTAACAACAGGTCGCCCTGGACTAGCAGCATGCCGAAAAGTTAAGGGTCCAACAAAAGCCCAACTACTCAGGCAAGTCAGATCCTTAAAGGAGGATATATGAACACCATCAAGGTGCTTCAGGCGAACCTCCATCACGCTAACGGTGCGTCCGCCACTTTTAGCAAACGGTTCGCCGAGGAAAATATAACCCTAGGCCTCATCCAGGAGGCTTGGGTTATCAGCGGACACATTAAAGGTCTTGGAAATAGGGCAGGTAAGTTAATTTACAAGTGCGGTGAGCAAGTGCCGAGGGCGTTCTGCTTAATCGATATAAATAGCAACTTTCTTCCCATTCCAGAATTCATCAGCAGAGACCTGGTTGCCATACTACTGGAGGCACACACCTAGAGGCACACTACACCTAGAGGCACACACAACATCATATGTGCCTCTGCGTATTTCCCCGGAGACGAAGACAACATCCCTCCACTAGAGGTACAGGCACTCATCCGCTACTGCCTAGGAAACAACTTACACTACGTTATTGGGTGCGATTCCAACGCGCACAATATGATATGGGGTAGTAGCGACAACAATAAAAGAAGTGAGTGTTTGTTAAATTTTATAGTCGGTAACAACGTGGATATTATAAACAATGGTTCCAAACCAACCTTCATAAATTCGATTCGCGAAGAGGTACTTGACCTCACGCTCGCTAGTCCATTTATGGCAAATTTCATTGAAAATTGGCATGTGTCAGATGAGCCTCGCTGTCGGATCACCAACACATTAGGTTCGATCTGCCCGGTCAACGGTCACAGATCACAATTAGATACGATCCTAAGTCGACGGACTGGAATACGTATCGAGGACTTGTCCTCTCAAAAATGGATATGCTAATTTCGTCAATCGAGTCCACGTGGGACTTTGACGAAGCAGCACACCAGCTCAACAAAGTGTTACTAACCTCCTATCAGAGTAGTTGCGTCATTAAAACCAACATAAAGCGACGTAAGGTCCCCTGGTGGAATGACAAACTTGCTGAATATAGGAAGAAGGTTAGGAAACTCTTTAATCGAGCCAAACACACTAAAAGGTGGGACGATTATAGGATCGCTCTCACAGAATACAACTCAGAACTGAGAAGATCAAAGCGTGCTTCGTGGAGTAGGTGCTGCGAAGACATAGTAGATATGCCGGTATCAGCTCGCATCCACAAAGCGCTAGGCAGAGATCATAATTACGGTGTAGGTTTACTAAAGAAACCAAATGGCACCTACACGACGGACCGAGAAGATTCAATCAGAACACTTCTTCAGGTTCACTTCCCAGGTTCGTCTATTCGCGACATAAGCGGTAAATCTAACGATGTGGACCCCAAGGTACATATAGATAGCAGAGTAAACAGCTTATCTGGAAAAATGTTTAGTTCAGATAAGGTTAGATGGGCAATTGGCTCATTCAATCCATTTAAAGCCCCAGGTGGTGAAGGCATATTTCCGGCCCTTATCCAGAGGGTTAGTGATGTCATACTGCCGATGGCTATTGCTTTATTTAGAGCTAGTTATAACTGGGGATACATTCCACTTTCCTGGAGACAGGTCAACGTGATTTTTATCCCCAAAAATGGCAATAGGCCAAGTGAACTGCCTAAATCATACAGACCGATCAGTCTAACATCCTTCTTTCTCAAAACCATGGAAAGACTTATAGATGTTCATATTAGGGAGCAGATAGTAACATCAAGCTCCCTGCACTCAAGTCAATTTGCGTACAGGAAGGGCAAATCCACTGAAGGTGTTCTTCACTGCCTTGTCAAAAAGGTAGAGGAGACTTTCAAGTCAAAGGAAATTGCAATTTGTGTCTTCTGGGACGTTGAGGGTGCCTTCGATAATATCGGATACGACTCGATTGCCAGGGCGATCAGTAATAAAGGTATCGAAGTATCGACGAACCAATGGATCAGAGCCATGTTGGAAAGTCGTAGTATTACCTCCTCCTCTGGAGGCAAATCGGTGTCTGTGACGGCAGCCAAAGGCTGTCCCCAAGGAGAAGTACTCTCTCCCCTCTTGTGGTCACTTGTCATCGAGAACCTACTGGTCAGTCTACATAGACTAGGCTTTAACGCCATTGGTTATGCTGATGACCTAGCGATTATTATTAATGGTAAGCGTAGCGCAACCATTACTGATAGCATGCAAAAAGCGTTGCTACATGTCTCAGAATGGTGTATTAAGGAAGGTCTTTCCATTAACCCATCCTGGTACCTTTTACGCGAAAAAGATTGGTTAACTTTGAACCTATCACCGTAAATAGTACACCCTTGAGTTACTCCAATGAGGTCAAATATCTGGGAGTCATCCTGGATAGGAAACTAAATTGGAACTCACACGTAAATGCCGCCACTGAGCGTGCCACAAGAGCTATGTGGGCTTGTAGACGCCTATACGGCAGAACTTGGGGTCTTAACCCCAGAATGATACACTGGCTATACACCACGATGGTAAGACCCATCATCACGTACGCCTCCATCGTTTGGTGGCCAAAATTACTTGAACGTAATACGGCTAACAGGCTCCAAAAGCTGCAACGTGTTGCCTGTCTGGGAATAACTGGTAAGCTGCTAGATGCGCTATCAAGCTTCAGCTTAAATACACGTATAACTCAAATGACCATATGGATCACCTGAAAATACTCAACTCAATCCAAAATTTGCACATGTTTTACACCATCCCTGACTTAATGGTAAGGGAATATAGTTTCGATAAACTATTTGAGGTAGAAATACTAGACCGTTCTAAATGGGTCTCTGGAGTTCCAGCTGTGGACCCAAAAAGTCTGGTATGGTACACCGACGGATCAAAAATGGAGTCTGGAGTTGGTGCTGGTGTCTTTGGACCCAACACCAGGGTCTCGATACCTATGGGGATGTGCCCCACAGTGTTCCATGCGGAAATCGATGCCATTGAGATCATGCCACTGGACTACCCACTGCTTTAGGCCTTATCAAAGATTAGGAGCAACAGACTCGCCTTAAGCATTGGGAAAGCGCCCCTAGTCTGAGACAGTCTAAACATTGAATAGGCCCTACTCCTATAAGGAGATCCTTACACAGAATAAGGAAAACATTAGATTGCTGGTTGGCTTTCTCACTGGCCACTGCGGTCTGAGATATCATCTCAACAAAATAAATCTTAGTCCAACGTCAGAATGTAGATTCTGCATGGAGGACGAGGAAACCTCAGAACACATACTCTGTGAATGCCCGGCTCTGCATTATTTGATACGACGCCTTCTCCACAGAGAGCTGTTATCACTGGTGGAGCTTCGCAACTCTACCATCAAAGACGTGCTGAGTTTCATTAGGGAAGTCAGTCGCCTTTTGGTGTAAGTCAACCTTGTGACACAAAAGATCTTTCAGGTCGCAGTGTCGGCCCTTGGGCAAGGGTTATATAATAATAAAAAAAAAATCTATCCAAACGTACAACCAGCCAAGCCGAAGGAGTCCCTTATCCTAAAGCGGGTTCCATCATACCACGGTAATAATGTAGCATGTGATATATTTCATATATGTAATATCGATTATTCAGCCGAAGTTATCAAAAAGCTTAAAGTACGGTTTTCCACCTTCTAGTTTTTGAGTCCGATAACGGGCCACAATTCTCAGCAAAGGAGTTTAAACAGTTTGCCGATATCTGGGGGTTCAAACATCAGACGTCAAGTCCATATTATCGTCGTTCTAATGGGCTTGCTGAAAGATACGTGCAGACGGCTAAACAACTACTCAGGAAGTGTCAGTTGGACGGTTCAGACATTTACTTGGCGCTTCTGAATTTTCGGAACACGACCAGATCACCCGAACTTAAATCACCAAGCCAACGCCTAGTTAGCAGGCAGACTCGATGTAACTTACCTGTAGTCAGGAGCGAATAAGCTCCAAAAGTAATTAAAAAGGTCCATGAAGGAATGAACCTGATGCGAAATAAACAAAAAAAAAATGAGTGTGCTTAAGACCACACGACTGAAGTCAAACTTCTTTCGCTCCATCTAATTTAAATTGTGGGCGTGTCAGTGGGCGAATATTCAAAATATTTACACATGAGCATCAATGGCCACTGGAGAGTCTATAATTATAAATTTCAGCTCCCTAGCTCAAACTTTGGTTTTTGCCGTCCGACCTGAAAATCTGACGAGAATGTTATATTTGATATTTCGAACTAATAAACTGCGATTCGTGGACTCAATGACTTTACTCACTTTCGGTAAATTTCATCTGTCGGCAACTGTTCTCCTTTGAATTGGTTTGGATAGATGATGAGTTTAGTATTGCCATCTATTGGGGCGATTCAAGGGTGTTTACCCATTCCACGAACCTTTCCGCCGAACGGTTGTAACAAAAGAGTGTACGTTTGTCTACACTTCGGTATTGCCGGAAGTCTACGTTTGCGCCGGAAGTCCACATTGGTCTACACTTCCGTGTCGCATTCACCAGCTTACTCCCCAAGTCAAGCGTGCGTAAAGAAGTTTTACTTCAATAATTTCTCGTTTTTCCAAAATTGAATTTTTGTTATAATGTTGAAATGAAAATGTATAATATTATACAAGGAATTTGTTTACTTTTGCTATAAAAATCAAAACAAAGAATTATTAGGAATTAGAAAAAAAGGTGTGAGCCACGCTGCACTCACGGTATAGTTCATGTGTAAACATGTAGGCACAGTTGCGCGTTAGCTACCTAATTTGTTATCTAGCTAGCGCCGTAACTAAGGAACTAACGTAGTTAAATTAGCTACGCTAAAAATGCAATCGATTTGGTGGTTAGCTATCATAATGACAACTAATTTTTGCTATTAGCTATTAGTTGCAGGTTGTGTAACTAACCTCGTTAGGTTGCCAAAGTTAGTTGCGGATGACAACTAAAAGTTGGTTAGTTTTTAGCTGTAGCTTTTTAGCTGCCTAGGTAATAACTAATAACTAAATCAAAATCAAATTATTTTGCTATAATGGTGATAATTTATTGGGATTTATTATGCATATTGCGTTTCAAATAAAAATTGATTGAATGTCCCTTTAATTTTACATCAGGTTATTTTACAAAGAGGTCCTTGGAGCCACAATAATTAAACACGAAAAAGGATATTTTCTCAAAATTTCTTTAGAAACGGCACGGTATATATGAGTTCAATGATATTTGAATGAGGGGTGCTAGGAACAACATACATTTTGGTAAAATATCCTTTTTCGACTATTAAGGACCTTTTTTGTTGTTGCAAGGACCTCTTAGTCAAATAACATTGAGCAGGGATATACCGTGCTGATTCTAATGACATTTTGGAAAAATATTCTGTTTTTGACTATTAAGGACCTTTTTTGTTGTTGCAAGGACCTTTTAGTCAAATAACATTGAACACAGATATACCGTGTGGATTCTAACGGCGTTTTGGAATAATATCCTTTCTCCGACTTTTAAGGACCTTTTTTGTTGTTGCAAGGACCTCTTAGTGAAATAACATTGAACACAGATATACCATGTGGATTTTAACGGCATTTTGGAAAAATATCCTTTCTTCGACTTTGAAGGACCTTTTTTGTTGTTGCAAGGACCTTTCAATTATTCAAAACAAATCTACTTCCACACAACTTCCCGGTGTTTTGTAAGAACATAATAATCTCTAAAATTGAACATAATTAAAACTGGAAAATGTATAACGAAATAACAAATCTACTTCGGACATTTTTTCACAAAGTGCCATCACTGATTAGTAGAACAAAGTTCCATCACTGAAGTCTACGTTTGTCTACACTTCCGTTACACCGTAAGGTATACACTTCGTTGCCCCAGAAGTCTACATTGGTCTACACTTCCGCCACGAAGGAAGTCTACATTGGTCTACACTTCCGTGTCGCATTCACCAACTTACTTCCCAAGTCAAGCGTGCGTAAAGAAGTTTTACTTCAAAACATTCGCTGATAAATCAAAAAACGTTCTTCCCAGTTTCAACCGGACGACCAAGTGCGAGTTCAATTAGAGCACCGAAGATGGGCATCAGGTAAATTTATAATAAGTTTTTCCCAACCGAGATCATTTATAGTAAGAACCGATGATGGAGGAGTTAAACGTCAAAACACGATTCATCTGCAACACAAAAAAGCAAATATAATTCCTGAGCTAGCCGTTGTACCACAAGATGATTACAATAATTCAGAAATCTACGATAAACTTCCAACATCCTCACATGATAACCAAGAATCCGACATCACACCAATAACCAACATCCCAAGCACCTGATGGAAAACAAAAGCACTAAGCAGCTTGCCACAAGAAAATCCACCATACCATCATCATACAGCAACAATGGTTCTACATTCTGGCAAGACTTTGAGAACGCAATAGAATGAACATTTTGAATTTATTATAACTTGTAATAATTATCTTTGAATTTCATATTTTCTACATCTAAATTTTAAATTTTAAATTTTAATTTTGTTCTCGAAAAAATGGGAGATGTAGTGAACTATCGTTGACACTATTACTAGTATGAACTATGTATATACACTCGTCGTTATATATGACACTCCACCGCTCAAACTCGGTAGAACATTTTCTGCCGTTTCTTCCCGCAGAACGCAGTACCCTTGCCAACAAAACCGGTATTATATCTCTAGAAATAGTCTCGTAGGCGTTGGCCCAGTATTCTTCTTAACAATTGAAGGGTTGCAAATCTAAAGGGTCTAAGTGGCAAAAAATAAAAATTTCATATTTTTACGAAAATACGATCTTAGTGCCAAGCCTAATAATATCCAAATGGATCCAAGTGCCTGTTTCTTTTAAAAGTTTACCCACATACAAATAAAGTTGTAACGGGGTCTATGTGCTAACCAAATTTCGGTCAAAAGGGTCTGTGCTCGTGTATGTGCGGAGCGTTATTACGTACGTTGGTGGCTGTTATTGCTGCATGGTGTTATTGTTTGTGCAGTAAGTTGATTAAATTAAGCGGTCAGAAATGGACAGATTACATGTGCCTATGGAATGAGTCATATGCGGGTAGAGGTGGTAACGAGGTCGGATCTTCCATATTCAAGGTACTTAACATGATGTCATCTAAAACTTTAAAAAAACATGCAGTTATTTGGGGTGATAACTGCATAGGACAGAACAAGAACAGAATGGTTCGTTTTGCCTTGATCTATTTTGTTGCTAATGGCATCTATGATGTTATTGATCATAAATACTTGGTCAGTGGCCACTTCTTCATGTCCTGCGATCGAGATTTCGCTCAAATTGAAAAAAGGAAGAAAGTAGTTAAATGTTTTGAACCAAAGGATGTAGAAAAAATGATACGAGAATCTTGTCATAGAAATCCATTTGAAGTGATCAATTTGGACCAAAATGATTTTAAAGACCTGAATAAGGCTTCTACGGATTTCTTAAATACTACAAAGTTAAAAATATCAACTATTTCTTGGATCCGCATAAAAAAAGATAAGTTAAATCGTGTTGATTTAATGGAATCGCACAATGACTTAGAACCGTGGGATAGTGTCAACATTTTCAAAAAAGGCAAGTCTCCAAACCAATTAAAAAACTACACTTTACTAGCGTTAGAAGCTCGAAATAATATTTCAAAAGAAAAATTGAAAGATTTGAAGGACATGCTACCATACATTCCCACCGAAAATAAAGCATTCTACGAACATTTAGTTAATCAAACCGAAGCTTGAAAACGTTTTTAATATCTTTTATAAAGGCACTTAGCCCATTTTTAATATCGCTTTATAAGGCACTTAAAACATTCATAAATATTGAATTATGAGTAGTATTATTTTCTTGGATTCCAATTGTTTTAGTTTTTTTTTCGAGTTCCCATAGTAAACGATATGTATTTAATGTATTTCAATAAAAATAAATTTTTTGTAATGGAATTGTTAATTTTATTGCGTTTTTTTGTTATATATCTCGAAATAATAAAATTGGCACTTAGACCCTTTAGACTTACAACCATTCAAATCTCTAAGGAATCGCTTTTTTGAGGCGTTTTGACATTTTTTTTTTAAATTAAAGAATAATACTTAATATACCGATATTAAATTTGTTATCCCTTCCTGCTGACTGCTATTTACCTAAATATAACAAAACGTAATCAATTTCCTAATATCTCTTCCAATTTAGGGCCACACATTCAATTCCAAGAAAATACCTTTCTGTGTAGAAAAGCTTACACTTCGTCGAATTCTGTTTAATGAGTTTTCGAAACACCGTTTTCCGGACTAAAACAGACCATGTGAAAAAACCCATATTATTCCTCATGATCCTTATCTCATTTCTTTATAACTTTTTGGATTACTCCCACAGCAGCTACAATAGTCTTCTAGACTGAACGTGTCAGAAACAGACATTTAATTGCTTTTCAATAGTCCGCATCTTCATCACCTTCAGAAGTTGGCACAGTAAAAGTTTTCCACCGTTCTTCACCCGCAAAACAGACATGAATGGAATCTAAAATAAGCAGATAAAACTTCAGCATAATGAGGATGAAATATACATCTTTGCCTATCCAACAGGTAAGGATATTTTATGGCTTCTTCGCCTCTAATTTGCAAACATAAACTAGTAATCCAGCATTAACAAAAACAAAGATCTCACTAACCAGCATTTCATTAGTTTAGCGTGTTTGTATTTATGTCGTCCTTGACAGGGGAGAACAACTCCGCTGATTTCGATAATGATACGCTTTTGTGCTTTTGTACTTAAACGTTCATGGTGTTTGCCAAGGACACGTGACTGAAGTGATTTGTTCCAGTTTTTCCTTTCTTTATTCATGGAGACGTGACATTAAAAGAAATGTTTGCGACTGCTTTTGCAATAATGTTCATCTCACTGGGCATGGGCAAAGTGAAAAGAAAAAATTTAAATTAAATATGTCACTTCAAATAGAATGAATAGAATAATACATGGGTTATTGGTACAACACAGGTACTCGTAGTTGGATAAGTTGCAGAACTGGAGCAGAACAACTTTTGAATTGAAGGGGAATTATTGTAAATGTGAAATGGGAAAACAGAATTGACCGACGAACAATATTTTTTTATTTTATTTTTTTCTATGTCTAGGAGCTGTTCTATTAATTTCATATCTCTTGAACTTTTTTCTATACGCCAGTGAGGGAATCGATAAAGTTTTTTTTTTACAACGGACGAGGCATCATTTGTATAATTCACAAATTGAAAAAGTTTAACTGAATGAGGGGATAACCATCACAAAATCATCATAACCGCAAGATTGTAAAAGTTAGAACTGATCACTTAATTATCTGTTATACATGCGTCTGAAAAGTTTTTGCCATCGGATTGTGGTTAAATATGTAATAATCTGGAATTCTTCGACAAAACTACGAGTATAAGAAGGACTTTGGAGTCATGTTTTTATTGATAATTTCATTGACTATACGAGTAAAATTCTAATATGCTTCATAATTAAACATTAATCCAACACACATTTGTAAGAAAATACATTGAACACTTTGGAGTGGATATAGGTTGTTGCAATTTAAATGGGTGGAGGAGAGAAACTGTTCAACGAATTTTATTGCGGAAAAAAACTGAATTAAACTGCGAGTAAATTTGCAGATGTCGTCGATTAGGTATGCGAGGAAAGAAATGTCAAAAGTATATTTGTCGGTGCAATATAGGAAAAGTGTAACTAATAGTCTGTTGGGAAGCACCCATACTCGCTCGTTCAGCTGGGGTGGGCTCGCAGCCAAATAAAATAGTGAAAAGGGGTAAAATTGGCGCCACACATTCTTGATGAGAAATGAATTGTGAAATTTTGGATAAAAGAATGAAATGCTGAAAATTATGATTGATGTAAAATTAAAAAAAAAAAACTTATTGTTATCCAAACGTTATAGAGCTCCGTAGAGCAACGCTTGATTTATTGCGAATGAATTTTAATTTACGGTACAAAAGACCAGAAAGGTCGTCGTTTGAAAATAACCGCAATAGCTACTCGTATTTCCCGAACTGTTAAAAGAGAAAAAAGATGAAGGGTGACGTGCCCCTTGTTCTCTGAAAATTTGCAGAACAAAAACCTGCCGTGTTTT
The DNA here is from genome assembly GCA_949715645.1 of Portevinia maculata. Lineage (NCBI taxonomy): Eukaryota > Metazoa > Arthropoda > Insecta > Diptera > Syrphidae > Portevinia > Portevinia maculata. Next base: position 301,765,661 of record OX454525.1, read on the forward strand.
CAAAGACACATAGCAAAAACGCATTTCTTCAAAAAACCAAGGTGGTAAGACACTATACTTATCTTTGTCCCTGCTCCTCCGAAACTCCTATCTGGTCGCTAAGGGATCCAGCCCCTTGTCCTGCCTTTATATTGTCTTCTTCTACCTTCTCCTGTGGTAGCTTATCCACTTCGGGGGATCTTCGTCTGTGATGGACCGATATCTCTCTCACTCATACCCCCCAAACCTATGAAGTTTTCGAGGAGAAAAAACTCAGTAGGAAATCTTTGGTGATTTCGCACAGCCTTGCCAACTCACCACTTACTTCATCAACTAAAATCTTGAAAAAAGCTATGCCTTTCCAAAATCATGCATTGGAAGTGAGTTCGTACTGGCACTTGTTCTAAAATTCCAATCACTTTAAAAAATTCAGCATCAATGTCATTACCACTACGCTTCTAGGGGAATGACCTTTTCCAGACCTGTGCTTAGGTATTGCCAAGGAAGTGTGGGTAATGGCATTTGTTTTGAAATTACTTATCAAACTTGTACGTCGCTGACGCTACCAATTCGCTTTTCGTAAGGGGGATAGTAATGCCTGAATATTCAACTTCTTGGGAACCCCTGAAAGAAGCCCTGCAAAAGTAAGCGAGATGGCAAGCGCTTGCTTGCCTTTAGGGGTTATATTTGTATGGGATACTGACATACGTGCTGGCTCAGTAGTTAGTTCGTTATACTAGTAAACTAGGCATCCCAGGTTCAAATCACTCTAGTACCATCTAAAATTGGTTAATCCTTTCATTCTAAGAAGCTTCAGACAAAAATTTTGTGTGCTTTTTATAGGAAGGGCTGCAATTACAACTTCCCGGCACCCCTGATAGAAGGCCTGCAAAAGGAAGCGATGTGGTAAGCGCTTGCATCCTATGACATCCCCTTGTTAAAATTAGGCTAGAGGTATGGCCTAAAGGGAGCGATGTTTAATGTGTGAATTCCCTACTGGGAAGTTCAGCAATTACTACTCGCGACTCTATTTCAATCTGTTGAACTCTCGAGCAGATTTGGTTGAAAGGGAATCTGGAAAGCGTTCTTCTTCTTCTTAAATTATTTGTACACGTTGGGCCTTGGCCATTAATGTCTTCGTATAGTTTTGATGTTCTTCGATGTTTGTTCTTTAGTATTTTGTTTTGTTAGTTCATCATTGTGTTGTTTAAGGTGTCAACCTCTCCCAACTCTCCATCTGGTCGAACCCCTCAGAACTCATGGAAACAAGTGATGTGAATGGAACCAATCAGAGGTGGACAGCTAACCAATCTCCCAGTAGGACGACGGTAAAATGGACAGAACGGGCGAAAAAGTGGATCCGATGGAAGTCGAAGGGTTCGGAAGAAACAATTCGATACTCCTCCAAAACATCCAGCCAAACATCAAGTGTTTATTGCCCTGACGTTTTATTCTCGCTTATGGTGACCCCATCGTAAGACAAAAATTAATTGAGGCACTTGGAGTCCGTCACTTTTCATACAAGAAAATAATGAAAGACTGTAATTATTATCAAGGGACTTAGTATGCCTCTCTGGTAAACGGAGGCGAATCAAGTTTTGTAGCTATGGATAGCCTACAGTTTTTGATCGAGTATGACATAGAGCTCTTTTAAGTAAACTTAATTCTTAACTTATTGAATCTACTTTAAGTTTGGATGCAGATTTTTATACTAGGAATATCAATGTGCACGTCGATGGAGTGTCTTTAAACTACTGTATTAAAATTATAAAACCAATTTTGTTTGTTATCCACATTAATGATCGTCTGCAGTAGACAAATAACGTAATTTATAGTTTTGTCTTCGTTCTCGAACGACAAGCTTGTAAATTGAAACACCGTCCATCGTCATCTCTCTTCACTAATATCTGAATAAAATACGCATATGGGGTAGAGCCAATCTGGTAGATAACATTCAGCGTTATCTGAAAACTATTTCTCAAAAGAATACTTTGACTATTCCTCAGACTTAACTTAGACTATTAATCGTAAAGGGACCATGCATTTTCCTGGTGCTACGGTGACCTCAGGCGTAATGTGGCACGCTGCTTCCGTAAAATTGAGTGACCATTTCAAAGCAACAATGTCATTTACCCAGAAACAGCTTCTCCTCTTTTTTAAAGAAGAAGTTAGACCTGGGATTGAGTTATGCTATCACATTTGGAGTTCGACTTTCAAGAAGGAATAGTAAATGAATAATTTGTTCATGCTTCTAGGCATGCGGCTTATGCTCAACATCTGACCTAATTAAAAAGACACATCTTCCCGGAAGAATATAATTTAAAATAATTTTAGAGTAAAGCAATACGTATCTGAAAGCATTTCACAGTGCTTTAGTTCAGCATTATATTGGTTCTTCTTTCCCGAGAGATGCAATCAGAAATAAAAGTACGTTCTATGCACAGTTGAACATTTTAGTACGACTGCAATAACTTTATCCTTAGTACGATATTATTTTTACATCATCTGTAAATTGAGATTTGAAATTAATCAATTTGATACTCTTAGCCTTAGGGCCAAAACTCCACAGCAAGAAAGCATTTACTTTATCGCTTCCACAAAAAACAAGGTAATGTTTCTATTTTACTAATTCAAATAATTTGTTTGAGTTTTAAAGGATTTATACTTAGTTGTGTACTGAATTTAGTGCATCTTTCATCTTTGATCAACGACTGGTGTAAATTGTGAAATTCTCCATATTCCAGTCTTTTTTATAAATTGCATTCACTTCACAGCCCTTTTTAATGTATTTGTACTTCAAAAAGTTATTTTCTAACAAAAATTGTTCTTCACATAGCGGCAACGACATGATAAAACTTTCCCAAATCACAGCACATCAAAACGCGACTACTTAGACGTACTTCTTGCAAATAAATGTTTCTTTTCCACTTCATAGGACTATCTACATAAATAAATTAGATAACTTCGAATGAGTAAAACTTGCTGGCACCGAAACCACTCCGTTCGCGCGAGTAAGCCCGAGTTGTATTCGCTTACATTCGCTCGATTCGCGCGAGTAAAATTTGCTTGCACCGGAACCGCAGCCTTAATCTCAACGGAAGGCGCGATTATTATAATTTAGCAAAAACAAAAATGGGTTTGATCTTCATAATTAATTGTTGGATGTGCTAAGCTTAAGACAAAAAAAGATGGCAAGTATCCCAAGGGTATACATTTTGTCTTCAGTTTAATAAAATCTCAATAAAGAAAAAAGGACTAAGCAGGTGACATGCATAATTAATACAATCCCTTGGTGGTTAACTTCGAACAGTCGAATAACTCAGCGCCCATGGCGAAATGATAAAGACAACCTTTTTGACCACAATTTCCGCACATTCTCTCTTCAACCCAAATTTGGTTTTAACACTTGAAATGTATCCCTATCACGTCGTTATTTGAAGGAAAAGAACTTCATCCTTTTGTCGGTGGGAATTCTGCCTAGGAGCTTGGGAGCAATGAGGAGTCTTTGGCTTAATCCCGAAACTTTACCTCGGGGACACTGCCAAAGTTTCCCAACAAAATTTCCATTGGACATGACAAAGTGGTTGGCAAACATGCGTTCTGTTATTACACATTCAACTGACATGGGTAGCATCAAACTCAGCCCTGGGGAGAGTAAAGAAAACCGAAAGATCGAATTTAAATTTATTAATTTGTTGGAGCACTTTCTATGTTTAGGTAATGAGGATAAAATTACAAAACTAGTTGGAGGTCTAGGGGTTGAATCTTATCCTATCGAGGTACTCACAGTCCAGTGACCTAAATAAGAAAAAATAAGGCGGTTTTGGCGGGGGGGGGGGGGGGTTTCCCACTCCATTTATTATAGCCCATCGAAGTGGGTGACCTCAAATTTGGAGTTGTAAACAAAAAAAACAAATGAAAGTCGAATAAGCAGCGCATATAAGTCTTATGCACAATGGTTCCATTTTTATACCCTATTCTAAGGGTACCTATATTAATTTTGACGCATAGTTTGTAACATACCTTAATATTGCCCGTAGACCCCTAAAAGTTACTATATTTATGATCAGCATCGATAGTAATGTCGATCTAGCCATATCCGTCCGTCAGTCCGTCCGTCCGTTGGGAAAAATTAGGCCTTTAAACTAGAACTAGAGAGCTGAAATTTTAACCATATACTCTCTAGGGTCCCGAAATAATCAAGTTTACGAATTTTTGAAATCCGCCCACAGACACGCCCACAAACTCAAAAAAACAAAATTTTGGAAAAAATCGAATTTTGAGCTAGAAAGCTGAAATTTGTTATATATGTTCTATGACTCCTAAAACTGCTCGGGATAAAAAATTTTCAAAATCCGCCCCTGACACGCCCACAAATAAATAAAACAATTTTTTTGAAAATCCAAAGTTTGAGCTAGGGAGCTGAAATTTATAATATATACTCTCTAGGGGCCCTTTATGCTCATGTGTTAATTTTTTTTTAAATCCGGCTACTGACATGCCCACAATTAAATAAAACAATTTTATTGAAACACCCAAGTTTGAGCTAGAGAGCGTTTTTTTTGATAAAATCCTTTAAATGTTATATAACCAAATATGTGGAGCGTTCTTAACAATTCAACCATACTTAGACTTTTGTCACACCCACTTATGAGGGATAGGAATAAGAATAGGGTATCCAACAGTTCGCCCAAGCGGACTGTAGCCCGTCCCTATGTTTTTACTTAAAATTAATTTTTCTCAAAATGTTTACTCAATACATTTTTTTTATAAAATATTAAGTTGAAAAATGTCATAAAAATTTTGTAATTTGTATGTACAATCAACAGGATGTGTTTTATTTCGTATTCATAATTGTGTTTACAAAAGTACTGTTTACCATTTAGAGATGTGATCTTAGCTTATACAGGGTGCCGCACCATTTGTGCTACAATAAGAAATTCAAATAACATTTCTTTTAATCAATGTATTTATTTTTTTTCATTGTATAGAAAATAAAATTTTATTTTTCTATATCTAGTTATATCCACGCATATGTGATACCTGATCAGAAAATTATTCATTGCGGCCTGAAGGGTTCAAGTCGGCATCGCCTCAATTATTTTTTAATGGACTGTTTTAATTCAGTCAAATTCCTTGATTTTGTTTTCTACACCTTTTGCTTGACATAACCCCATAAAAAAAAGTCTGGTGCAGTCAGGGCAGGTGACCTTGGGGCCAGCGGAAAGTGGAGTTTCAGGATATTAATTGGATTGGGAGTTTTCGTTGGAGCTGCGCCATAACCCTTCTGGCCAGAGCAACAACAAGTCAGAATTGACAGGCGATACTGAGAGCTGCTTCAAATTCAAGTCTTTCCATAAGTAAAATCAAGGCAGAAACTGGAGTTGAAGCTAGTAGATCAAGTGACAGCAGTTCTCTCATATTAAACACAAAAAAAATGAAAAAGAAACCACCATTGAACGCAGCATGAGAAAATCAGCGACTTGATTTTGCAATAACTCACATCAGGTGGAGTCTAGAGTGGCATACCATTGTCTTTTCAAATAAAAAAATGTTTAATTTGGATAGACCTGATGGATATAATTATTATTTCCATGATTTGAGGAAGAATGAAATAACCATGGATAGAAGACACAGGAAAGGAGATGGAGTAATGGTATGGGGGAGCAGTTAGCTTTTACGGGATTGCAAACCTTGCTTTTCAAAGCTCAAGAATGACCGCAGTCACCTACAAATCTATACTGGAAAGAGCGTGATACAGCGTTATATCAGCTAGTAGGTACATATTATTAAAAACTATTGCTATAATCTTAACAAAACCCAAATTAATTTATTCGAAAAAAAATTGTGTTGTTTTATTACCTTTCAAGCATCTATCAGGTAGATATAGATACTGTTCGTAAACAGGTGGAACAAAAAAGGACTAATTTTTGGGAAATTTATTGGGAAAAGCATCATACATACCTATTATCAATTTTTTTTCTACAGCATAAACATAATAGCTGTGTTTTATTATCCATGCGGACCTGGATCTGGATCAATTTAATACGTAAAACAAAAACAACACAGGATCTTGCTATTTATCGGAATCATTAATCGTGATCCAAAATGTAATTACAAAACTCACTACCTGTTTTTTCGTGGCGTTGCTTATTTAAATTATAGGAAATTATAGGAACACAATAATATTGCCAGACCAAAATATGAAACACTATTAATAACACAAAAAATCAATTAGCATATTTTCATATTTGAATAATTTACCACTGCGACTTTTGAGACGTTTTGCTTCGTAATATAATACACAAAAATTAATGGAAATATTAGCAGTACAATACTGTTAATATGTTGCATAGTTTCTGAAAAAAAAATATTGAGTGCAAAATGTATGTTGATTTGTATTCAAATGGCAACACCCCCGACACAACAAGCGATCATATTGTGACGTCACATTGTACCCTATATTTGCAATATGGCTGAGTGCCAATCGAAACTTGAAATACCTGGTATCGTCTGTTATGTGTTAAAAACAACTGTTGCCACAACTTGCCACTGATGATCCAGATCGTTTTATTATCAGATCGGATCCGTATCAAGATCATTGGGATAATAAAACGCGGCTAATATAACCTTCTTTCATATTGCATTTGGTTTTTTCCCATGTTATCGAAGGATTTAAAAAAATTCGAAAAATAAAATCAAGAAACTACCTGTTCGTAAATACGTGGATCGGAGTGGTATAAGAATTAACAAAAATCAATTATGTATGTAACAAAAAAATGTATGTAACAAATAACGAAACATTGAATAAAACACGTTTTGCTTTTAGTTACACAGGAATCGTATTTAAGTACGTGATGAGGAGATTTTCATCGAAACTACAGCGCTCTAGAAATTTTATCTAGAGATTTTGTATTATATTTGAAATCAATTCAACAATCTAAAGTGGAATGATGATATAGTAAATTAAGCCTATTTTTCAATAGTTTGGTCTGAGATACTTAAAATTTTGTAATATGACATTTTGACCAGTTGCCACATACGACATACCTGACATCCATAAAGCAGACTATCCTGAAAAATTACTTTATAAATGAACATTATATTATTGTCTGAAAGTAGTGATTTCCTATTTATATAAGGGTATAGCATTTTTGTTGCAGTAACAACCTTTTTAAGTGTCTTATTGATAAGACCATAAGGTTTTGTATATAGATATATTCCCAAATATCGAACAGATTGCTCCCAATTTATAAATGTTTCGTTTAGTTGCAACTGAATTCTAGAAATAAAACAGTAATTTCGTTTTCGCGTGAAAAAGATGGCCTGCGATTTTCCTCGATAAGTTGAGATTCCTCATGAGAAGAAAATACCGCAGTATCATCTGCAAATATTGCAGAATGTCATTCAGGCAACTTGGGAAAGTCTGATGTATACAGATTGTACAAAACTGTGTTAAGAACTGAGCCTTGTGGCACACCAGGTAGAAAATATATTAAATCAGAGACTTACCTATTGACGTGAACTTTAAAACAATGACGAAAGAGTGATCTGATTAAGATATTATGTGGAAACTAAAAAAACTGACAACATTGATATATATTGCCTATTGCCCATCGGTTGCTTCAGTATCTACACATTACACTGATAGAAAACCGGCTGAATATGTTTAAAATGAACACAGTGAGGTGCATGTGCAAGTTGAGAAATATCACAGTACATATTCCATTATATTTATTATCTATTATAGCAGACCCGCTGAAAAATATGCATGCATATATTCTTTTCCAACCCTATTCATCACTTCTCAATTTTGTTTTATTTGTTGATGTTATATTCATAAAACGCTGGGATATTGATCGTGTGGAACTCCTGGGTCGCACTCACGACTCACCCCACTTATTTTTATATGATAATACAAACCCACACCACCGTAATTGCCCCAAATGAGTACTGAAAAGAAAAAGTTGGCGATGTCAGTGACATGATAGGAATACTCATACCATCGCTCTTCAGGACTGCACGGTCTCTGGATAATTCTATACAATTACTGATTCTGCTCCAGGGTCGAATACCATAGTTAGAAATTATAATGATTAGCACGTCCCTTCAGTGTGCTAATAATCCACTCCACGACCAATAATAATCCCTTATTTTGACTCCATCGTACGAGTATCTTTAAAAAATACGCTCCAGACCAAAGGAAAGCAACAAATATTCAAAACTTCCTTCACTGCTATATGACGTTATCACATTTACATTCATAACCCACCAGATCTCATTGTCAGTAGTAGATTTAAGAAAAAAAATCCAATTATACACAATCCTGAGAATTCTGTTGTCATTGGTATATCCATCATTCTATCCAGAGAATATCATGTGGCTTAAGGAACCTGTCAAAGCAAAACTAAGAATAATGGATCGAAGCCATCAAATCAAATGGGACATTCCTATCCACTTCTGGCTCTGGAAGGAAATAAGAGTTCTTAGCCATTGAACGGTGCGGCCTGCACAAAGACGACGCCACGATGTTTTCCGTGTCAACGCAAGTATTGAACACCAATCATTGTAATGACATTTTTGACATGACACGTCTTCTGTGAAATCCTTCATTATATCGTCCCTTCGTTGTGGAAATACGATGTCATAAGGCACTGTCACAACAATGAAGACTGATGCTTTCGTTTTCTACTCCATTCTCCTTTTGTTCTTTTCTCGTGTAAGCGTTTCGGTTACCTCTATTTCCTCGTAATTGGTGGAGACCTACTTAAATACGCACAGCACGGAGGTTGCCGCCTTTGCACACTTTATCATTACTTTCATGGGTTTATAAGTTTTCGTTTGGTTTTGAAAATATATATTTAAGGGGGTAACATATGACAACTGGTCGACATTGCGTTTTATATTACTGGGACAATGTTAGGGTGGCAACTATTGGGCCTTAAAATATTGTCTTTAATTTATGAGGATGGTATAGTAAAATATTTCATAGTCGTAAATTGACCGTGAACGTTTAGAGAAAACGAGAATGAGAAGAACAAAGGCCCACTGCATTGTCTTTTTTTGTCATTTTACCATCATTTCTGTCATTTATCCTCAGGGTAGAGGAAGGTATTGTACCTTCGTCCGTTTGTACCTTGGCCCGAGTGCCACCTCTCAGCAAAATACTTAGCATACAAGAAACTGTTCTTCTATGAAATGCTCCTCTTTCGTTCATTTCTTTCAGGGTTAAGCTTAAAGATAGTTAGGTACCCACAGTTTTCGCAAAAAGTTAAGCTGCTGCTTTCTACCTATTTAAATTATATCTAAAGTTTGTTTATTTGTTTGTTTGTTTATTTATTTTATTTACTATTGTGTTAACACGTAGATACAAAATCCATTAATTGCGTAACAGTTATAAAAGATTAATTTCGAAAGTACATAATTTCAAATTAAAACAAGGATTTAGAACAAAATTAAAACTACATATTTATAAAAAGTTGAACAAAAAAGGGGGAAAAAAAAGAAAAAAAAAGAATGAAATGAAATGAAAACAAAAACCCTAAAAATCCTTAAACAAGTTTGGAATTGCATATGTACAAAAGTATTCTTTCAATTTTCTCCGGAAGTAGCTGAAGCCTGATGATCTCCTAATGTTAACCGGAAGCGTATTCCACAGTCGAATGGCGTACACAAAAAATTGTTTTTTCGTTGTAAAATTAGAATTCTGGTTCTAGCTGAAGAAGCAAATTGTAATCTTTGGAACAGATAATCTGGCGCCTGGCTGTCTTTCAGATTAAACAGGAAAGTCGATGTTCTGTGATCCATATAACGTTGCAGGTCCATTCCCAGAAATTCTTTCACACGGCTGGAAATGTGTTCTCTTCTACTTAAATTATAGACGAATCGCACTGAACTATTTAAGGCGACCTTAAACTTATGGAAACTGTGGCTGTCTAAATCACAGAAAACTGGATGGGCGTAAAAAAGGGTAGGTAACAGAAGTGACTGCATTAACATGGCTTTAATATTGAGGGGCAGACAATTTCCCGCTTGATAAAGAGCTCGCAGCGAGCCGTAAATTTTACCAACTGTTTTTGTGATGTGGTCCTCCCACGTAAGAGTTTGATTAAATGTTACTCCCAGATTTTTGACGCTGGAGACGTAAATTAAGGGTGAGCCATCAATTACAATTTGGGGTATGGTTAGGGTATCCATACGTGATCGGGCTATAACGATTGCCTGTTTTTGTTGGAATTAAGCGTTAATTTGTTTCTGCGGGACGATAAAACAATAGAATTCAGATCCTCATTGAATCGTTCCATTGCATCTTCCACCAGTTCAAAATGGTAGCTTAAATGCAGCTGCACGTCATCTGCATACATTTGGATCTTGCAGTGCTTCAGAACTGATCTAATATCATTGTTGAACAGTGTTAACAACAGCGGACCCATTATTGACCCTTGTGGGACACCAGCTTTGGTTTCAAGGAAAGCAGATAGTGTTTCGTTGATATACACAGCGGCCTTTAAGGTAGCTTTCCATAAGTTTAAGTGCCGTTGAGTTAACGTGAAAGAAGTATTTTAATTTATGCAACAGTATTTCGTGGGATACTGTATCGAAAGCTTTCGAGAAATCTAATAATACCAGTGATGTTACATTGTCCTTGTCCATTTCAACACGAAAGTTTTCAACTAAATTCACAAGTGCAGTAGTACAGCTATAATGCGGTCTAAAGCCGGACTGGTGTGGTGAGAGAAGACAGGTCTCGTTAAGGTATGCATTTACTTGTTGACTTAAAAGCTTTTCGAAGGCTTTTGAAATAAAAGGTAGAATTGAAATTGGACGAAAATTGGATGCTGCATTGCGATTTGCTGAGTTCTTAGAAATAGGAATAATCTTAGAGGATTTCCAGGATTTGGGGTAGGTGGAATAGGTAGACACACAAAAATATACGTAAGTTCTGGCAGTACTTCATGGATTATTAATTTAAGGAATCGCGGATGCATGCCATCCAGACCAATAGCATTCGACTTGATAGCGTTAACGGCGCTAAGTACATCGCATTCGTACACTCTATGAAAGGAGAAATTTCCCGACATAATAGAATTGTTTGGTATTCATAAATATTGAGCTTCGCTATCATTGCATTGTGCATTTGAGGCTGCGGCGAATTCGGCGTTTAAGTAATCTGGACTGACTTCACTTACACAAGCAGAAGTTCTTTGTTTACCAATACCTAACTCCTTAACAAACCTCCACGTTTTGGTTCAGTTGAAATCTGGATTGAACTTCGAAAGGAGAGAATTCATTTTCGCCCTTCTTATTTCTTATTTTACATTGTTCCTTGCAATTTTGAAAGCATTGAAAAGTTCACGAATTTTGAACCTTTTCCATCTTTTATACGCCTTGTTTCTTAGTTTTAGAAGGTGTTCAATTCTCATACTGAACCACACACAATTTTTATTTCGAGGGGTGAACGTTTTTAAAGGAACATGGGACTCAAAAAGATTATTAATTTGCAATGTAAAGAAATCTATCTGTTCATCAGTGGACGCCATCTGATGAAGTCTCTCGAACTCAATACTAAAAATATCAAGCAACAAGGAGTCGTTATCAACAGCCCTAAAGTCCCTAAGTTATTTTTTTGACAATGGAAAAACGCTTAATGGAATTTTAGGTCCAACGTACAACCTGAGGAATGCAACACAAAGCTACAAGTGTACAAGTCTACAATCACTTGTAGGATTATATTATTCTGACAAGTGTATATTATTTCTGTAGCACTTTTTTACTCAGCTTACAAGTGTCCGTTTGAAAAGATGTAATCAGCGCGATTCTGAATTCAAATTGGATTTCACATAAAAAATGTATTGGGAGAACATCCTAGGTCAAAGACAGGCCAAACGAGCCATTCGGCCTTCAATTACTAGCGGGAGCTAGTAGCACTGAAAGAGAAGAGTCTTTGCAGAAATTACGTGGTAAAATAGAGTTAATCATGGTGTGCGGCTCCTACATGAATATATATGTACCTTTCGCTTCAGCGTATATTTTAATTTTTTTATATATTATTATTAATTGATTAGTATCTTATATTAGATGATCAGAAAAATAATTTGCATTACTGTCTGGTTGAATTATAAGACACGGAAACAGTGACAAGATCCGCTGGGGTACTCACATCTTCGTTTGAAAGACCTCTTAGACCAGATTGAGCCCTGTTGGTCCATGATAAATCCTTGTTAGTATGCCGGATTTTTAGCTTCTTCGTTTTCTGCATTTTGCATACAAAGTAATTATTTTTCCAGGTCACTATCTTCGCCAAGTCGCACCTCAATTTCCGATCTATCTTTGAGACCTCAATTGACGTTCAGATGCCCAATGTTCAGGCGATCTGTTCTCTGATTTCATTTATACGTACCAACTTAAGGGTATACCTGCGTTTTAGTGCATTATATTTATTAAAGTCAATCCTACAAGCCACATGTCCTCATTTGGTAAAAGAAACTTTTTCACTCGGCCCCTGTCCTAAATCACTATTTGTTTCCTTTTTTTTCATCATGTACCGTACCACTTACATCCAGTCATATTAAACCCAATGCTTGAATCCATTGTATTTTTTTATTTTGTTAACAATTTTCATCCGGCTATAGTAAGCCCAGCGCTTGAATCCAGCACTCTTTATCACTTATATCCAGCGATAGTAAACTAACGAGCAACATTTTCAACAGTGTTCTTTCGCACTACGTGCCGCTCAGGTTGCGTCAAAGCTTCCGATGATAACAACAATTTCCATAAATAAGAAATTATAGAAAATAGAAGAATCCTATTGCAATATTGTTCACAGCATAAATCCAATCTCCGAAAATATAATAATCTTATTTTGAAACATTGCAATTCCGCTTAAACCATAAAAACAATAAATACAACAAAATAAACAGAAACCTCAAAGTAAGCAATAGGAATACCAAATTTAAATTTATCACTTTAATATATCAATTTAATATATCACTTAATAAATGGTTATTCAAACTTGTAGTATGTAATTTATTTCAAAGAAATGGAAATGATTTCAAGCAATGTAACAATACCATTATAAGTTTCAGCCTCCCGCAAATAGATGTCGCACAGCAATCGTGAGAGGCTGAAATGTTGAAACAAGAAAAGGATATTTCTCTTTTGTTCTTTGGTTGTTTTTCTCTCCCTTAGAATGTGGAACGAATCCATTTTCATCATCAATTAGAATAAATATATTGTAACATAGAATATTCTTCTTTTAAATACTATTCGTTTACATTCTCGTTGTTTAAATGTATGTCAACGTTTGTACTCTCTGTAAATAGATCAATTATCAAATAAATTTTTCTGATCCTATCATGTGCGCACTTACAGGTTCGATTAGAATTGAGAAGATCTTGTTGTCTTGCACAATTATCACTAGTACTCTTCTTAATATTTTTTTCGTAAATGATTTAAGCAAAATAATTCTTTTTGACCAACTTCAAGCTCCTGGCTTCTCAAAACATGACATGATACATCTTTCCTTTGACTTCTGTCTCAGTAGGCCTATAAAAACATTTCAATTTAGGGATTTTAAGAATATAGATATAGAAGGATTGATTGGGAAAGAGTGTACTCTTCGGAACTACCACACAAACAAGTAGAGGTCCTTCAGAGCAATTTACGTGGTTTGTTCGATGCCCACGTTCCTTTAAAAACCGTAAGCGTCAAATATGGTAAATGCCCCTGGTTCAATCGTGAAATACGAATAAAGTTAGTCCAACGAAATCTGGCCTTCAAAAAATGGAGGCGTTTAAAGATACCTGATGATCTTCAAGAGTATCGTCGCTTACGTAATAGAATTGTTCATCTCATTCGAGCCGCGAAAGTAAGTTGGTATCAGCGTCGTCTAAACCTTTCTTTGAGCGGCCGTAAAGTGTGGAAAAACCTAAAGGAAATATTGTTAACAAGCAAGTTAACTTAGAAAGCAAGGATGGTAATTGCATGAAATCAACAGTAGCTTTATTTCATCAGTTCTACAAAGAAACAATATACTCAAAACCTCTCTGGTGAAGAGTTCACACCGTTGTACACCGGTCCTGCATTTGGTTTTTCTGGAGTGAGCGTCGAGGAGGTTGTAAAAAGCTTAATTTCTTTGAAGTCAAATGCTACTGGATTTGATAATTTACATCCTTTATTCCTTAAAGCAATCTTACCTCTAACAAACACATATTTAATAATATTCTGACTAAAAGCATTTTCCCGTCACAATGGAATTACTCTAAAATCGTCCCAATTCCTAAAAATAGTGCGAATACTGAATTCCATCCCATCTCAATCCTATCCCTTTCTATCGAAAGTCCTTGAAAAACTCATGCAAAAGCAACTCACAGCTTTTCTCAACCTTAATAGTCTTATTGCATCTAAACAGTCAGGTTTTCGTCAAGGTCATAGTAGTACAACGGCTCTAGTCGACGTTATCGAACGTTCAAGAAATGCGCGAGATGATAATAAAGTCTTTTGCTGACGAACTTCAGGTAATGAAAAGCAGTCCGCTTTTTATGATTGAGGACTGTGTTATCAAGATTAATGAGGACCTCTCATCTATAAAACGATGGTCTTTAAAATGTGGCCTCACCTTAAACCCCCAAAAAACTAAATGCCTTGTAATATCGAAAAGAATCGTAGATATTTCCTGTTTTCCTGCAATTGAACTCGGAAACACCCAAGTCGAGTTTGTGGATAAAGTCAAGAACCTGGGTATATGTTTTAATAGAACATTAAATTAGAACTACCATATCACACTGGCTTTAGGCAAGGCATACGCGGCTCTTCGATTGCTTTGGCCAACTAGGAAATTCACCCCTTTGGATACCATGAAAATGCTAGCTAAAACCCTTGTAACACCGATCTTGACTTATGACTGCGAAATCTTCCGCAAGTTCGACAGCGTAAGTCAGAGGCAGCTCAACGTTGCCTTTAACAGTGTGGCTCGTTATTTATTTGGTCTAAACCGTTATGACCACATATCATCATTCTCTAAAAGTATATATGGTATCTATTATCAAAACCTAATAAAACTTAGAACTCTAACAATGTTCTTCAATATTATCCAAACGCACCAACCTTCATACCTTTACGAAAGAATCCAGTTCTCGTTGTCTAGAAGATCTAACCAAATTATAGTTTCCCGTTTTTCATGTCTTACTTCAGAGCTACAGTTTTTTGTTAACGCAACTCGGTAATGGAATACCTTGCCACGCCGTGTGTGAAATTCAGATAATCTAATTGCCTTTAAGAAATATGTTTTCTCACACTATCTGATGACATAACCTTCCTTTTTCGCGGCTTTTGTTGTGTGTTGGGTTTACTAAACTTTGCTATACTTTTCTCTACTTCTTTTTTCTCTTTTTTTCTTATTTCGTTTCTTGTTATACCCTCCTTTTTCAATCACCTTTTTCTCTTTTTTATTTAAACATTGTACGAGGGCGGGTCAATAAGTCCGTGACTTTTTGAATTTCTGACCTCTTTACTGAAACGGCAACACTGCTCCTCTCAACAGGCATCTGTCAGTTGACTCCTGTCAAAATTTAAACTTGCTGCGTCAGTTAGTTTGTGTTTGACAGCTATTTTTATCAGACTACTCACTAATTTGAGGAGAAAATGGAAAAAAGTGAATTTCGTGTGCTTACTCGTATTAAGCATTATTTCTTGGAAAAAAAAACCATTACCGAGACCAAGGCTAAGCTTGAAAAATACTATGGGGACTCTGCACCATCGATTTCAATGGTAAAAAAGTGGTTTACTGAATTTCGTTGTGGCCGTACAAGCACTGAAGATGCCGAACGTCCTGGACGCCCAGTTGAGGTCTCTACACCCGAAACAATCGAAAAAATTCACGATATGGTGTTGGCCGACCGAAGATTGAAAGTGCGAGAGATTGTGGAAGCCGTAGGGATCTCGCATGGCTCAGTGGTTTCAATTTTGAATGATCACTTGGGCATGAGAAAGCTTTCCGCAAGATGGGTGGCGCGTGTGCTCACAGTCGACCACAAACGCAATCGTGTAACAACTTCACAGGAAGGTTTGGCGTTGTTTAATCGCAATATCGAGAAGTTTTTGCCCCGTTTTGTAACCGTGGACGAAACATGGATCCATCACAACACACCAGAGACCAAACAACAGTCAAAACAGTGGGTTTCTAAGGGTGAATCGGCGCCAAAGAAGGCCAAGGTGGGTTTGTCAGCCAATAAAGTTATGGCGACTGTTTTTTGGTATGCACGCGGGATAATCCACATTGACTACCTTCAAAAGGGAAGAACAATCAATGGGGAATGTTATGCCAACTTATTGGACCGATTCAATGACGATTTGAAAAAAAAAAACCGACCTCATTTGGCCAAGAAAAAATTTCTTTTCCACCAAGACAATGCAAGGGTGCACACATGTGCAGTTGCCATGGCAAAAATCCATGAATTGGGCTATGAATTGCTCCCTCATCCACCCTATTCTGCAGATTTGGCTCCGAGCGACTACTTCTTGTTCCCAAACCTGAAGAAATGGCTTGGTGGAAAAAGATTTGACTCCAATGATGAAGTCATCTCGCAAACAAAGGCCTATTTTGAGGACCTCGACAAATCATTTTTTTTTAAGGGATAAAAAAATTGGAGAAGCGTTGGACAAAGTGTATAGAGCTCAAGGGAGACTACGTTGAAAAATAAAATTTTTTTTTTATCAAAAAATCTGCGTTTTATTCCAAAAGTCACGGACTTATTGACCCGCCCTCGTACATATTCTTTTAATTTTGTAAACCTTGTACTTTATATGGAGCTTTTTTCGTTTAAATTAACTTTATTTACAATCGTTACTTCTTTTTTCTTATAAATATTATATGCATATGTCCAATTCTAAGCTTTATTATAAAAAAGATGTTAATCTTAAAATCAAGCTATGATGATAATAACATACAAATACAAATACAAATCACTACTTTCCGCCGCAGTAGGCTTGAATTTTGCTTCAATTCGACTTAGATATTTCCTAGATACGTAACACAGTTATCTAGGAATTTCGGAAATATTTAATCATGTGTTCAAATATTGCTCACATAAATTGTCGACGCTTTTCTCCCAACCCAGATGCATGAGCGCCGTATGAGTAGAGTAAACAACGGACCACCTTAACCCTCTAACGGTCATGAGTAAAACATTGAAGCAAGCAAATTGGGAATTTTTTCTATGATAAATTATAGCCTACAAAATTATAATTCGAAATCCGTTGGTAAAAATCTTGTTTTTCAGAGCTTCATATAAGTTTTGCTCAAAAAAAGCAAGAATGTAACAAAAGCAATAAAAAATAAAGATTATAAACGATGATGTTCTCATCATATAAGCAGTTTTTAGCATTCGAGCAGCATAAATGTAAATCGTCCTTTTCGTAAACACATTGGGCTTGTGATGTTTTCACAATTAACATTTCTTTTTGCCACCTTCTGTACCAAGCCAGGTTGGAATCTGACCATGTCGATCGAAACGAACATCTTCAATTGGATGTATAGATTTCTTACCAATAGGACCAGAAGTACTTGCTTGGGGGAGTTAAGTTGAGATTTGCGGAGTGCTGCCAATGGTCGACCAACTGATCGTCTCCCTTTGTACGCAACAAGACCAGCAGCAATTGAATACAGGTAGTTGTAGTAAATTTTCTTCTACATTATTTATTGAATCATTGCTTTTTCAGCTTGTATGCAGCGATACAAAATATATAAATTTGTTGCAGCCTTATCGACTAAGTGGTAAAAAAGTCTGATCATTCGATTTCGAGTCTTTGCTCGGATATGATGAGGCCCAATGGATGGTCTCCATTAGGTCAAACCCACCCTATATGGCTTCTATATTCGTGAATGATCTGCGGCCAGTCAACTTCAGCCAATATCTTTTGCTTGCGGTCATAACGTGGTACCTTTATTGCTTATTCATTTGGACAGGTTGTCAAAATTGGCTGAATGTCAACGTTAGTTGATGCCAACCGCACAGCCTTGTTATCTTTCCACAAAACTGTGCTAATGTCAACACCATACTCGGAGCCCACATATTCAGTTAAATACCCTCTTTCTCTATCCTTTATGTCTTTGTCTAAAGGAAGCTTGGGATTCGGACTAAGGTTTACTCGCATCGTGCCCGAGCGAGGTATACAAATTATCGAAGTAAACAATATGGTGAACGAAGTTCGGGAATGATTGTGACAAACGTACAACAACATTCGCAGTGGCTCCAAGATCGGGTGTGCCAGGTAAAATGACATTATCGCCTGCACCTGTAAATTTCGAAACGATAAGCGTAGCCGTTAGAATCACGTAGCACAAACAATTTGACCCCCCATTTGTGGGGTTTATTTGGTGTATACTGCTGAAGATGCTGCTCTTCGTTTGTGCTGCACATTTGAACTGAATTTAATTTATTTTTTGTGGTATTGAAATAAGATATAGCCGGCTCTTTTGGGAGCTTCGGAATCTGATGCGTTCGATTAGACTGCTTCAACTGCAGCTGCAACTGCATTCGTTGATGTTGATGTAGATGCAACTGCTTCTGTAACTACCATTGCATGATCAAATGTTGATGATGATGAAGGTGCGTCATCTATTGAGTTTATATTGACCGTCGTATTGATGCCTTGAATGAAATTTTCGAAAGTTTCTGCTTCATTCAGTTCTATAATGCACTACGAAAAGCATTGGTGTTCCTCAGAATCGATATCATCAAAAACGTGGTCTGGATCCGACAAATCATCGTCAGTGTTAAAATCCGGCACTTCTTTGGTTTCCACCGAGTACATGAACTCGTATACCTTTTCATCTGACATTGCAGATAGATTGACGTTTTGATTCCGACTATACCATCATTTTCTCTCAATTTCTATAAAAACAATACAAACAAAAAGTAAAAGGGTGGAAAGTAATAAGAAATAGAGGGTACACACATTTTCACATAACCGGGTATTAATGCCTTGAGGCACTTTATTATATTTTTGTTCATAGAACAATACCGTTTATATTTAATGATCATGTTTTATCCATACTTAAGTACAATACCACAGTAAGTCACCGACAAATTTACAGTGCAATCGGATAAATAAACTGGAGCACTCAGAATCAATACTGGTCCATTGAACTGTCAGGAAGACACACCACTGGAGAGTCATGCCATCTGCGATTGTATTCATATGAAACCCAACCGTCAATGGAAGCCCGGACCGAATACGCAGGCAAACATAACGCCGGTCTTCCTACTGCCGTCTTACTACTTCTCATATTTATCAAAACAGCAGAAACAGTTTCAGCATAAAGAAATCTTGCAAGAAAAGGTCTTCGAATTCACTCCTAGGCAGCCATGCCGAAGGCGCCCCTGAAAGGAACGACTCCGCAATCAACAAAGGAACATCCTGCAAGGGCTGGTCGGCCATGCACATATCAGATGTTGATATCCATGCACGAGTATCTACAGTCATTTTGTGTGGATCAAACTGTATGTTGACTCTAGGCGTGCTCACAGCTTGCAATAATGCCAACAAGTTCTGATTTTGCTGCTCTAGAATCATTTTAAAATTTCCTTCAGTGCTTCGTAGAGATTTTTTTGAACAGGATCCAACTTCTGATGTACGGTTTTCTAAGTTGTTCTACATTTTACACGCGCAGCGAAATGCCCTGAACTAGGAAACGCCTAGTAAAAACTATTATTAACCTCTGAGTAATAATACTTTTTCCCAATCTCTACCTTTCCTACCTTAGAGACCCTAATTGACGTTCAGCTGCCCTACGTTCAGGCGATATATTCTCTGACTTCGCTTAGACATACCAAATTAGGGGTATATCTGCATTTTTGTGCAAATTATTGATTTAAGCCTACTGCACATAATAAGCCAAAGGAGTCGGTTTCAATCGCCCCTCAAAATACTTGTAGGTACTTGAAACATTTCCAATTGACATACCGAGTACCTTGTGATAGAATGATGTAACCTTCCAGGCCAGTGGCACTGTAATTTAATGTAAATAAAATTGAAATTATATGTATATGGGTCATAAAGCTGATGTAGCATACATATGTACTATAAACTAAAACCCTTGCGCATCAATGAAATCCTTGATTTTCGGTTAAATATTTCAACTCCCTTTCAACTGATAAGAGTTCAAAATAATTAGAGTTCGTAAATTTAACTGTGCTAGTTGGTATTGTAGTGTTCATGGCCAAAAGCTTGCTGACCTGGAAACCATGTGATAGAACTTTGTTCAAAATTTATTCGCATGTGAGCAAGTAACATGAAATATGGTGTGGAGCAAGGAGAGCAAAATAGAAAGAGGACGATAATAAATTCTACAACGAAACTTCTATCTTCTGGGTAACAAGACAACTTATAACATATGAGAGAAAGAGTATAAATTTATTTGGTGTAAGGACATTTTGTTAATTAAATTATACTGCTTCATATTTTGATGCGCTCTATTCATCTTTCTGTGTTTGTTTCTAATCTGAATCAATGACCCTTAGCTAAAAAGGGGTGATGACTTAAATTAAAGCAGCTGTCAAAATTTCCTTGGTACAAGACATTTTCTAGTCAGCCTTTTTATCTAATTGGTTTTAAGATACATAAAATGAAGAGCTGCCGGCCGTCACCTAAAAGCTATGCGCTGAACATAGCAAATCACATGTTCTTAGTTGTATCTTCGCTTTTGTTACATGAGTAGTATATACTCGTTCTATAAAAATTGTGCGACACTTCTATTAAAATAGTGCATGTCTGTTAATTAGTAGTACCTATATACTAATAGCTGTCGAGCCTCTCTAATAAAAGAATCAAACTCTTATGTTCATACTTATCTAAAACTTAAACTAAAAATATTGTTTACCTATATATATAATGAATTCATTTAAACTCCTTTTCGATGTGAAACTTTTTAATGTAAGCTAAATTTCCTTTGAAACGGAATTCTTGGAATGAGAACTTCCTGGCCTTTGAACTTGTCTTTGATGTTGGTGGCTTGGACGACGTTGTTCATGACTGTTTCTTCATCGTCAACCTGGTTTCATTGCACAGTTTCGGTTGGTTCAGATTGCGCAGTATTATGATCATAGAGTCAACTTTAAGTTCCAATTGGATAGTTTGTTGCTTTGTCATCATTTGTAACGCGAGTAACCAATCTGAACGAATGCATTGTGGATGCGATTTGATTTTGAATAATGAAATTCAATTCATCGACGTTTTTCGCAGCTAATATCTGTTTTGAGAAACCATCGGCTGACAGACCGTTCTGCAACGCATGTCCGTCACCAAATGCAGCTTCCTCCTTCGTATAGCCATAAATACGAGAATTTCAGAGAAGCGGTAAAATTTAACAGAAATCGCCGGCCACCAGTATCATTGCGCCTCCAAAGCGTCTCGCATTTTTGCGCTAATCTTCCATTGTTCGAACTGGCGCCTATAATGCTCCCTTGTGTGCCGTTGCTAATCTTACATGTTTTCCACACCTCTGCCGTCGCAGAGTTTCTTGAAATGTTGCGTGTTGGTTCGCCATTCATCTGATGATTCACTGGCCAATTTTAATGGTCTAACCGCCTTCCAAAAACGTTGCCGCTAATCCAGAAGAGGCGACCGCAAGCGCGATGTCGGATCTTGACTAAATGGAAGCAAACAATTAACGAAATGAGGAACGTTTAGCCAGTTCTACCAGGTGGATCGAAGAAAAATATGCTGGGGATTCAGCAGTAATACATTTGTGCGAACTGTTATTACAAAGCGTGTTGATCGAAATCTCGCTTGCGCTGCAATTCTCGATTAAATGCATTGTGCAACGAGCGACTGGGGCTGGCATTCAAAATTTGCAGCCTGTGACCCATGAGCTGACACATGTCTTCGTTGTATTTAGGAAACTGAACGACTTAACTATCGGCTATGCATAGGCATAGTTCCTATCCTAATATTTCACTACCTTTGACTTGTTATTGGTTGCTGACCAGGACAAAGAAAAATCCAACTTCAACACACCTTTCTGGCACTATGAATACAATCGTAGGCCGTTTAGACTAAGAAATGCCCCAGACAGAAATAAGGAGTCCTATAATCGGTTGCGACGAACTGTGAAGCAGCGCTGTAGCTGTAGCCGTCCACTTCACGTATGATAGCAATAATAAGATGCGGTCGTTCACTTAAACAATTCAAATTAAATTGGAGCAAGTCGCCTAAGTGCAAGTGTATTATCACACAAAAAACCATTTCGATTACTAATAGTACCGATTGTGAGGTCCAATTATAAACAAAAGCGAATTTACTCCCGACAAATATGATATGGATTCAACTATCACAAACCAACAAATGGCTATTCTCGTCACGAGATGTCTATAAAGTCGACGAGATTTGCGAAAAAGTTTTTAAGTCATATAATTGAATTATTAAGTAATTGGATAATTGTTACCTCAAATCGAAGGACCTAACAATACATTAGCGAAATTTATACAGCCACTTATAATTCCTATATCACTCCTCTCAACATTTCTAGTTCCATCCCAAACTTTCAAATTCACGCACCTCCTAACACGAACAAAACGGAAGTCGTCAGATTCTGTAGTCAACATGACTTAGAACTCACAGGATGTAAACGAGCTAAAATCCGAAGAGTCAAGGCCAATGCTTACGTAAAACAAACACGACCTTCACCATAACACTCCGACTTACATTATATTATCAGAAATTTAAGTTATAAGTTTTTGCAAACGATATCAGAAATGCAAGGCCCAAAACAAGTACCAAAAGCCCATAAAAGATTATAAAAACATTGAACATAAACTTAAGTCGACGGAATATTAACCTCAACCCCTAACAGAATCCCCGAATAAAAGTAACGGCAAAACCCTAACCATCATACTCTGAAATAATTAAAAATACAAAGATATATGCCTAATTATAAGAAACTAATATACAGGGTGGCGCACGAATTGTGCTTCAAAAACAAAACGTTATAACTTTCGGCTTATTTTTTTTATTTGGCAGGTTGCTATTTAGATCAATTAAAATGAATGCTTGGGATACCGAAAAGAGGATTTGAATAGTTGCAGCGGTACCATGCTTTGCAGTCCTACATTTCCGTCCAAAGGGAGTTTGGCGGCACTCCCCCGAGTAGATGCCAATTATAAGGCTGGTAAACATGTTTGCCGAATCTGGAAGCATCGCACGAAAACCATACCATCGAGATCCCTATGTTTGGGTTCAAGACACAATCGTGGCTGTAGCATCGTCAATTCAAGCAAATCCAAGCGTTTCGACTCGAAACTTATCTGCGCAAATTGGGCTAGCAGATGGTTAATTCATGATGACTTAAACGTATTTCCGTACAAAGTCCGAATTGCATCAAGCAAGTTAAAACCTCTGGAGCTGCAGGACTGCGCCGAAGAAGTAAACATTTCAACAGCATCTGGTTATAACAAGATGCAGGGCAACTCAACGCATAGCCAGACCGGTTATGGCGGAGCTCCAACGAATTAATTCCCAAATAAGTTAATACCCAGAAACTCCACTGACCCCCAAGGTCACCTGACCTGATTGCACCAGACTTTTTTCTATGGGGTAATGTCAAGCCTGAGGTGTACAAAACGGAGCAAAGGTATTTGACTGCATTGAAGCAGTCCATTAAAACAATAATTGAGTCGATCCCGACTTCAACCCTTCAGGCCGCAATGAATAATTTTCAAATCAGGTCAGCTTATGCGTGTATGAGCATGGAGGTCTTTTACGGTCTTTTATCTTCAAAAACAATTAGTTATACAAAATAAAATTGAATTTTCTATACAATAAAAAAAAATGAAATACATTTATTATAAAAAAGGTAATTGAATTTCTTGTTGTAGCACAATTGGTGCGCCACCCTGTATAAACATTATAATTAAAATACAAAAATACAATATTGACCCAATTGTCAAATAATAACAAAATTAAGTGTAAGCAAATTAATCCCTAAACGCACTCTTAATGTAAACATGTTATCTTATTTAATAAGCAATAAATCTAATGACGGTGAGGCAAATTCTGGTGTTGCTGCATTTGTCTGATCCAGGAGTTTTTAGGCCTGCCTCTCTTTCGCGTTTGCATTGCTACGTTGATTTATATGTATTGCCTTTTTGAAAGGGTTCGTTGGATATCTCTGAGCCGGTCGTGCTCCATTTTTTTCGAGATTGGTTCTTTGACGGATCTTGGAACTTCTTATTCGATCAATCTTTGTTACTATTGTCATGCGAATTATCTTCATCTCAGCTGGCGTTAATTTACGCACATACTTTTTGTATGCTGTTCAACATTGTGAACCGTATGTGAGCGCCGGGAGCACAACTACGGTGTAGAGCCTTCCATTCAGCTTAGGGAGCATTTTCCGATTACAGTGGATATCTGAGATTTCCTGCCACCTCATCAAATCTACGCTTATGCGATGCTTAATGAATTTTTCGTACTTGTGAATCACTCGAATCGAAGAGTCTGGAATAGGGCGGAGTGGATCGGAGAACGGGCAGCACAAGTATTCTGTTTTCCCAGACTGAACCGATACCCATAACTCATTTCCCTCCAAAACTTCCACCCATACCTCAAGTGCTCGTTGCAGGGACATTTGATCCTCGCTAATGATGGCTTCAGCGTCAGCAAATAGCAACTGATGCACTTTGGCTTATATGTATATGTAGCGAAAAATATCCTTTTTTATATGTTCCGAAGACCTCCTGGTAAAAAACCTTGAACATCCTTTTTTAAGGTTTCAAGAACCTTTTTTATCCTTTAATTCGCAAGCCAAAAATGGATTGTGAATTTAATATTTTTTGATTAACAAGTAACAAGGAGAAAAGAGCTCATGGCGTACCTAGCAACCCTGTGTGAGATCTTTGCTGAGCTAAATAATCTAAAACTCAGCTTGTAAATGAGCCGACACCATTACCGGATATTAACAGTCTAACCGCCAAAACACTGAACTTGTTTCTTACCACTCACCCTAACAAGTACGTTATAAACGTATTGTCGCCTCTTATTCGCCAGATCATTGTATTATATTAGCGAATTTATCTTACTGTAATCACATAGTTAAAGAACAAACGCATAAAAGAACCATATAGGTAGCATCACGAGAAAGCCAATTGGGAAAAACTACACGGTTTCTTTAAGAGTTTTAACTAGTCGTACTTCCTCGCCAACGAAGGGAATGCTGCTGCTGATATGGTTAAAAAGTCTTGAACCCAATGTAAACGCGTGGTGTGAATCGAGCTGCAGAGAGGTTAAAAGAGGTAAGCTTTCGGTCATATAAGGCCAACCCATCTGAAGATAGCCGAACAAATTTCAAACGACCCAGCAATGACTGCAATGGCCACATTAATCGTGTCAAATTCTACTACAACCAAAAGTTGAGGAAAACAAATTCTGCCAAGTCCCCCGGGTAGTAAAAACTTTTGGTGCTTTGTTAAAAACATCAAGAATTCGGCCTCATCCCCTAGCGACGATTTCAAGTCTGCAACTCGCCAAATGAATGCTGGTGTTCCCCAAGACTTTGTTTTGTCTTCAACTCTTTTTCTCATTTTTATAAACGATCTCCTGTCTTTTACCTCTAATCCATTCCACTCCTTCGCTGATGACAGTACCCTCAGCTTCTCGTATTCGTTTCTTGGTTCACGCCCCTTATCTTCGAGAACTGGAACGGCACCGCATGTAAAGCTCAATAACCCATTTCCGGCTAATGTTGCGAAAACGCAACGTCGCACATTTGGTTTCCTGGGACTTAATTGGTACATTTTTTATAACACCTAAAAAGTAATATTGGAAGTTTATTGAATTATCTAATCGACCTGTTTTTGGATTTAAAAAAAAAATATCTCTGGAGTTTTTAAGATCTCCAAAATTTGCAAGTTTGAAAATTTCGAGGTATTATTTTCAAAATTTAAAAAAAAAATAAAAAATAAATAAAATTTTTCAAAAAAACTTTGCGAACATATAAACAAAGGTTGAAATTATGTTCTGGGTAATTTGCCTTGCGGGTGAGATGAAACTGCTGCGTTGCGTTTTCGCAACATTAGCCAAATGTAGTAGCAATCGCACAAAAAAATAATATTTTTCTTTTGTCCATTTTTGTAATCAAATGTAATGTTGAAAATAAACTTATCGGGTATTTAAGTCGTGAGACTCGTTCTAAATTTCACACCATCGCACAATGTAATACGGCATGTCAAAAATGTGTTATGAAACAGGTGTATAATACGAGTAGTGTAATACGACATGTCAAAACTGTGTGATGAAACAGGTGTATAATAGTGTGGAAACAGAACATGACAGCGCAGCTTACAACTAATCTCATACGATTTGACATGTGTTAAGATCTGACTGTGGGATAGTGTGGAAATACCTTTATTACGTAAAAATCGTCAGTTGTGCAACAAGTGCTTTTATAAAAATATCTCCGAGTTAAAATTGAAAAAAAAAAAAAATTATTATGTATCGCCAAAAGTTTTTGTCTGCTAAAGAACTAGAAGATTTGTTAATGAATCATAGTTCAGACGAAGATGATGAATTGAACCTAAAAGTTGATAAAGCTATTGAAACAAACGTTATCATTCTGCCGCAAAAAAAAATGATGCTTTGAGTGACCATGAAGAAATTGATGATAACGTTCAATTATTGGAAGACGAGAACATATTGCCAAATGAACTAGCTGGTGAAATAGAGCTCGAATGCATATTAGAAGATCTACAATGTGAGCCAAGTGATTCAGAAAATGCATCAACATCACAAAATATTGCATCAACTTCTAAAATGGAATCGACGTCTTTTCAATATAAATTACCAAAGTGGTCAAAGAGTCATCGACTTGGCTTTTCAATTACTCCAAAAGACGTATCAAGTGAAAATATTCCAGCGATCTATAACAAAATAGGTAAGTTTAAAATAAAAATCACTCACAACTTCCTAAGTTGAATGGAATCCTTTTTTCTTCTAGGCAGTTTCAATCCTCTTCAAATATTGGAATTATTTCTTGATAATGAGATTATCAATTTCATTGTTAAAAGCACCAATGCGTATGCTAATGTAGACAGAAATAATTTAACTTTCAAACCAAATTTCAATGATATCCGTACATTTATTGGAATAATGTATTTTTCTGGATTGCATACAGTTCCACAGTTGGATTTATATTGGTCCAATCAACCAGTCTTTCGCTGCAATATAATAAAAGAAGCCATGAGCCGAGACCGTTTCAAGCTTATCAAATCGTGCTTACGTGATAACGGTACAATTGATCCCAGCGACAAGTTTTTTTTTTTTTTTTTTTTTATAATTTGCTTACGCTAAAGGGATTTTTTTCTGTTGATACAGTACCATTATAATGCTAGGAACACAGTGTAAGCTACTTGGTATTAGAAAGAATAGAGAGATAGGAAAGAAGTGTTTGGGTGCAGTTGTAGGGTTTGCTAAAGTCTCAACTCTATGTTGTTTAGAGTTGAGACTTTAGCAAACTTGTTTCAATAAGAATTTTATGCAGTTCGGAATATTTCCCCTTTCAATAGACGAACAAATGATACCCTACTATGGACGTCATTCTGCAAAAATGTTTATCAGAGGGAAGCCAATTCGTTTTAGATACAAATATTGGTACCTGTGTTTTCACGAATGATATTTATATCAATTTATTCCGTATGGTGGTGCAAGTGCTGATAATTCCCCTGAATTTGGCTTAGGAGAAAATGTTGTTCTGAGACTTCTTTCTAAGATCGATGTTCCAGACCAACACACAGTTACTTTTGACAATTTTTTTCACGTCGCACAAACTGATTTGTCGTCTCTCAGAATTGGGTTACTTTGCAACAGGTAATTTTAACTTATCATTTATTTATACTAACAAATTCATTTCTTTTTTACCAATCTACAGGCACTGTTCGTGAAAATAGAACTGGTAAAGCAAAGTTGACAGAACCCAAACAAATGAAGAAACAAAATAGGAGAACTATGGATTTTGCATTCGACAAGGAAAATGGAATTGCAGCTGTTCGTTGGAACGATAACTCCATTGTTACAGTTCTTTAAAATCATTTGATGGACCAACCAATCACCCAAGCAAAACGGTTTGATCGAAAAAAAGGAAACACGTCAACATTCCCATGCCCAATGTAATCTATGAATATAATTCCACGATGGGAGGAGTGGACTTGTTTGATAACGCAATCAGCAATTACCGCATACGGATTCGAGGAAAGAAGTGGAACTGGCCACTTTTATCAAATGCATTGGATGCTGCATTGGTAAATGCATGGAAAGTTTATGGCATTTGCAAAACGTTTGCAAAGGAAACACCAATGTCACAACTCGAATTTAGGACATATGTTGTAGACTCCTTACTGCGATCAGAATCAAATATTCCGCCAACACATCAAAGGGAAGGAAATCCCAACGAAGTGGTTCAATTTGATGACAAAAAACATTTAATAATAAAAATGGAAAAGCGTCTTCGATGTCGAAATTGTTCCAGTCAAACAATTTTTTTTCACAAGAAGTGTAAGATCCCAATTCATCCAAAATGTTTCGATTCATATCACACAAGGACCCATTCTTCATAATAATATCATCATGAAGTCTAAAGCTCATAACAACTATTAATATTTATATGTAGGTACGTGTTCACCTTTCCAAAAACAATATGTAAAATAAAGGTTATACCTAAATTTTATAACAAAAAAACTCGAAATTTTTTATTAAATCTGCTACCCCTTTCGGCTAATGTTGCGGAAACGCAACACGAATTTTCCGGGAAACTAGAAGGTTTAAAATTTTTTTTTGCAGATTTCACATAGTTAAGATATAAATAGACAGTATGTGAAATTTCAAGCTTCTAGCTGACCTGGAACTGGTAGCCGCCGGAAATGGGTTTTAAATCCCTATCTTGAAAGCATAACTCAAAGGAGTATAACTAATAGAGTGGAATTTAATGCCTTCAGAATGCAATGCTGTCTTCTGTCGTTAAAGAAAAAGCCAAACACCCTGTCATTGTCATGAATTGCACTTGCATCGCTAAACGGCTCTCCATTATAGATATGTGTGTTAATGACAACATTCGTTGGAATTACCTCATATTCGATGTCACCAAGAACGCTGTGAAATTTCTAGGCTTTACCCCATCTAATCTGGCTACAATTAATAAGGCGTTTATTCACAACAAACTTGAGTATAAGGCTCTATCTGGGCCGGTGCCCCAATCAAATATTGGGAGCTACTATACATAATAACACAACGCGCGGAAAACCTATTGGCGGTCGGGATATCGCGTAAAGGTTTGACTATCCTAGTCACCACGAAATAGCCAGCTGCATTAAACCCATAGTAATTTCAACAGCAATATGCGCCATTACTTCCCTTAGCCGTACAACACGAATGTGGAATGCGGAACATTTTCTTAATGGGCTAGGCGAAGTTGGTGTTCCCAATAATTATTAATCAGTTCTTTAGCAGTATTGACTCTGCAATAAGTTTCCGGTTCGAAGAACGCGCATCCTCATCCGCAGATTCATTGCCCGGAGACACGGCACGCACCGATGTTTAACCTTGTTGCATCTGGCAAGGGACTGGAACGCATCTTGGCAGTACTTCACTGTGAGAGAGTCCATTGAATAGGGTGACAGTGCTTGGAAGAAAACTTAACTATCCGAGAATATGGGTATGTCATTGAGATCTGAAAGGAAGGAAGATGTTAATGACATTGATTTCAGCCTGGAGTTCCTCGCTTACGCACTACCTGTATACTCTGGTTAGTGTCCTGTACAGCATTCGAAAAACTTTTGGACCTATTTAGCCAATTTAGAAAGGGTGCTTACTGCTTATCCTTTCCTATCCTAACTTATACCCTTACATCATGTATTTATTTAACGATTATCCATCCTGAGACCCACTTCTAAACTAGTAAATACATTATTATCCCTAAATTCAAAACAAATTATCTTAAGTTTGATGCAAATATTACTTACACATAAACACACCGAATACTACTATCGTAACAAGATATTCATAAATTAAATCCACAAAATTATATTTAGTCGCTTTTGAAATTCCTGCGTTATAACTTTGTGTTAGACAACCCCGGTCATCTGGGTTGACTGACCATTTCACATTGCATGTTTTCGGTTTCATTTTAATGAACTGTACCTACTCGTATAAAAGCATTTTCAAGTTACCGCAAAGTTTCACAGCGCTTAGTAATTAAAAGGATTACATGGGTTAAGTTGATGAACTTTGCCATTTTGCTGGCAAGGGTAATTTAGCGGGATTCAATGGAATTTGATAGTTTTAGGGAATGTTTGGAATACAAGGTGAATGGAGAGTGGGTTTAGAACATGCAGTTGAAAGCATCTGAAGCTTTTGGTTTATCTTCACTTTTCCATTTAAATGTTAAATGGTGTGTGGTGAAGTAGATTGTTGAACTCACTCCCAACTAGTGAATATTATTTCTACAGGGCGTTTTGTACTTGCGTGTAAATACTAAAAGCGGTGATTTTGTGGTGAGGAAATAGGAAAAATCGTTTTACGGGAATGTTTTTTTTTTCAATATTCACAAAGTTACAAAGGTTTTAAGCAGAGCCTTACTTTGACCAACCTTGACCCAAGATATGCTTTATAACTTTGCGGATAATTGGTGTATAAAATACATAATTTATCAATATTTTGGCAAATATTACTTTCTTTCTCGTATAATGTCTAATAGTTGTTGCTTTATATGCTGAAATTCTTTTCTTCAAGAATTCAAAGTAATAAAGTGTAGCTTATTCTGAGGAAAAGTATTTCATATACTAAGTTTAAATCTTCATGATGAAGTGTATATCGTATTGACATATGAGTTTTTCACACCAAATCATTCATATGTAATTATATACCAATACATAGAAAGGGGTATCGTCATGCTACTGCGCGTACGACTGTACCTCTCTTTTATAGTTAGTCCACTAAAAGCAAGCAAGCAATAAACATGGGTTTTTTCTGAGCGCAGCTCTTTTTCCCAAACAAAAAGTTGTCGGTGTTTTTATTTCTATCTTTCCACGTTCATGTTTCTTAAAATATATTATATTTTTATCATTTGAACCTTCATCTCTATTATTACCTTCTCTATATTCTTCTCACTCCTTAAGTTTTTATCTTCCTTAGTTTCCTAATTTTTGTTTAACTGATTGTAAAGTGTTTTTTGGTTAATCAATTTCGACGGGCAAATATTGGTTGCACTGGACGGTGTGTTTCTATACTTAAATAAAAAATTATCAATTTTGTATTCAATTGGAATATTACGTAATTTTTCATCTTAAAAAAATTTCTTTAAACTGCACTTGAGAGTTTGGACTTCACGTTCTGCGATACCAATTGATTGTGGGCTATACGTAGGAGATTTCAAAGTGTCTATATCATATGCAATAAAAAATTCGTTTAGTTCCTGTGAACCAAAAGGCGGCCCGTTGCCCGATACCATTTCCTTTGGAAGCCCGAACTGTTGGCAAACTTCATATGTTTTGACAAAGTCTTCAATAATGTCGTCGATGCGAGGCCACCACACTAAACCTCTTGCCAGCAATTTAATTCTCACAAGGCCTATATGCCCCTTGTGCAAAAGATTTAGCGTGTGCTCCCTTAATATAAATGGAATTACGAGCCTGTACCTTAAAAGAACGCAGCCTTCTTGCAATTATAATTCCATACGCCAATAGGAATACGTTTCTACGTCTTTTATTAACTTTTTCGGCCAACCGTATTGAACATAATTGTAGACTTCTTGCACTATGTGATCTTCTTGCGATTTCTTAGCAATTAATGCACATTCCATACCGGTTCTTTCTTTTAATGGAAGTCTCGACAAAGCATCGGCATTACCCATTTTAGATGCTTTGCGATAGTCGATCATGTAGTCGTATTGCGACAAAATAAGTGCACAACGATGCAATCTAGCAGAAGCTACTGCCGAACTGCTTCTGATACCAAAAATAACCTGCAAGGGCTTGTGATCACTAAATATTGCGTACCGTTTTCCGTAAATTTATTTGTGGAACATCTTGACAGAAAAAAACCACCGCTGAGGCTTCACGCTGTACCTGAGCGTATCGTTTCTCCGCTTCCGACAATGTACTTGATACGAATAAAATTGGTCTTTCTTCTCCGTTGGATTCTATTTGGAAGAGAACGACTGCCAGACGATATGAACTCGCATCACATACAATGCCTAAAGGTTTATTTGGGTCGTTGTGTGTCAGTAGGTTATTGTCTTGCAACCACGTTTTACTTTCTTGAAATGTAAGCTCACACTGTTCGAACCAAATGAATTTTACATTAGCTTTTAATAAGATATAGAGAGGAGCTAGCCTAGCCGAGAGATTAGGGATAAAACGTCCGTAAAAATTAAGTAAGCCTATGTATGCTCGAAGAGTCTTTAAATCCTTAGGAGAAGGCATATCAACAAGAGCTTCCATTTTGTCTCTCTTTGGCCTTACCCCCTCTTTTGTGATTTCATAACCAAGGTACTCAAAGCACACCATTACTCCAAACTCTGAGAAGCGTGCCAGAACCATGAAAAGTTTCTTCTTACAATCTTCAATGTCGCGACCACCGATGATGATGTCATCGATATAGGCCTTCACTCTTGGTAGCCCTTGCAATATACTATCCGTTACTGCTTGTAATACGGAAGGAGCTATCTTACTACCGAACGGAAGACGGGTATATCTAAAAACTCCCTTATGAGTTTTAATAGTCAAGAACTTTCGGCATGGTTCCGCGACTAAAATTTGTTGGAAAGCACCTGCCATGAATAGGGTAGTGTTGGGTTTCCACCATGCGATTTATTGTAGCCTTGCAGTCTATGCACAACCTAACAGACCCGTCTTTTTTCTCAACCACTACCACTGGTGAGGCCCATTCACTGTACCGGACAGGTATCAAAATTTGTTCACCTGCTACAAGTCGACTTAATTCTTTTTCGACTTTTTCCCTTAATCCATAGGGTACTGTGTAAGGTTTGTGAAAAATTGGAGTAGCTTGCGGCCTCATGACAATCGTAGCTTCATGTCCCTTAATTGTATGTTGAAAATCTTTCGAGAAAATAGAAGGGAATTTTTTCAAACACTCACCTCTAATGTCAGTTGGAAACGCTATATATTAGAAAAAAAACTTTTTATATAGTGAAACTGGAATAATAGACAAGCGAGCACCGGAATCAATTTCCATACTAATACATATTTTATTTATTTTGACATTAATAATTATAGGATTAGATGAAAAAAACGTTTACCCTTAACACAAGCTAATTTTAAATTTGATAATTTATCAATACCTCTTGAGTCGGTTGCCTCTACCATTTTCACATAATGTTTTCTGTTCCTATTTTTGAAATTTTTGTTAAATCTTTTGTTAGGGCAATTGCTTGCATAATGACCCCAACCTTGACACTTGAAACACTGAACATTGTTGTCATCGACTGATGTCTTTTTTTGTTGCTTGTTGTTGCCGCTGTCTTGTATTCTCTTCTTGTAGTTCCCGTGGTTATAGTTTTGACTTCTTTCTCAGTGATGTCGGGGTTTTCCAGTTTGACGGACTAGGAAGATCCATAAATTGTCAGTCGCTCCATCTCGCATAAATTTATCACAGAGAGCCTAGTCTAGGAATGTACCGTATTCACAGCTTCCAGCTAGTGCTTTTAATTCCGCAAGAGTTTCCCCCGCTTTCAGTTATCTTGAGAGGAATTTCTGTCGCTCCATTCTCGCGTTTTTCTTCGGTTTAAAGTGCGTCTGAAGGGCTGTTATAATCTCCGTGTATATACAATTTTTCGGTGCTGTTGCCGACACAAGAGAGCGTTATATTTTATACACTTCCCCTCCAATTTATTATTATTTTTTTTTTCTTTTGGATATCCCATCCTCGTGGTAATGTGTCCGCTACGTAAATTGCCGAAATAAAAAGAGGACACGTTCGAGTCTTAACGTAGAGCCCATTTATAAATGCAATATTGCGCAAAATATGCTAAGCAGAGAGTTCACAAATGCATCAATTTTCATCACTGCTAAGCAGAGAATTCATAAATGTAGTAGCGTTTTATTTATTGCGCAATTTTGAGCGCAATCGTGCAGATTTCAGAATCGTATTGCTATTTAATTTCTTTTTGTTGAAAATGGGTGAAAATACGGTGCAGGGACATAAGTCCCAACTTTTTCTTTTGGGACTTATGTCCCATCTAAGTGGGACATAACTCCCAAAATTGATTTGGGACTTAAGTCCCACACCATCGGGACATACATAAGTTCCAAAATATTTTGTCGGAGATGGGACATAAATCCCAAACAATAAGGCCAAGTGCGTAAATAAAACCTCGCACCTACTCGAAATCAAACAGTGACCCCAAGCATGCCTAACCCGTGGAGGGGGAGTTTTCTTCTTATTTTGTACAAAGAAAAAGGCGATACGCGAGACTGATAAGTACCGTTCAATCAAGCTGATGTCACACACCATGAAGATCCTTCAGGGGGTATTAAATAGCCGAATACGAAAAATAGTACGGCTATTTGATAAATCAACCATATATGCAATCCAAAGTATAAGGATCATGATGGAAAAACATCGTGATGCATTGAATGATTTGCATATGGTTTTGGTTGATTTTGGAAAGTCCTGCAATAGACAACCAACGGATCTGTTATGGGTAGCGCTAAGACAACGAAGAGTTCCAGAAATCTACGTACGGGTGGTCATGGACATGTATACATGTTTGAGGGAGTAAATACAAGAGTAAGATGTATCGTTGGCGTCACCGAGGATTTCGCAATCAAAGAGGTGTACACCAGGGAAGCGTCTTAAGTCCAATCATATTGCCCTTGATTATCTGCTTGAAGGAAAAGTAACGGATCCTAATTGGTATCAGTTATTCTTTGCTGGCGATGGATTAGCGAGGTTCAAACGTCCCTGCAACGAGCAAGATGTTAAATGTGTCGCTGGGCTCAGCTGTATGTTTAAATTGCATAGATGTGATGTGATTGGTGATACATAAGTCCCAACTTTTACTTTTAGGAATCAATTTTGGGAGTTATGTCCCACTTAAGTGAGACATAAGTCCCAAATAAAAAAGTTGGACCTTATGTCCCGGGGACTTATGTCCCTGCCCGCAAATACTACAGATAAGTAATGGCTGAGAACAATCTATCATATTACTTATTAAAATGACAGCGATCGACGTAAATTCCATTTTTACGCAGTTGTTCGTTCATAAACATCTGAAATGTGCTTTGCAAGCGCATGATTTGCAGGAAACTCTGAATTTCAATTTGCGCAATACTTCCTGCTTTGCATTGCTATTGCTTTGCAAACCTTGCATTTATGAATGGGCCCGTAGTTTATTCTAGACTGACTTTTATGTATACATAATATGCTATTGACTTACAATTAACTTATTTACTACAGCAAGGTCTAGGGTTAACAAGTAGCATACACAATCATCAAATCATCAAAAACAATATTAATACTAATTCGTCAGCCCAAATCGGTAGGTATCCAAAGTGCAATAAATAAAATCGATGGGGAATATGTACATTGTACAGTACACGTCGTCGAAATACGAATGAAGTGTGGCGGCAAAACGAAATAAATGTTTGCAAACTCTCTTTTAATATCTAATAATGTTCTTAATTTTAATAAGGGAGACTTAGTTCGCTGACCTTAATAAATGCATTGTAAGCGCGGCAAACATCCAAGTATAGGTGCATTTTTAAGAAGCAGGACGGGCAGGATTAGGGTTCGATAGAACATGCATTTTGTTCTTCAAGTGTCCTCACTCAAGTATTATATATTTTTTTCACAGGCTTCATTTATAGCAAACGTTTGACAAACATCGGGAGTAAGTATTACAATGGTTATAAGAGACTACCGTTAAATATATAGTTCCTACGTTCGTAAAGAGAGACTAAAATTTAGTCTTTCTGAGAAAAACACCACCTACCTACTCCATCACTAGTTTTTGATCCATCGATGTAGACGTGGATCGATTTCCACTGCGTATGCATCATCCTCCCGGAACGATCTGGTGGGGATAGTGATTTGGAAGTTCTTTTCGAACTGCAATTGGGGTATTGTGTAGTCTATGTTCCTTGGTAGAGACCCAAATGAGTACAGAATGATGGACTGGTCAATATTCTTATTGATCCACTGTGAGGAAGCTTTTAAGCGGATAGCGAAACATGCAGCTGTTTGCCTGCTAAATATATCGAGGGGGCTCAGATGAAGTAAAATGTCCAGTGCAGCGGAGGGAGTCGTTCGGAGTGCTCCAATGCTCCTGATGTAAAGACAAGCTGTACGTTGGACCTTGCTCAGCTTATCACGGTTTACCGCTTTGTCCAATGCAATCCACCAGAATGTTATTCTATTGTTAGGTCTTACAAGCGATACGTATAGCCAGTGAGAGATGCTAGGTTGTAGGCTCCACTTATTGCCAATGAAAAAGTCAAACTTGTACCGTTATAAGAGGTCAATATGAGGGATTTTATATTTCCTGAAAAGAGGACAAGTTCGGTTTTGTAGGGGTTGACACCCAGGCCACAGCGATTTGCCCATCTTGTTAGCTTATTAAGAGCGTTTTGTGTGAGTTCCTTTAAAGTGTTGAGGAGTTTTGCAGAGACGGCAATAGCAACGTCATCCGCATCAAGACGCACTCCTTAACATCCAGACATATCAGTAGTTCATTCTCTCTACTCTACTGACAGAGCTCCTGGCGGATGTTTCGCACAGTCTTGAGTTGATAATCCTGTTTGAGGGCAAAATATTGATCAATTCACCAAGCGAGCCATCAACACTCAGTTCTGTTAGTGCATTTGCGATTGCAGATGCGTTAAAGTTGTTGAAGGCGCCTTCTATATCTAGGAAAGCAACCAAAGTGTATTCCTTGTAATGAAGGGAGTATTCGATGGTGCGTACCAAAGAGTGAAGGGCGGTTTCCACCTATTTGCCCTTGCAGTTTATACGCATGTTGGGCCGCAAAAAGGCTTCGTAGCTTTTTAAGTATTTGAACTAGTGTGCGAATTGCTTAAATGATCTTTCATCTTTTTCCGACAACCGCGCATGAGACCTGATTGATGGTCTCTGGTAATTATGCCGCGTATAAAATATTTGTCTACCAATTATGAGCTGACAAGTGGTGAAATTAATTTTGAATTGTAGCTTTATTTATTTTGCATTAATTGAAATTAATTAAATCAATTAAACTGCAACTAACTGATTTACAACTCTTTTGGAATGCAAAATAGGTACTTTTGTTGACTTTGATTTTCATTTGCCCAGGGTAGTGATATTTTTTTAATTAATTGGGTAAATATCTCCAGAAATGATTTATTTTTACGGATTGAATTAATTATTATACAAATATGCTTATAGTATTCAAATATCTTAAGAGCTAGCTGCCTTGTAATAATATATGAAGTAATGTTGATAATATAGCTGCATTTGATATATTTTAATTGTATTTGAAAAATGCAGTTTGAATAAAAAGCAATTTTTTTTTCACTTTGTCTCCCCTTATTTGAGCACATTTATTTTAAAAGGAAGCTAATTATTTTTGATTCGCGTATCGGTTTTCATTGATTGTATACAGATAAGATATAATATAATTATGATTTAAAAAATCATAGGCATAAATATTTTTACAAAATTTTTGGTAGAGGTAGGAAATCAATTGCCATGACTGTGTCTTGCAAAAAA
This sequence comes from Portevinia maculata, assembly GCA_949715645.1. Classification (NCBI taxonomy): domain Eukaryota; kingdom Metazoa; phylum Arthropoda; class Insecta; order Diptera; family Syrphidae; genus Portevinia; species Portevinia maculata. The sequence continues at coordinate 301,803,386 of OX454525.1, forward strand.
GAGAACCGATTGGGGTGATTTTTGTTTTGTTTGTTTCAACACTGAGGTTCCTTAGGAAACAAAATATCGGTTTTGTGGAGGAATTTTTAATGGGAATGTACTAACACCGCCAATGAGAATTGTATTTCGATAATGACAATTCATTTATATAGCCACCTTGCATTACATATTTCAAATTCGATTATTCACATCGTAAGATTGCTTTCCAATATTTCAGCGATACTTTGTGAAATTTAATAGTCTTAAAAATGTTTTTTCGTAAAACAAGATAATTGGTTTTGAAAAAAAAAATGTATGAAAGCGAATTCAATAACATTTTGCGAACAATCATTTTGATCAGCTATTAAGGAAAATTATCTTTGCAGGCTTAGACATAACCACAAATTCATTCAAATGTTTTTTTTAGCGAGACTCAATTAGTTTTGATACACGAGGATTTCAATATTGTAAAGTTCTCGCTGAAGAATAACAAAGTAATTTCAACAGATTTAATTCATGTTCAAGGGATTGTGCTAATAATTCCGTGTCGTTAAACAGTGTCCACTATATTGCTTAAGAGAGGACGAGCTAACATAGGTCGTCGTAGTCAGTCAAATGCATGGCGATTAACTTCACGTGCATACGCACTGATAACCTGCACGCGACAGATAATGAAAGTAATCATATTGGCATCTCCCAATAGATTCCGAACGCAATAGAAAATTAACATTTTTAAAGGTCTCCAGTTCTATTCCTACATAATAATAAATGGTCTTTCATTAAGGACTTGACAACTTCTTTTTTAACTTCGAAGTGGAAGTTCTTGTAATGGGGCCGATTTTGTATAGAGATTTTTTTATAGAGATGTCTGTCCGTGTGTATGTACATATGTGCGTATGTACATATGTGAGTTCGGAATTTTCTTTCGCCACGATTATCTGGAGAACCAAAGATGATATTGACATGGGACCAGGTTTATTCGAAGCGTAATTACGTAACTCAGAACTGATTAAGTTTCCAGCGAAATCGGTCAAGTCGTTTTTTGTTAGTAAATAAATAACTAAAATAATTTGGCTTTATTTGTACTATTTATCGTCATTTGTCATTGAGCAAATCATTATTACAACGTGCTCCATTATTTCGTATACATGTAAATTTACAGGTCTCCTTGTGGTTGCATTAATATATATCACACTTCGCTGTTATTAACAACAATTAATTTCCGTGAACAATATTAAAGAACATTTTTTAATATTTAATAATTCTTAACCATATCTTATGGTTAACTACATTTCAAAATTTCCCACTAATTACATAAATCATATTGATCCCACTGGGAAGTTAGTCGTGTGGACCTTGCGGGTCGCACCCAGACCACTTTTTCTTAAATGAAATGCAAACTACTTGAGATATCTTTAAAAAAATGTATTGGCTTGGATTACTATCTATCAAAACATTTGTGAATGGAATTCGACTTCGTTCATATGTCCACCACGGGAACGTATGCAGCGGTCCATACATTGAACCCAATTTTCATGACTCTTTCATGAAGCACATGAGGGTTATCACCTGACCAGTAACGCATATTTTGTTTATTGACGAAGCCGTTTAACCAAAAATGCGCTTCATCGCTTATGATGATTTTGAGATGAAATTCTTCATTTTCTTCCATCATGTCCAGAGTCCAATTCGAGAACGTACGTCGCTTTATGTGATCAAGTGGCTTTAGTTTTTGAGTCAGCTTGAACTTGTAAGGATGTAGGCCAAGATCCTGCGGCGAAGATTCGCCATAATATGGTCTGGGAGAGGCCCAATTCTTGAGAACCCCGTGAAATTGTCCACACTTCGGGCAAAACGTAGTCTCCCTGGCACGGCGACATCAATCAGCAAATATTCTGACTCGAATTTCACCCTGACAGTGTTTCACCCCTCAATATTTATACCCTATTCTAGGGGTATATTAATTTTGACGCATAGTTTGTAACATACCTTAATATTGCCCGTAGACCCCTAAAAGTTACTATATTTATGATCAGCATCGATAGTAATGTCGATCTAGCCATGTCCGTCCGTCCGTCCGTCCGTCCGTCGGCAAAAATTATGCCTTTAAACTGGACCTAGAGAGCTGAAATTTTAACCATATACTCTCTAGGGTCCCGAAATAATCAAGTTTAAGAATTTTTGAAATCCGCCCACAGACACGCCCACAAACTCAAAAAAACAAAATTTTGGAAAAAATCGAATTTTGAGCTAGAGAGCTGAAATTTTTTATATATGATCTATGGCCCATAAAACTGATTGGGACATAAAATTTTCAAAATCCGCCCACGCCCACAATTAAATAAAACAAATTTTGGGAAAAATTGAATTTTGAGCTAGAAAGCTGAAATTTTTTATATATGATCTTTGGCCCATAGAACTGCTTGGGACATAAAATTTTCAAAATCCGCCCACTGACACGCCCACAATTAAATAAAATATTTTTTTGGAAAAACCAAAATTTGAGCTAGGGAGCTGAAATTTTTAATATATACTCTCTAGGGGCCCTTTATGCTCATGTGTAAATATTTTCAAAATCCGCCTACTGACACGCCCACAATTATTTTATTTTTATTTTTGGAAGTCCAAAGTTTGAGCTAGGGAGCTGAAATTTATAGTATATACTCTCTAGGTGCCCTTTATGCTCATACTTAATTTTTTTTTAAATCCGCCTACTGACACGCCCACAATTAAATAAAACAATTTTATTGAAAAACCAAAGTTTGAGCTATGGAGCGTTTTTATTTACAAAAGCTTAGTTTTTTCGATAAAATCCTTTAAATTTTTGTCACGCCCACTTATGAGATATAGGAATAAGAATAGGGTATCCAACAGTTTGCCCAAGCGGACTGTAGCCCGCCCCTATGTTTTTTTTTATCAATTTATTGCTTAAAAACTGATATCTAAAATAACTTAAAGTTTTATAAGAAGTATGTACGGTACGTATTAATACTTTCAGTTTATGCTGAAGTTGAAGTTGGAGTTAAACAACAACAATTTGTATTTTCCATTGGCTTTGTACTCAATCAATTTTGTAACTTTCTTTTTCCCTATTTCCAATCCAAGTGCATAGAATCGCATTTGCGACAAAAGCAAACATTATTGAAATGTGTCCTATATCAACCTTTATCCATTTTGCTAATATTTTTTCAAACTCATAATTTTCAGTGTTATTAATAAATAATTTACAAACCGCACAATATGGTAACTAAATGCCTAAACTATCATAAAATGGACAGTTCAAAGAAAATGAGTTCCTATAAGTCAGATAACCATGAGAGTTCTGTCCTGAAAAGCTACGTCATTGCATTGTGCCATAATAGAAGATATTGTCCAAGGCGTTTGAGGCTCACATCAATGTGGAATACTCAAGTGGATCAAGGAGATTTGAAAATTTGTGAAAAAGCAGCGATGTGTCTAAGACACCATACAGTTATACATTTTTCAGTGTATCTGAAAAACAAATAACGAGTGTATTTGAAACATGAGAACGCTTTGAGATCCGACAGAATGACTACAGCATCAGCATACATGATTAGCTTCATTTTAATTCTAGCAAAATCGATTCCTCCGGTTAGTGTCCTGTATTTTAAAGTTAAGTTAGGAAGTTAAGATCCACTTAACATCATTTTGAAATAAAGTAGAAACCGTTTATACAAGGTGGCGCAAAAATAACCTTCCGATGTTTTTTGGCTGTAATTTAAATTATTGCTCAAATAAATAGTCACCAATATTCCGCGTTCTGGAGCAGTGTAGCGTAACATTGTTTATTAACGTATATTTCGCATGTGTTTACTACACAAATGTCAAAACAGAACTGACATTAGGGGCCAATCGCAAAATTTATAGCATTTTTCTGATAGGAGGATTACTTTTGCGCCACCTTGTACTAGCACGTTACCTTAGAAGTGAAAATTAGCTTTTGGTTTTTTCCTCCTTGCCACGTTGCTCTCGACCACTTTTTCAGTTTTAGAGAATCATCCGATCTGCTAACTTATGGTTGCTACCTTATACAGACATTCATACGTTAATCTTCTTAGATGAAATTTATATTTAATGTATTAAAACTTTTTGTGTTATCCAAACTTATGGCCCGATTTCAGTTAATACTGCAAGTCTTGAACTGTTCCTTTTATTTTAAACGGCTCGTAGCGTCGGGACACACTTTTTTGAACATTCATATAATCAAGGCAACGAATTAATATAAAAACTCGATATACACACCTAATAGAAATTAAGGCAGTTGCAATAACCGAGGTTGTTGCACTTACCAGGTTAAATTTTAAATGAAAAATGATGACATAGCCATTTTACTAAGTTTCTGTAGAGGTAATGACATGAATGTACTAGGTTTCGCAAAAGTCATCACCCTATCTAAAATTCAAGGCATCAATAGACATAATCTAAACACAGAACCAAAGTTTTTCATTCATTTAATAAATTACAGGCGGTAACAACTTTTGCATAACGTTGTAGTTACACAACAATTGGTTCAGATCCAAACAAAACAAAACAACTGTGAAATAACGGCATAAATAACGAACCAAAAGGAGAACATATAAATTAAACATAGGGACGGGATACAGTCCGCTTGGGGAACTGTTGGATACCCTATTCTTATTCTTATCCCTCATAAGTGGGCGTAACAAAAGTCTAAGTATGGTTGAATTGTTAAGAACGCTCTACATATTTTTTTATATAACATTTAAAGGATTTTATCAAAAAAACGCTCCCTAGCTCAAACTTGGGTGTTTCAATAAAATTGTTTTGTTTTAAAATTTTGGTTTTTCAATAAAATTGCTTTATTTTTTTGTGGGCGTGTCAGTGGGCGGATTTTGAAATTGTTTTATCCCGAGCAGTTTTAGGAGTCATTGATCATATATAAAAAATTTCAGCTTTCTAGCTCAAAATTCGATTTTTTACAAAATTTCCTTTTGTCTGTGGGCGGATTTCAAAAATTCGTAAACTTGATTATTTCGGGACCCTAGAGAGTATATAGTTAAAATTTAGCTCTCTAGGTCCAGTTTAAAGGCCTAATTTTTGCCGACAGACGGACGGACGGACGGACGGACATGGCTAGATCGACATTACTATCGATGCTGATCATAAATATAGTAACTTTTAGGGGTCTACGGGCAATATTAAGGTATGTTACAAACTATGCGTCAAAATTAATATACCCTTAGAATAGGTTATAAAAATAGATGAATAAACGCAAGAAGTCGAGGGTTACGTTAACCGAGTTCGTACTGTATAGACAACTATTTCTAGCCCGACTATATGCGTTTAGCGTTTCACACCTAACTATAGCGGGTAGAAATAGTTGACTATTTATATTCATTTTTTGTCTCATACCTCATACTCAGTCTGAGCTATAAATTTCAGTATGGTTGCAGTATTTTTCTCTTTAGTATACTTAAGTATACGAGAAAGTTAAAAAAGCTTCAGCAAAACTAGTTTTTATATGGTTAAAAGCCGCATAACTATTAAAAGTAAATACATTTCATTAATAAATCCAACATATAGATATCTAGGTATTTGAAGCCCACTCATTTTAATATACGCAGTTCTCAATCTCTATTCTTTAAACTATTCCCCTATTTTAAATTACAAATTTTCATCCCTGTATACAAAGTTTTGTTGGTTATAACAGAAATTTAAAAAAAGTGAAATATTAAATCCCTTTTTAGTATACGTACTTACCATATATTTATAAGAACAATAAGTTTACCATTATCAAAACGACACTTAAAAAAATTACGATCTACATGCAGCTCGTCAGAGTTCTATATCGACAGTTCCCCTTTATGATTCATCAAATTTAAATTATGCTTAGAACTAAATTTATTCCTGCCCAGTTAGTTACTGCTCACGCTTTTGTATACCTATATACATATGAACCTATACCCATCAGTGAATAAATATCAAATTAAGTTCTTATTCCTATTTCTATTCCATTATATTACCCGCTCATACGTTGCATGGCATCTTGCTTGTTACCTAAGGACGTTTTGACCTCACATTGCAACTCGGTATTAAGCTATCAGTTCCCCACAAGAGGACGTGAAATTTAATGGGTAAACTTAAAATGGCTCTATTATCATGGCTTAAGGGATAGCTTTTTATCCACTTTCTAGGGATTACATTTCACAGAGTTCCAAGGAAAGAAGATTTTCTTTTCTTTTGTGTCATTTTCTTAGTTTGTGCAAACAAAACGAAATGAAGAAACGAATCTTTCTGCAATAGTGCATAATTTCATAAAATAAAGTGAGCGCATTTAAAATTTTTGAAGCAAAAGTAAATGAGCTAAAAATAAGGAAAAAAGTGTAGATTTGAGAACGTACACGGAATTAGCTGTAAAGTTTTTTTTTGTAATCGAAGCTAATAAACAAAGCTCAGACGTTTATTTTTCTAACATAGCTATTTGTATCTGTTTTTGTTTTTGCTTTGGCAATACTGTAAGATAAGAGCGAGGCTTAATAATTTTATAATAATTTCGCAATAGCTACAGACAATAAATTTCAAAACCATTGGCAAATAAAGTTAAATTCCTTTTTTTAACGAATTTGTGCGATTTATCATTTCATGCATCTTATATCACGCGATAGTTAATTTCATAGGCGTGTAGATTTGACAAAAAGTTGGGTTTCAGTTGTTAGACAGCTGAACTGGAGATAACTATTTATGATTCTAGATCTAAAGGGTTTTTCAACAGGGACGCTACAAAAGTAGAGCGACAGGGACAGCAAACGACGCCGAATTTCTTGCCGCTCTTTTGACATTTCTCTTCAGTAAGGTTTGCCATTTCATGATGGAAAGATATACGAGCCAACAACGAGTCGAAATTATTAAAATTTACTACCGAAATTCGGAGTCAGTGGCCTCAACGTTAAGAGCAATTTTCATCGGAAAATCATCTTCAGCGATGAGGCTCATTTCTGCCTGAATGGCTTCGTCAATAAACACAATATGCGGTATTGGTCAGGCAGCCATCCACACGTACTCCATGAGTCATCATTGCATCCCGACAAAATTACAGTATGGTGTGGTTTATGGGCCGGCGGCGTCTTTGGACCGTACTTCTTCCGTGATGATCAAGACCGGCACGTTACTGTGAATGGGAATCGCTACCGTTCAATGATAACCGAATATTTTTGGCCCCAATTGAATGATATGGACTTGGAGAACATGTGGTTCCAACAGGACGGCGCCACAAGCCACACAGCGGATGCCACAATCAATTTATTGGAAACCAAGTTTGGAAACCGTCTTATCTCACGAAATGGTCCAGTCGCTTGGCCGCCTCGGTCGTGCGATTTGACGCCGTTAGACTATTTCCTGTGGGGCTACGTCAAGTCTATGGTCTATGCCAACAAGCCAGCGACGATTGATGAACTTCGTACGAATATCGAACTTAAAAACCGTCGAAAATTGGGTTCAGCGTCTGGACTTCTGCAAGCGTGCCCGTGGTGGCCATGCAAAAGAAATCGAGTTCAATACATAATGGCATCGAACGTACTTTCACAGGAATAAAAAATGTCATTGATATCCAAAACCGTTTTTGTTTTATTTAAAAAACTTTTGTAGCGCTCTTATTGAAAAACCCTTTATTTGAATTGATGACCTTGATTTCATTGTAGAGATCGGCAGGTTAGTGGTTGGTGGTTATGATATGGTTAATAGACCTATCAGAGTTTAATAATGCACGGATTTTCAAGGGAATAAACATACTGTGTAGACCAAAGTGTACGAGGGACACCATAATTTTTGCCAACAATATTTGATTCCACGAATTTAATAGGAAATTAATTTAACAGAATCGGTGGGCTATAGGACAAATTTATCTTCTCTTTGAGCTAACTATCCATTTTTTTATCCTGCTTTTGTTTTCTTCAATCATTTGCATATGCGAAGTGTAAGGAATCTACAATTTTAAGGCGAATCCGAACGGCAAATTTAATAAGCTTCTAATGACAATTGATGCTCTTGGATGTTTGTCAGATGTTCGCGAAAAGGGTGTGATCTATATGGGAAAATACCGAACGCATCATTGTTTAATAATTAATGAAAGGTCATTAACATAGGGGGAAAAAGTGCAGGCCGAAAAATCCGTTCTTATGGAACACCACTAACGATAAATAAGAAAATGGATAGACTTTTGTTTAGTTCAACTTCTTTCAATCTTTTTGTCAAGTATGAACAAATTAGCTTCACTGCGGTAGGAGAAAAGTAGTTATGGCGAGTGATTAACTTTATGAAATACTTTAGAAAAAAACAAGGAGTATCAGAAACGTAATATTATCGAGATCAATAGATTTCCTTATAACTTCAGGGACACTTATGCAATCAGTAATTCAACTGTTCTTCTTTTAAAATCCTGATTGTTTTGATGTTTATATAATATGATGAAGAAATTCACTTATTTGTTTTTTTAAAATAAAAAAATCCATTACTTTTGATAGAAATGGTAATATTGGAATCGGCCTAAATAAATTCCCTTTATAAGTTTTCGGAACGGGAACAACTTTTGCCATTTTCAAGTGTGAGAGAAATTCGCATGATATTATAACCGAATTGAACATATGTTGTATATAGGTTTTATATGGTTAGAGAACTGGCAATAGAAGTTACAGAAATGAGCGGTGCATTATCAAGTATAACGGAGTTGCACCTCATAGAAATAACTCACTTCACAGTTATTGTGGAAAAACCGAACGAGCTTGGAGCTGATATATCTATGTCATAGACTGGGTACTCAGCGGGACCTAAGGGAGGGTTAGTGGTATTGTCTTAGAAAAAAACTTTGAAATATATTTGATATCATTTGATTTGTATTGATATCATAATCGTCAGCCGAGTACAATGGACCAGTATTGAGCCTGAGTGCTCCAGTGTAGAAAGTCTCACACCCCGTACAAAAAAAAAACATCGTAAGCCGAGCGATAATGAGATTTTTATTCTTAAAATGTTGCCAAAATTATTTACTACTAAGAGAATGCTTGAAACGATTAGCAAAAAAGGAGGCTTTAGTATAACGAATTGCAGAAAGACAGTTTTGTTTCGAAAATTTATAAAATGTTGATGTATGCTATCAATATGAAACGTTTTGCAGCCCCTACATGTCCAATCACGCTGTCGTATTAAGGACTGAATCTCGTTTCTGAACCATTAGTTTATTCTATTATAGAAATAAGTTGAGAAATAGAATTATTTTTATATCGTCGCTAAAGACAGTACCTATGAGGAGTCTTTCAGTCCCGTTGAATAGATCGGCACAGGAGAGCTTTAACCTGCACTTTTACCCTTCGCTCACATACATTGCTGCACCCAAACCATTTAACCATTGAGCGAACATATTCGATCATATTGCTCAACAGTAAACCAAATTTGAGATACGCAAACAACTTCTCATTAGGTGAATCGGAACTCATCTATTTTATTCAGCAGACTTCGAGCATTTATGTGACATACCTGAAGGCCAGCTGCTTGTCGACCGAAACTCTAATCATGGTGCGTAAATTGCAATCAGTCAATACCATAAATGAATACCATAAGTGAAACAAACTAAAAATAAAAAGATATAAAATGAAAACAAAAGTGAAAGCTTAATGTATTGAGTTGGTATCCCGGCCCCATCCAATTTCTCTATGTAGTCAATCACCCAGTCGATTGTGCTTTGCATCTGAACTTTTTTATTCTATAAATAAAAAATATAATTCATATTGTGAATTATTTACAGACCTTCATTTTCTTATTTCAAGAGAATAACTAATCTATCACCAAAAAACAGTATATATTCTCTTCAGTAGAAAGACTACTATGGGTTTGATATATTAATTCATCTTACGCACTACACATCACATAAATAATGTTTCTTCTATTTTCACGTTGAACTTTTCACTACCGTAGTTGTTGATGTACGAGTATTCTACTGAATATCGTGTTACTGCCCACTTCTGCAGCCGCTTTGCCGACACCCACAATTGCAAATTTCCTTAAACACTTGACAGGTTAAATATATTCAAAATCTTCCCATAAATATATTGGAGAGCTTAGCCGAACATCACAGGCGAACCAGTAGCTATGCAGAGAAGGGGCAGCGTTTTAATGACTTTAATCCAGATTATAACCTCGTCGTTAAAGAAGAAGAAGACAAATCACAAGGGCTTCGATGCGAGTTTTTTTTTCCGCTGCCAACAATGAACTGGAGATAAACAACACACGCCGGCTTCTCCACTCCATCGGCAAGATGGGATAATACTGCTCCACCCACACCATACAGACTAACGTCTATTGAAATAATAATTGCTTGGGTCAAATATTTCAAATGTTACTGTGCGTAAGAAGTTTTTGCTTGACTTAAAAGAAAATCGACTTTGTATAGGCATAATACCAATATATCCTTTAAATGGGTTCACAGGTTGGATATATCATATCTCCCAAAGCGGTTTAATAAATATTGAAGGATTGAGCTATTGTAAGTAACGAACATCTACTGCTCAAACTTTTTCGAGGCTTGGGAAATTCTTTTTTTGACAAAATGTGACCAAAAGGTATGTCCTCAGCAGGGCAAACGATGATTTTATTTTTTATTCACATTTCCAATATTTATGATAAGCACAGTCTGTACAGAGATATTGTACAATTTAATCTTACTATTGAAAAATATTTGCAATTATGCAAATAAATTGATATTTTTACTGAAGCACTTGAAGGAAAATTATGAAAAAACCTACATTTAAATTGACTATGAGGTTTGTTCAAAATCAAACTACATATGTACTCTAAACAAAATTAAACAAGGGAACTATAGAACATAGGGACGGGCTACAGTCCGCTTGGGCGAACTGTTGGATACCCTATTCTTATTCCTATCCCTCATAAGTGGGCGTGACAAAAGTCTAAGTATGGTTGAGTTGTTAAGAACGCTCTACATATTTTGTTATATAACATTTAAAGGATTTTATCAAAAAAAAAAAACGCTCCCTAGCTCAAACTTGGGTGTTTCAATAAAATTGTTTTATTTAATTGTGGGCGTGTCAGTAGGCGGATTTAAAAAAATTAACACATGAGCATAAAGGGCCCCTAGAGAGTATATATTATAAATTTCAGCTCCCTAGCTCAAACATTGGATTTTCAAAAAAATTGTTTTTTTTATTTGTGGGCTGTCAGTGGGCGGATTTTGAAAATGTTTTATCCCGAGCAGTTTTAGGAGTCATAGATCATATATAAAAAATTTCAGCTTTCTAGCTCAAAATTCGATTTTATCCAAAATTTTGTTTTTTTTGAGTTTGTGGGCGTGTCTGTGGGCGGATTTCAAAAATTCGTAGACTTGATTATTTAGGGACCCTAGAGAGTATATGGTTAAAATTTCAGCTCTCCAGGTCCAGTTTAAAGGCCTAATTTTTGCCGACAGACGGACGGACGGACGGACGGACGGACATGGCTAGATCGACATTAGTATCGATGTTGATCATAAATATAGTAACTTTTAGGGGTCTACGGGCAATATTAAGGTATGTTACAAACTATGCGTCAAAATTAATATACCCTTAGAATAGGGTATAAAAAGTACCTAATTAATTTATATTGACTAGAGAAATGAGCAAGGAGCTGGCACTTTATATATTATAATCCAATAATTAAAAAAAAAGTATATCTACAAATAATAAATAAATAATTAAATAAATAAGTGATACAAAAAAAATAAAAAAAAACAAAACAAAAATATATATATAGTCAAAATAACATATATAAAGAAATTATAAATAAAGAAAGAATCATAGGTATATAAATAAAATGATAGTGATTATAATACTAGAAAATTCGACCCAAGGATTAGTTGCAAATTATCAATGTTTTAACAAAACTTCGCACAAGCGAAGTGATTCGAGAAGCTAGGTTTTAGGCCCTGTATGGGCCGTTAATGCCTTATATATATTTTTAATTATCATATAGTACATTGATATTTCTAGTTATTTAAGTTTCGAATAAGCAGTTCTCAGAGCGAGCACAATTTGTTGGTAACGAACTTTTCGTTTACAATTTCCATTTTTCTGGAGATTTGTAATACGCAAGCCTTTACATACAGTAATAACGGTGAATATAGCCATGGGTGATTCAGCATTTCTTTTATAGTTTTGTTTTGTGAATCTTGAAGTTTTTGAATATGTACATTTGCGCAACTTCCCTATACTGCACACGCATAAAAATGAATTGCCTGAAAGACTGATTTGAATATTATTATTTTATTAAAATTACTCACATCACGAGCGACGATTTATAAGTTAATATAATATTTTTGTGACGAGACTAATTTTGTTAGGTGTATTTTTAATGTGTTCACCGAAGGTTAATTTCTTGTATAAGTAAAAAATACTTAACCGAATCAACCCAAAGAATACCATAAATGTTAATTTGTAGGTGGCTGAATGGTAAAATACATGCAGTTCGTTTTCTATTGAAAAATATTGCTGGTGTTTTATTAAAATTTATTTTCATTATTCACTTTACTATAGTCTGAAATAACATTTAGTGCGTTATGTGTTGTCCTCTATGACATGTCCTACTTTATTAGAGAAGTTAATAGCAGTGTCATCAGTATACACTGCAATTTGGATTGGTTGGGAAATCGACAATATATATGATGTATAACACTAGTGCTAAAATTGAGCCCTGTGGAACTCCGGAATCAATTCTTCTTAGAGAAAAATTGCGTTTGTTTAAAAACACATAAAAACTCTTGTTTATATAGTGGACATTCGTAACTAAAGAGTTTGCCACAATTTGTCAAAAGCTTTCTCCACATCAAGTAAAACGAGACCAGTTGACTGTTTCAATAAAATTGTTTTCAAATTATGTCAAATTATACCCTCGGCTGTTTGTCAGACATTTGCACTAGGTGGAGCAGTTAAAATGCCTTAGGTATCACTGCACTTAAATATACAATTGCATACATACATACATGGTATTAGTGGCCCATACCACTGCCTAGCTTCTTCAGTCATTTCTGTGTGCGCAGTTATATTTTTCGCACGAGTAAAAGGCAGCTACAGTTTTACGCCTACCCTGAATGGCAAATTTGAGAATCTTCTCTTGACAGTTTAGTTAGGTAAGGAAAGTCAGGGCTATGACACTACTGCTATTGAAACCTACGCTCTATAATAGGCCCATCACGATCTCTGGGAAACCAACTATAAAGTCAGTCGTCATCCTAAACGTCTTCCTCAAAGCATTATATTTCCATACATAAACTCACTAATTTGCTGCAGTCAGTCGCAGCGTCCTCTGCTAGACTATCAAACAAATCACGGAACTGTTCGCATAATGCCTTAAATATCGTGCAGAATATGCACCATTCAGATATTATGGGTGGTAGCCTGAATGGCGGGCATTTCAAAAAAAACGAGTTATGTTGCCGCACCCTGTAGTATCTACTTTATTTTACCGCGCCTTTGTATGAAACTGTTATTACTGTAATTTAAATTAAACTACTAATAGCTATCATTGACATAAAAAGGATAAATACATTGTAAAATAATTTGATTTTTCACTTCGACAAGCCTTTTGCATTTAAATATTTAAAGATCATCAAATGAAATTAAATACCAATCGGATTAAAATAAGGTAAAAAAAAACAAATTACTGCACATTAAACACTCAAACACATAATACAACATTGCAATAATTATCTTCAACAATGGTTGAAGTCCATGTTTCATAATCCATTTCTCCATGACAGACATATTTTCAAAATGCATTTTCGTATTATGTAGGTACATGTAAAATAATTTTCCATTTGTTGGGTCATTTATTTAATTAGTTTTCGTCGAATGCTATTTAATGACTGAGAAATTGAATTTGGAAAAGGATTTTAATGGGATTTAGAATTACTGGTACATCCAAAAATAAAAAAGTTTAATTAACATTTCCCTATGAATGTAAACAGACAGGGATAAAACAATTTAAATATAATATCCACATGTATTTACTAAGCCCCGAGTAACAATATTAACTATTTGGTATTAAAATTATTGTTCCCATAAAATATATAATTTACCTGTTTATTTATATTATCTATTTTTCAAGTTACAATGTATTTTTGTTAAAATCACCCGTGACTTTGGCAGACAAAAAAAGAAAACATGATCCAAACACAACAAACTACCCCAGTTTACTTCACAATGCATTTTTCATAGCCTTAGTTTTTATACCCTATTCTAAGGGTAGGTATATTACACCCCTATTGCGAGTGTCAATCGACAATTGATAATTGACTATTTTCAATGTGTGCTATTGTGAACGAACAATTCTACAGGATTTTGTCAATTGCAGTCAATTAAAAAAATGCGATTGACAAGAATATCAATGAAAATGATATGTTCACAATAGCACACATTGAAAATAGTCAATTATCAATTGTCGATTGACACTCGCAATAGGGGTGTTCATTTTGACGCATAGTTTGTAACATACCTTATGCTTAGAGCAGACGGTATGCGAAAGTCGCATATGTATGCGAGTGCTGACGTCACCGAATAACTCGCAAATGTGAGTCAAATTCCATAAGTACGGCAGTGCTCGCAAACTCGCATATAGGGGCGTTCACACGATATGCAACTTTTGTCAAAAAAATCGCAAATGCATTTGCGATCAAGGTGCTCGCATATGATATGTCCGCAAATGGGATCGCAAATGTTGAGGCCTATATGCGAGGTGTTTACACGATATGTGACAGAATTTGCACATCACTTATTTTCAATCATATGCAGGTTTGCGAACATAACATCAATCTGTCACTTTGTGTATTGTGTTGCTGATTTTTGCGTACCTCGTCTCAAACATTTTAAAGTGCTGAATTAAATTTAAAATTTCGAAAAGAAAGTGGGCTGTTATTTGCTGTTTTGGCATTAGATATGCTGGAAAATGACGGCGAAGAAGCTAATTCGAAAAAAGTGAAACATGTGCGTCGTGTGTGGACAAAGGATTGGCTGCGACTTCGCGAGACGGAAGGCTTTTGCGCAACATTGTAGCTGGAATTACGTGGCAATGAACCAGATTTATATCGCCGTTTCGTTCGCATGTCGGCCGATCAATTTGATCATTTACTTGGTTTGGTAAAGCCGCTGATCGAAAAAGCAGACACGAACATGCGATTAAGCATTCCTGCGTCAGATCGGCTTCTGCTGACGCTGCGTTTCTTGGCCACCGGTGACAGTTTTCGGTCATTGCAATACCTTTTCCGCATTCCAGTGAATACTATTTCAACTATAATTCCGAAAGTGCTGGACGCGATCTACAAAGTTCTTGTCCTCGACTATTTTAAAGTAAGTGTTTGCACCATAATTTCATTATTTTTATTGACCCTTTTCAATTTTTGTGGAGAGATGCCGAAAAGCGAAAGCGAGTGGGAGGCAGTAGCAGACGCGTTCAACCAGCGATGACACTTTCCCAACTGCATCGGGGCAGTAGACGGCAAGCACGTTGTGATGGTGGCACAGCCTAATGCTGGCAGCGTCTTTTATAATTATAAAGGTATTTATTTGTTTGCGAATTCGCTTTCAATCGGCACTAATTTTTTTCTTTCATATAGGAACGCATAGCATTGTATTGATGGGAATTGCAGACGCGGAATACAAATTATTATATGTAGATGTCGGTCGCAATGGACGACAATCGGATGGTGGCATATTCAACCGTTGCAGTTTCGGTCAAGCATTGACCATGAACCAGCTGTGTTTACCACCACCGAAAGCACTGCCTGGACGAGAGATACCCGTTCCGTTCGTTCTCGTCGCGGACGATGCGTTCGCTATGCGGCCAAACGTAATGAAACCGTATGCTCAACGCGGTCTAACAATGGTACAGCCGGTTTTTAACTATCGTTGGAATCATGTACAAACGATCGACATAAAATACATTTGCGATGTATCCTGGACTTCAAGGACGAATTTAGTCCTGGCTATTAAAAATGATAGCCATGGCACCTCATGAAAAGATAGTGAAAACTTTTGCCTATCTTTTCATGAATATATTATATGAATATGTGTCAAAAAAATTGTTCTTTGTTTTTATGAATCTGGACATTGCTTTTACAATAATTTCAAACACTCACAAGAACCAACTGTTTGTTTAACTGAACTCTACAACTGTTTGCTCGCAAATGGCAGAATATGCAATGTTCTGTTTTCGTGCGGTCTCATATGGTTGGGACGCTCGCAAATGCTCGCATATGTTCGCAAATTGTCACAAATTACATGCGAGCGTGTTCACACGATATGCGAGCTGGGTATCGCATATCGTCCGCATATGGTTTCCGAGCATTTGCGGACTGTCCCAAAAAGGCGTTCAGACGATAAGCGAGCAAGAATCGCATATTATGACGCAAACATTACGTCAGACTCGCATATATATGCGACTTTCGCATACCGTCTGCTCGTAGTTTTAATATTGCCCGTAGAACCCTAAAAGTTACTATATTTATGATCAGAATCGATAGTAATGTCGATCTAGCCATGTCCATGTTCGTCCTTCTGTCGGCAAAATTAGGCCTTTAAACTGGGCCTAGAGAGCTGAAATTTTAACCATATACTCTCTAGGGTCCTTAACCCTAGATAGATATCCTACGTTGGATCGACGTAGTCAATTTTTTAAATTCAATTTCATTTGTGCATATATGGCGTCACTGCCCTCGCCACTCCTGCCAACTCAGTCGACCAAAAGAGCTCGCAGGAGACACACGTGCCGCTCAGGTAAGTACTCAAGTTTTATAGATATACGTCGAAGTGACGTAGGTTATGTGGAAAGCACAAGACGAAAGCTTGTCCTAATTGCCTTTTGAACCAAGATGAAAATATAATATATTATAATAATTACAAAAAGTTGTTTTTTAAAAGTCTAAAGTAATAATTTATTATTCTGAAAATGAGATCTCAATATTTTTTTGTTTTGTAAGGAAAGATTTTTTTTTTTATTTATATATTTTTTCCTAATAAAATATAAAAATAAACTTAATTGTTGTATTATTCTATAGCACAATGATATTTATAGTAATACATTGCCACTTTCAGAGGCATCTCATATACACAATCCAAAATTTGTGCTTTCAAATATATAAACGTCGAATTGACGTTACCTTTAATGTACTATAAAATATGGTTATATCTCTAATTAAGTTTACGAATTTGTGAAATCCGCCCACAAAATCGAATTTTGAGCTAGAAAGCTGTAATTTGTATGCCCTATTCTAAGGGTATATTAATTTTGATGCATAGTTTGTAACATACCTTAATATTACCCGTAAAAGTTACTATATTTATGATCGCCATCGATAGTATTGTCGATCTAGCCATGTCCGTCCGTCCGTCCGTCCGTCGGCAAAAATTAGGCCTTTAAACTGGGCTTAAAGAGCTGAAATTTTAACCATATACTCTCTGGGGTCCCGAAATAATCAAGTTTGCGAATTTTTGAAATCCGCAAAAAGACGCCCACAAACTCAAAAAAACAAAATTTATGAAAAAATAGAATTTTGAGTTAGACAGCTGAAATTTTTTATGTATGATCTATGACACCTAACACTGCTGGGGATATAAAATTTTCAAAATCCGCCCACTGACACGCCCACAATTAAATAAAACTATTTTATTGAAAAACCAAAATTTGAGCTAGTTAGCTGAAATCTATAAAATATACTCTCTAGGGGCCCTTTAAGATCATGTGAAAATATTTTCAAAATTCGCCCACTGACTCGCCCACAATTTAAAATCGACTTTTTTTTGCAAATCCAAAGTTTGAGCTAGGGAGCTGAAATTTATAATATATACTCTCTAGGCGGCCCTTTATGCTCATGTGTTAATTCTTTTTAAATCCGCCTACTGACACTCCCACAATTAAATAAAACATTTTATTGAAAAACCAAAGTTTGAGCTAGGAAGCG
The DNA here is from genome assembly GCA_949715645.1 of Portevinia maculata. Taxonomy (NCBI): domain Eukaryota; kingdom Metazoa; phylum Arthropoda; class Insecta; order Diptera; family Syrphidae; genus Portevinia; species Portevinia maculata. The sequence goes on from OX454525.1 coordinate 301,821,339, forward strand.
TTTTTTTTACGACAGCTTCGTTTTTTTTTTTTGATAAAATCCTTTAAACGTTATATAACAAAATAAGTAGAGCGTTCTTAACAATTCAACCATACTTAGACTTTTGTCACGGCCACTTATTAGGGTTAGGATTAAGAATAGGGTATCCAACAGTTCGCCCAAGCGGACTGTAGCCCGCCCCTATGTTTTTTTTTAAATATAGATGCCACTAACTATTCTGTATGTACGAGCATTACCTCCATATAAAATTGTTTGAATAATTTGTAAACTAATTTCTATTCTATGTACATATATTTGAATAAAGAAAAAATTGAATTGAATTGGAAAATTGATATTCGAATGAATAGTCAGTTCGTTCGAATGTCTCTATTCGTTCAAATAAGACCGCTTATCTTCAAATAAACTTTCTATTCTATCGAAACTCAAAATGCAGATTCTTCGCATTCATCAAACTTTCTATCGAAATCGAATGTCAAAAAAGTCATGCCTAGCTATTTTAATTTCATCAACATTATTAAACAAATTGATTCTCCCGCAACCATTCAAGTTTAGTTGTATTTGCAGATTAAACTTTACAGTGGTTTGAATACATATTTATGTAATTTAAGAGTTACAGAACTTTATTTTTTACGAATAGAGCATATTAAAATCAGATGGTTTAAGCACACGCGAGCGGGAAGAAACGCTGAAAACTTTGCGACAGGCTCACTTCACAGGGTCTCACACGATGGTCATTACAGTTACAGATGACCATATAGCGGAGGTCTCAATTCCAAGAAACCTCAGCAGAATTAATAGTTTATCTGGAACTATTTTTGAAATAGGAGAAACCGTGAACTTTAGAAAACAAAATTCATTATGGTATCCCACAAAAATAATTTCACAGCACAATAACCCTAGATCATACGTGCTAGAAGATGAAAGGGGAAACATTTATCGGAAAAACTCTTGTGACATTAATGCCCGAAAGAGTTTAACAAACACACCTATAGACCCAGGCAATATCATCGCCAGTAGCTCTCAATTCATTAGTTCCATAAGTTTTCTCTGATCGCCTTGCATTGCATGCCAAATAGAAATGACCACGTCGCTTACAAATGCTACACAATTTGTTAAATGCTGGACATCGATTTTTTAAGTGAACAGTTAGACATTTGTTGCATCTTATTCGTTCCCTAGCGTTCCTATCATTCGAAAAATAATTATAATTATACCCTATTCTAAGGGTATACTAATTTTGACGCATAGTTTGTAACATACCTTAATATTGCCCGTAGACCCCTAAAAGTTACTATATTTATGATAAGCATCGATAGTAATGTCGATCTAGCCATGTCCGTCCGTCCGTCGGCAAAAATTAGGCCTTTAAACTGGACCTAGAGAGCTGAAATTTTAACCATATACTCTCTAGGGTCCCGAAATAATCAAGTTTACGAATTTTTTAAACACGCCCACAAACTCAAAAAAACAAAATTTTGAAAAAAATCGAATTTTGAGCTAGAAAGCTGAAATTTTTTATATATGATCTATGACTCCTAAAACTGCTCGGGATAAATTTTTTTCAAAATCCGCCCACTGACACGCCCACAAATAAATAAAACATTTTTTTTGAAAATCCAAAGTTTGAGCTAGGGAGCTGAAATTTATAATATATACTCTCTAGGGCCCATAGCTCATGTGTAAATATTTTCAAAATCCGCCCACTGGCACGCCCACAATTAATTTTTTTTTTTTTTTTTAAATTCAAAGTTTGAGCTAGGGAGCTGAAATTTATAATATACTATACTCTCTAGGGGCCCTTTATGCTCATGTGTTATTTTTTTTAAATCCGCCTACTGACACGCCCACAATTAAAGAAAACAATTTTATTGAAACACCCAAGTTTGAGCTAGGGAGCGTTTTTTTGATAAAATCCTTTAAATGTTATATAACAAAATATCTAGAGCGTTCTTAACAATTCAACCATACTTAGACTTTTGTCACGCCCACTTATGAGGGATAGGAATAAGAATAGGGTATCCAACAGTTCGCCCAAGCGGACTGTAGCCCGTCCCTATGTTTTTTATTATATTTATTGGAAGATCTAATTGAATTATTAAATTTGTCCTGCGTATAATTATACTTTGATACCTCCCTCCCTCTTGTCCTCATTTCCGCAACTGAATGATCCGCTAACCCTGCTTCTTGATGCACTTCTATTGCCCTTGAGCGCTCCAGTTCCGCTACTCTGCACATGTTTACCGCAGTTTCATTAATTTGTCACTTAACTCCAATTGATTGAGTCCCAGTATTACGAAATCCCTGATCATATTTTCTTTTTCCTCTTTAAACTCACATCCCTCTGCCAAGTGTCGTAATTCGGTTAAAAATGAATCAAAATTTTCGCCTTCTTTCTGCGTTCGCTTATAGAATTTCATTCTCTCATATATGATATTTTTCTTTGGATTCCAATATTTATTGAATTCTTCAATAACTTCATCTAAAGTCGCATTTTCTTTTGACGAAATATCCCATGTCCAAAATTTTTGACGAGCATCTTGACCTATCAAATTTAATAGAATTGCTATTTTAATTTGATTAGATTTCTTACCCTTTTCAGAGGCAGTCATGAATGTTTTAAAATCCCTCAAAATATTTGTAAGTTAGTCGCCATATTTCCTTCTAGTAGAAGTGGTTCAGGTCTGTTGTAATCCATAATTCCATAATGATATTGTTTTTATTTAACTTTACTTCAGTGGCTTTCCAAATAAGCCTGACTCGCTGGTTGATCGCCTCATCTTCGGTCAACCAGCCAGTCCCTTATGTATGTAGTATATATATAAATGGTTCAGTTAGAATACAGTGGTGGCTTACAATAATAATACCTAAACAGCAACCATCCATATTTTCAGGGATAGTCAAGCAGCTATAAACGCCCTTAGCTCGTATACCATTGACTCCAAATCAGTCATTTACTGCTTCAATACCCTACAAACACTCAGAATAAGAAACAAGACCATATTATGGTGGGTTCCGGGTCATGTCGGGGTAGAAGTTAACGAAAAGCCGACGAACTGGCCAGAAAAGGTTCAGAAACACCTTTCATAGGTCCCGAACCTTTCTGCTGCACTCCTAGATCAGCAGCAACGGCAGCAATAAAAAGCTGGGAACATAGAAAATGTATCTATCTTTGGGATAGCATCCCAGGTCTAAGACAGGTCAAACGAGCCATTCGGCCCTTCAATCAAAATGCCAGCAAATGTCTAAACCTAAGCAGGCATGATATCAAAAACTTAGTAGGTTACCTTACTGGTCACCATGGTTTAAGATATCATCTACACAAAATGAGAATAGCAGACTCTCCTGAGTGCCGACTCTGTCTTGAAGAGGACGAGTCAGCAGAACACATTTTATGTGAATGTCCAGCCCTTAATGAAATTAGACAGAATATCTTTTTCAGGGAGCAAATGAGCCCCGAGGACATAAAGAATTCTTCTACTGGTAAAATTGTCCGGCGGTTGGTTTAACTTCCAACCTTTAATCCTTGGGCACGGTTTACTATCTTCTCACGCCACCACTGAAAAAGGGGTGAAAATAATGGTAAGAGTGGGGAAAGAGCGCGGACTAATGACAAATTATACATTCGAATGTTTGTCAGACTTTCGGAAGAGGACCATTATTGCATACTTAATATTGTGTTGTATTTCCTAACCATAAACAAAGAGATTAAATACCTTTAAAATATTGTAAGGAGTAAGACTATCAACTTCATTATTCGCCGTCATTTAGAATGTCATCAAACCAATTCGCAACAACGCTTTATATCATCAGCGACGGCACTGTCAACAGACTCTCCGCTTTTTTGCCCGCGTCGTTGAAGGTGCAAGCATGGACTTCTAGAAATTTAATGCTCAATCACGTTTTCTAGATAAGGCATTGAACGGGTCGGCGGCAGTAGCATCTGGTGGTGGTAATTTCTCACTCAGTTTACCCCCTTGCAATATATGTATGTCCGTAGATAGATATTGTATGCTTTCATACTTCATGGATCAGATACTCATATTTTCCCAATGGACACTTAATCTTCCGTTGTCTAGTCACCGTGGAATGTTGCTGGAGCAAGGACCGTTTTTATCCTGCTTTATGTTTGCTTACAGAAGCTGTGGGTGGACGCAACAAAACTTTTACATAAACTATGAATCGTATATTGTCCACTGGGCATTAGACAGTTTGATTGATAACAGGAAAAATCGATACGACAGTGTTCACTGGGCTAGTTGGTGGAGTGAATTGCAATACGTTGTTTTAGGGTAATTACAATTTTTTGCCAAGCTTTTGTTTTTATATGAGAAAGACGGGACAAAAACTTTAATTATGAGATTAATGCGTGCAAAATAAATCAATTTACCAGTGCATAAATGGCAAAAGCCTGGGCTGGAATTATGTTAAGCGAATACGTCCTAATGTTATCGTGTGAACGAAAGATTTGTTTCATATGACATCAAGAACGAAACAACTTTCCTTTTATGCGAATGAAAAAAGCGAACACTATTTCATTGATCTTTCGTTTATTTTGCTTCATGTAACTTGAAATAGTTTACTTTGATAATTTTTGCGAATTAATTATATTAACGATCATAAACCGCAAATTTGAAGAATTGGTTGCAATTGTCTGTATTTAATGAAAACTGAGGAAACAACAAATGACCATCGGCGAGAACTGAACTCACGAATCCATCGCTTAGTAGTCCGACGTCCTTTTTTATAATTTTAAATTCATTTTTATCATTTATTAACTAATATCAACTAACATACGAGACAAGAATGAATAAATCTATCTTAAAACTAACAAGATACTTACCTATTCTTTATAACTGATCCTTATGCGAACGGTCTTAACTTAACTATAACCTTATAATTATTGCCTTTCGGTCTAAACACTATTTTATGATATAATCTTACATATAATTACATATTATTCATCAAGAAACTTTCGAAAACTCGCCTTCCGGGAGTACAAAGACAAGTTTGCGAGCCCGGCTTCTCACAGAAACGCCCAATATAGCTTATTCAACAAGCCACCAAAATTCGGTGAATTGCTTGCCTGTATAGAATTCATCCCTCTCCGCTATTGCGGTATTAAAAGGGAGGAGCTCATGAGCATTGCCGTGGATGAGGCGGGATATGTCAGTACCAGCCTTTGTGCATCAATATTCATAAATGCCTTCGGCGGGATAAAGCCAGACCGGAGCTAACTCTATGTACATTTCATCAAGATCAGACTATTGTCGCTGGCCATCACCCTTGCAGCGTGCATTCGATTGAGCTTAATGAGGAAATTGTCAATCCTATTCAACTGAGTCCCATCGTATAGGACCTTGATGGGATAGTATTTCATATAGTTGGATTCAGGCGTTCGGGACAACCGGAGACATGCCCTAAGACAATGTCCATCTGAAACCCGAATATTTAGCATACAACTAGGCGCTATATTAAACCACAACTTTTTTTTTTTTTTTTTTTTTTTTTTATAGAGTTTCTAATATTACTCCCAAGCCATAGTAATATTATCGTTACTCTCAGCAAGCTGAGAGTTACCTATCCTGGTTAAAAGCACGAGACTTGGAACCAGAACTAGGCTCGGACGAATAATAGGGGTAGGTGGAAAATCGTACATGCGACTCTTTCTTACTTAAGATAAGAAAACAAAAACCACCTCCCTTCGAAACCTGCATACTACAACTAGGTTATTCCTATCTAGTAGTTTTATTTAAACTGTAAATTACGCGTTTGGCAGGCAGCTTCCCAGTGGAGGCACCTGCTAATACCGCCATAAGCACGCGGTTACATCTTATTGCGCTAATTCAAATGGTTTTATCCTTTGTAATCGGCGCACTAGGTTAGTATCGTCTCGAATTTGTAGCATGGTGATATTGCAATGACCGTGAAGGCGTGTCTGTTGTTTGCAGGCAAAATGTTTTATTTCATCTTCGACGGTAGCCAGTTAGGTCTCTGTGGATATCAGTGTTTCTGATAAACCATGGTGCATTTACTATTTTTCTTAGCAATTTGTTTTGAAAAGTTTGTAAAATTTTGATATTACTGGATTTGGTACAACCCCAAAGTTGTATACCGTATGTCCAAACCGGTTTTAGTACTTGCTTGTATAAAAGCAGCTTGTTCTGCATGCTGAGTTGGGAAAATCTACCAAGCAGCCAGTGCATTTGTTTACATCGAATGGCGAGCTCTTCGCGTTTCTTCTTGACGTGCGGTTTCCATTTTAATTTCGCATCGAGTGTCATACCCAAATATTTTGCCTCGTTTGCGTACGGAATTCGTACCGAATCAATGAAAATGGGTAAGTTGTCTACCTTTTTATAAGTAAAATTCACGTGCGTTGATTTGGCCTCGTTGAGAGCAATACGCCAAGTCTTTGTCCAATCACAAATTTTGTCAATAGAACGTTGGAGTTTATTAGTTGCTGATTCAACGGTATTACTGACCGCTAATATAGCTGTATCGTCTGCAAATGTGGCTACTGTTGTGCCTTCTTCTTGAGGAATATCACTAGTGTATATTAGAAATAGGATCGGTCCAAGAACGCTTCCTTGGGGAACTCCTGCCGCGATTTCTTTAAATTCAGAGTAATCATTTCCGTGTTTTACACGAAAGAGTCTGTCTGATTAGTAACAACTAAGGATATCAGATAACTGTTTCGGAAAAGCTTGTCTTAGCTTATGTTTCAACCCTGTATGCCATACTTTATCAAAGGCCTGAGAGACGTCGAGAAAAACACTAGAACATATTTTTTTCTCCTCTAGGGCTTTTTCAATTACATTGGTTATTCTGTAAACCTGGTCGATTGTAGAGTGCTTTATCCTGAATCCGAATTGGTGGTCAGGTATTAATCGACGTTCTTCGATAATCGGATGTAGGCGCTTTAACAAAAGTTTTTCGAATACCTTCGACATTATCGGTAAGAGAGATATTGGCCTATATGATTTTTTGTCATTCAGTGGCTTACCGGGCTTTGGAACCATTATAACTTCAGCTACCTTCCATTGTCGTGGAACGTACAATAACCTGAACGATGCATTTATAAGATATGCAAACTTTATTAAAGCTTTCCTAGGTAACTCTTTAAGGACCTGTCCTGTGATTAAGTCATATCCAGGAGCTTTGTTTAATTTTAGTTTCTCTATTTCGAAGCGTAGTTCGGCTAGCGATACACTTTTTATTCTATAATTGTCAGGTGCCACGGTTAGGACAGGAAATTCGAGCAACGCTTGACCATCAAATGGTTTAAATGTTTCTTCCAAATGTTCTGCAAATATTTCGGCTTTTTCCTTGTCACTCTTCGCCCATTCTCCATTGATTTTCCTGATGGGTGGCGCTTGCGTTTTTGGTTTTTTAATGCCTTTCATGGCTTTCCAGAGCGAGTAATTTGTACTTTTATCCGCAGTTAGGCTTCCAAGATATGTAGAAATTTGACGATTTTTAAAGTCTCGAATTTCTCTCTTAAGTTTACTACAAAGGTAGTTAAGAGTGGTTTTATCCTGTAGAGCGCGAGATTGTTGCCATCTTTTGCGCGCTCCCCTTTTCTTCTTTAACAATTGCGTGATTTCCAAGGGATATGTTATTTCGCAATTTGTGGTTATTTTCCGTTTATGGGGAGTATTTTTCCAGGCTGAGCATTGTATGACGTTAATAAATTGATCGACTTCGTCTTCAAGTTCGTGGGGTGTTCGAAGAGACACTTTGAGATCGATTTTACTTTCAAAGTATTTTTTAAAGGATTCCCAGTTTGTTTTCATGTTAGTTAGTCTGGGCGGACCTTCTTTTTTTCGTAGACAGCCGTTAATTGTCAAAATGACCGGTGAATGATCAGAAGAAAGATCGAAGCATTCCTCAACTACAATAGAGTTTCCCGACAAACCTTTCGTGATTAAGAAATCGATGAGGTCTGGTGTTTTTGCCGTATCCGAGGGCCAGTATATCGGTTTACCTGAGGAATGAAAGTCTACCCCCAATTCCATACCGGCTTCGTAAAGAACTCTACCTTTTACTGAAATGCATCTCGATCCCCAGAAGGTATGTTTTGCGTTAAAGTCACCTCCGATGACGAAATTTCGTCCAAGTGAGTCAAAGATACTTATAAAATCGCTTCTTTCCATCGTTGCACGTGGGGGGCAATAGATAGCTGCAAAATCATATTTTATGTGTTTAATTTTTACGCTCACCGTGCATAATTGCAGTTTGTCAAGCTCGATTGTTCCACTGACTGAGTGTTCAATGGTATTTTTGATCAACAAGGATGCCCCGCCTCTCGCCCTTTCCGAAGGGTGATATGCGTGATAGGCAATGTATCCTCGAATGTTTGTGCTGGTTTCTTTCGTCAGATGAGTTTCCGAAATCAAACAAATATCAATTTCATATTTATGAATGAATATCTCGAGCTCGTCCATCTTATGCAGAAGGCCGTTCGCATTCCATGTCACTAATTTAACTAAATCCGTCATATTTATATTATTGCACGTGTACTTCGAAATTGATTTTCGAGCTTGTCGAGTTTTTCAAACATACGTTTATTAATTTGGCTCTGTTCTTCTAGCCTGGCAAGAATTGCAGAGAAAACTTGGGAGACTGGATCAGATGTTTTATTTGTTTGTTCGCGTCCTTGCAACGCAGCTTCAGCGTATGTTTGTGGAACAGCTTTCGGTGACTTTTTTCTAAACAATTTTCCTTCTCTTGGGTGTTGTGTTTTGACCATTTCTTTAGCCTTTTTTCGTCCTTCATTGGTTTTATTGTTGCCCCTTTCAGGTTTGTTATTGGTTTTATTTGCGATTGGTAGCGTAGTTTTCTTTATTTTGTCGCGCCTATTTTGAAGTTCCTTAGCCACTTCGCATCCGCGATAATTTGCCGGATGTTTTCCATTGCAATTTATGCATGTTGGTAGGTCTTGTCTACTTAGAGCGCATTCCTTCGATAAATGTTTACCGGCACATTTTACGCAATGCGGCTCTTTTTGGCAATACGTGTGCGTGTGATTGTAGCCTTGGCAACGCTTACACTGAGGAATCTGACGAGTCCTTTGGCGCATCGGTTCAATTTTAACCCCTATGTTTAGGATAGTTTTAATGTTGTATATTTTTTCCATGTTTTCAGACTTTTCGAAACTAAGCATGAATAGCGGAAGTCCGCGTTTGACAACAATTTCCTCGTCTTGTTCCGTTTTTTGCTTTTCTTTTTTAAGTATATTAACCGCGTCGATAATTTTGAAACCTTTAGTTTTAAGATCTTGCAAAACATCTTCTTTGCGGCACGAAGAGTGGAGCCCTCTGGCTACAACTCGGTGTGGCCTTTCAGACTTGTTTTCATAAGTGTACCATTGTACTTTCTCAGTATTCAGTTTTTGAGAAACTGCGCGATAGCTCTCAGGATCGCTTACATTTATTTTCCACACATTATTATTCAGAGATGTTACTTTGAATGTGGACTTTGCTATTTCCTTAAGAAGGCTACTTAGCTTGCTGTAGTCTGAAACTCCGACAACGTTAATTGGAGGTGGAAGGTATACCTTATTTTGAGGTTTTTTCCTTAGCGTTTCTATTTTGTTGGCATTTGCCTTTTTGGGTTATCTATCTTTTAGAACAACGACTTCTGGTGAGGAGCCGGCTTTCCGTTTTTTGTTCGGTCTCCTCTTAGTGATCCAATCCGTTTCGCGCCCTAGCTCTTCTTCGTCTGTATGATAATCGCGGCTAGCTGAGCGGTATGATTTGGCTTCTGGCTGTTTTTTAGGTTGAGATTCAACAAGTGCTTTGTTCTCAGCTTTCAGCTGATCTAGCTCTTTTTTTAGCTCTTGGTAAAGCTGTTCAATTTGGTTAAACTTAGTGCGGAGTTCCTTGTTTTCGTCCTCGAAGCTTTTGCATTTCGTTGAGTCCCTCGAAAGGCGTCCAAAATCTTTTGGCGTCGTAGGACTTCGATTAGTTTTTGCTTCTGGCACAGATCCCGTTGGTGGTGATCTAGTTACCCTTTTACTATTTTTAAAAGGGTCGGATGATTGCAATAAATGGCTCTCCCCAGAATCCGTAGAGCCTGCCTCCGAAGAGTGTGGATTTTCCAGTAGAACTGGGCTGCCACCTGGGGTATTATATCTTTTTGTTTTAATCATTGCATTTTTTGTATACTCTATGCACTCGGTATACTGAGGGTGGATTTTGGTCGCCTCTTACGACCGGCATGCCTACCTCGGGTAGATTCTGATCCCTATCCCGAAGGGTGGATTTTAGTCGCCTCTTACGACCGGTATGCCTACCTCGGGTAAATTCTGACCCCTATCCCGAAGGGGGATAAACCACACTGACAACCAAAAGCAATGATAGGCCTTATAAGTAGTAAAGTATATGACCTTCACTTTGGAGACAAATCGACTACTATGAAACAGTCTCCTTGTCAGTGCATAAGACTTCTTGGCCCCATTAAGACAAACACCTACTCGTATATGCCTATCAAAATATAGATACTTTTTGAGTCAAATAGCCAGATATCTAACCACGCTTTTCATTGCCAATGGCTGCCCATTTTGTCCGATAAAGGCCAATTTTTTCTATTTTTTCCTCGTATCCCTAGAGGCCCCAGCCAGTGGAGTTCTGCAAAAGATGTTTCCGTCTTCTGAAAATTGCTTTTCTACTTCCAGTCGTCGCAATATCCCTTAATTTGATCGAGGGCACGCTACTAAGGAATATTAATGATCTCGATTTTACGACCTGATCTGTATGGCTCCAAATCGTCAGCATACGCTATAGCATGTCTAAGTGAACCTACCAGATCAATTGTGTAAATTTTGAAGATGATCTGATTTTCACCTTCTGGAAACCGTACTATCGTAGTTATCACTATCGTACTCAAACGCACGCAAACAGTTCCGCGTGTTTTGTTCTAGATTAGATTAGATTAGATTCTTTATTTCATGATATATACGTACAATAGTTTGTGTTTGAGAACAGAGCATGGCAGAAATAGCCGTCTGCCGTCTGTGTTTTGTTCTATTTTCATTAGTTGAAGTCTTGTTTGGACTAAAGGCCAAGTCCAGATAAGCACCTCTTCTTGCGATAGAAGGGATATCCGTGGCGTTAAAGTCGAATTTGACATAAGTCATATTGAGGTACCAACAATCGTGAAACTGGTTGCCTCTGAGATGTGCAGTGACATTTCCCAATGCCGCATGTTTGGCAATAACATCTCCGGCCAAGAAAAAATAATTCTCCTCCGAATCAAGCTGAAGGCTACGAAAAAGTGTTTCGAGCTCTGTTATAAATCGATTGGGTGATGGTGCTGCATTCTGCATACACTGTGCTCCGGCTATGGAGAGAAATGCATATGATGCATGTTTCCAATAACTGGAACCAACGCACGTCCCCGCTATATGTTACGCTATGGTGCAGTCCGCTAAATAAGATGCCAAACGCAACTCCTTCAGGGTAGTGAGGCCCATCTCTTCTTACTATATGATAGTTTTTATACCCTATTCTAGGGGTATATTAATTTTGACGCATAGTTTGTAACATACCTTAATATTGCCCGTAGACCCCTAAAAGTTACTATATTTATGATCAGCATCGATAGTAATGTCGATCTAGCCATGTCCGTCCGTCCGTCCGTCGGCAAAAATTAGGCCTTTAAACTGGACCTAGAGAGCTGAAATTTTAACCATATACTCTCTAGGGTCCCGAAATAATCAAGTTTAAGAATTTTTGAAATCCGCCCACAGACACGCCCACAAACTCAAAAAAACAAAATTTTGGAAAAAATCGAATTTTGAGCTAGAGAGCTGAAATTTTTTATATATGATCTATGGCCCATAAAACTGATTGGGACATAAAATTTTCAAAATCCGCCCACTGACACGCCCACAATTAAATAAAACAAATTTTGGGAAAAATTGAATTTTGAGCTAGAAAGCTGAAATTTTTTATATATGATCTTTGGCCCATAAAACTGCTTGGGACATAAAATTTTCAAAATCCGCCCACTGACACGCCCACAATTAAATAAAATATTTTTTTTGAAAAACCAAAATTTGAGCTAGGGAGCTGAAATTTTTAATATATACTCTCTAGGGGCCCTTTATGCTCAGGTGTAAATATTTTTAAAATCCGCCTACTGACACGCCCACAATTATTTTTTTTTATTTTTGAAAGTCCAAAGTTTGAGCTAGGGAGCTGAAATTTATAGTATATACTCTCTAGGTGCCCTTTATGCTCATACTTAAATTTTTTTAAAATCCGCCTACTGACACGCCCACAATTAAATAAAACAATTTTATTGAAAAACCAAAGTTTGAGCTAGGGAGCGTTTTTATTTACAAAAGCTTAGTTTTTTCGATAAAATCCTTTAAATTTTTGTCACGCCCACTTATGAGATATAGGAATAAGAATAGGGTATCCAACAGTTCGCCCAAGCGGACTGTAGCCCGCCCCTATGTTTGTATCCCATTTTGTGCTTGTGATTTAGCTTAATTTTGCTACCCAAAAGCCCCATCCGGGTTATCTTTTTTCAACACATTGGCAATTCTCTCGATCCTGACCAGTCAATTACCATTCACGGCAAGGATCTTCAAGTTTTCCGAAACTTTCTGTTTCGCGTGATTTTTGTCGTTTCTTGAAATGCGAAAGCGCTTTTTGTTTCGCTTTTTAATGAATCCCAACCCTATTCTTCAACTGACAAAAATTTGGGCAGTGATAAAGAAAGTGCGGTGTATCTTCATGGATCTCCTCATCACAACAGTCTCTTCAAATGAAGTCATGCTTGAGTGTTAGTTTCATCCTTACCAATAATAAATTTAATGTCGAGTTTAAATTAGTGATCCCCTTCTTTTCAATTTTCTACAAATTTGAGCTTCACATTGAATTTATTATTAATAATAATAATAATAATAATAATATTTAGTTAGGGTATATTACACTGCGACCTACTGGTCTATTGTGTCCCCTGCTTGTGCCTCGGAGAGGTTCATGGCCTCTTTCGGAGCCCTCTCTAAATACTTCTTTTGTGAGGTGTGTCGAGGTATTGCTCTGATTTATCCTTGACAGGTCACACTCCTTAGAGAACAGCCTCCGTCCAGTTTTTTTGATGTACGAGTATCTGAGAATGAGCTGTGGGAACATGGCTTGTATGTCCTTGTCTGTTATTTGGTGCCTGCCCAAATATCTCATCCTTTTGTGGGCCAGTGCCCCACAGGATTCCAGTATGTGGTCTAGACTTTCGGCGGTTTCACTGCAGAATCTGCAGAGCCCGTCTTCTGATATACCCATTTTCATCAGGTGCTTAGGATTCTTAGGTTGTTTTTGTTAAGGCGGATACAAGTTTTGAATCTCTTTTTGTTGTAATTTTCTAAGAGTTTCTTTGTTTGCCTTAGGCTTTGGAGGTTAAGAAAGGTTTTGGCTCTTGTTTCTTGCCAGAGAGTCCGCTGCCTCATTCCGTGTAATGCTAACATGGTCAGGTACCCAGCAGATGGAAATTCCGTTGTTCTTACCTAGTCTGTTTAGTCCGTGTAGGCATTCCGACACGAGTTTTGACTTGATGACGTAGGCGTCAAGAGCCTTTATGGCTGCTTGGCTGTCAGACATTATTCCTATATTGCAATTTCTGTAGTTTTTCTCGAGGTTGATTCGAACGCACCTGTCTATGGCACATATTTCGGCCTGGAAGATGCTGGTACATTTGCCCATGGATTCATAGTGCTTAGTTCCTGGCCCAAACACTCCTGCACCAGTTCCCTCCTCGGTCCTCGAGCCGTCCGTGTACCACTTTGTTGTGTGGTTGCTCAGTCCATAAGTTATGGATTCATTGCTGCAGTTCTCCTTATTGCTGAGCTTTATCTGGAAATTGTTCTCGAAGTTGAATTTTCTGATGCTGTCGTCCCTAGTTATGCCAAGAAGTGGGAGTTTTTTGAAATTTATTATTGACACCAGACAGTGTAGCAAGAGGAGTAAAAACCAACTAAGACAATAATGTTCTGTCGTACCGTTGAGATATTTTTCGTATTCTTAACAAGGTTTTTTTTGAAATGTCGCATAAAGTAAATGATGGCCACCTGTTATTTGCTATCATTAGGACTTTGTATTCCACTTGTTTTTGAGAGAAGTGGTTTAATCGATTGTAGTGTTCTTTATGAATTACATACCGTTTTCCAGCTAGGTCATCAGCCATCCGCACTGTGCTGTGACGTGAGCCAAGATAGTGTCGAATTATCTCTATCTTTGCTTTTTTCTTAGTTCCTTTGAGAACAAGGAGGCACCTGTCCGCAGCCAATCTTTGATCACTCTGTTTAGATAGCAGTGCTTATAACTTGATTCCTATCGACTTCGCTTTTAAAACTTCGACCCGACAAAACTATCTAACAAATACACATTACAATCAAATAAAGAGGAAACCCTACCAATATGAATGTTTATCCAAGATTGCGGTTGTCGATTACCAATCGAATCGACATTTCGTCGCTTGAAAAGCAAACTGACATAAGTTCAAAATTTATACATTTTCAGAAAAGCCATTTGAAGTTTTTCATAACTTTAAAAAATCATCTTAGTTTTGAATTTCAATGAACACCAATAAGTTGTAAAGTAAAAAAGTATTATTTTTTTTTCTTCTTTCAAGTGGTGTATTCAAGTTACTAGAAAAAGCCGGTTTTCAATAAAAAAAAATTTTTGACTTATGTCATTTTACATCCAAATTGCTACTAATTTAAAAAAAAAGTGTGAAAGTGTCGTTTTGTTTTGATCGATTATAATTATATTATTTAAAATAAAACCTAGCTTATTGGTGAAGTGACACTTCTTAAAGTAATCAAAAGAACTTTGAAGTTCATCAACTAGTTTTGTTCCAAGGTAAAATGTCAACTTATCCTATATACTCTAACTTTAGCGTGGATAGCTATCGCCGCTAAGTCCTTTAACGAGGATTCCAAAATCTATTTTCTTCGTTTCTGATGAATTGTTGTGATGAGTTTTTAGGAAATGTCAAAGTTTGACATCCCACCGACACCTGACACATTCCGCCGAATATTTTATTCGTGATTTTATTATTATTATTTTTCAAACTTTATTATAAGGGTAATTGAATTTAGCAAATCTGTTAATGTGAAATTGTTTATTGTATTTTTATAATATGTTGGCATCAATTGCAATTGGCGGAAGCAAATATTTTTCAATTTCAGGATTTTCAATACAAATTTCTTAACTACAACTTGCAGCTGTGTCACGTGCATGTCATAGGTGCATGTGTGCTGCCAAGTTTTTTTTTTGGTGAATTCTTAGCGGCTATGGTCGTTTTTTTTGTGTCAATCCTATATCCGCGTGCAAAAAACACGGCTATAGTTATGATGGTTTGATAGAAAATTTGTATTTTTGTTTGCGATTTGTTCTGTATATGTAACTCAAAATCGCTAAATTTTGACTTATGTCAGTTTGCTTTTCAAGCGAAGATTTTTCGATCGCATCGATTGGTTTCCTTGTTTGGTATTGTGTAAGGCAGTCGAATAAGTAGTGATCTAATGTGAAAGGCCCATTTATTATGAATAGAAATATTGATCTATGAAGGACTTTTTTTGAGTATCGATCGTGGATTTCCCTATTTTGTATTGTGATTGTCGATTGTTATCGACATTTTTTTATATCACAAACGTTTGCTGTCGATTGTAATTTTCTGATTGATGGTTAGCATTGTTTCTCGTAGAACTCACTTTGACAAAATTAAATTAATTTTTCATATCACATAACACAACCTTTTTCAGTTATCTTCGTCTTCCTTAATGACGGTGAGGCTATGATCCGGATTAATCCGTTTTTCAGTTGTAATCCTTACAAGTGTTGCTTCTTAGCGAGAACAGCATTAATTTTGCTATACCTACATAATAGAACCTTTCAGAATAGAGCATTGCTCATTTGATTGCCTTTCACAATACCAAACATGGCAAATATCGATACAATCGACAAAATGTCGATTTGATTTCAGAAACGTTGATTCAGGGAAAAATTTGTCTTTTCTCCAAGAACTTTCTTAACAAACATATAACACGCTTTTCCTCGTCTTATTTAGCTATTATGAATGGCTGCGAGTAGAAAATTTTATATAGAATACAGTGCTGCAATGTCAATTGTAAAAATTTATAATCAAAACAATTTGAAGAATTTTCTAAAAATTTTGCTAAAAATCTTTAAATGACTTAATTTTAAACTAGTTTTTTTAAATTAGTTTAAAACCCTCCTGACAACAATATCTCTTTATTTTAAAGATTTTTTATGTGCCAACTGGATTTTAATTTGCTTTTGAATGCCTTACTTGCATAATATATGTATTCCAGTCCACCTAGTTTCAAGTTTTATTCTATTTACAAGTTATAGCTTTTCCCTTTTTTTGGAACAATCTTTCTAGATTAGAAATGTTTTCTTCTTTGACAGCAGAGCACCATTATCAAAGATCGCCTTTCATGTCTTACCAAAACAAAACAGTCACAGCCGATATACAACGCTTATCGTCGAAGTAGTTAGACGTCCTCCAATTAATTTTTTTTATAATAAAATAAAAAAAAAACATCCAATACATTACTTTTGTTGGCTGACTTTCTATTTTCGCAACAACCTTCTTCTAGCACTGTAAATTAATTCCACTCTTTAATTCAAATCAGATACCCCCCCCCCCCCCCCCCCATACCTTTTACGACCTTATTGCATTCATTTCATTTGAAATTGTCCCTCTTTCATGTAATTACTTTCATCCTACGAACACTATACAGCGTTACAACATAAAGTTTTCGAGTATAGCATTCCAATGAGATGCTCATGGATAAATTGGTGTGCTCTACGTTGACAGGAAACAAGTGAATCGCATTGCAATTGCAACAAAAGTAAAACAATCGTACATAGTCTGGGCAGAAAAGGAGTTCCCATGACAAGTGGCCAAATGGCTGAGTACTACTGGTTGGACATACACATATTACTTCTCTCCTACTTCCTCTGCGAATAATTCAATCCTTTTAATAGTTGCAATTGCTCTCGTTGCTGCACTATCTTCATTCAAGTTCAATTAGGTTTCCTCTCTTTTTCGTTTTTTTTTTCTCCATCGCATGTGTTTAATGCTTAAGTGGATTGAGTGGACCGGGTTCTCGGACAAAAGGATACGTGGTGAATTTGTAGACTATAGCAAATGGATGTCTACTTGCATTTTATTATTTTTCAGGATTTACCAGAAGATTTGTGTTTTTAATTAGCAACAGCGTAGAAGGAGATTACAATGAAAGTCTTAATATAATTTGAGCGATAAATCAATACCATGGACCATATGTACGTATAGACTGTAAATGGACTTTACTTGGTTATAGCTGAAAGTTCTTTTATCACCTTACGTTTTTAAGAACATTTGGGTTTATAAGCATGTACCTTCAAGTACAGGGTGGCGCACGAATCGTGTTACAAAAACAAAACGTAATTACTTTTTTTCTGTGTGAGTAATCGACTTTTTTTTTTTTATTTATTTGGCAGGTTACTATAGATTTATTAAAATGAATGCTTGGGATACCGAAAAGAAGATTTGGATATTTGCTATGCAGTCCTTCATTTTCGTGCAAAGCGAGTTTAGGCGGGAGTTTGGCGGCACTCCCCCGAGTAGATGGACCAATATGGGGCTGGCAAACATGTTTGCCGAATCTGGAAGCATCGCACGAAGACCGTACCATCGAGATCCCTATTTTCAGGTTCAAGACACAATCGCTGCTGTAGCATCGTCAATTCAGGCAAATCCAAGCGTCTCGACTCGAAACTTATCTGCGCAAATAGGAGTTAGCAGACGGTCATTACAAAACTTGTTTCAGTACAAAGTCAAAATTGCAAGCATGTTAAACCCTCTGGATTTGCCTATTTGCCTGGAATTTTCCCAAAAAAATTATTGAAATGACCGAAGAAGACTTCAACTTTCTTTGAAGAAAACGGTGTAACAATAACTGTCAATGGGGACCGTTATTTAAAGATGCTGAAAGAGCCAGACCGGTAATGACGGAGCTCCAACGACAATTCCCAATCAAATTAATATCCAGAAACTTCACTTTCCTCTCGCCCGTTGAGAAATCGTATCGATTTTATGAAAAAAGTTATATCATAATTTAAAAAGTTTGCCATTAACACGATTGCACGTAAACAAAACATTAAATGATACCTACTAATAATTATTAACCTTACTACTATTAAGTTTTAAAAATGCAGTCTTTCTTTTCGTCAATAAACGCAAATGAGGAAATCTTCTTAAATCTATAGTACCTACTTCTCTTTTAAATTTTAAAGAGATTATCACACCACTTTTGCATGACACTATTGCATTATACAATAAATAATGTAAATACCTTATTAATTTTCGGTTTTGAGAAGTCAAACTTATTAAAAATGTTTGATACGGAAATCTCCCTAAATTAATAGGCGAAGGTCGTGTACCTTCGCCCGATAGCCATTTTTCTTATTTTAAATTCACTCCAGGAAAAAAAGTTCCACAACCTCTTCATAAAGTGCAATTCTATCGCAGTATACTTAATAAAAGTAAGTCCGAATTATTTAACCCTAGAAAGATAATCATATTTTTTATGACGTAGAAGATAATCATACGTCTCAGAGACGTATGGCACTCTGTAAGTTTTTTTTAATGAAACCTATTAGCTTTTTAAGAAATATTAATGTTTTATTTATTAATATAGTTCATATTAAGAGAGATAAATCAATGATACAGTAAAAATAAATATAATTTAAAAAATAACAACAAAAAATCTAAACTCCATTACAAATCAACAAAAAACATAACTTAGTTTTTAAGGGAACCTTAAAATTGACTTTAAGTTCTAATAGATGCCAAATTGGCATTTTTTGATTTTAAATAAGTCTACTAATAAGTCTTAGTAATTTGTAATCGCATACGATTAAATTAAATGTAAGAATGAAAAATGCCACACACGTTTCCCAGGCGTACGGTTTAGCTATAAATTATTACCGCAGGTACTTACCGTCGCACCATGACCGTCACGGGGAAGCTCCGATCACCGGCTGAGTTAGTTTAAGCAACCAACCCGATGCGGCTTACAGTTAAAAGGATTATATCAATTTTTTCACTCCATACCTCTCACAGACATAGATTATCTTTCTAGGGTTAAAAAGAAAAGATGGCAGTACCGTGTTCCTGTACCTCTGAGCAAAACTTTACGCGTACCTTCGAACGTTCTAATGTAATTTTTCGTGTGGTTTTTTGTTGTTGTTTTTTTTGTTTTTTGATGAATGAAAAGATATTTTATTTGAAAAAAAATGCAACTTCTGAGGAATGAATACTACGCACTCCGCCATCAAAGCCACAAGCTCAGCTTTGCTAACTATTTTTTTTTAAATTGAGGGAAAAACAATATACTTAATACAAAGTTGTTAACACAGTGTTCGGATACGATTTACGGGCAGGCATAATGTGTGCGTGTACTCATGTAAGCGTGTTAGAAGTTATACTTCTTTGGTGTGATGTTTATGTAACTACGTATTAACACCCGGATACCAACTAAGGATGTCGAGAAAAGTTTTTGGCACATAGTAGCATATAAGTAGCACAAAAGCATATTATGTATATATGTACAATATATACATATATATACAAAAACATGTACATATAGTATATAATAATAATAATAATAATAATATTTATGCCCCTATTGTATAACACAACTCAACTTAGTTGAGCTGTCTTCAATACAACTCAACTTTCACACAACCAAACTATTTTTTCGTATTATGCAAGACAACTTTTTTCAGTTGTAATCGTGAAAGCAGTTGCATACACACATACAACCACCGCCATCTTGGTTGTCTGTTGACAGTCAACTTTTCGCTTAAGGTTGTGTTTGGCAATACCGAATTTTGAATTACAACCAAGAGACAACTCAACTGTCTTACACAATAGGGGCATTAGTTAGGGTATATTACACTGCGACCTATTGGTCTGTTGTGTCCCCTTGCCTGTGCCTCGGAGAGGTTCATGCCCTCTGTCAGAGCCTTCTTTAGATACATCTTTGTGAAGCGTGTCGAGGTATTGCTCTGATTTATCCTTGGCAGGTCATACTCCTTAGAGCGCAGCGTCCAGTCCAGTTTCTTTAATGAATCTGAGAATGAGCTGCGGGTCCTTGGTTTGTATGACCTGGTCTGTTATTTGGTGCCTGCCCAAATATTGCATCCTTTTGTGGGCCAGTGCCCCACAGGATTCCAGTATGGGGTCTGAAGTTTCGGCGGTTTCACTGCAGAATCTGCAGAGCCCGTCCTCCGATATGCCCATTTTCCTCAGGTGCTCCTTGAGTCTGCAGTGCCCCGTGAGGAGGCCTGTTAGGATTCTTAGGTTGTTTTTGTTAAGGCCGATACAAGCTTTGAATCTCTTTTGGTTGTAATTTCCTAAGAGTTTCTTTGCTTGCCTCAGACCTTGGAGGTTGAGAAAGGTTTTGGCCCTTGTTTCTTCCTCCAGTCTCCTGAACTCTTCGCGTATAGTGTGTTCTCCTATCCCGCAGAACGGTTCAGGTCCTATGAAGGGTTCCTCTGCCCCTTTTCTTGCCAGAGAACCAACTTTTTTGGTTTCCAGTGCCTTTTCTTACTCGCAATTCTATGCACTTGTTGAATAGTCGACTTTTTCTCTCTAAACCCAAATTGGTGGACTGGACTAAATGCCCATGGTACATTCGAAATGACAATCTACATAGAGATCTAGGGGTAGACTATGTCAAAGACATACTAAGAAAATATGCGGTTAAGCATTATGACGTAATCCACGAACTCGTGAATACTGCTATACAGCACATGTTGGAAGAAAATCACAATACATTGAGAAGGCTTATGAGATTGAAGCCAAACAATTTGGTTATGTAATAGCTATAGATAGAAAACGAATAACGACCCCTTTTCCTTTCCTTTTTAACCGCCCATTCTCAATCCTAGTAGCATAGTATTATCTAAATCGGGATAGTTTTACGCCAATAGACTCGAAATAAGAAAATAAAGTAAATTTTAATATCTTTGGGACTAGCCATTGGGCTACATCCCCCCAACCGTTCTCAAATACGCTAAAGTAGAATTTGCTAAATGAGTCCAACTCAGTCGTTAATAAAAAGGGGGGGGGGGGGGGGTGGTTTTAGTTGGTGGCGGGTCCCACACTACTAGCTTTACTAGTGTCTTTCAAAATATTTCCACCCACCCTCGGAAAAAAAAGTCTCAAAAATCTCGATAATAGATTTGGTAACATAGACAACTCAGGGTTCTCATATCGTAACTTTTCAGACGATAGCACCAAACGCTTTCATTCAATAATTTAAAGCTTTTTGAAAAAATACAAAATCATGATCAGCAAAAGATGCAAAAATAAATGGTGAAGACGCATGGGGACCCATACGATTCGACCGTTTAAAGGTTTTGCCTTAAGTTAACACAATCTCTAATCTCGTCCATCGTTTTTATAAGAAACAGTTCGAAAGCCACAGAAAAGAACCTAAGCGACGTCAAAAATGACATGTGGCCCTGTGTTTTGTTTCTTCACCAATTTCAGGTTACATATTAAATATTTCGAAACACTCTTCGGAATGATTTGGCCGGGCTATTGAACTCATCTGGGTTACCTAACAAATTGGTAGCTGCATGGAGAAAGGTTTGTAAATTGACCTCAATACAAGCAAGCCTCAGTATTGGCGGGTTGTATGCGAACCGATGGCCCTATTTATGTTGGTGGTTTCAAAGCAAAGAACAAACGCTTCCTTGGATAAACCGAATCTTTGAAGAAAGAAAATCTAAGAAAATCCAAAACTAACTTTTGTACTTTCTAATGGCATACTCAATTGATGGAAGTGCCAACGGATTCAATGTACTCTTAGGGCCTTACTAATAATCACAATTAGTTATTGATCAAAAGAAAATCTGCACACTTAAAGCAAATCAAAGTACTGAAATGCAGGAAGATAATTTTATATTTATTTTGCAAATTTTGTTTTTAAACAGAATAGATATCAGTACATCACAAAGAAAAGCTTTTATTAGAGTTTTCTTGCGCATTTATTGCATATATTAATTTAGGGGTTTTTTCATCTTCCTTAATTCATATGAACCAAGCTACACATTTAAATTTGAATTGAAAGTGTTCATGCAAATCCGTGAGTTGACCAGACTGGCAATCACCAGTCTCGCAAAAGGAAGATCAAACAATCAGGTTAAAAATGGCTAAAAAACTCCTGGTTCACAAAAAACCAAGAAGAAATCATTGTAAATGAAAGTCGTATTCTTCGCAAAGTATGTTCCTGTCGGGTTGGTTACCCACCAGGCGCGTCCCCAGGTGGTGGATAGGGGGACCGCGGTACGATACGTTCGTGATCCGAGGTTTTAGAGTCATAGCGGCGTCTTATACACCGTCAAAGCTCTATCGCGAACCAAACCAAAAAACAAGTATGCAGGAACAACGTAATGATTTGAATACTCCAGGTGGTACTCGCATGGGCGAAAATCCACCCGTGGTCTTTTCGACCACGGTCGGGGCACGGATTCTGGAGGCCCCAACCGACATACATTTACCCCCCGCCTGTACAGGCGTTGACCTTCGAGCTGCGAAAAAGTTTGCTTCCGAAGATTCCTGCAGCTCTATCTCCGACACGTTCGGTAGACTGGGCTGGAAACATGAAGAAAGTGGCGGAGAGGTTCAACCTGATACGCTTAATCTTCAGACCAATAGACAGACAGCCGATAGGTGTGATGCTGCCGACGAGGCCTGCGAAACCGAACAGGTGAAACGGGCCACAGAGGCGGCGTCCACTGGTCAGCGTCCATCTAATAGCCAGCGAAAGAGGAAAAGGAGAAAGGCGGCTATCGTGCGGCGCAAAGAAACTGCACCGCCAGTCGAAGGCGCAAGCGCTGAGAACTGCCCTTCCCCGGCGGCGACGGCAAAGAGATGCAGGTCGGCAGAGGTTACCCCAACCGAAACCAGCCAGCTGACTGAAACCAACGCTGCCTCCTCTTCCAATGGCTCGAACAGGAAAAAACGGAGGAAGAAGGCCTCTAGCACTCCTGTCGGTGGAACTACGCGCGCACCTTCTGCGTGCCCTTCCACTAGAACACCTCCAGCTGATGGAGGTCCCCGCGCCCAAAACCTGAGTGAAACAGCTGCTGCAAGCAGAAATGCTCGCGGCGGAAGTAGGCAGAAAATGGCTGTCGCGGGAACATCTGTCAGCAAGAAAAAGACGGTATCTTACAAGAAAGCCGTTACCTCTTCTCTGGTGTTACTCATCAGAAAGGCTGGCGAAGACAACAGCATGACCGACGCAGAGTGCAAACACTGTGAAGATCACCTGTGGGAGCTGGCAAAAGCATCCAATGAATGCATTCAAATGGAGGGCAGTGAACTGAAGAACAGAACCTTTACGGTGAAGTGCTCAACACAGCAAACCTTTGAATGGCTTAGTAAGACGGTGCCGAAAATTCCCCCTCTGGGAACCACAACTTTCGAGGTTTCCAGACCCCCCAAAAAAACGGGCGCCATCTGCTGGATCCCAGGGAAACTTAGGAAGACGGCGGATGTGCTAGCGCGCCTACACACCCAGAATCCTGGGCTTGATACTAGCGACTGGACTGTTCATTCCCACAGGGAGAGTAGAAACAAGGATGATAAGGAAGGATCTACTCTCGTTGTTGGTTTAGATAAAAGTTCTGTCGAGACTATTAGGTCCGGGTATGGGATGCGTCCTTATTTGCACCTTGGAAGGATTCAATTCCGCTTTATTTCCAAGTGAGTGCGAGTAACGGACGAAAACCCCTAGTTTATACCAATGATTGTATTTACTCAGATCAATCTTCAACACTCCAAGGCTGCTACTGCTCTTATCAGTAAGAAGCTTTCCGTGTTGAGCACAAAAGCCCACATAACATCCATACAGGAGCCATGGGTGTGGAAAAATCGCATCTGTGGCCTTGGAGGTGTCCGTGGCACCACGATACTCTGTGACGAGCGGTCCGAGAGACCAAGGGCTTGTCTTGCTGTGTCGAACCTTCTCTCAGTGACTAAGCTTGGACAATTTTGTGGCCAAGATTTGGTTGCTGCAGCCATTAGCTACGAAACGAATGGAGACTGGACGACCTTCGTCGTGGCGTCAGCTTATCTCCCCTATGATTCAGTAGTGCCTCCACCACCAAGGGCAATTGCTGAACTTATAGACTATTGCGACACCAGGAAGATGGGCCTAGTTATATGCTGTGATGCCAATGCTCAAAACACTGTTTGGGGCAGCAGCAAATGCAACATGCGAGGAAACCATCTCCTGGATTTCATTCTATCATCTGATCTTACTATCAACAATGTTGGCTCGCAACCAACTTTTGTGACGTCAAGAAGACAGGAAGTGATCGACCTAACTTTATCAAATAGATACTTTAAGGCGGTTACTAACTGGAGGGTCTCTTCGGAGGCATCCCTCTCAGATCATAGATATATCGAATTCCAAATCGAATGCGAAGCCATGACTTTGCAGGAGAGGAGGAATCCAAGAAAAACCAACTGGATACGCTTCAGGGAGGAAATGGGAAAAACTCTCAAAACTCCAACCAAACTCAGGACGAGACAAAAGGTAGAGGATGCTGTTCAAAACCTGAATAGTGCCATTACTAGCTGTTTCGAACTGACGTGTCCAGTAAGTAAACCCCCTGGCAGAACGCCGGTTCCCTGGTGGAGCTCGGAACTGCAAAGAATTCGTAGAGAAGCTAGAAAGCTTCTAAATAGGTCACTCAAGACTGATTTAGAGACAGACTGGAATCTCTACCGATCGAAGCAGAAGGAATATAAGAGGCTAATTCGGGTATCGAAAAGTGCTTCTTATAGGAATTTCTGCGAAAAGATTGTAACACTGGGTGAAACTAGTAGGCTGGTTAAAGTTCTGAAAAAGGGCAAACCAGCCAAATTGGACTCACTTAGAAAACCTGATGGCACCTTCACTGAGACGAAAGCGGAAACTCTTAGTTATCTGCTGGAGTCTCACTTTCCGGGTAACCAGATTACAATTGGTTCACAACCAGCCCCGATTACCGAGACTATGAGTGAGCCAAGACAAACAACTCGGCGTAGCTGGTATATTGCGAAGGCCGTGGTGACGGACGAGGCCATTAAATACGCATTTACGTCTTTTGACGGCTTCAAGTCGCCTGGTACGGACGGAATATACCCAGCCATGCTGCAACAATGTACAAACCAGCTGCTACCGACTATGAAGAAAATCTTCACCGCTGTCCTAGCACTGGCATACATTCCAACACCCTGGCGTACAGTTAGAGTGGCATTCATACCAAAAATTGGCAGAAGCGACTACTCGCTCGCCAAGAGCTTCAGACCAATCAGTCTGACTTCTTTCTTGCTGAAAAGCTTGGAAAGGCTGGTCGAGCTTCACGTGCGCAAAGGTGCTTTGCGATTGCACCCACTATCTCCGATGCAACATGCCTATCAACGCGGAAAATCCTGCGAGACTGCGCTCCAAAATCTAGTTGGTAGAATTGAAGGCGCGCTTGACAGAAAAGAATACGCGATGGGCATTTTCATCGATATTGAGGGTGCTTTTGACAATGCGACTTTTGATAGCATGTGCAGCTCCGCCAGACAACACGGAGTAGACGAACCATTGGTGTTGTGGATTAAAGCAATGCTAATGAATAGAACGTTGGTTGCGGATGCGGACTGTGGCCGCTATGTTATGGCGGGGGTAAACAGAGGCTGCTCGCAAGGCGGCGTCATGTCTCCACTGCTGTGGTGTATGCTGGTCGACTCTCTGTTGAACGCACTCAACAGTTCTAATATTTACGCTCAGGCGTACGCGGATGATGTTGCCGTGCTTTCTGTTGGATCATGCCTAGCGACTGTATGCGCCAAGGCGCAGGCGGCCCTTGACGTGATCGACGAATGGTGCACTAGGAATGGGCTCTCGGTCAATCCTCTTAAAACTGAGGTTGTTCTCTTCACGAGAAGGAGGAAGCTGGTCGGGTTGACTCAGCCAGTGCTAAAAGGCGTCACAATCCAACTCTCCAATGAAGCAAAGTATTTGGGAGTCATCCTGGATAGCAAACTTCTTTGGTCCAAACATGTTGAGCTGAAGACTGCCAAGGCGCTGTCTATTTTCTGGCAGTGCAAAGGCATTTTCGGCAAGACATGGGGCTTATCACCGAAAAGAGTCCTATGGATTTATACGGCTATGATAAGACCATTTATAGCATACGCATCGGTTGTTTGGTGGAATAAGCTTTCACGTAAATACGTCACTGCTGCTTTTGCCAAACTCCAAAGGCAGGTATGTCTCGGCTGCACGGGGGCCTTCCCCAGCACGCCTGGCTCCGGCCTAGATGCACTACTGAACCTTCCGCCCCTTGATGTTTACATCATGGGATGTACAATCAAGGCTATCTCGCGTCTTACAAGAGGTGGCTTTTGGTATAACTCGCACTGGAGTTTTGATGAACTTGCGCAACGGTTGTCCTTCGACTCCTGTCTTATGGATATGCCGTCTGATGCGATGACACCGGAACTTCGGCTAAAGCGTAAATACGAGGTCGACTTTCCTCGCGTCCAGGACTGGCTCTGGCCGGATTCTGAACCTGGAAGGGAATGCAGTCGAATCTTTACGGATGGCTCCAAAACCGATCAAGGATCTGGTGCTGGTGTCTTCGTGGAGAGCGATAACGTTAGACTTTTCTTTCCGTTAGGCAAATACGCGTCAGTCTTCCAAACAGAGACTTATGCTATCCTAATGGCCATGGACTATGTTACGAGGAACAGGTGGAGGGGGCGAAGTATCTGCGTCTGTAGCGACAGTCAGGCTGCGCTTAAGGCCCTACTCAAACCCTTAACTACCTCCAAAATAGTACGTGAATGCAAGATATCTCTGAATTCGGTCGGAAGGCTGAATTCACTTAAACTTGTCTGGGTCCCGGGTCATAACGGGATCACGGGAAATGAGATCTCCGATGAACTTGCTAGACAAGGCTCAGAGGGGGACCTCTCAGGACCTGAACCAGCGATCTGTCTGCCTGCGTCCTCGGTCAGGGCTTCCATTGACGGTTGGGTTTCCTATGAACACAATCGCCGTTGGCATGACTCTCCAGGGTGCAGACAGACTAAGCAAATGCTCCCCGACGTCTGTGGGAAATCCGCGGCATTCTTGTTGTCTCTCAACAGAAAAGACTGCAGACAGACTACTGGCGTTATTACGGGACACTACGTTTTTGCCAAGCACCTTAAGGTGCTAGGCCTAAGCGACACCACCAACTGCGAAGCCTGTGGAGAAAGCGACGACACTGCGGAACATTTCCTCTGTGATTGTCCTGCTTTTGCTCGTATCAGGTGGCAGGTATTTGGTGCGGATATGGTGAGTGCTGTAAACCTAAGCTCCTTATCATTGAAGCGCCTTCTCGTTTTTCTTAGAAAAACGAGTAAATTCCCACAGTAAAATGTGGTGTGTCTGCCTGGCAGTACAATGGACCAGTATTGAGTCTGAGTGCTCCAGTGCAGAAAGTTTCACACATCCCGACAAAAAAAAAAAAATGTTGATAAAGTCGTCTTGAACAATTGATTTATATAAAGTTTTCTCCCACGCCCACTTTTAAGGGTGTTTTTTTTTACAAAAACTTTATTTTTCGATAAAATCTTTTAAATGTTGTATAACAAAATATGTAGAGCGTTCTTATCTTATTAACATCCACGAGTATCAATTTGTTATGAGAAGCTTCTCAAATTTGCCTCCACTTCGCATAAAAGTGGTTGAAGAAGCTATGTTCTAGGCCCTGCATGGGCCGTTAATGCCGAATATGTATGTAAATGTATGTAAAACTTTTGCCACGCCCACTTAAAGAGGGATAGTAATAGGGCTAGGGTATCCAATAGTTCGCCCAAGCGGACTGCAGCTCTTCCCTATGCTTATTATTTATCTTCGTTTTTAGATTCAATCATATGAAAAAGAGAAATACTTTAGAGCATGACATAAGGATGCAAAGCCATAATTTTTCGAATCATTTTTCACTTTCCTAAGCTATGTTACTGAGTTTTTAAGATTTGAAAGCAAGTGCTAGGGTAATTATTTATTAACCCGCCAATGGTTTTTTTTTTTCTTATAATTTGCGTTCGCTAAAGGGATTCTTTTTTCTGTAGTACACAGTACCCTTATAGTGGAAACCACAGCACACGCATTTTGTTTGTTGTTGTAAGTAGCTCCCAGCAAATGATTCATTGCCTATTTTTGGGTGCTACTTACTGTATGAAAGAATATAAGGATAGGAATGAAGTTTGGTGCGATGGGATTTTTTTTCTCAACAGGTGGCGCCTAAATTGCTTTAGGGAGATCTGTTTTTGTTGTGTGTATTCAATTTATAAAAATCATGGCCCTGGTCGGGATTCGAACAAACCAATGGTGACGCAAATTTGACTTTGATCAATGGTGACGCCGGACTCACGCACCGGGGTTTTCAACTGAAGATTCTTCGAAACGTCTTACTAATAGTTCTTGTTTTTTTTTTTTTAATTTATGCTCTTTGATAATAAAACAACGATATTTAATCAATTTAAGCTCTTTTTTTTGAATAATTAAATTAACAAAAAAAATTTATTAGAGCATTAAAAATAACAAAGTTTTTAGTAATACATTTTTTAAAATTAAGAAAAAAATAAAACATCACATATCCATTAAGGAAAATAACGTTTTTTAGTCTTTCGACATTCGGAACTTTTACAAAATAAACAAAAATTGGTCCGAACAAAAAATAACAAAAAAAAACATCTCAAAAACTAAATTTCTACAGGGAAATAGCTGCTGCAATACGGCACTAGGTGTTCAAGACACAAATATTTTTGACATTTTTGGCAAGAGTACTTGGTTTTTCTGTTCTTTTCCATTCACACTCATAGCACCGACCAATTCTTGAAGGAACCGCTGTCCCAGGAACATCATCTATATGTAAAATACGCGAATAATAAAAAAATATTTTACTTACATAAACGGTGACACACGGCCTCCCGGACCGGATAGTAAAAAAAAATACACAACGTGTGCACTGATGGTGGGGGACGTGCAATGCGGCAGCTACTCGAAATTGCAACAAAAAACATTAACGGAGAATAAAGTTATTCGATTTTTTTAACACACCCGGTCTCACAGACCAATAGGTCACCATTGGCGGGTTAAAGAGGTTAAATTGTATGTATATTGCTAGAATTCTGTCAAAGCTTGGTACTAAATCTTAACTTTACCACAAACTAATAGTCGACATTAGTAGCTTGTTATTAATTTCGCTCTCTTCGCAATAAATACTTTTGTTCTGCAGTTCCTTCACTCGTTTCCAAAAACAAAACATTTCCTCAAAATATATTTTATTTTTTTCTAAGAATTTGCAAATATGTACTACCTACTTTAAATTTAGCAAACGTCTGACAAACATCCAAGAGTATTAAAATTGTCATAAGAAAGCTTCTCAAAATTGCCGTTCGCGTGCAAGTGTTTGGAGAAGCTAGGTTCAGGCATTGTAAAGGCCGTTAAGGCCTAATATGTATGTATGTACTTTAACCCTTATCCTGTACATATGGGTCAAAATTGCCCAAACACACCTTTCATTATGGCATAGTTCGCCTATTTGTGAATGTTTTTATGCAAAATTTCTTGACTTCTATTTTTTTTAGTCTCTTAACATAACTATAACAAACTTTTGTAATATATTTTCATTTATGAGCTTTTATGATAATTTTTTTGCAAAAAAACATACGTTGTTTTTTTGGGTCAAAATTGCCCAATATGTTTTTTTTCCAAAAAAACGTTGACTGCAATACCCTGTTTTCTTTGGCAGGCAAGACTTCTATTTTCCCACTCTCTCAATCAATTCTTTTCTGAAATTGCAACGGTAAAAACAAAGGTGGCCATGACAAAAAATCATTCTTTGTGTGTAGACCTTTGTTATAAATAAAATAGATATTACAAGAGTTCTAGAAAAAAAACATTCGAGTTAGTTTTTATTTCTTATCCATCTAAAATAAAGAAGAAGTGAGTGCAATATTTGTGAAGTTTTACGTAGCATTGTTCTAGTTTTAATTTTTCATAGAACCGAAATGGCCGGATTGAGTCGGGCAGAAATAGAGCGAATGCTTGAAATTGAGATTGATGACAGTAGCAGTATTGCCAATGATTCTGCAAGCGAGGTAGAAGCGGAACATATTTCGAATAATAGTTCCTTACATGAAACTGACTCTTCAGATGGGGAAAGTTTACCCTCGATAAATGAGGATCATATCAGTTCGGATGACGAGTAACTTCCCACTCCAAGAGAATTTCTTTCGAAGGATGGAATTTATAAATGGTGTAGATGACCAGTAAAAGATTTTTCATTGGGCCGTCATAGAACCGAAAATGTTATGAACACTTCCCCAGGACCATCTCAGTATGCTGTCTCACGAGTAACCGATATAAAATCGGCTCTTCGTTTGTTTTTACCATAATATGATATCATTGATATTATTGTTAAGATGACAAACATTGAAGGTTAGGAGCTCTTTTTTTAAATGGTGCGTTTTCATGTCAACATTTGTTTTTAGGAGAAAGTGTATTCAGCGAAATCTGGATAAAAGTTGATGCGACATCTATCGAGGCCTATATTGGACTACTTTTGCTGGCTGGAGTTTTTCGGTCCCATGGAGAGGCTTTAGAAAGTTTGTGGAATGATAGCAAGGGAAGACCAATTTTCAGAGCTACAGTGAGTCTTCATTTCAAAGTATATCGAGAGTCATACGTTTCGATAAGAAGTGTGACAGGAACGACCGGCGAGCTCGGGATAAACTTGCCCCTATAAGAGATTTATGGAATAAATGGGAATGTAATATACGAAAAACCTTCAATCCAGGTGAGTGCGTTACTGTGGGAATGAACAATTGGTAACATATCGTAAGAGGTGTCCTTTCAAACAATACATTCCATCTAAGCCAGGAAAGTATGGTATGGGCTTTGTGCGACAGTAAGACAAGGTTTGCCTGGTATTTGCAAGTTTACACCGGTAAGGATAGAAATTGTCGTCCCGAACGAAATCAAGGCTATCGTGTCGTGCTAGACCTTATAAAAGACTTGAAAGGAAGAAACGTTACGTGCGATAATTTCTTCACTTCCCACGAATTAGGAATAGAATTGCTAAAATGAAAACTTACCTTAGTTGGAACATTGCGCAAAAATAAAAGATGTATGCCGGCACAAATTCTGGATATGAAAAAAAAAACCGGAGCAATTTCCACATTTTTTTTTTTGATAATGATAATAATACAACCCTCGTTGCAAATATCCCGAAAAAAAAACCGGCTGGTCATTCTTTTGAGCACTTTGCACAACGATAAAGAGGTAATAGATGATGCAAATAAACCGGAAATAAAAAAATATTACAACTCTACAAAAACAGGGGTACATACTCTTTTGACCAAGTTATTCGCATTTACACTTGTAAGCGTAGAACAAATAGATGGCCACAGACGTTATTTTATAACATGTTGGACATATCAGCCTATAATGCTTTTGTGATGTACATATATGTCTATCTTTCCCAAGTGGAATAAAGTAAAACATTTCAAAAGAAGAATTTTTTTGGAAGAATTAGGAGAAGCTTTAATTCAAGGGGAAATGTCCCGTCGAACTTCTCTTCCACATAGTGCTCCGGGAAGATCAGTGGTTCAAGATCTGCAAACACGAAACCCTCAAGAACAAGCTATATTGAAGAGATCTCTCTGCTATTTGTGTCCAAATCGCTCCAACAGAACGAAATATTCAACAAAATGTTCAAAATGTTTAAAATGTATTTGTAAAAACCATTCTCAACAAAAAATTACATGCGAAAAATGTGAAAACTAAATAAAAAACATATTGGACAAATTTGACCCACAAATACCATATGCGTTTTTTTTAAGTACAGGATAAGGGTTAAATCTAGCAAAATATACAAGCCGCTAATGATTAAGCTATGGCCTTAGTTCAGTCGTCGAGAAGACAATAATTGAAAGTTCTGTCTGTTACGTGAAGCAAAGAATGAACAGAAATTTTAAAGGTTAAAATGAAGCAAAACTATCATCAAAACGATAGCATCCGACGATCATCGTCTGATATTCATTATGATTTCAAACGTACGGGGTGGCGTTGCCTGATTTTTGTGTATACCCACAACCGTAATCTCTGATTATATGGGGGGAATCCACAGATTTTCTGAACCAGTCTGGCTCCTGTCTTGTGGTTAGAAAGAAGTATATATTGATATAAGATTTATATCCTGTTTAAAGTGAAGAATTTGTTTAGCAAATTATTTCATTGTAATGATCAATCCAAACGAGTGCATTCGCAGTACACCTATATAAGTAGTTGATAAAGACAGCTTAACATTGTGCCGTATTTCAAAGTGAATTATCTAAAATAGGCACTAGTTACTCGAATTCCATGTTTATACCCACTTTAATATCTTTAGTAGTAGACACAAATTTAAAAATGTTCATCCCACCCTTTCCTAAGTTAATTCCGGGTCAGTTGATAAAATCAAAGAACTCTATACATAATGTGCACAAGTTGAATAAGCAAAAACCTGTCTAAATAGCGAACGTCATATTTTTTACTTTATACCACATAATGATATTAGAACCATACCTATCCAATCTCCCTACTTTCATTTGTTAAGAGGCAAAATCCGTTAAATGTTTGCTAAGACGCCCTTTTCATTATAATTCACTAAATGGTTGAGATAAATGGTAATTAATCATTAGGCCAGAACGCCCAAGGAAATGATCCACTTCTGAATTCGACGGGTCAAAGGAACAAGGCAGTGCTGCTTTACAAGTAGGGACGAAATTAACTGGGATATCTGACTTTTTCCTTAAAGCATTTCAAATGCCTTTCATTCATTAGTCATGGGGGAATTAAGAAAGGGCAATCCAAATAAAATACGAAAACGGAATTCTGTCCTTTATTTCAATTCGTAAAGGAATAATAAATTGTTTTTAATTTAAAAAAATATGAAAGAAGTTGAGAATGTGTCTTAGACAAATAGCGTGGTTATAAATTCTAATCCACTGATGGCATCCTAACAATCAAGAAGGAACTGGCTATGAGTTTTGTATTCGCTTTTTATGCAAGGAACAATAATGAGCCAAGTACAAGATAGGCCAAAAGTAATGTCAGAATGTGAATGTGCCATAATTTTTGCAAATTGCGTCAAATGTCATTGTGCTTTGACATTTATGTTGTTGACAGATAGAGTATTATGACAACAAGCAATCTAGCGACGCGTATTAAGATCAATATGATCTGAAAGAAATTACACTGATTTGAGTCTAAAAAATAAGGATTTTAAAATTTGTTGAGAAAGATTTATCATATCTAATTTGTTCAGGTGGCAACCCATACCTCGAAATATCATATATTTTCATTGAGTTTTTATATTTGCGAAAATATATAAAAAAAAACAGTATTCAATATTAATGAGGAGATATTGAGTTTTCGTGTACTCTCCTTTTTATTATTTACATTAGTAGAAGCAGACCCCTGGAAAATGTATGCATAGCGAGTGGTGTACCATAAAGTTGATAAGCTAAATTACCAAAATCATAGGCAACAACAATTCCAATCAAATATGCTTTTCGAAGCAACTCATATCGAACTAGTCCTCCCTGGTTAAGCAAAGAGAATAAACGAATTCCTTCCATTTCCACCAAACATCAAGTCACCGACGTGGCCACTAGCTATAGTAACAAATAATAATCTCGATTTCCTTGTGACACATTGGTTGATCAGATTTTTTTCTTTCCAGACTTCTTATAAGTATATAAGTCCAACGAGGCTTATGCTATGAGTACACGACATGTCAAAAAGTGCATGTACATGCGGCACTGGTTAGGTTAGGTTAGGTTTATGTGGCTGTCGGCAGAAGCCGACACACTTAGACCAATTTAGGTCCATTGTGATACCACGTATATTATCTACCTCAACTCTGTAGATGGGACTTTCCAACGACACGCGGTTGTTCTCAAACGGTCCCCCATCTACGTACTAACCGCGCCCAACGTTGTTTAATTACGGTGATCTGACGAGAACCGATTAACTCGACGTGGTATGGTCGTTGGTGACACACACTGACGTCACATGAAATTGCCGCATGTTTGTCACATGTTCGGAACATGAACAAATAGTGACATGCGAAAAAACATGCCAAATCTGTCCCAAAAGTCGCGGCATACATGCGACAATGTCAAGTACATGCGAGCAGAAAATATGCTAGTACACGTCATGCGGCAAATTATGTACATGCGGCTTGCGAGTACCCGATATAATGAAATTATGTTTTCTCTATTTATTTATTTATTAATGTCGTGCTTTGCTTACAAATTTAATTTAAATGAATAATGCAAATAATTTAAGCTAATTCCAGAGGTACATAATACATTATATAAATACAATTTATTTATTATTTGCATAGGCTCTTTTCGACATAGGAATTGGATGAGCATGATGCCTGCAAATTTTATGTATAAGTTGTGTATGTGACGCCTTATATGTATAGGAAAGGTAATGAAAAATAAATTATAAAATCTGCAGGCATCAGGCTCATCCAATTCCTAAATCGAAAAGAGCTTATAAGCTAAATAATCTTTAAATCATAATGAGTTTATGGCTTAACGTTTTTTTAATTCATAAACTCGCAACCCTGGTTCAATGTTAATTTGCCAAGATTTGCTTGGAACTCCAAAAAATTGTCTTGAAATCCGAAAAAGGATATACATACTATAAAACATAGGGACGGGCTATAGTCCGCTTGGGCGAACTTTTGGATACCCTATTATTATTCCTATCCCTCATAAGTGGGCGTGACAAAAGCCTAAGTATGGTTGAATTGTTAAGAACGCTCTACATATTTTGTTATATAACATTTAAAGGATTTTATCGAAAAAACGAAGCTTTTGTAAAAAAAGGTTCCCTATCTCAAACTTTGGTTTACTAATAAAATTGTTTTATTTATCAGTAGGCGGATTTAAAAAAAAAATACGCATGAGCATAAAGGGCCCCTAGAGAGCTCCCTAGCTGAAACTTTGGATTTTCAAAAAAAGTTGTTTTTTAAATTGTGGGCGTGTCAGTGGGCGGATAATGAAAATATTTACACATGAGCATAAAGGGCCCATAGAAAGTATATATTATAAAATTCAGCTTCCTAGGTCAAACTTTGACTTTTCAATAAAATTGTTTTATTTAATTGTGGGCGTGTCAGTGGGCGGATTTTAAAAATTTTATCTCCCGAGCAGTTTTAGGAGTCATAGATTATATATAAAAAATTCCAGCTTTCTAGCTCAAAATTCGATTTTTTCCAAACATTTTTTTTTTTTTGAGTTTGTGGGCGTGCCTTTGGGCGGATTTCAAAAAGGCTTAAACCTGATTATTTCGGGACCCTAGAGAGTATATGGTTTAAATTTCAGCTCTCTAGGTCCAGTTTAAAGGCCTCCTTTTTGCCGACATACGGACGGACGGACGGACATGGCTAGAGCGACACTACTATTGATGCTGATCATAAATATAGTAACTTTTAGGGGTCTACGGGCAATATTAAGGTATGTTACAAACTATGCGTCAAAATTAATATACCCTTAGAATAGGGTATACAAAGAGCTGACGAAATTACCATAGAATCCGTTCCTAACTCAAAAACGACAAAAGTGGCGTATGGAACAAAACAATTGTCAGGCGACGTAATGGTGATTCTATAAGAGAAAAATTGTTAGCCAGTGACGATATTGCAGTAGAGGAAGCGAAACAAAAATGTAAAGCAAATGAAATGGCACAAACCCAGCTTCAAACACTTCACAAAGAAGATTCGCATGCAATACATGCAGTGTTCAAGCAAAATACACCTAAAACAATAAAGCATCGAAGTAATAATAATAATACGTCAACATTTACACACAAAGAGAAGAATAATCAGAATGTGTATGCAAACCCCTCCTCTGTTGAAACGGAATCAACCTGCACAATAAATGTCCCGCTTTTAACAAAATGTGCAGTAAATGCAGACGAAGAGGACATTTTGCTAAACTGTGTAAGAACGAAAAAAATTATAACAAAACAGTGAACTCAGTGGGACACTATAATTTTTGTCTGACTCAGACTCGGATGCAAGCCTGTTAGTGTTGTCACTGTCAAAAGGCAAAATTGAAGACGATTGGTTTGAAGGCGTAAAGATTAATAACAAGCTAATTAAAGTAAAGTTAGACACCGGCGCACAGTGTAATGTTATAAGCAAACACTCAGCTTTAAATTTTTCGCGAAAATAACACCTTCCACCACAAACAAATTAGTTGGGTTCAATTTTTGTATATACATAGACTTTATATATGAATCGTTTATTTCAGAAACGACATAAGTCAATTAGCATTAACTTTTCAGGAGCAACAAAAAACTATTTTATGCGAAAAAATTCCACAACACTACAAGTTTGGAGTATGCCAAGTTATAATTTGGCTTAAGATGCACTTAAAAACCGCAAAAATGTTTAATGTCTCCTGGTAGATACGGTCTTAGTTTTTTTATGTCATTCATCTTCTTAATATTGATTGCCACCTTTCTAGAGGGATACGCAAGGGTTTGCGGCAGAGCACCAGTTCATCTCTTTGGAGGTTTCCAATGTTAAATGTATGACATTTAAAATAATTAATAAAATCTCTCGCAACAACAGTTTTATCAGAGCAATCCGAGTGGGAAAAATGAGCAAATTTACTTATAGTAAACTTATACTTATTTTCTCTGGCCACCTGTCTTCCAATAGACTCCATTCTTTTATAAAAGCGTGGCCACCAGCTTTTATAGTCGATAATGTCTATCGTTTTTGGTAAAATGACCTTGCATTTTTTTGATACTGAAGAAGATAGTATCATATCGGCATATTCTTGAACACTGTAAATTCTATCCCTTTTTTTAATTTTACGTTTTAAGACTGCGAAGTCTCTATCACATGGTATCTATTACTATTTTAAGGATACTAAAGATGACAAAAACCTTATCATTGTGTGATTTTTATTTTGACCACCACAGCCATCGGAAAAAATATGCAACTCCTGGACGTCCTTCATTTTACTTTCAAAAAATTGATTTAAACATAGTGACGGGCTACAGTCCGCTTGGGCGAACTGTTGGATACCCTATTCTTATTCCTATCCCTCATAAGTGGGCGTGACAAAAGTCTAAGTATGGTTGAATTGTTAAGAACGCTCTACATATTTTGTTATATAACATTTAAAGGATTTTATCAAAAAAAACGCTCCCTAGCTCAAACTTGGGTGTTTCAATAAAATTGTTTTATTTAATTGTGGGCGTGTCAGTAGGCGGATTTTAAAAAAAATTAACACATGAGCATAGAGAGTATATATTATACATTTCAGCTCCCTAGCTCACTTTGTATTTTCAAAAAAAAAAAAAATAATAATAATTGTGGGCGTTCCAGTGGGCGGATTTTTAAAATATTTACACATGAGCATAAAGGGCCCATAGAGAGTATATATTATAAATTTCAGCTCCCTAGCTCAAACCTTGGATTATCAAAAAAAATGTTTTATTTATTTGTGGGCGTGTCAGTGGGCGGATTTTGAAAGCAGTTTTAGGAGTCATAGATCATATATAAAAAATTTCAGCTTTCTAGCTCAAAATTCGATTTTTTCCAAAATTTTGTTTTTTTTAGTTTGTGGGCATGTCTGTGGGCGGATTTCAAAAATTGGTAAACTTGATTATTTCGGGACCCTAGAGTGTATATGGTTAAAATTTCAGCTCTCTAGGTCCAGTTTAAAGGCCTAATTTTTGCCGACGGACATGGCTAGATCGACATTACTATCGATGCTGATCATAAATATAGTAACTTTTAGGGGTCTACGGGCAATATTAAGGTATGTTAAAAACTATGCGTCAAAATTAACATACCCCTAGAATAGGGTATAATAAAAAAATACCGCGAACAAACATAAATTCACACGAATTCGTGCCGATGCGTAAATTACATGCGGCAGAAGAAATTCGTGCTGGCGCATGTTTGGGAGTCACAAGCATGCGAAAATTATGACGCGTTTGACGTCAATGCCGTCAATGCCGCATGCATAATTAATAATCAAGTTTAGGAATTTTTAAAATCCGCCAACGGACACGCGCACAATCTAAAAAAAAAACGAAAAAATAGATTTTTGAGCTAGAAAACTGAAATTTTCAATATATTGCATTCAGGGGCGCAAAATGTTCGGGAGTCAACATTTTGGAAATTCGCTCACAATTCAAAAAAAAATATTTAATTCGAAAAGTCAAAATTTTATGTAGGAAGCTATAATTTGAAATATATACTCCCTAGGAGCCCTTAATGATCATGTTTAAAGAATTTTAAAATCTGCCCACATTAAAAAAAAAATTTAAACCGAAAAATCAGTTATAACTGAGAACCTCAAATTTGGAATTATGTATATACTCTCTAGGGGCCCTTAAAGCTTATGCGTAAATATTTTTAAAACCCGCCCAGTTTTATCAGAAATCATTGTAAATGAAAGTCCAATTCATCACAAAGTATTAAGATGAAGTCAATTTGAACAATTCCTTTATGTAAATCTTTCAGCCATGCCCACTCCTAAAGGGCGTTTTTACACTTTATTTTTTCGATAAAATTCGTTAAAAACGTTGTAACACAAAATATGTAAATCGTTCTTAACAATTCACCCAAACTGAGATTTTTAACACGCCCACTTTACCAGGGATAGGAATAGGAATAGGTTATCCAACAATTTGCCCAAGCGGATTGTTGCCTTTCCCTATATTTTTATACCCTATTCTAAGGGTATATCAATATTGACGCATAGTTTGTAACATACCTTAATATTGCTAGTAGACCCCTAAAAGTTACTATATTTATGATCAGCATCGATAGTAATGTCGATCTAGCCATGTCCGTCACCAAAAATTAGGCCTTTAAACTGGACCTAGAGAGCTGAAATTTTAACCATATACTCTCTAGAGTCCCGAAATAATCAAGTTTACGAATTTTTGAAATCCGCCCACAGACACGCCCACAAACTCAAAAAAACAAAATTTTGGAAAAAATCGAATTTTGAGCTAGAAAGCTGAAATTTTTATATATGATCTATGACTCCTAAAACTGCTCGGGAGATAAAATTTTCAAAATCCGCCCACTGACACGCCCACAATTAAATAAAACAATTTTATTGAAAAACCAAAATTTGAGCTAGGGAGCTGAAATTTATAATATATACTCTCTAGGGGGCCCTTTATGCTCACGTGTAAAAAATTTCAAAATCCGCTTACTGACACGACCACAATTAAATAAAATAATTTTATTCAAAACCCAAAGTTTGAGCTAGGGAGCGTTTCTACAAAAGCTTCGTTTTTTTTTTTGATAAAATCCTTTAAATGTTATATAACAAAATATGTTGAGCGGTTTTAACAATTCAAACATACTTAGCCTTTTGTCAGGCGCACTTATGAGGGATAGGAATAAGAATAGGGTATATCCAAAAATTTGCCTTTCCCTATATTTTTTTTATTTGAATTTCGCAAAATTGCTGAGTGGATGAAAATTCACATAATATCACAAAGTAGATTTACTATTTCCTTTTGTGCTCGTTAAAGTGTTCACGCATTACCTAATTGAGATGAGGCACATGCACATTCATTGGTGGAAACATTGAAAAAATGAGGGAAAACTGTCATTGTGGATTGACAGACAGTTAAGTATAGGTATTAAGGTAAATTTAATTTTGGCTTAAGGCATTCATACACAATGCGGCCAATGTGTCTTCGGCTGTCAAGTTGATCTCGGATTCCATGGGACTGCTCCTCCCGTTTTGCGTTATGCGCTAACGCTAGTTTTGGCGTGAACGCATCGAATCGACGAATTCAATAGTCTGGGTCTTTAGAGAAAAAATCTGTCAAATTATTGAACGAAATTCGAAGATAGCATTATTGCGCCTAGAAAAGTTGGTTGGCCGCCGAGATCATGCTATACGGCGGTCTAATCCAGCAACCCAAGATTAGGCCGTTTTTCCGCGATTTTAGAAAAAAGTCATTACCGAATGAAACCGAACTTTAATATTCAATAAAGATCGAGGTTGATAACTCGTTAACTATAAATGTTGTATTTAACAAAACCTATCCTACCACACTGTCAGCTCGCCCTTTATAATGTGCAAATATAGTTAAAAATTTCACCCGCAATGAATGAAAAAGTCTGAAAGGGTAATAAGCCTTATGGATGTATTCAGAATCAATGGGTCAGCTCTTAGAAAGCGCTAAGATAAATGGAAATCTTGTCTACACCGTCGAATAAATTACTATTTAGACCTCATACAATTACAAAATCAAGTATAACCAAAACCAATTCTGTTATAAGCCAACAGAGTAGGTATGTACTTTCCTGTTAAATAGTTTCAACGCTTTTCCTCAAGAAAGAATCACGATGAATCTATTCCTTGTTCAATCAATTTTAGCTCAATTAAACTCTTAACGAAATGACGAAAATAAAGATAAAAACATAGGGGCGGGCTACAGTCCGCTTGGGCGAACTGTTGGATACCCTATTCTTATTCCTATATCTCATAAGTGGGCGTGACAAAAATTTAAATAATTTTATCGAAAAAACTAAGCTTTTGTAAATAAAAACGCTCCCTAGCTCAAACTTTGGTTTTTCAATAAAATTGTTTTATTTAATTGTGGGCGTGTCAGTAGGCGGATTTAAAAAAAATTTAAGTATGAGCATAAAGGGCACCTAGAGAGTATATACTATAAATTTCAGCTCCCTAGCTCAAACTTTGGACTT
Organism: Portevinia maculata; assembly: GCA_949715645.1. NCBI lineage: Eukaryota > Metazoa > Arthropoda > Insecta > Diptera > Syrphidae > Portevinia > Portevinia maculata. The sequence goes on from OX454525.1 coordinate 301,862,225, forward strand.
TCAAAAATAAAAAAAAAAAAATTGTGGGCGTATCAGTAGGCGGATTTTGAAAATATTTACACATGAGCATAAAGGGCCCCTAGAGAATATATATTAAAAATTTCAGCTCCCTAGCTCAAATTTTGGTTTTTCAAAGAAAATATTGTTTTTAATTGTGGGCGTGTCAGTGGGTGGATTTTGACAATTTTATGTCCCAAGCAGTTTTATGGGCCAAAGATCATATATAAAAAATTTCAGCTTTCTAGCTCAAAATTCAATTTTTCCCAAAATTTGTTTTATTTAATTGTGGGCGTGTCAGTGGGCGGATTTTGAAAATTTTATGTCCCAATCAGTTTTATGGGCCAAAGATCATATATAAAAAATTTCAGCTCTCTAGTTCAAAATTCGAGTTTTTCCAAAATTTTGTTTTTTTGAGTTTGTGGGCGTGTCTGTGGGCGGATTTCAAAAATTCTTAAACTTGATTATTTCGGGACCCTAGAGAGTATATGGTTAAAATTTCAGCTCTCTAGGTCCAGTTTAAAGGCCTAATTTTTGCCGACGGACGGACGGACGGACATGGCTAGATCGACATTACTATCTATGCTGATCATAAATATAGTAACTTTTAGGGGTCTACGGGCAATATTAAGGTATGTTACAAACTATGCGTCAAAATTAATATACCCCTAGAATAGGGTATAAACAACTACTAAACGAAAACGGAAAATATAAAACTTTGGCGAACCATTCCTGAAAACTAAAAGTTTTTGTTTAACAAAACATTGGTAAAGTGGATAGTCTTATGGGTCAACATAAATTGAAGGCTGTTCAATAACCATGCCAGTTTATAAAGATACTTAATGTAAATGAGTTTTTATGCTGTCCAGACTATGTATGTAGCTAACGGCTCTCGTCGTCGCCGCAAATTTGAGAAGCTTTTCATGACAAGTAATACTATTGGAATATTGTCAGGTGTTTCACAAGAAGTGAAACAGTGAAAAGACAATTGTTAGGTGCTACTTGGTCCCGGCGGGATATTCAACCTGAGACCATTAGATTAGTAGTTCAACACTGTAACCTCTGCGCCAACTTAATTTTGTGCGAATTAGTGGCTGAAATCAATCACTTTTTTGGTGATATTTTGCCTGTTAATCACGTTTGAAATATGAAAAAGTCAAGACGTGCAGACAGGTCCTGCACCACCGCAAGTCAACAAAAAAAAATGATGTGTGTGAATGTGTTGAAAAAAAATGCACGCAATGTCTTCAAAAAATGCTGGTCACTATATCCAATCCATATGTTTGAGGTACTGAATATAAGGTTTGCTAATAAAATTTCGTCAAGCAACATTGAAAAAATGCAAAAAATAGTCAGAAAAGCATCCACCACAGTGTTGTAATATGCTTCCGATTCAGAAGATGAGCTTAGGAGCTCGTCCTCATTTAGAAGAAACATTATATTTTGAGAAGTTTTTTTTTATCGCTTTTTGAAATGAAGGATATTCTTTAAATCAGCTGCTAAGTCAAAGATGGTATCGCATGACTCAGTTGTCTTCTGCCGCAGTTTTTAATAACTTCTGGAATTTGAAGAAGTTCTTGTGCTTCTTGTATTTCGTGTGTTATTAAAGCATTTCCGCAGGCTTATACTCCATATCTTAAGCGCGATTGACGAGACAGTAATATACTAGCTGCTGATAGGCCATCGCGAATAAAACACTGTTCACAATTTGACGCAGTTTGATAATTTACTCATTCAATATGAAGATAGGAACCTAAAAGTTTTTACAACCTCCTATGCTTTACTCCCTGTTGTATCTGGAAATTCTTCTTTCTTTATCACTTCAGTAGGACCACGATTTTATCTTTCAGAACGCCTCTGAAAGACCTGTGATATGTGGAGGTAGAATTTACGGTATTGCTGGTGTTGTGCACTTTGAGGTTTTTTGAAACCAGTCTCTTTAATATCACTAACAGCGGAAGGCAATGTTGCGCCACAATCATACCAGTCATACGAAGATGTTTGCCTTTCATTGGCTCATTTCAATTGCTGACAACATTTGGGCCACGAACTATCACACTCCCAGTGCTGCTTTGGGTTGCAGAAGCTGTACCAGAGCTGTAGACAGAATGGTCGTCGTGCTACTTTCCGATTTTTAAGAAATAGGTAGGTCGTATTTTTTGCGGTTACTTGTTGTCTTGTTTACACCCTATTCTAGGGATATATTAATTTTGACTCATAGTTTGTAACATACCTTAATATTGTCCATAGCCCCCTAAAAGTTACTATAGCCGTGTTTCGGTGCTAGTGTATACCCAGCTCAGCATAATTTTACAAATAAAACGCCTAGATCGTACTCTATATTCACTTTTCATTTTTAAGGATGTGTTCGCAGTGTTTTGCGATTTATTATTAAAGCAAGGATGCAAATCCAAACGTATTTTGTGAAAGATTTTTGAACATCATGAAATCCTTTGTGTTTGACAGCAAGGAAAAGAACGGATGCTTATTTTTGCCAATTTTTTTTTTTTTTTAATTTTCTTCGCATAATTTTCTTTGAAATGAGGATTTTTTTGTTTAATCGACGAACACATGAGTGGCGGACTAAGCCCGTCAGAGGCCCGGGGCGGCAAAGCATAATGAGGCCCCCAGCTTTAAAAAAAAAAGTAGTTTTACAAGCTTTTTATTCAGTTCACATTTGTATGTATAAATAAGTGTTTATGTTTATTTCGTTAAGATCTGGCAAGTGAAATTTACATTCGAATTAAAATATTTAGGCTAAATAAACATACATACCTACAATATGGAATGGATATGGGTGAGGAAAATAAAATACGTATCGATCGACAAAAAAGATATTTTTTTTTTATTTTTTGTGTGTTATATGTGTTTTCGTGCCTTCAATTTACTGAACTCCTCAATAACTTCTGTGAAATCGATTCCTTTGGAAATTTTTCTTTCTATTGAAAGCACGGCTAGATTAACCAGTCGCTCTTGATCCATTGTACGTCGAAGATAATTGTACCCTATTCTCAGGGTATATTAATTTTGACGCATAGTTTGTAGCATACCTTAATATTGATCGTAGACCCTTAAAAGTTACTATATTTATGATCAGCATCGATATTAATGTCGATCTAGCCATGTCCGTCCTTCCGTCCGTCCGTCCGTTAGTCCGTCTGTCGGCAAAAATTAGGCCTTTAAACTGGACCTAGAGAGCTCAAATTTTAACCATATACTCTGTAGGGTCCCGAAATAATCAAGTTTACGAATTTTAGAATTCCGCAAACAGACACGCCCACAAACTCAAAAAAACTAATTTTTCGAAAAAATCGAATTTTGAGCTAGAAAACTGAAATTTGTTATATATGATCTATGACTCCTAAAACTGTTCGGGAGATAAAATTTCTAAAATCCGCCCAGTGACACGCCCACAATTAAATAAAACAATTTTATTGAAAAACCAAAGTTTGAGCTAGGGAGCTAAAATTAATAATATATACTCTTTAGGGCCCCTTTATGCTCATGCGTAATTTTTTTTTAAATCCGCTTAGTGACATGCCCACAATTAAATAAAAAAAATTTATTGAAAAACCAAAGTTTGAGCTAGGGAGCGTTTTTATTTACAACAGCTTCGTTTTTTCGATAAAATCCTTTAAAAGTTGTATAACAAAATATGTAGAGCGTTCCTAACAATTCAACCATGCTAAGACTTTTGTCATGTCCACTCACGAGGGATAGAAATAAGAGCATTTCGCCCAAGCGGACTGTAGCCTGTCCCTAGGTTTTTAAATTAGTTTAAGTTTCGAAAAACTCCTCTCGCAAGATGCAACCGAGATTCAAATAGTCAAGAAGTATTGAAGTATGAGCGATATACAGGGTAACGATTCACTGAAGTCCCATTTTATTATAAACTAGCTGACCATGCTCGCCTTGCTTCGCCAGTCTGCCACTTCTAAAGTTAAAACAAAATACTTACTGATAAGAACTTAAAAAGAAAACGTCTAGAGTGTCCCCTCTCATTATATGGATATACTCTCATTGTGACTCCCTCTCAATCTTGATTACATTTTATACCCTATCTTTCTCAATCCCATGCGCCACAAAAAAAGCAACACAAACTACAAAAGGTGCATAAAAAAAAGAAAGACAAATCGCACAGCACAAAAGGTACAGAGAGAGAAACAGATTTGTGCCGCACACACACAAAATTTTCCTCCACTCAAAAAATTCAACGATCTAGCTTCAATCGAACATTTTACTTTTTTTAATTATTGTATAAAATTTATTGTTTAATGCTTATTGTTCAACTTCAGGATAACTTACAAAGATGATTTATATCTTAAAAACTTTGTAGATAATTGAACTTTGTATTAAAAAAAATCCCATTTCATTTGGATGAGTCATTTCAAAGCTAGGAGCTAGAAAGCATTCGAGAGTTACAACTTTTCTTAGATATCAGCTTAGATCTCCGCTTCCGGACAGCGAATGAAACATTTTCTCACGGTAAAAAGGAGCGTATGTTCATCAGGGATAATGTTGGCTTCTAATGGTAAAACAATTTTTCAAATCGGTCCAGTAGTTTCGGAGCCTATACAAAACAAACAAACAATCAAATCTTTCCTCTTTATTATATTAGTATAGATTGAAGGATTTGGGGCCCCTAGACCGGCGGCCCGGGGCGGGCCGTCCCTTCCGCCCCCTGGTTAGTCCGCCACTGAACACATCCACTATCTCTGCATAACAATAGGAATATTTTTGCTCCCACTCTATGTTCACTTCGTCTCAGTCCTCGACTGCTGAACCCTTTATCTTCAGCACTCCTTTTTGTTATTGTTTTCGTATAAAATTATGCTGAGCTGGGTATACACTTAGCACCGAAACACGGCTTATATTTATGATCAGCATCGATAGTAATGTAATTTCGATCTAGCCATGTCCGACCGTCCGTCAGTCCTTCGGCAAAAATTAGACCTTCAAACTAGACCTAGAGAGCTGAAATTTTAACCATATAGTCTCTAGGGGCCCGAAATAATTAAATTTAAGAATTTTTGAAATTCGCCCACAGCCACACCCACAAACTAAAAAAAAACAAATTTTTCGAAAAAATCAATTGTGAGCTAGAAAGCTGAACCATTTTATATTATGATCTTTGACTCCTAAAACTGCTCGGGAGATACAATTTCTAAAATCCGCCCACTGACACGCCCACAATTAAATTTGTTTTTTTAAATCCAAAGTTTGAGCTAGTGAGCTGAAATTTCTAATATAGACTCTCTAGGTGTCTGATAGGAATAAAAATAGGGTATCCAACAGTTCGCTCAAGCGGACTGTAGCCCGTCCCTATGTTTTTATATTTTTTTTTGTTAGGAATTCATTGCTAGCTCCCACGAGTAGCGGAGAACGGAGATTCGACTACGCAGTACCTACTGCACAATATACAGGTAAGGCTAGCTAATCTGAATGTCACCAGGGGCGTACTGCTCATATCATTCAACACATACAACATACAGCAGATTCGTAAACATGCAACACATACAATGTTATGTTACTCGGATTCCATTGGCAGTTTTGTTTGAAGTAAACTTTTACTGTAAAAGTACGGCGCTTAGTTGAGAGTCGCCGCTCAGAAATTTTAACTTAATTGAGAGGATTCGCTTAGAAATCAACAAAAAATGATTTTTGGCGTTATGCACTATTTTAATTATTCTAAGAAGTACATTTATGTTTAATGTTTTCAGATGAGCTGGATAATTTCGATGACAGTTGAGAATTGATTTTTAAAAGATTAATAATATTGAGCACGATTCGAGATAACCTTTGAGTTCTGGAAAAAGATGAGAGACGTTTGGTCTAAATGGCTCATGATTCTTATTTTCAAACTGATGAGAGGCAATTCAATGTCAAATTACCTACTGGTGGGAGAGTTATCTTCTTCCTGTGAACAAAGGAAAATGCGATGCTGATGTCACACACCATAAAGATCGTTGAGTGGGTAATAGAATAAGGAATATAATACGGCTATCTATAATCATAACCTCGATAAAGAGAAAGAAAATAATTTAAATTAACTCAAAACGAGTAAATTTCCGGTCCATATTCCGTGAAAAAAAATTGGAAAGCCTAGAACCTGTGTTGACTATATAGTTAGACGATTGGGCGCAGTTATTGTACTTCCAACGAATTGCAATCAAGCGTTTTTACCGCTAAAGCAAATATTGCAAACTCCTTTAAAACTGGTAACCAGAACACATTACCAACGTAAGTTCTTGTGGTTTTTGCTTCTGGTGGTTCGCAAGTAGTTGGAGGATTTGTTTATATAGCACATCGTTTAAAATCGGTTTCGTTCCTCATTAACTTCAAAAATTTCAGGAAGAGAGTTCTCGTCTAGCACGTAATATACACTTTTCCATAACAGAAGTCCTCGCATTATTTTAAGCGGACAAAAAATGCCTAAAACAATACAACGCCTTCCTATAAATCGTGCATTGTAGTTGCTTAACAAGCAATTTGGAAATTTTAATGCATACAGTATATTAATCACAAATAGTTGTTCACGTGGTCCATCTGTAGAGCATATTATGACCATTTTTTGGTACAATGGTTCGTACAGTATATTAAAGTGCAGGTAATTTCCGATTTAAAGTGATCACAATATTTGTGGCCACACACATCACAATACGGGCTCATCTTACCATTCCCTTTGTTAATTTTTGCTTCAAAATATTTTATATCAACTTACAAATTTAAATTCTTATTTATCAAATATTTTATATATCTACTTGAGTTTGTTTACTAAGAGCGATGCACGATATATTCCTGAGTAATAGAATCATATATTTTTCTAAAACTTCGAGTCGGTTTTCCGTAGATACATTGCTGTATGACAGCACAAGCTACATAATTCTTGAGTAACAGAATTGTAGTATGATAATTGTGAAAATTATACAATTTTAAGTGCTGTATGATCTGTCTAATAGGCTATCTGAATAATCCATGTGAGCTATTTAAAAAAAAAACATAGGGACGGGCTGCAGTCCGCTTGGGCGAACTGTTGGATACCCTATTCTTATTCCTATCCCTCATAAGTGGGCGTGACAAGGATGGCACACTCGAGAAGGTGACTACCCACGTGTGAGGACCTATACCCATAAGGCGTAATATTTTCTGTTTTTCCGTTTTGGAGATAAATTTAGAGACTGTCTCGAAGTCGACTATCTCTTATCATAGCTCATCTCATATGTGGTTTCTACGCTTGGAAGAGATAAATATTTGAATACATACTTACTTCAATATGGTGCAGAACATGACATATTTCCTAATAAATTGTTAATTACAAATCTGTAAGGAAATTTCTGAATATTTCTGTACCTACAGAAAATATATTAAAACGTCTTTAAATTCGCCTTGAACTTCAAGCAGTTAGTAGTAATTAAGAAATGCATTTATTCAACATTTTCGTATTACATTAGTTACAAGTCAGACTGAACTTCAATATCGCAAGTCCGGGTTAAAAAAACAAAGCATATTTAATTGTTCGATTCGTTTTATTTAAATCAATTAAGTTTTCTTAAATGGACGCACGGGCCTACTAAGTTGTGTATTATAACACCTTACCACAATATCACAAACACTATAGTCATTTACACAACAACTGCGGATGTGTGCCAAAGACCGCAAGATGTAACCATCTGCAATTAAAAGTTCCACTTTGACTTATTAAAATGGCACTTCATAAAATCGCGTTATTGTTGCAGTAGAAGTTTCCCTAATTAAAGAAGTTAACTACGCGAAATAAGCTTTTGATTCGAGCAAAACTTATTTGTGGTGGATGCCAATAGATGCAAGTTTTGCACTTAAATGTAATATGCATCACGTGAAACTCTAGCTTCGTTACCTGGATAAGACAATACCTAGCAGAGTAGGTAGGCATCCAATTAGAGCAGCTTGGAATATTTGTTGTTTATTTAACCAAACTTTATTTCAGATAATTAGGTAGGTACTAACATATCTATCTAAGCATTTTCATGCATTCATCATATTGTTGTAGAAATTGTTGAAGTCTTGTTAAGTTTGTACCACTATACTAAGATATAGACTCTTTATTGAAGCATATTATTTACTATGAGCAGAGCACAAATGTATCTAATTATAAACTATAAACAGATGTAGGGGTAGAGTGTTATCAAGTATATTTTAAGTGGAAAACAGTTAAGATAGAAAGGTCATCACGTATAATTGTCAATTCTCGATACAGTGACATGTCATGTCATGGGTGACAAATCTAACTTCATCTATGAGGATGCCATCTTAATAATTTAATTTTTAATAATTTATATATATATAAAAGAAAGTGTCCGAAGCGATGTAACCCCATAACTCGAGAACCGATTTTGATGATTTATACTTTGTTGGAAAGGTATTTTCGCAGTTCAGGTTTTAAAATAAAAAAAAAAATTTCAAAATGTCTTATTTCGACCACCCAGCTGTGTTACGATAGGTTTTTTTTCAATTTTTTTCATTTTTTTTTTTTTTTCATTTTGTATTCATTTATTTTGGCAACAACCAAAAAAAGAACAGTATACTGTTTTCCATCATTAAGTACTTCAATTTAATCTATTTATGTGTGTAGTAAACAATGCCAGCAAGACGCAAAGGGACCAATTTGGGCCGTCGAACAAATAGAACGACAGACATGCGAAATAGAAGAGCCCAAAGATCAGACGAATGAGTCCAACAAGATAATGCAGATGTGCGTATGAGCATGGCATAATTTCGTGAATCACAATCACAAGAGGCACGAGCTGAAAGAAATCAACAAAGACAATTGGATTGAACGGCTTACTTATCGGTATGGGGATCCAAATTCTAACCTGTTCCTGAAGTCAATTCGAACATTTATTTCATGTTTCCAAATGACATCGTTTGGAGCAACAGAAATAGTTAAAAAAATGCTGCAAATAGTCAACAATTCCATTCAACATTCAAAATCAAAATCCAAAGTTATCACAAAGTGGGCTCATTGCTGCCAATGTCGAATGAACCACATACATTTTTACAAATTTATTTTATGGGTGGTTGGGACTCCGAAAGCGCACGTTGCGGCTACAATAACCTCAATTTACCATATACCAGACGCATCGTCGGCGAGCTGGATGCTCAATAGACATTTTCACCAAGCTATCTCTTTCTGAAGTGCGGAATCCCTGTCTTAAACAACAGAAACAAATTGAATGATAAAAGTGTAGAAATTTGCACAAATCGTATGGAATACATAATAAATTATTGTGATTGGTAATGAACTGAATATGAAAGTGCAAACAGAAGCTATTGAAGGGTAAAAAGTAACAAATAATAGAGAAAAATCGTGAGAAAGTATGTTAAAGCAAAACAAACAATTTTTTTTTTTTTTTTTTTTTTTTTTAAATAAAAAGGAATTCCACATCCTAGAGCAATCAGACTCGGTAACGTTCCATTGTACTAGTAGGCAGAAATCCTCTTTTTGGTGTAGAGGCATGTGAATGAGTGGCGTATGTTGTTGTTCCCCATGGGGATTGAACCTGCACCGCACGGGTAACAAGCCAACACACTAACCTCTACACCGTCGCCACCCTAAAACAAACAATTAACATAGGGACGGGCTACAGTCCGCTTGGCGAACTTTTGGATATCCTATTCTTATTCCTAGCAGACACCTAGAGAGTCTTTATCATAAATTTCAGTTTCCTAGCTCAAACTTTGGCTTTCCAATAAAATTGTTTTATTTTATTGTGGGCGTGTCAGTGGGCTGATTTTAAAAATTTTATCTCCCAAGCAGTTTTATGACTCAAAGATCATAACAAATTTCAGTTTGTGGGCGGATTTCAAAAATTCTTAAACTTGATTATTTCGGGGACCTGGAGACATGATCGACATACTATCGATGCTGATCATGAATATAGTAACTTTTACGGGTCTACGGGCAATATTATGGTATGGTTCAAACTTCGCGTCAAAATTAATATACCCTTAGAATAGGGTAAGTATAAAAACAGTTGATATGTTGACCAAAAACGATGTTCAATTGTATTTAGATATCTTATATGTTTGTTTAGAAAACTTTTCAACTTATTTGCTTCCAAACAAAAATATTTACAAATTACAAACTGACAATCACGCTATTGTCATCAATCCTGATAAAACACGACAAATCCTGATTTGAAGAAGAAATAATAATCTTGAGTTCATTGCTGATAAACACCATTCTCCAATATCCGCAAATGTTCTGAAAGGGACAAAACGTCCACAGCGCTCAATTCCTCTTTAAGTCATAGACCACATCCCATCACACTTACAATAAGTTAGTTATTTTTCATTTCCTTGCGAAAATATTCACTAGAAATAATTTATGTGGCAAAACAACGTTTGCCGGGTCAGCTAGTTAATTATAATTTTTAGAATGAACAAATATGATAAAACTGTGTATCTATAGCAACACTACAGTTGGATTATATTTTGGTAGAGATGGAAATCGGCTTGAATGTTTGTTTCATCAGTATTCCGAATCACATTAGGGTCGGTTTTTACTTTTATTCATTAATTTTGTGACATAGCTATATACAAAAATAGAGTATTTCTTGAGCTGCGTTCCATTTTTGATATTGAATGTTATTGCAAATGTTACACTGGGACTTGCGTATTATTTACTGTTTATATTGTAGAAGGAAAAGCGTTTGCTCAAATCCACTACTAGTCCTCTACATTCCATTGTGAATCCAGATATTAAGGAAGCAGATGCCAGCCGTTATTATGCCTCCAGGACAAGATCATTTAATATACAATGAGAATTTTGGAGATGATAACCTGTTCAACAGTAAACTACTTAACCAGCTCCCGCCTGAGAAACTGCAGCCTTCCATCCTCACGGGAAATCTGTTTCCAGTTGTCCAGACCAAGTCATTGCTTGGCCTTAAAACGGAGGTTCGGTCTTCCTTCAAAGGAGCTCAATATAAGCTCTCCTTTCCTGCACTCGGCGCCATCAAGAATAACTGCGGCATTACCATTGTTTTGTAAATCTTACACTTGGTCTTTGGGGTTAGAAGTATTGAACCTATTTGTTCCACTAGGCGAAGACAATCTGTAGGAATTTTCTCGAATAGCTAAGCTCGTGTCAACGCGACAAAAAAATTCTTTGGTGAAAAAATTCCTTTATTTCTTGTTGTCTATCCTGTGCTTGCATTATATTAATTATTATCTGCAGCCTGCTCTCAAAATTCAACTAACTTACACATAACGCTAGTGTTAAAAAAGTGCAATTTTTTTAGCGAATTTCGGAAGGAACTCAATTCAAGAAACTAGTGGAAAAGTAAATTTGTTTTTTTTTTAGTATTATGATGCATAGTTAAGATGGTAATTAATATTAATAGCTATTATTGGAATTTTACAAAAAAAAAAAATCATTTTCATTTACGAGCCAGCGTTATTTTACTAGTGCTAAGATATGATTATGAAGAAGGTGGAAATTAGCAAAAGTTGTGAAAGTGCCCAAGAAGGCAGACAGAACAAATCTCAATGTAAAATTCTGGAGTCATTGATGCTGCGGAAGATCAACCAACTGTGTGCGGAGAGGGGCATAGTGCTGATGTATCAATTTTGATTCAGAACTAAACATCCTATGATACATCCGCTACTGAACCTTCATAGCGACGTCACCATGGGACTCATTAAAAAGGAGACAATTGTAGTCTGCTTACTTGACATCGAGACAGCGTCTGCATTAAAGGACTGATCTACAAATTATTAGAGTACTAGCTGTCCCGTGCTCGCCTTGTTTGGCCAGTCTGCCACTTCTCAAATTTAAAACAAAATACTTGCTGATAAGAACTGATAAAGAAAATGTCGAGAGTGTCCCTACTTCCCTACTCATTATATGGATATACTCTCAGTGTAACTCCCTCTCAATCCCATTTACATTTCATATCCTATCTTTCTCAATTCCATGGCCATTAGGGCGGAGTGATTTTTTTATTTTTGGAAATTCAAAAACATACCCCCCGCAAAAGTTGCGTATGGTTAAAAAATAAATTTTAAGAATTTTTTTATTTTTTTAAATTCACCGCTAGGGGTCGCGCAGTGCGAGAGAAAATTTTGTTTTTGATTTTTTTTTCGATTTTTTCTTTGTTTTTTTTTCAGTGTATCCGTCGCTCTATAACTTAGGTATGTATCAATATGAACAAATTGAAGAAGGTTCTATTCATTGTTTGAAAGCTCTTCGTTTTTTTATCGTTCGGTGTCAGGTTTTCAACGTTGGAAAACCAACAAAAAAGCAATCAATTTTAGTTCATACAAAAAATTTAAATGACAAGTTTTTTTAGATACATTTTTTGAAGGCTATTTTCAATTTAATAATATGATTTTTGTCAGTTCAGAAAATTCAAAACTATTTAAAATGAAAAACAGAGTTGCCTTCTATTTTCAAAAAAAACCGTTTCGGTTTTAAATAAAATAAAAGTAGGCTTTGCATTTCGTGTTATTTGAATTCAATTTAAATGGAATTACCTTTCGCTTTCACTCGCGTTTTTTGTTAAACAAAAGAATATTCGAACATTAAAGTTTCACCTTGGATTACTTTATTTATATCAACTTTATTTTAAAAAAAGGTAAGTCTTGTAAAGTAATTTCAAAAGTGCCCTGAAAAACAAAACGTTGCAATGTTTGAGTGAATTTAATACATTTGCTGGAATTTTTTTCTAGAGATTAAATGGATACTCGTTCACAAAACAAAACTTGCCAGGTATTTGGAATTGGGAAAATGTTATCGCTGCGTATGCTGCCAACGTACGAAGATGTTTGTCGCTACCTTACCTTCCTCGAGGATGAAGAAAACTCATCGATGAAGCGAATATCGCTCGCAGCTACGAAGGTCATGGAAATATACGTGATTTCTTCAATTCCAACAGTTGGTAAGTTCAGTGTTGAAAAAATGATTCATAAACTCAACGATAAAGGAAGTGCTCCCATAAAAACACCGAAAGCCAGAAGAACCAGCAATGCATTTCAACAACAGTTAAAGGAATTCAAAACTGATGCCAAAAGACTCTTTGACATTAGTGCTTGTAAGTGCGTTGATTTTAAATGTTGTTCCTGTCCAAAAGACAAAAAAGTTCCGGTAAAAGAACGCTCCTTCCTGGAAGATCAAGAAAAATGGCTATTGGGACAGTTGATGTTCCTGGAACCATTAAGCTCCAAAGATCTCTCGCAAGAAGACTTGCAAGCTCTGCATCTTCACCTTCAGACACTTTAAACGCCCAAGCTGAATGTATAACCGAAGACGATGGAACCCAAATTAATTCCGACATCGAATCTGTGATCTCAATGTCACCCTCGCCAGAAAAAAAAACACGTTTAGAGAATGAAGCGGTTTGTAATTTAAATCGTAAATCTCTCCCGAACGTTGCGAAGGTCGCAGACAGATTTAAGATATCTGATAGGGCAACAGCAACTATTGTTACAGCCGTCTTAACGGATTATGGAGTTATTAATGATATGGATCGGTCAACTATTGTTGATAGAAGCAAAATAAGGAGGGAGAGATCCAAACAAAGAATGGAAGTGGATCAGAGTTCTAACCGGCATCCCGTGGGCATTTACTTCGACGGTCGCAAGGACATCACAAAAACAGCCAAAGGCAATGTGGTTGAAGAGCATATTGTGTTGATTGGAGAACCTGATAGCCAGTACCTGGGTCATATCACACCACACCACGGGAAAGCAGAGACAATTACCAATGAGATACTAAACTGCTTGGAAAAATCGTGTATATCATTAAATAGTCTCAAACTTATTGGATGCGACGGTACCAATGTCAATACCGGGGTAAGAGGTGGAATCATTCGGCAAATTGAGACGAAAATACAGCGACCTTTGCAATGGTCTATTTGCTTACTTCATGCCAACGAGTTACCTTTAAGACACTTGTTTGAGAAACTGTACGGTAAAACAACTGGGCCAAGCGCATACTCCGGAGAAATTGGAAAGGACTGAAAGAACTGTCAAAATTTAGGCGTCGTTCAGTATCAAGCAGTTCGAATAAATTTACCGGAAATACCATTGGCTTGTCTGAGCTCGGACCAAAAGTATTTTTATGAAATATGCAAAGCACGGAATGGATATTTTGGACACTGCGAAAACATTTTAGTAGCTATGTTGTTCGATGACCGCAAAAATATTCGAGAGCTAGGTCTTCGCTGCGTACTTAAGGCTAGAGCAGCAGTCAACAGCAACACCAGTGAAGAATTTCTCCGAAAGTTTCAGCTCCCAAACTTTCAATTCGAAGCAGGTGAATACTTCGAGTTAATAGATTGGTGGAAAACTGAAAATCACCGTTTAACTGAGCCTCCAGTACTAAAAGATTTTACCGAAGAAGAACTTTGGGATATTGTGAGACATAAAGAAACTACCAAATCTAACTTTTTAAAACAGTTTCCTTGTCACAGCCAAGCAGTTGAAAGAGCGGTTAAGCTGGTGACTGAAGCTTCCCAAACGGTTTGTGGATTTAAGAACAGGGATGGAGTCATTAAAAATACTTTAATTTCACGAAAAGAATTTCCAAATACAGAAACAAAAAAAAAATATATTAAATAAAACTTAAAAAAAAAACAAATTAAAAATACAACAATTGTACTTGGTTTTCTTATAAGCTAGAATTTTAAAAAATAAAAACGTTTCCTAAAATTAATAGATACTAAGGGCGTTTGTTTTGTTCTACCACGTATGGTTTTGTTTTTTCTTTCATTGAAGTGCGCGCCCCTAGTGGACATTTAAAAAAGTAAAAAGTGCTCTTAAAACCAATTAAATGACCCAAACGAAGTTATAAAGGGGTATATAATATATTTAATTTTTTTTGTTTTTTTTTTTTTAATTGCGATGCGCGACCCCTAGCGGTCATTTTAAAAATTAAAAAAAAATCTTAAAAATATTAAAAAGACTTGACATAACTTTTGCGGGGGGTATTTTTTTGATATTCCAATTTAATTTTTTCCCCATACATCAGCGCTCCGGCCTAATGGCCATGCGCCATAAAAAAAACAACACAAACTGCAAAAGGTGCATAAAAAAAAGAAAGAAAAAGCACATTGCACAAAAGATACAGGTAGAGAAACAGATTTGTGCCGCAGACACACACAAATTTTCCTCCACTGAACGCTGGGAAAATCCAACGATCTAGTTTCAATCGAACATTTTACTTTTTTGAATTGTATAAAATGTATAGTTTAATGCTTATTGTTCAACTTCAGGATAACCTACAAAGATGCATTATATCTTAAAATCTTTGTACATAATTGAACTTTATATTAAAAAAAATCCTATTTCATTTGTATGAGTCATTCCAAAGCTAGGAGCTATAAAGCATTCGAGAGTTACAACTTTTCTTAGATATCAGCTTAGATCTCCGCTTCTGGACAGCGGATGAAGCATTTTCCCGCCTATGTCCATTCTCAGGCTCCAGACTATCTGTGTACCAAATTTCATTTAAATCGGTTCAGTAGTTTTGGCGTTAAATCGAGACAGACAGACAGACAGACAGAGTTACTTTCGCATTTATAATATTAGTATGGATAGTTTTCCAAGTCATCAGTGAAGAGGATCAACGCCGGTGAACCTCAACGATCAAGGCGGCCCTCTTTAATATCTACACTGCTGACCACCCAATTGACCTACACCGCCTCCCTGTCCCCAGAAATAGCTGCCAGAAGAGTTAAGACCCATATCAGGAAACTTTGGAACTACTATATTACGTGGCGACTGAAAATAAATAGCAACAAAACGGAGATTAGCTCCTTCCAGTGACAGCAACCAGAGGACGATCAGCATTCAGAGCCCACTGCCTTAACATCAAGCTGAGTTTCCCAGATGACGCCGTGGTTCATGCTAGAGCATTCATTCAAATTCAAACCGCATGCTGCCATCACCCTCAAAAGGGCAAACTTTGCACTGCATTTAGTCTACCTGCTGCTCAAGAAGCGTGACGGGCTTAGCAAAAAAAACCAAGCTGCATATATATAAGCAACTCACCAGACTAGTGATAACTTACGGCTGTCCGATCTGGTTCAAAATACCACCAGCGACAATGAAGAAGATCCAGCTTTTCGAAAGGAAAATACTTCGGATCTGCACAGGGCTTTGGCTAAACCCAATAACTATGAAGTACCACTCAACAAGAAGGCTCTACGACGAGGCAGGAATCGCACACCCTATCCACGATTATATGATGTAAGTCCAAGGAAAACTGATCCGAATCCTTGCAGACCACCCAAACACAGAAGTCCAGGAATTAACGCATCAACAAATGGAACCAAGCAATCCTTACCTAAATCCTCGTGCCATCACGGATGCGAGAATTGATGACATAATCCACAACGAAAATAATCCGTTCTACGAAAAATCGGTAAGACATTACAGGGGATGACAAACTACCACATCTGGGTGAAACGCCAAAAATATGTAGTCATGCTAGAAATAGTTGACTATTTATATAAAATTTTTTGATTTTCAATCATTGCCATGTTTATTCTTCGAATTGAAGAGGCATTTCAAATGGAAAAAAACAATTCACACTCACACTTGAGCTGGGAATATACTTATACTCGTTGTATAACGACACATTTTCTATTTTAGTTGTAAGCCTAGATATAAGTAAATTTGTGCATATTAGATTGAATACAAATGATTTCCTAATCGTAGGTTTAGCTGCAAAAAATGATACATTTAAAAAAATAGATTTTTCTTGCGTTATTATACCCTATTCTAAGGGTATATTAATTTTGACGCATAGTTTGTAACATACCTTAATATTGCCCGTAGACCCCTAAAAGTTACCATATTTATGATCAGCATCGATAGTAATGTCGATCTAGCCATGTCCGTCCGTCCGTCCGTCTGTCGGCAAAAATTAGGCCTTTAAACTGGGCCTAGAGAGCTGAAATTTTAACCATATACTCTCTAGGGTCCCGAAATAATCAAGTTTACGAATTTTTGAAATCCGCCCACAGACACGCCCATAAACTCGAAAAAACAAAATTTTGGGAAAAATCGAATTTTGAGCTAGAAAGCTGAAATTTTTTATATATGATGTATGACTCCTAAAACTGCTCGGGATAAAAAAATTTCAAAATCCGCCCACTGACACGCCCACAAATAAATAAAACAATTTTTTTGAAAATCCAAAGTTTGAGCTAGGGAGCTGAAATTTATAATATATACTCTCTATGTGCCCTTTATGCTCATGTGTAAATATTTTCAAAATCCGCCCACTGACACGCCCACAATAAAATTTTTTTTTTTTGAAAATTCAAAGTTTGAGCTAGGGAGCTGAAATTTATAATCTCTCTAGGGGCCCTTTATGCTCATGTGTTAATTTTTTTTAAATCCGCCTACTGACACGCCCACAATTAAATAAAACAATGTTATTGAAACACCCAAGTTTGAGCTAGGGAGCGTTTTTTTTGATAAAATTCTTTAAATGTTATATAATACAATATGTAAAGCGTTCTTAACAATTCAACCATACTTAGACTTTTGTCACGCCCACTTATGAGGGATAGGAATAAGAATAGGGTATCCAACAGTTCGCCCAAGCGGACTGTAGCCCGTCCCTATGTTTTTTATTCTGTTTTGATGATTATTTTCGTCAATCTTTTTTCCTTAGTTATTTTAAAATGATGTCATGTGGGTATATCTTTGGTCATAATTGACTAATCTGTCAAATATGTTCAGTTCATGTACGCTGTCGTACAATGTGGTCAGCATATCTCGTATGGTAAATTAATGAATATGACCACCAAATGACCAGGCTGATTTATAAAGATTAGCATGGCATTTGGTCATAGAGATTATAGTGTAATCAAAAATTATGTATTATATTAAAGAGAAAGACCAATGTGATCATATCCCATTTACTGAATTTTTGAGGTGGTATGGGACGCAGGTGGAATAGGACATTAGCTTTTTATTGAACACAATCTGCTTTATTTTGTTTCTGTTGATCACCAAATAATTCCTAGGGCTGACTCCATCGGTCAACAAAGCAGTTCGCTTGTGCAGTGGAAATTCGACAGTCGAGTGTAAAAAAAGTTATTTTGTGCAAAAAAAGCTAAATCCTTAGGTCAACTTTGAGTTAAAAAAAAAATTAATGAGTGAACGCATTTTGTAAATAAGTGTATTTAATTGCTGTGTGATAAGTGATAAGTGTGTGCAATTATTAAGGAGATATTTTTTATTAACTTTTTGAAATGCCTTAACTGATGATTGCGACACTACCACGCAGGAGGGATTGGACACTAACACTGGGGAATACAGGTTTATCATTTTATCTTTTCTTGACTTTTTTAGCTCAACATGCAAAGGGATCATCAAATTAGGTGAAATGCTTCCACAATCTATCGCACTTTCAATCTTCGGTCGGCCAACACCATATCGTGAATTTTTTCGATTGTTTCGGGTGTAGAGACCTCAACTGGGCGTCCAGGACGTTCGGCATCTTCAGTGCTTGTACGGCCACAACGAAATTCAGTAAACCACTTTTTTACCATTGAAATCGATGGTGCAGAGTCCCCATAGTATTTTTCAAGCTTAGCCTTGGTCTCGGTAATGGTTTTTTTTCGCAAGAAATAATGCTTAATAAGCACACGAAATTCACTTTTTTCCATTTTCTCCTCAAATTAGTGAGTAGTCTGATAAAAATAGCTGTCAAACACAAACTAACTGACGCAGCAAGTTTAAATTTTGACAGGAGTCAACTGACAGATGCCTGTTGACAGGAGCAGTGTTGCCGTTTCAGTAAAGAGTTCAGAAATTCAAAAAGTCACGGACTTATTGACCCGCCCTCGTATAATCTCTAGGGTCCCGAAATAATCAAGTTTACGAATTTTTGAAATCCGCCCAGAACACGCCTGCAAACTCAAAAAAAACAAATTTTGGAAAAATTTGAGCTAGAAAGCTGAAATTTTTTATATATGATGTATGACTCCTAAAACTGATCGGGAGATAAAATTTTCAAAATCCGCCCAGTGACATGCCCACAAATAAATAATACAATTTTTTTGAAAAACCAAAATTTGAGCTAGGGAGCTGAAATTTACTATATATACTCTTTAGGGGCCCTTTAAGCTCATGTGTAAATATTTTCAAAATCCGCCTACTGACACGCCCACAATTTAAAAAAAACAACCTTTTTTTGAAAAACCAAAATTTGAGCTAGGGAGGTGAAATTTACAATATAAACTCTCTAGCGGCCCTTTATGCTCATGTGTTGATTTTTTTTAATCCGCTTACTGACACGCCCACAATGAAATAAAATAACTTTATTGAAAAACCAAAGTTTGAGCTAGGGAACGTTTTTTTTACAAAAGCTTCGTTTGTTTTTGATAAAATCCTTTAAATGTCATATAACAAAATATGTAGAGCGTTCTTAATAATTCAACCATACTTAGACTTTTGTCACGCCCACTTATGAGGGATAGGAATAAGAATAGGGCATCCAACAATTCGCCCAAGCGGACGGTAGCCCGTCCCTATGTTTTTTATTCCAATTCTTTATTTATTTATTTTTTGTTGTTGTAAAATTTAAGCTTTTTGTTATTCACCAATTTTTGTTAAAACTCAATTATTAGTTTTTTGTTTAATAAACCGAAGTAACATTTAATCTTGTTCTGCAATTGTTTGTTGTAGAACGACGTATATTAGGACTTAACATTTTTTTTCTAAATACGAATTACGTGTCCCATTTCTCCACATAGCTGTCCCATTCCTCCTGGAAGCAGAAAGAAAGGGACAGTGTTAGGTAGGTTCATATAGTTGATCATAACTCGTATTCTGGTAAACGTTTGCTTAATTTTGTTTTTTTAATAACAAGCCACCATTTTAGCTTATGTTCAGGAAAAAGTTGCTGCAGATATTATTTATACGTTGTGAATAGATGTGATTTCATACATACCCACTCTCCCCTATGTTAATGTATATTTCTTCATCGAAGCACCACCTACATTAATGCAGGAGTACATGCCAATTACCTCTATAAATCCATTTAACAAAATCGTAAGAGTTATGATCAAAAAAACGGGTTTCAAAATCGAAATGCTGAGGTAAACAATCTCACTCAGCTTGTAAATGGGCCAACACGAATACCGGACATAAGCAGTCAAACCGCCAACACACTGGACTTGTTTTTAACCTCTAGGTTCGTCAGACCATTGTTTCCTATCAGCGAATTTCTCGTACTCCGCCCACATAGTTAAAGAACAAACTCATAAAAGAACCGTATGGCGATACGAGAAAGCCAATTGGGAAAAACTAAACGGTTTCTTTAAGAGTTTTAACTGGTCGCTGTGCATCCTCGACAGCGACGTGGATGCTGCTGCTGATATGATAACAAACATGATTTTATTGGGTATGAAATGCTTCATCCCTAACCGGATAAAAAGTATCTAACCCAATGTAAACGCGTTTTGTGACTCGAGCTGCAAATAGGCTATCAGGTTAAAAGAAGTAAGCTTTCGGTCTTATAAGGCCAACCCATCTGAGGAAAACCGGAAAAAATTCTGACGAGCCAGAAATGACTGCAATGCCCTTATTAATGGTTTAAAATAATCCCACGACCAAAAGCTGAGGCAAAAAATACTACAAAGTCCCACGGGTGGTAAAAACCTTTGGTCGTTTGTCAAAAACATCAAAAATTCGGCCTCGTCATCTATCCCGACGCTTATTTACAACGACATTCCAGCCGTCAGATCATTGGATAAAGAAAATATGCTTGCTGATCAATTTGCAGCTAGCTCAACGCTCCCAGATTGTGCTTTATCTCCCCTTGTACTCGAGCGCGTAGAATCCTCAATGGGACCATTCTACTTTCGCACTCGTAAAGTGAATAGAGTACTTCGAGATCTGGACATACACAAATCCGCTGGTCCAGATGGTATTTCCCACATTGTTCTTAAGAGGTTTTCTTCTACTGGCAAAACCACTGGCAAAACCACTGCGTAAGCTTTTCTATTTGTCCTACTCTTCAGGTCTCTTTCCGAGGAGATGGAAACAAGCATTTGTCCAGCCTGTACAAAAAAAGGCGAGGCTTCTTCTTAATCCTCCTACCGACCAGTTGCACTCTCGTCCCTTCTTTCTAAGGTCATAGAAACGCTGATCAACCGTCAGCTAATGAAATATCTTGAATCCCGATAAATTCTCAATGAAAGGCAATACGGTTTTCGGGGTAACAGGTCCACCTGATTTGATAACATATCTAACCGAAAAGTGGAACCAATCTCTTCACCAAGGTGGTGAAAGTAAGATTGTTGCCCCTAATATTTCAAAAGTATTTGACAGAGTTTGGCATCAAGCTCTCTTGTCGAAAATGCGTGCATTTGGAATCGATGATAATATTCTTCAATCGACTAGAAATTACCTTCAATTGAAGTTGTCTTGGACGGTTTCAAGTCTGCAACTCACCAAATAAATGCTGGTGTTCCACGAGGCTCCGTTCTGTCCCCGACTCTCTTTCTCATTTCTATAAATGATCTCCTGTCTGTTACTTCTAATCCAATCCGTTCCTTTGCTGATGTCAGTACCATCAGCTAGAACTGGAACGGCATCGTATGTTAAGCTCATTAAATTCCGATCTAAACAGCATAACTCAGTGGGGTACAACCAATAGAGTGGAATTTAATGCTTCCAAAATACAATGCTGTCTCCTGTCATTAAAGCGAAACTCACACACACTGCCCTTATCCATGAATGGCACTTACATAGCTGAAACCGAAAGACTTTCCATTCTCTGCATGTGTGTCAATGACAACCTTAGTTGGAATGACCACAAATTCGATGTCGCCAAGAACGCTGCGAAATGTCTATCGATGTTAGCGATAAATGTTAAGCGATGTAAGAAATATTTCACCCTTTCTGATCTGGCTACAATTTATAAGGCGTTTATTCGCCCGAAACTCGAGTACAACGCTGATTATCTGGTTTGGTGCACCAATAACTTATTTGGAGCTGCTTGACAGGATCCAAAAACGGGCGATAAAACTAATTGGCAACCGAGATATCGCGAGATCGATTGACTCTCTTTCTCATCGTCGTAATGTCTCCTGTCTTTCGCTATTTTATCCGTATTTCCACCATAAGTGCTCTAACGAAATAGCCAGTTGCATTCCACCACCTGAACATTTCAACCGCTATACACGCCATGCAATGAATGCTCATCACTTCACCCTCAAGCCTGTATTCGGATGTACAGTTAAGTACAAAAAATCTTTCCTCAGCCGTACAACACGAATGTAGAATACTTTTCCACGCTGTATTTTTCAATTACATTATAACTTACAAATATTTAAAACCAACGTGTATCGGCAACTTTCCTTTTATTCTAATCCTAATTTCCCTAACGTCCGCGCTGTGTATAGCCAATACATGATAAGGGTACTAAAAAAAAACCCTTTAGTGAGTGTAAATTATAAAAAAAACCATAGCAAACTAAAGCGGCCCTTACACGTTCAATCGGTTGACATCATGCATCGTGTATGTGTGGATTGACTGAAATTATCAACACCGGATCCGCTTTTGTTTAATTCATTTAAGCGATTTAGCTCGCGCCGAAAATTCGTTCTTAACGTATTTATTTTTCTGGTGACATCCGCTTTTTGTGCATCAGGATACTTTTCTTTATACTTTTGCAGTAAAACTTAATATTGTTGCATTTTTTTGTTTCGGTCGCTATAATCTTTCCCTTTGACATCCCATAAACTCGGTAATAAAATATACGTTTCAATTAATTCCGATACAAATGCTCGGTCTTCATCGTCCTTCAATTATCCGCTGGCACCAGACATGTTTTCGCTTCCGTGACACAAAACACAATGAAGTATTTACGTCAATCCAACCCTTACAAATATCAATCAGCATGACGATCATCATGCAAAATCGAACTTGCTTTGATTTTCGTCAATCAGACTTCACCAAATGTGTGTGACTCATACAGATATACGAGTATTTTCACAAACACAAGCTAGTGATTGATGTCATTCGATTGACCGTGTAAGGGCCGCTTAAGAATTTGTGGTTTTTTGCTTCTGGCGGGCAAACAGTAGGTATGCTCGATCAAAAAAATGTTAACTTTAGGTATGTAAGTACCGGCATTTTTTTTTTGTATTGCTTGTGGTTTTTTGTATCTTGTGGTTGGCAAGTCGAGTTGAGCAGCTCGGTTCGCTTAAACTGTATTCGTTTGAACTTGGTTTAGTACAATAATTCTACGACAAGAGTTCTCGTCAGCACAAATGACATAATCTACTTAACCAGTTGTCTCAACATTATAAGCTAACTAGAAATGCCTAAAATAAACCAAAACTCAGTTTTTCTTCTATATTTCGTGTATTGTAGATGAAATGGGTCCAGCAGTCATATATAGTGCAAGCAATTTCCGGTGAAATGGCCGTTTGGCAGATGAAGTGGTAATATAATTGTGTGGTCATATAACACATGACAACATGAAAAATGAACTCATCTAACCTATTTATCATTAAAGTAAATATAAAAGAAAATGGTTCTTTTCAATTGAAAAATTTGACTTTTATTGTTCAAACGTTCGTTATTGACAGGTGGCTTGTTTTAAGACCAAAGGGGGCTCAAATTAAGAAAATGGGGTCTTGTTACTGGAACTCATCTCTTGATTTGGTTACCTCTATTTTAATTTATATAAATAAAATAAAACACAAAAACAATGAATGCATTTGCTTCTTAATAAAAAGCCTTTATTTCGAAAGGAAAATTATTCCAAAAAAATATTCACGTCGAGCTTTTGAAAGTGTTAAATTCTTAAAATTTCTTCTGTGTAACTCGCAGAAAAAAATAAGGTAAAACCGTTGGCGGTGTATTATTTCCTCATTGCAAATCCGCTATCAGTGTTTGAAAACATATGTGTCGAAAAAAATTACTTTGAAATCTTTCATACGATACTCAAAACACATTCAGGGCTATCGTGAACAAAATTCCCTCCGGAATATTTCCCATTTTTCAAAAATAGGTATCGGCATGAATTTCGAAAAAAGGGAAAAAATTCCTTCCGGAATAAATGGGTATCGTAGACAAAAATTCCCCCCGGAATTTCACGAAATTCCCTCTGGAATATTTCCTTCGCAAGTATGCTGGTGGAAATTCAAAAATCTAAGCAGTTTGTATGTGGATAAGTAGTCGGTTGCTTTTAAGTTTGTATTTTAAATCAAAAAAAGTGAAATAAGAGTAGCATTGGTTTGTTGTGACTGAAAATAAAAGAAACTTTAGCTTTAGAAAAGAAGAAGAATTTTGTCTGTATGCAAGTATTTTTTGTTCAAGTTTTATTTCGGTAATTTTATATAAAAATAAACATATAGGTCTACCTCAACTAATCAAAGACAATTGGAAATGGTGGTACATTTATGTGATGGAAGCCGCGACATTGCCAATGGCTTCACTACGAATAGGAGCAAAGATGATGTAAATAAATTTTGGAAGCTTCTAGAGAAGGAACTGAACAGCGTAGGAGCTCCAATGTCACTTATTTATGTCACTTCACTAAATCGAACGCGAGTATAATAAAATAATTATTAACATTAACATAATTTTCTGTTAAAAAAAATACATTACCAAAATCTCCACAAATATGACCTTAAATTGTAATTGAATTATTTGCGATTGACAACTGTCAGCGCCTTCGAACATAATTTCGAAAATTCCGGGGGAAATAAATTCCGATGGAGATTCACGATACTAGGAATAATTTCCAAGGAACAAAAAATGTTCGGGCGGAATTTTTTTCCCTTGAAATTGACCATAGCCCTGATTATAAAGCAAATATTTTCCTTTGTAGACCTTTTTTGAAAGCCGTCCCAACACGTTTTCCAAGATGTTCAGATCCGGTGAATATGGCTGCCTAGTCAGAAGGTCCAAATTTTGAGTCTGAATCCAAATTTTGGTTATTCTTGCGGTATATCGGTGCATTGTCCTGTTGGAAAATTCATCGTTGTCCACCAAACAATTCGGAAGAATGAGGGAAAGCTCGTTACAGTATAGATTTGTACGTATTCGCTGTCATTCTTGAGCTTTGAAAATCAAGGTTTGCAGTTCCGTAGAAGCTTACTGCTCCCCATACCATTACTCCACCTCCCCTGCTGTGTCTTCTATCCAAAATTATTTCATCCTTCCTCAAATTAGGGAAATAATAATTGTATCCATCGAGTCTGTCCAAATTAAACTTTTTTTCACCTGAAAAGACAACGGTTGCCACTCTCTACTCCACTTGATGTGACTTATTGCAAAATCAAGTCGCTGACTTTTGCGTGCTGCATTCAATGGTGTTCTTTTTTTAATTTGTTGGTGTCTAATATGACTGGGCTTCTGTATTACGCGATAAACAATTGAACTACTAGCTTCAACTCCAGTTTCTACCTTGTTTTTACTTAGGGAGGTCTTGAATTTGAAGCAGAATTCAGTATCGCCCGTCGAACCTGACTTGTTGTTGCTCTGATTATTTCTCCTTTCCGGGTTTTTCCTTGGTTCTCCGGGTCCTTGAGATAGCTGTGAACAACAGTTGGTCCTCCCCCAATCTTACCGGCTATAAATCGGATAAATTTGACGTGCTCCTTGTAAGCTCGAATTTGGCATATTTCCCCCTTGGTTAATGAATTTCTTTCTGTGAAATTCTGTTTTGAACTAAGGTCCCTGGTACTCTAAACGCCTTTATATTCGATTAAAAATATGATAGGTACATTTAGTTACTGTTCGTAAACAGGTGAAACGAAAACGGACTAATTTTATGACGTTATTGGGAAAAGCAACATACAAATTGAATTTATCTGCGTAATCAAGAAACTACCTATTCGTAAACACGCGGAACGGAGTGTATTTATTGGAAATTAACATAAAAAACAAAAGAAAATAGTTTTCTGATAAGTTGTTTAGTTTTGGACATATTTGAGTTCAGCATATATGTATCATATAAGCTAAATAACTGTCGTTAATGTGGAAAGCAATAAAATGTTCAATATTTGCTAGAACAGTGCGTGTACCTTTGCAGGAGCCATCAAATATTATATAATAATCCAAAACTGGTCAAACTAATTGCATAAAAATAACTCAAGCTATCATCAAATGTCCGTGTGTCAACAACAAAACTTTGAACACGCGTTCATATCGGCATGTACCAGTGCACATTTGCTATTTAGTTCACTCTGAAAATGCATTTCCTGAGTGTCAACGTAACGTGTATGTATCCCTGAGACTTTCACTATAAAATCACAGGTTAAACACTTGTTCAACACATCCATCGACACATTTTCGAAGCCATCCCATTCTATGTCAACTGAATTTTAATGAAATACCAAAGCAAACAAGTCTAGAATGTCCTCTCCTGTTCATTTATTAACTGACCCATGAACTACGACGTGTGTGTGGATCATCCTTCGCAATGCAGGACTTCACAACATAACAGTAGCATTGAGAAGGCGAGAGCATATTTGATAAAATGTTCCAAAAAGGTAAAAAAAAACCGAGAATAATCGAACGAGATAACTATGAACACAGTGCATGTCCTGTCATTTGGACATATGGCCAAATACACCCGCTGAACACTCACACATCCTACTGTTCGTTGTTAGTACATAAATCATGGAGTCGAAACGCTTGAAAATTGATCATTGAACTGACAAGGCTACGCTTTCGAGCCGTCACATAATCCTAACTGAATGAGTGTCGGCAGCAAAATGTGAAAAGTTGAACAAGATGAACATTGATAAAATCTCCCTTTCTGTAGAAAGGCGCCATTGGCCTTTGGCGGAGCTAACACGGGTTCCGTTGCAACGATTTATTGTTAAACAATTAAATCACACATCAAATGCATGCCGTAGTTCGTGACAGGCCATTCATGCTACACCCACTGGAGTGCGGCTACAACCTACTGCGCAATTGGTTTAGGGAGATGTTATCTTAGCTGGGTAAGTATAATGATGCATGCCATCATTTCAGTGTTTCATAACGACCATGTTACAATGTCAATGGCGATATAATCTACAATAGGTTTGCTTGCGATAAATAATGACTTAATCTCATCCATTGATTCCAGGCGTGCAATGAAATATAAACGTTGGTCAAACATAACGATTTTGATTAGCAATGGGATGCTAAATGGCCGCCTCAAATTTATTATCGAGCTTTCTTATTAATTTGTTGTTTAATTGATTCAACAACAGAATAGCATGAAATAATAAACGAAACTAAACAGATTTTAATGTCTTATATTTTTTTTTTTACTTTTACAAACTTAAAGACAATCGAATATCCATCCTTTCATTGTAAGTGATTTCAATGTAAGAAACACCTACTAGCGTGCGTTGGGATGTTGATTTGAATTCGATTGGCTTTATGCGCATTTTAAATAAAGATCTACTGTAGTGTTTCTGGGCATTCGTTTCACTTTTCTAAGTCTGACTTTGACTCATTGAATTGTGTTTTTTCTTTAACTGGTCGGAATCTTCAAGAGGATAATTTAAATGTAAATATATAGGTAGTTGATATGTTATCCCGTCATATCCCGTCTGAATTATTTCAAGGGATTGTACCACCTTTTTCTGGATTATAAACCATAGAAATGTAAGAAACAAGGCAATGAATATGTTTAAAGTTTCAACTCAATCGGATGAACGATGCGCGAACGCATGGAAGACTAAAATTTGTATCCGATATGACTCGCGCGTTGTACGTTGATGCTCTTATATCTAAAACTCTTATGCAAGTGTCAACAACAGTTGTACAAAGTTTTAACTCAATCGGATTGACGTTGCGCGAATGCATAGAAGACGAACATACATTTTTTTTTAAAAAAAAGATGTAAACAAATTCGATTTTAATTTTCCTTCTGCCTCTAGGTCTACTCTTGTGCTCAGCTCCTGCTCCTGATGATGAATAGTAAATATCAAATGCGTGTGCTTGAAAATTTGAAAATAATTTCGTAGGGAGACATATCAATTTTTTGCCAGAAGTATCCGAGTGCAATATTTTTCCGTTTTCGAATTAATCGAATATTGTGTTGTCGCTGTCTTTTCAAATCATTATAATACGGAAGTTGAAACAGTTTTAAGCTATCTAAATATGCTTAAACCAAAAATTAGAAATAGCAAGAGAACAATAATGTTGAACAGATGAATAAGGATACGAGTAGTTAGCCATTATTTTGGCAATGGAATCGAATTTGAATTTTCAGAATTAATTGGTAAAATATAAACTGCCAAGTCCAAATAGTTAATGCAATACTTTACTATATTAATAATAAATAATAAGTATACTTGTATATTTATTTATTTATATTAAGGATCAGGATAAAGTTTGTGGTTTTAGCTTAATTATTATAATTATTGTTTTCTGTTTTTGATTTTTAATGAAGTGACTTTGTATTAGGTACTTGAATTAATTCATATGCGATGAAATGAATAATCTTCTGGTAAAAAGTACAAGAAAATTATAAGGCATTGACGGTCCATACATGGCCTTAAACCAAGCTTTTGCAACCATTTGCTTGTGAGAATTGGAATGGACATACAATACATAAAACGAACGCAAATTTAGGAATTTTGAGCCGAATCCGAACGGCAAATTTGAGAAACTTCGCATGACAAGTGATACTCTTGGATGTTTCTCAGACTTTCGCAAGAGGTGGGGCAGTGGAAAAAAACTTGTTGATGTTACTCTGCCCCGGTGATATTTGAACCAATAGATTAGTAGTTCAACACTGCGGCCACGATCAAGCTGAAGAGTTCTTGAAAAGAAGGCAACCTAATAAAAATTTAAACAAATTGTCCTCTGCAGGGATAGGCTGAGAATATCACTGTTGCGACCCTTTAAATACAGCGCTTGTCGTAAAATGCAACTAAAAAGAGAAATCTAAGTAATTTTAACATACAGGTGAGCCTAGCGACATCAGCCCGCAAATACGTGGGTTGATACGACTAGATATTAAGGGTGTCGTGGAAGAACAATCAAACAATAATCAACAACAGGAGCACGTGTCAAAATAATAGAAATGAGAGAGGCCTGAGAAAAAAGTGTTCCAAAACAAAGAGACCTGCCGAAGTTTGAGCGAAAAACAAACACCCGAAACAGTAAGAAGACGATAAAGTGGGAAGTCCATATTATAATCCGGAGCGTTACTTTTGTGGAGGTCCTAAAATCGAGGTCATTAACATTCTTTTGCAGCGTGACTTCGATCAAATTAAGGCATATTGCAGCGAGTTAAAGTTGAAAATCAACTGGAGACCGTTTCGTAGCAGTCAATTTGACTACGTGGCTCTTATAAGGCCGATCATCGCTTATGGTTGTCCATTGTGGTTTAATATACCGCCTATATATGGAAAAGATTCGGGTTTTGGATAGACAATGTCTTAGGGCATGTCTCCGGTTGTTCCGAACGCCCGAATCCAACTACATATATAAAATACTATACCAACAAAGTCCTATACGATGGGGCTCAGTTGAATAGGATTGACAATTTCCTCATTAAGGTGACTGGAAGGCACGTATCAAGGGCGATGGCCAGCAAAAATAGGGTGATTTTTGGGGCTTTCTACCCCATTGAAATGAAAAAAAAAACGCCGGAGTCATTTATCCATATTGATGCAAGGGGCTGGTCCAGACGAGGGATGGTATCCCGGTATTATACCACCGCTGAAGCAGTGCGACAGATAAGCTGCTCGTTCACGCCTGGGATGTCGACAATGCTCATGAGCTCCTCTGTTTTAGTACCCCAACAGCGGTAGAGGGATAATTTTGATACGAAAAGCAATTCGCTGAATTTTGGTGGCTGTCCCAGGATGGTGCGTTACTCTAGGGAA
The DNA here is from genome assembly GCA_949715645.1 of Portevinia maculata. NCBI lineage: Eukaryota > Metazoa > Arthropoda > Insecta > Diptera > Syrphidae > Portevinia > Portevinia maculata. The sequence continues at coordinate 301,892,080 of OX454525.1, forward strand.
TATCCTCTTAGTTTATAACTTAGATTAAGTTAGCTATAGTGCTTGGGGCTCTATTGGATTTGGAGTAGGTGCGAGGTTGGGCTAGGTGCCTTATGAACATTATGTCTTTGTTAAACGGACATAAGCTCAATGGACATTATGTCACACTACAGGTACTATAGTTAGAATACGTTAAGTAGTTTAAGTAAGTAGAATTGGTTGCATTTAATTTGTTTTTATATAAAATATAAAATTTAAATAATGATGCCGACTTTTTAAAAAAAAATCTCGATGAAAATAATATGTTAAATTAGTTCGTTAAATAGTTTTCAGGCCGAAAGCAATAATTATAAGGTTACAGTTAACTTTAGAGCGTCTGTATAAGGCCAATTAATTAAGAATAAGTATCCTGTTAATTTTAAGTTAGATTTATTCATTTTTGTGTAGTATGTAAGTTGATATCTAATCTTGAATAACAAAATTAATTTAAAAGTCATAAACAACAACCCACACAGGTACCATAGTGTTTTTAAATATGTCATTATGTCCCAAAAAAATATGGCGTTATCACGCTTTCGCAAAGCGACTTAAGGTTATTGGTCGATATGTGGCATTATGTCGCCTTGCGAAAGCGTTTATAAAGCCATTTTTTATACCCTATTCTAAGGGTATATTAATTTTGACGCATAGTTTGTAACATACCTTAATATTGCCCGTAGACCCCTAAAAGTTACTGTATTTATGATCAGCATCGATAGTAATGTCGATCTAGCCATGTCCGTCCGTCTGTCGGCAAAAATTAGGCCTTTAAACTGGGCCTAGAGTGCTGAAATTTTAACCATATACTCTCTAGGGTCCCGAAATAATCAAGTTTACGAATTTTTGAAATCCGCCCACTGACACGCCCACAAACTCAAAAAAAAACAAAATATTCGAAAAAATCGAATTTTGAGCTTGAAAGCTGAAATTTTTTATATACGAGTATGATCTATGACTCGCCCACTATTAAATAAAACAATTTTATTGAAAAACCAAAAATTGAAATAGGAAGCTGAAATTTATAATATATAGTCTCTAGGGGCCCTTTAAGCTCATGTGTAAATATTTTCAAATTCCGCCCACTGACATGCCCACAATTTAGAATCAACTTTTTTTGCAAATCCAAAGTTTGAGCTAGGGAGCTGAAATTTATAATATATACTCTCTAGGGGGCCCTTTGCGAGTTTCGAGTTTCGAGTTTCTCGAAAACTCGCAAGCCAACACCAGAGGCACAATTTTTCAAAAATCAGTGCAACTACTTGCATATGCCGACGACATTGACATAATTGGCAGAACTCAGCGAGCTGTCACTGGTGCGTTTGCAAGTATTAGCACAGAAGTAGCAAAAATGGGTTTAGTGGTGAATGAGGGCAAAACCAAGTATATGCTGTCAACAAGAAGGGACACACAACATCGACGAATCGGACAGAACGTCACGATAGACAGCTACAACTTTGAGGTAGTAAGGGACTTTGTCTACCTTGGCTCCGCTATAAATTCTGAAAACGACATCACATCAGAAATGAAACGAAGAATTACACTTGCCAACCGCTATTTCTTTGGCCTAAGAAGACAATTGACTAGTAAGGCCTTGTCAAGAAACACTAAGGAGATTTTGTATAAGACCCTCATCATCCCAGTCCTGCTCTACGGCGCAGAAGCGTGAACATTAGCAAAAGCGGATGAAGATCTCCTTGATCGTTTCGAACCCAAAATGTTTCGAGTGATTTTCGGTCCCGTTTGCGTTGACGGGCTTTGGAGGAGATTTAACACCGAACTCTACGAGCTGTACAGCGACATCGACCTCGTCAAAAAAGTGCGAATCAGTCGACTAAGATGGCTAGGACATGTAGAGCGAATGGACACCAACGCTCCGGCCCGAAGAGTCTTCGATTCCAACCCGGAGGGACAACGCAGTAGAGGAAGACCTCGCCTTAGGTGGCGCGCGCAAGTGGCAGGGATCTCAACCAACTTGGAGTGCGCAACTGGAGGCAGTTAGCCAAAGATCGTGCTAACTGGCGAGGCGTATTGGTTGAGGCCCAGTGTTGTATCGCCTGCGTACCGTGCTTCCTTGTCTCCAAGGGAAGAGTACGAAGCGGAGAGTAAAAGATTTGTTTTGATTTTATTAATTTTTATTTAACTGAGCCCGCTGTCTTCGCTGGGCTGCGACTCAGTGTTTAATATATTAGTGTATTTTAAGTTATTTTCTAATTTTATGGTATCTGAGTTTGGCCCGCTGTCTAGGCTGGGCTGCGACCAAATCAGTGTTACTTGCTCTTACTGTTAATCTGACTGTTACTCTTACTCTGCCTTTCCTAGCTTCATCGATCCCTTTATATACGATTTTGTGTTGGCTTTACTTAACACATTGCCCTAGTGCGATCGATATTGCGCGATAAGCACTGGCCCTATTCATCGATCTAGTCCAGATGTACCAATACCCAATAAATGCATTTTCAGCATATGAATCGCTCACCTATATCCATCGTCACCTCATAATTCGTTTCCATACAAAAATGCATTGACAGCAAATCTACCCTTAGTTATAATAATAGCAATCGCATTACTCATGTGTGGTCGGTGTTAGCCGCAGCGGGCGACGACACAGAGCCAAGTCGATTGTTTATGTTTACCAGGTTTGTTTTGCTATTGCCATGCGTAGTGGAGAATCGGGGTTGACGTAATAGTTATTATTTATGAGTGCGAGCGAACATAATTGTGTGCATGTGTTTATTGTCATTATACATTGATGGTAAGGCGCCAGTGAATATGTCGTATCTCGTATCGGGTTGTGAGATATTATAATTGAATGAATGTTGTGGGTAGATAGGTCTGGGTATAACACCAGGTCCACCCCGGACTGTAGCGCCACCTAGGTTAGGTTAGGTAAGGTTAAAGTGGCTGCTAGCTGAGAGGCAACACGCCCAGACCAATGAGGTCCGTTGTGATGCCAAATGGATCGGGAATTTCGACCCCTACTCGCTAAAACCATTTGGAGCTTCTAATGAAGCGCGATAGACTTCTAACATCTGTGTTAGCTAAGTCACTGAGTTCGTTGAGGAAGAAGGCTCCTAGGTAGAGATTTCTTTTATGGGAGAATGCAGGACATGTGCCGAGGAGATGAGACGTAGTCTCCTCCTCCTCCTCATCCCTGCAGCTTCTGCAGAAGTCATTTGAGTAAACGCCAAGCCTTGATGCGTGCCTGCCTATTAGACAGTGTCCTGTGATGACACCTATGACAGAGCCAATGTGCAGTCTGTTGAGTGAAATCAAACTCAAAGAGCGTCGCAGATCCAGCTTTGGCCAGATTTGCTTAGTCGCTAGACATGTATCACTACCTGTCCACCTGAGGTTTGTACTCTCGACTGCGGATAGCTTGAGCATAAGTTTGCAAGTAGCGATAGGCATACCTATAAAACCTTTCTCAGGTAGAAGAGGTAATGCGGTTCCGTTTTTGGCGAGTTCGTCTGCCCTACAATTCCCTGGGATGTCTCTATGCCCCGGCACCCAACAAAGGTGAATATTGAACTGCTCTGCCATCTCCTGCAGAGATGAAGGGCAGTCTAAGGCTACGATGGAATTGGGAGAGACTGAGTCCAGCGATTTTAGCGCGGCTTGACTATCCGATAAAATGCAGATATCCTTAGCGGATATCACATTTCTCTTCAGCCACGACAGGACTTCCTTAATCGCCATGATTTCCGCCTGGAACACGCTACAATGATCAGGAAGACGGAAGGAGAGACTGATATTTAGTCTTCTGAGTAAACACCCCCACCTACCCCCTCGCTAGTTTTTGATCCGTCGGTGTAAAAGTGGATCGATTTAACTTCCGTGCAACCAACATTCTCCCAGAATGATCTGGTGGGGATAGTGATTTGGAAATTATTTTCGAACTGTAGTTGGGGTGTAGTGTAGTCGATGTTTCTTGGTACGGACCCAAGTGAGTCCAAAATGATAGAGTGGCCAATTTTCGTATTGATCCACTGTGAGGTGGCTTTTAAGCAGACAGCGGAGAAGGCAGCCATCTGCCTGCTAAAAATATCCAGCGGTGTCAGATGCAGTAAGATGTCCAGTGCGGCGGAGGGGGTCGTACGGAGTGCTCCGCTGATACACAGACAAGCTGTACGTTGCACCTTGCTAAGCTTATCACGGTTTACCACTTTATCAAGAGCAGTCCACCAGACAACCGCCCCGTATGTCAGAATCGGTCTCACTACCGATACGTATAGCCAGTGAGATATGCGGGGCTGTAGGCCCCACTTATTACCGATGGCTTTTTTGCAAGAGAAAAGTGCTACTGTCGCTTTTATTACTCTTTCTTGTAAGTTGGGTTTCCAGCTTAACTTCCTATCGAGGATAAGACCCAGGAATTTAGCTTCATCGGAAAATGTTAAGCTTGTACCGTTAATGGAAGGATGGTCGATATGAGGGATTTTATATTTCCTGGAGAAGAGGACAAGTTCGGTTTTATGATGGTTAACCCCTAACCCACATCTTCTTGCCCAACTTGCCAGCTTATTGAGAGCCTTTTGAAGTAGTTCCTTTAGGGTGTTGAGGTATTTCCCTGAGACGGCAATAGCAACGTCATCCGCATAGGCAATCACCATGCAACCCTCCCTCTCCAGGCATGTCAGTAGTTTCACCACCAAGTTCCACAGAAGAGGGAAAAAGACACCACCTTGCGGCGTACCCCTACTGACAGACCTCCTAGCGGATGAATCGCCCAGTTTTGAATTGATAATCCCGCTTGAGAGCAAAAGATTGATCAGTTCACCAAGCGAGCCATTCACATTCAGTTCTGTCAGTGCATTTGCGATTGCAGATGTGTTTACGTTGTTGAAAGCGCCTTAAATGTTTAGGCAAGCAACCATAGTGTATTCCTTGTGGTGAAGGGAGTATTCGATGGTGCGTACCAAGAAGTGAAGGGCGGTTTCCACCGATTTACCCTTATTGTACGCGTGTTGGGCCGCAGACAGCAGTTGCGGGTTTATGTTCATACGGAGATGGATATCAATCAGACGCTCCAGCGTTTTGAGGAGGAAAGATGATAGACTGATAGGTCTGAGGTCTTTAGGACTAACATGGTAGTATTTGCCTGCTTCGGGTATGAAAACCACTTTTACTTCTCTCCAAGCCTGAGGAATGTGAATTAGCTTTAAGCGACTTGTCAGAATCATCTCCAGTGATGGAAGGATGATATCCGAAGTCATCTTCAGCTGGTATTATGCCGTCAGGTCCTGCAGACTTGAAGGGCTTAAAGCTTTGTAGCGCCCATAGGAGCTTGTCCCTAGTTATCGGACTCTGAGAATTTGTTACCTGTGAAAACATAGGTAACCTGTTTAGGTTGCTATGATCGGTTATGTTAGAGCTTACTGGGAAGTGTGTATCAAGTAGCAGATTGAGCGATTCCTCCCTAGATGTAGTCCACGAGCCGTCTGCTTTCTTTAGGCAGCTGGGCATAATTGGATTTGAAGCAAGGATTTTTCTTAGCCTTGATGCCTCCGAGGATTCTTCTATTTTGCCACAGAAGAGTCTCCACGATGATCTTTTGGCCCTCCTAAGTTTTTTATACCCTATTCTAGGGGTATATTAATTTTGACGCATAGTTTGTAACATACCTTAATATTGCCCGTAGACTCCTAAAAGTTACTATATTTATGATCAGCATCGATAGTAATGTCGATCTAGCCATGTCCGTCCGTCCGTCCGTCCGTCCGTCGGCAAAAATTAGGCCTTTAAACTGGACCTAGAGAGCTGAAATTTTAACCATATACTCTCTAGGGTCCCGAAATAATCAAGTTTAAGAATATTTGAAATCCGCCCACAGACACGCCCACAAACTCAAAAAAACAAAATTTTGGAAAAAATCGAATTTTGAGCTAGAGAGCTGAATTTTTTTATATATGATCTATGGCCCATAAAACTGATTGGGACATACAATTTTCAAAATCCGCCCACTGACACGCCCACAATTAAATAAAACAAATTTTGGAAAAAATTGAACTTTGAGCTAGAGAGTTGAAATTTTTTATATATGATCTATGGCCCATAAATCTGCTTGGGACATAAAATTTTCAAAATCCGCCCACTGACACGCCCACAATTAAATAAAACAATTTTATTGAAAAACCAAAGTTTGAGCTAGGGAGCGTTTTCATTTACAAAAGCTTAGTTTTTTCGATAAAATCCTTTAAATTTTTGTCACGCCCACTTATTAGGGATAGGAATATGAATAGGGTATCCAACAGTTCGCCCAAGCGGACTGTAGCCCGCCCCTATGTTTTTTATATGATTTGAGGGATGCCTTATAGGAGTCCCCATCAGTGTTGTATCTCGAGCTTTTGGCGGGATTGAAAAGTCTCCTGCAATAATTTCTCAGTGGTAGTAATTCGGGTTACCACTAGTGTTGCTTCTTTCCCCCCCTGGGTTGTATGACGGGGCAGGAAGCAGCAATCCCTAGATTAAAAGCCCTGGTAAGCTTATTAACCTTGTCGTCAAGCTCGCTAGGATTGCAAGGGGGACTTAATAGTTCAGAGGTAATAAGTCCACGCATAATATCTCTGAATTTGGGCCAGTCTGTTTTCCGAGGGTTTTGGAATGTGGATTGGCGAGGGGTGTCAGCGTTAAGGTTGAAAGTGAGATATCGGTGGTCGGAGAACGAATGGTCAGCCGAAACTTTCCAACTCGATATGTTTTTGTGGATGTGCGCCACCTAAGTAAGTAAGTAGGGGGCCCTTTATGCTCCTATGTTAATATTTTCAAAATCCGCCTACTGACAACCCACAATTTAAAAAAAAACTTTTTTCGAAAATTCAAAGTTTGAGCTAGGGAGCTGAAATTTATAATACATATATACTCTCTAGGGGCCCTTTATGCTCATGTGTTATTTTTTTTTTTAAAATCCGCTTACTGACACGCCCACAATTAAATAAAACAATTTTATTGGAAAACCAAAGTTTGAGCTAGGGAGCGTTCTTAACAATTCAACCATACTTAGACTTATGTCACGCCCACTTATGAGGGATAGGAATAAGAATAGGGTATCCAACAGTTCGCCCAAGCGGACTGTAGCCCGTCGCTATGTTTTAAGTATGACCTTATGTCACAATATTTAGTATTTTGAAATATGGCGTTATGGCCCAAAAAAAAAAGTGACGTTATTACACTTTCGCAAGGTGCCGTGACATAACCCCAAGCGTCATAAGCCCAAATCTCGAAATTTGGCCTTATGTCGCATTGTGAAAGTGACATAAGGCCAAATTTTAGCATTTGGTATGACACCTTCGAAAAGCGTCATAAGGCCAATTTGGCTTTATGACACTTTCGCTTGGTGCTGTTTTCAACAATTAGCCCTTGCACCTACTCCAAATCAACAACAGTGTCCCCAAGCGGGGGGGTTGCAGGGGGGAATCATGCCCCCTATATGCATTGCACTGTTTATGGGATTACATAGTTACGAAATCGCAAGTAGATTCCATAAACAGTGTAATGCCTATGGGGGGCATGCTGCCCACCGCAACCCCCCTGCTTGGGGTCACTGTTTGATTTGGAGTAGGTGTGAGGTACGGTTTTGAAAATTTGGCTTTATGTCACTTTCCGGATTTGGCCTTATGACGCTTTGTGAAAGTGACATAATACCAAATGCTAGAATTTGGCCTTATGTCACTTTCAAAAGCTTGGGGTTATGTCACGGCACCTTTCGCAAAGCGACTTAAAATATGGCATTATGTCGCTTTGTGAAAGCGTTTATAAGGCCATTTTCTTAAGTATGACCTTATGTCACATGGCCTTATGTCAAGGTACCTTTTTAAAGATCAAGATTGGGTTGAACTGTTAAGTTTAAGAGGCCCTAAAAGGGGTTTGGTGTATGGCTATTACTGGGGCCTTTACTGAATGCGCTTGACGTTAACTGGACAACTGGCTACTCAGCGCAACGCATAATGTAATATGTAATAAGGAAAAAGCTGAACCTTAAAGATACCTAACTATTCCAGAAAATATTATAATGTCTTGGTGGTATGTTTATTTCCTTACCCTAAACTCTTGCATCAAAAACCCTTCTCGCAAACAAAAACTTTTCTTTTTAACGAGTACAAAATACCTACCTAGCATCAGGGCATATACTATATTGCGTTAATTTTTATCTTTTCTGCTTTATCAATAGTAGAAATTCACATTCTAACGCCCTTTGTCCTCCTAAGTATTTTGATGAAATCACATCTCATGAATGTGCACTCTTGATTTGACTTTCAAGTAAGAACAAAACAAAATTGACAACTAAGTCATTTACATGACACATGCTACAGATACAAATAGCTCTTATTAAAGCTTTCATCGCTTTCACTTACAGCATCCATGTACCATGGTACATGAGAATCTTGCGCATTGAAAATTGCTCCGAATTATTCCGAATCCAGAGTCAATAGCAGCGAAACTCATCACATCACCCCATTGTGCATTGCCAAGAGAATTGTCTCTTCAAAATTTGACATTTTAATTTATCTCTCATGCAGTCTCAAAGCTCTTATGATGTTGGCCATATGCAACAGACGGCTTCGAGATATTTTATACATCCAACTACAATTTAGTCACCGCCTAAAGCTCATGCAGTATAGGAGTGTCCTTAAAAACGACGTACCTATATGTTTAAGTTTTTTGTTGGCATAAAGATTTTGTAATGAGTGTAATCTATCAAATAATTCAAATAAAACTATAAGTGAAACTTTCCCATCATCAATAACGAAGTAAAATTTTAAGTCCTCCTCTATTCCATTCCTAGTCGCTCGGCGACGACTGATATCCGTTGTAACATTAACTTTGCGTGTTTACGAACTTTGAATCCTTCTGAGAATCTATCGCTTACGTCATTTAATATGAATGCCCTTACAAGGGGGTCTGTTTTGTCTTAAATAGGAAGCAAGGACTAGTTTACCGCCACCCTCTCATTCGGTAATCACAATTGCAAAGAGGGGATTTATTTTAAGACCTAAATATTACTTCTTGGACAGAAAAGTGAAACACAATTTGTGGGAATCGGCTTTCGGAGGGAAAACCAAAGAGTGATAACGTCACATCGAATTTATGAATTAATAAATGAATTTAATGTTTTGTGATCGGGTTTAATGATAAGGAATTAAATAAGATTTCTATGTGAATGTAATAAGTTGCAAAAATGGATTACTGGCTCTGGATGTTTGTGGTCGGACTTGCTGGTGACTTATGTTTTCGTTCTTTTTTTTTATTCTTTTTCAGAGTTAGGAACGTAGTTTGTGCAATGTACCCTTTTCTTAATTAGGTCATTTAGAACGAATGAAATGAAATTAAATTACATTAATAGGAAGAGCCAGAAATTATGATTACAATAGCATTGGGTGTTTATGTGTCTTACGAAATTGCTGCCCATTAATTAATGCGGCTTTGTGAAAAAATCCTAACAAATACTTTGGTATTTCGGTTTTTTTGAAAATGTGTTTTCCTTAACCGTTATGTTACTATAGAAAAAATCGCTAATACATAATATTGTCTTTCGGGTCACTTCATGTCGACATTAATTTAAGTATAATAGGAAAGACAATACCTACAAATTAACTAGGTACATATTTGCTTTTAATTAATCAAGTTCTGCTTGGTGTTGATGTTTCTTCTATGTTGTGGACCAACGGTATAGAATATGAAATTCCTTAGAGGCGATTCGGGATGAGTAACGCTGTGGCGCTTGCGCTTAAAAGATTTTATTTTATAAGCAAATTGGAATGGCTGTACCTTAGGACACCGCTGGTCCTTCGGTTTAGCAAAACAAATGGGTGCAAAACTTTTCGTTCGAAGGACAAAACGCATGCTCTATCGAATCTTAATTATGCCAGTCCTGGTTTATGGTGCGGCGTGCTGGACGATAAGTAGAAAATGGGAGCTAATATTAATAATCGGTTCTTTTGAAAGAAATATGTATACTCCGTCTGCTATTTGGTCCTGTGTGCGGGAAGGGCGAATGGAGGAGAAGATAAAACCGCGATCTCTATGAGCTGTGCAAAGATGTGGATGTAGTCCAGTTACGTCGACTACATTGGCTCTGCCAAATTGAACGTATTGACAATAATGCTCCACTCAATAGAATCTTCTACTCTCAGCCACCTGGTTCGAGAAGGCAAGGAAGACCGATCCTCAGCAGAGGATGAAATTATCTCAGGCGGAGACTCTTCAGAGGTCGGGAGCATTTAAGTAAGAAAGTAAGTGGAATAGCTCTGTCTTTTGATGACATAGATTCCCTTATCCTTATATTTTCTAGAATGCGGCAGAAGTTGCAAGTAAGACAACTCAGTCTAATAATACCCTGTTCTTTCACAATGGATGTTTGTTCAATTTTTATCGAAACTTTTCCGGATGAACCTTAGCTCATAGCCTATAGACTTAGCAGAAATGCCAATGAAAATACTCAATAGATAGATTAGATTTAGATTAGATTAGATTCTTTATTTCATGAAATATATGTATAATAGTTTGTGTTTGAAAACACGAGCATGGCAGAAATAGCCGTCTGCCGAAAATACTCAATATAGTTAGATACTATTCAATCGTTTTTGTATCCTATCCTAAGCGCTTACTAATTTTGACTCATAGCTTGCAACATGCTTTAATATTGGTCGTAAATCTGTATATGTGATCCTGATCAGCGTCGAAAATTATGTCGATTATACATCCATCCGTCCGTTGAGCATGAGTTTTGAAGCTCTACATTCTACAATTCGAACTTAAAAATTGATGTTTGGAATCTACACTCTTTAGAACCCAAAATGATCAAGCGTAAAGATTTTTTAAATCTGCTTATTAACGTCAGACTCTTCAGAAAAAAGTTTTTATTGAATAAGTCGATGGAAATGAAGGTAATGATGTTTGCATAGTACCTATGTAGACAGAGTTGTTCTTTACAATTCCTTCATACAAAGTTTTTTTGCAATACCCTCTTTTTGGGGCATTTTTTTTTTACAAAATAGCTATTGTGTATTCCCTTCTTAACAATTTGCTCATACTCCGCCGAAGCAGACTGAAGCTTTCCGTAGGTTTTTATCTATTTTGCCATAAGAGATAATTTAATTTTCCAAGTTACGGATTGCAAAAAATGATCAGTCGTAACGATTCTCTAATGTTTTCATGGCCTTGTGCAATCTGCGCTAAGACTATGGGTTAATTATATTCACTGGCTACTTTTAGAAGTTTTTGATCGAAGGGTTATATCTATAGGGTTGTTTTTTTGTCAAAGTATCCTTGTTAGTTTTCTGAATACAAGAATAACTTTTTCAGACGGCGGAATGAAATAAGGCCCCAATAGATAAATAGCAAAAAAAAACCCAAATATTATCGAATTGGGGCTTATTTTCATTGTTTCGGGTCATTTTGCATATACAGTGCCGCTCACTTGAATAGAACCCCTCTTTGCTTTGACTTCCAAGTTCAATAACTTTTAAACTAATAAAGAAAACAACCCAATTTCTTTTTTTAATTCAAGTTTATTAAATTTTCTAAAACATAATAAAAAATGGTGTCTACATGATATATTGAAAGCGCTAATTTTACTATACATTTTAAAGTGATAGGACTCAAAATATTTGTATTAAATTTTAGCTCATTTAAATAGAACCCAAAAATAAAAAATGCATTGAGGGATAGTTTAGCACTCTTAAGTTTAGGTAAATATTAAGGAAAACAATTTAAATTAAATTTAAGCACAAAATAACAAAAATTAGTAAAGCTTCCACCCTGGTTATAAATTACCTCAAAAACTCTGTTAGGCAGAGAATCATACAGTTTCTTGATATAATCCAATGAAATGGTATCCCAGCTACATTTAATTTTTTCTATAAGTTCATTCTTATTTGAATATAGTTTGCTTGTTTCGAAGACCCTCCGACCAAGCCATCCCCAAACATTTTCGATGATGTTCAAATCGGGCGAGTATGGTGGCCAGTCCAAAATTGAGACATTTTGGCGTTCAAGGTGAAGTTTTACCACTCTGGCGTTGTGTATTGGTGCATTATCCTGTTGTGGTTTTCACGGCAAGTCACCAAACAGCAAACTCATGGAAGGGAAAACCTTCTCGAGTACGCCAATGTAAGATTGCGCATTCAAACGAGGAGTCAGAAACTGCAATTCTAAAGTGCCATAGTACGTTATTGCTCCCCATACCAAAGCACCGCCCACTCGGCTGTGTAATCGAAATTGATGCTCCTCTTTTCGCAAATGATGGAAGTAGTAGTTAAATCCGTCAGGACCCTCAAATTTTTTTTTTTTTCATCCAGGACAGAAACAAAGACGTTGTTCCTTACGGGGAAGCCATTGTGTTTAGCCTTTGAAATAACCCGCTTGACCGTAGAAACACTAGCTATAACACCACTTTTTTCTTTTATTTTGACTGTAGAATCGTGCAAATTTGACGCGAGTCCCAAAATTGCTCTTTTGTCAGAAGCTGTGACAGCACAAACAGTTCGCCCTTTTATGTTTTTACCATAGTTAGACTCATTGCGTAGAAATGTTAATATTACCTTGCGGCTCCGCTGCATTTTTTTTAGCTATTTGGTAAATAGACGTGTCACAATCGCGATAAGTTTTGATTTTAGCTGTCTCGTCCCCGGCCAATGATTTAGCACTTCCCATTTTGACTGTAATTATTTAAAAATAACTAAAATATATTAGAGAGATTTTTGCAAAACTACCTTGCATGTGAAAGCTAATATTATATGAGGGGGGGGGGGGGGGGGGGGGGGGTTCTATTCAAGTGAACCAATATGAAACCACTTTTTCACAGTAATTCAACAACAACTTTGTAACGGAAGATTTCCAATGCATGATCTTGCTCAGAGAGAGGGTGTTTTGAGAGATGAACAAAACATCAAAGCAACGCATCTTGAAGACTGGATTTATAGTAGTCAGTTATATTATATACGAAGGGGGGTTCTATTCAAGTGAGCGGAACTGTATTTGGGGAGCAAATGGTTGCGGTAGCTGGCTACTCCAGGTGTGCTAAGGCGTCCATCGTCGAATTTCTTCTTTTGGACAGTTCGCAGCTTCTTCTCGTTGGACAGTCGAGCTCTAAATTTAGCCGCAACAAGAAAATGTTGAATGCGTGGCCCGCATCGATTAGCACATGGTCGATTCGGTTGGCGGTTCGACCATCTGGAGAGCACCAGGTTGCTGTGTGGATCCTGAGCCTTGGAAATCTAGTGCTACTTATCACCGTATTACGAGCTGCAACTCCGGACAGGCTCCGTAGGCTCCGTCCAGGAGGCCATAGAACTCCTCCTTGATGGGATCTTCAGCCCCATCGGTAGGGGGCGTGTCCCATATTAGGCCAATCTTTTGCAATGTAGCTTTGATGCGTATCACAGCCAGGCGATTACTTATCGGATTGAAGTCTATTAATTTTGTGGTAAGCCGATTTCAAACGACGAATCCGCACCCTAACATAGGCAATTTTTTATGGCAGCTGTAATAAATGTCGCAATTTGTTCTTTTCATCATACCTGATCCTATCCATCTCCTGGATGTCAGTAATATCTGCCTTGTACCGCTCGAGGACAGACTCAAGTTTTTGAGTAGCACCTGTAGTGTACAGTGTACGCACGTTCAAGGTGAATACTCTTAGATCGTAGTCCTTTGACGTTCCGGGTCTGGTAGCTATATGAGGGTATCCATTATCCGAGGCTTCATATGTCTCTCTCATAACTATTTATCTTTCACTATTATGTTACCCCGCCGGCCCAACCCCCAACCTGGAGGGCCAGTTCCATTTTGTTTACCCCTAGGACGAGTTTTCCGGAGTCAGTAACCCAACCCGTTGGCCCATTTAGGGCTCATCCATCACCAACTCTTTTCCAATACCCTGGCTCACCATTGGAGATCCCTAAAGACCTGGGAACTGATAGACGCCACCGTTGATCTCATCTAGGAAATTCCTCCGCTGCCGTTTGAAGCATGAGAAAGTGTCTCAGTGTGAAAAAACACCCCTCCCCCTCTCTCGACCGCTGCCGCAACGACATTCCAAAGGGGTTGGTTACTCAATCTCCAGCCGCGGTACTAGGCATTGATGAACATACGACAATGCATCCTGAGCATATTCATACATATGCCGCGGACTTCCAGTATATGTTGTTGGTAATATTATTATTTTCCCAATGTCATTCACGGCGCCGTGAACTAATGCCATATGAACTAACGCCATAATGGTGCTAATTTATTTTCAAATGCGAATTAAATCCATAATCCACTTATGGCCTTATTTAACTTTTAAATGAGAGCTAAACCCATATGGTGTTAATTCGCTTTAGAAAGTGGCCTTAATACTCATTTTATAGTTAATGAACAGTTTTTAAATACAGGGTGTCCCTTAATTCGTAGACAATATTTTAGGGCATGATTTATGGGTATATTCTAAGGAAAAAATTGTTCTACAGTAAGGGCCTATCTCCAAGTTTTATATCATTTATTGAGGATTTAAGAAAAGGCTTACTTAGATGTACCCTGACCCATGTTAACGGTAATGGCGCTGTTAGTACTAATGATAGAAATTTCGTTTAGGCCTCTATTTTTAGAAAAAATATTAGCCTTTGTAATTGCATTTAAATAAATTTTATATCTTAACTCAGTCTTAAGATATCCAATTTTTAACCTGCTAATTTTTTGACTTTCGGTTTAATTTTCTCCAGAAAATGCGTAATAAATAACGTTTTAATATTTTTTTTGAATGAAAGTAACAATACTAAAAATAAAAGTTTACGACAAGTTTGTAGAAAAACTCATAGATTTTATGATACTTGGGAAAACATGCAACAGGTAAAATTTAAAAAAAGGGATTTTTTGCACGATTAAAGATTTTCTCCGTGCAGGACATCAGAAATTTTATGTCTGGAAACATTGAATTGCAAAGCTAAGCGTCTGATGTTGATTGATGGCTCATTTGTAACAGCTTCCAGTATTCTCTGATCAATCGAAGTTCTTCTTACTTGTGGAGCTCCCGCGTTAGGTCGTGTATTTGAAACTGATCCCGTTTCTCGAAGCCTTCGATATGTATTTCCAAATACATTTCTACTAGGAAGTCGTCGGTTTGGATAAAGTTCATGGTATCTTTGTCGCGCACTATTTGAAATTCCATTGCACAGCCTGAAGATTTTCGTTGTGGGCAATAACTTCACAAAAAAAAGTGAATTTATTTCCCACTCGAAGTGAAGTTATTGCCCATGTGAAGTTATTGCCCGTGAAGTTATTTCGCTGCACCAATTAACGCCATTATGGCATTAGTTCATATGGGCTTAGTTCATGGTACCGTCATTCACATTGCCATCATTATAAATCGCATCGCTCAGATGTATGTGCTCCTCAGAACATAATTTTGTCTTATTGCATCTAAGAAAATTTAGGCGTTCAATTTCAACCTTCGCGTACATATCGACAACATATTGATAAAAAAGTCTTCGACATTTCAGAAGGTGGTTGTCTTCATTTCCGCGTACCACCAATCTTGTGTGTTCCCTAGCAGGGGTTTCGTCAGATCATATCATACTCGTTTTGCTGATGAAAAAGGTTTTGAAGTTATTCAACCACCTCTCTTCTTGTGTTGTAACCAATTGCTCAACGTTGATTCACTTCATCATTTGAATTTCCAATGAGGTATATTTGCAGAAATCTATTGTTTGCATTCGCGAACGGCAGCTTTGTGGTAAACCTGACCTTGATTCTAAAATATAAATGTAAAATATTGATGTTCCTAACGCCTTACGAAGAAATTACCTTAAAAGTTGGCATGTAGTTGTCTTTTATTAGATTTGTGAAAGCACGAATTTAATTTATTGATATTCGTCACGAAATGCTTCGATTGTGGTGCTGTTCCACAAACCAATGAGAGCAATGGTTCTGGTGGAGAATTCAGTAGCTGTTATTTTACTTTTAAATTTGCACAGCACATTCCTGGTGATTCTGTGTCGAGCTTTAATGACATACTACTTTGTTCATTGTGCCAATGATTGCTATATTTATGATTTATGCAAGCTATAGTCAGTTCTTGTAATTGGACTCAGCACAATGGAAATTTCCTGTAGCGTCAGTTTTTCTGCGCGACCGTTCATTTAAATGTGATCTTGAAATGCTTTGGGGGTTCAATTCACTTCGCTCTGTTCGCTGCTCCTCGTTTTCAGCTCATCTCTCACTTCGTTTGCGTCTTTTTTTAAAAAAAATTAATTTTTTTTATTGCATACTTTGAAATCATTCTTTGTTCCTTAACTGTTCTTTTCCACATTTTATTAATTTCAATCGTTAATCAACCTAACTTTTTTAAGACTTATCCAGACACCGTAAAGAACACACCCACATAATTTCATCAAAATCCGCCGAGCGGTTCGTGAGTCTATATAGGACACACACAAATAATGAGTCGCTTATATATATAGATATGCGTTAATTTATGCAAACAAATAACGGAAAATGACTTGTCAAATATCATTGCTTTCATTCAACACCAGCTTATTATCATAATTTTTTTTTAAATTAGCGTGCGCTAAAGGGATTTGTTTTTCTGTAAACGATAGATACCCTTATAATGTAAGCATAGTGTAGGCAATATAATTATGTATGATATTATGTATTTGTTTGAACTCGAATCAGATCCGAAAATTTCTCCTAGTGGAGAAAGCCCCGTTCTATTTTGGATTTTTTTTTTGTTTCTAACAAAATGAACAAAATTTGAAATTAACAGATATTCCAGACTTCGCAATTTCAAGGCTTATAAATTTTTATAACTTAAATCTGAAATATCAAATAATTATTACTATTTCGAGCTACTGAACTTTGAACTACACTACAATACCAACAGCAAATATTATCCAAAGAACCTACTAATAAAAGCTTACTTATGTCAATAGTTCCGGAAAGAGGAAAGGACTCGAACATTTGAAAATAAAACTTAAAATAAAGTGCACGAGTGGACGGTACGAAAACTTTCTCGCTTTTATAAGAATAAGTTTCGAGATTTTTCATAAACCATTCTATAGCTATTCGTAAAATCAAGAAAAGCGAATCGTAACAATGTCGATTACATGAAGATAGCTATATTTGATTCGTCTTAATTGCATTTTTGAATGGGTAAGCTAAAAACCCATTTTGAAATTTAATATTATCTATTCCTTTCAGAAGAGGTTGGAAATGGGTAATAGAAGTATCTTTTCATTTTATATGGGTATGAGTATGCTGTGCACAACATGCATAGTGTTGTTAAATATTCATATAAATATTTTCATGCAAGATATGTCCTCGACACTGATTCAAATCTTATGACATCAAAACAAACTTTATAGTATTCTTATTTCAAATCTTTTGCAAAAGATAGATGTCACAGGTTTTTTTTTAACTTGAATGCATTGATTTTTTTTCTGAAACTGACTATAGTTAATCGAATTCATAGACCTAATTTCCAGTTGAAGCATGCAAAACCATAATTGACTTTATGATTGTGATCCTATTAACGGTTTTTGGTTTGTCATAACAGCTTTCGACCTTAATATGCCTATTTGAAGCAAATAAAAAGCTTCACCCATTGTTGAGGTATTGCCGTGTTTCACTAGTATTGTTGTTTTAGTTATTTAGTAAAAAATGAGTATACCATTTTTTTCCACGATTCCAAGTATTTAAGACACCAACAGATTTGATATTGTTATAAGCGTTTTTGAGATAAATTTAATTTTTAATATTTTTAGAAACGGTGATATGAGTTTATACATTATAATATATTTTTTACAATCTTGGTATGCAATCTATTTCCAAATTATAAAATAAGCTTGATGATTGTTAATTTTTTTCAAAATCTTTTTACCGGGTTTTGAGATATAACAATTTTTCTTTTGCGCCGTTATTTGAGTCTATCGCGCAAAATCTGAGTAGGTAGGCCATGTTCTTACATTCACTAAAAGTATCAAAATCATCAGAGCCGTTTGTAAAAAAAGTGAGGGTTTTCAAAATTTTAACAACTTTAATAAAACAACGTTATGAAAAGTTATAACAAAATATTTATAAAATCTGAGTACGCAGATTTCTTCTACATATTTCAATTCAATCTCAATTCAATTCAATTTCAATTCAATTTATTTTACCATTAAGTACAAAGTAAGACGCAGTCTTTATAGAGCACTAACAAAATTAATTTTACATTAGTTTTTCACATAAGTAGGCAGGTATGCGTATTAAAGTTATAACAGTCCCAGAAAGAAGATTAAAAATTTAATATTTAAAAGAAGAGTAAAATTAAGTGGAGAAAGGAAAAGAAGAGAAGAATAAAGAAGGAAATAATAAAGAAGGAAAGAAGGAAAGGAAAAAAGGAAGAAACCTCTACTGCTGTTCAAAAAAATATTTAAATATAACTGTCCTGAATTTAAGAGTTCCCGATGCCCGCTTGATATGCTCAGGCAAGGAGTTCCATAGCTTAACGGCGTAAGTAATGAAAAGACGCGACGAGTTATTATATTTAATTATAAGGCTGAATTATTAAGTTAAAAATTCTATCCGACTGTGTGAATTGCAATTTCTCATAAAGTTATCGTGGTTTTTTGAATATATTATTTTATGCAGAAAAATACAGTTTCTAGCATCAAGAAATTGCCTTAATGAACATCCTAAGATACTATTTTGATAAGCTGATACATGGTCATATCTTCTTAGTCCAAAGATATAACGAATCATTCCGTTAAATGCAACTTGAAACCTATTTTGTGATAATGAATCAAGCATACAGTAAACAACTTCTGCGTAAGTTATAATGGGAACCAGTAACGTTTTCACTAATTTTAATTTCGTATTCCGAGGGATAAAATTGGCACATGTTCATAACTTACGAAGGTAACCATAGATACGGCTGATGACATAATTGACATGGTCATTGCAAAAAAAGACAACTATTTATTTTAAAACCTAAGGTTGTAATTTTTTCAACAAACTTTATTTCTACGTTGGATAGAAAGACAGGACGGAACATTTCCGGCGTGTAAAACTTTTTGGAAATTAAAACTGCCGGAGTCTTAGATGGAATTAAAGTAAGTCCATTTTCAACAGACCAGCTGTGTATAGCTGAGAGGTCAAGGTTTATCCGATGGAAAAGATCCTCAATTAATCCGATAGGTCATGAGAGGTAAATTTGGACTTCATCGGCATAATGGTGAAAAGATGAACTATTATGTACACGAGCAATATCATTTATGAACATACAAAAAAGAATAAGGCCTAAAATAGACCCTTGTGGCACACCCTCCCGCAGGAATTTGACATTCGACAAATGGTCACCAACCAGAACTCTTTGAGAACAATTGCTTAAATAGCTACTTATTAACCGGACTGCCCTATCACTGAAACCAAAATAATAGCGGAGCTTTGTACATAAGATATGATTGTTGACCCTATCAAATGCCTTAGAGAAGTCGAACAAACATAAGACCGTTAGGTAACTTCGGTCATATTGTTGCCTTATATCGTTTAGAACTTTCACCATTGCAGTAGCACAGGTGTGCTCGGGTCTAAAACCCGACTGAAAAGGAGAAAGTAAAGCATTTATGTGACCTACTATTTGCTTTGCAGGTATCTTCTCAAAGACTTTTGACAGGGTCGGAAGAATACTTATCTGGCTAAAGTCATTAGGAAGCGAGGGTTGCTGTTTCTTTGCAACAGGCATTATTTGGCGGGTTTCCAGTTATCATGGAAAGTAGAAGAAGCAAGGCAATGATTAATATTATGCGTGAGTGACCGTAGTATATAAGGTAAAACCATTTTTAAAAAGTGGAGTCTCACCTGTTGCATTCGATTTAAGATCAGCAACGATTTCAATGACATTCTCATTTACTGATTTAAAGTCATAATCTAGCTCGCATAGAAGTTCTTCTTGCAAGGAGAACGGAGGATTTCTTGTACCAGTACTTGAAAGGATTGCGCAATTAAGGACATTGGGATCTAACCGACAGTCTGTTTCTACTCTGTTACCAACACCTATCTTTCGTAAATTAGTCCATAGCTGTTTGGAAGGAAGTGAATCCTTTAACGTCCTTGAGAAATAGTTATATTTAGCGCGGCGCGTAACAAAGGTGGACTGATTACGAGCTGCACAGTAAGCTTTCCAATTCCTTGAAGTAGGGCTACGTCTCCATTTACTATAGTACTTTCTGCGATTATTTATTGCATCTAATACTTCTCTGGTGAACCACGGGCATTTAAAATTTGTTAAAAAGCTCCTCAGTCTGCGACTGAAGAAAGTTCAGCTTGTTGTTGACATTTTCTAGATACAAACAAAGTTTCCATGGTATTGCAGTTGCTTCCCTATATAGTGCGTTTACATCAACAGATTTAAAATCTCTGTAAGAGAAAGTATGCGGATTGGATCATGAGAAAAATCAATATTACAAGAACAAAATAACAAGTCATGGTCAGATATCCCCTCAAGAGCAAGTTGATCCAAAAGAAGAACGTTTGAAGCATCAGAGACTAAAACCAGGTCTAACAAACTTGGTTTAGAGTTTGGAGCTTATCGAGTTGGATAAGAGTTGCTTATAACGAGACCATTTGTAAGCACTAAGTCAATGAGTCGGCGCGATAAAATATCACACCTTCCCAAATCGGTGTTGAAATCTCCACAGACAATAAAATGTTCAGAATTGCAACCCCACCCCCTATGATGTTAGTTGTTATTCTATCATTTCGGAAGAACTTATACCCAAGCACAACGAAGATATGATCATTCATATCAGGCTTAAACCATATATCACTTACACAAACCACATCAATTTGAGAGCCCTCGAAAACATATCTTAAGTAATCTTACTTTGTGTTGTTAAGACTACGGGACACACTAAAAAATCCGAACGCATCCTAGATAGAATCCGTATCACAGTGCGCACAGTATTCACGCCTTTAGGCACGGACGATATACTATTTGTAAAGGGTGGTTAAATTGTAAGGGCCGATGTTGAATGTGAACCACAACTAAACGTCAAGTTTTTTTCTGCATTTTATTTGACATTTCTCAATTTCAGACTTACTCAATTTGAACCATGGAAAGATACACAATCGAGCAATGCGTTAAAGTTATTCAGGCTTATTATGAAAATGGGCGTTCAAATCAAAATACATATCGTGCAGTTCGTGATTTTTTCGGTCAATTTAATCGTCCAAATGTGCGTACAATCGGAAAAATCGTGCAAAAATTTGAGCAAACCGGGTCTGTAGGAGATGTGAAAACACCAGTGTGTGCTTGTACAGCTCGTACTGCAGAAAATATTACTGCTGTTCGCGATAGTGTGGCTGAAGAGCCGTCCACCTCAACTCGTCTTCGTGCCCAACAATTGCACCTCTTACGCTCGTCGTTGATGAACATTATGCATAAAGACTTGCATTTACGCGCTTACAAGGTGCAATTGGCTCAAGAACTAAAGCCTCTTGACCATTTCAAGAGTAGTCCATGGTCAGCATGGTGGCGCGATTTAATCGCATGAATCACTACTTGAACATATTTGTTTGGAGGTTTTGGCATGTAGATTTTTGGCATGGAGATTCTCTCTTTGGAGATTTCGCTGCTGGAGACTTCATTTTGGGGATTTTGGGTTTGGGGATTTTAGTTTGGAGATTATGTCTTGGGGAAAACGTCACCAACCCAATTGAACCATACCAATATTATCATAATAAAAAGAAATGATAATAATTTCCTAAATAATTTGTGTTTTATTCAAAATCAACATCGGCCACTAAAATTTAACCACCCTTTACTTGTCATAGTCAAAATTTAAAATTTTTTAACATTCTTTGAACAGCCGAAGAGGAACACAGAAAAGTCATAGGAAAAAGATAGTTAGAAAGAGGATTGAAATACCTATTTGTATCTCAAAACATATTTCTTTGAAATAACGTCGCCCTTTTATTGGTAGTAGATACCGTTAATCGAATCTATTGGAACAAAAATTGAATAAGACATCTTCTGATACTCAATCCAAGTAATGAAGATATTAAAATTGATCAAAATCGTTATAGCCACTATTGAAAAAATGATTTGTACCGTTATTTAAAATCATAGAATACCTAGAAACCCAAAGTTTGAAGTAAATTCGTACCCATTGTGGCGGAGCCTATGTGACAGACGTACAGACGGAAATTCGGGACACACTTGTTTGGTCTTCTCTATAGTCTTAATTGTATACCTCTTATTCAGGTGGAGTTCAAAATATCAGCACGATTGCAATATCTTTCTCTTTAGTTTACTAAAGTAGGTATACGAGAAAGTAAACAAATATACTCGTACTAACGCGGAAAGGGAGCTTGGTAAGAAAAATAAAATAAAATAGTATAGAGAATCAACAGAGAATAAATACAAACCCATCTAAAAATAACCGAAGTTTCTTATGTAACAGGGACAAGAACAGAATTTAAATAAATGAAAAGTGGGCGGTTTCAATTTCCCGGATGTGCCATAAACTTTGTAATTTCATTTATGATTCTAGTCTGTTTTGCATACTTTACTTGCCATCGCATTCTCCTTGTACGTACCTACTCGTATAGTGTTTCTTCCAGACCTGTGGTGTGACAATAAATGCTCCTAAACGATCCAATCAGTGATTTTCTCCTATATGGTGTCGATTTTATTTATTCATAGGACAGAACTTTTTGTGGAGTGAAATTTGTCAGGAATTTCTTACATAAACAAACGTATTCAGCCTAAGTGTTGAGGTGGTGGTAGTTGGGGAATACGCTATTCGAATAAGATGGATTAACGGTTTATGTTTGTATTCTTTTTTAGAAAATTATTTAAATGTTTATTTTGTTATATAATTTATGGAGGCGCAGGTCATGGATGTAAGTAAATATGATGTTTATATATCATACTTATGTTGCTTGTACACTCCGTACCACTTGCTTAAGGTTTTTTTCCAATGTTACGTAATTTTCTAAGCCATTCACTATTCTGCAAAAACTCTTTTGATTAGTTGAAGTTGTATGATTCAAATATCAATAAAGTTATTTGATTCAATAAGAAAATGTAATTGAGAAAAAAAATGATAAATGCAAAAACTTGAGATCGTTAGTTAGTTTATCGTACTTGATAGAGAATGGGCAAGTTTCTTCGCAACAGGGACCATGTTGTATAAAATTTAAGGTAAGGTTGCACGTTTTTAATTTTATACATTATTTCCATGACCCCCAAATCGATTACTATTTGCTATCACATTTCATGGCGGCGTGGACGAACAGAACTAAACAAACAAAAGTTTCTGCAAGAATGATATGGTATAATCTGGACAAAGAGAAAGGCGGAGCATTTATTGCAAATATGCAAAATTATCTCCATCGCATTATTAACGAAGTTAAAAATGCAGAGAGCAGAGCACAAGATAGGTGGAATACCCTACAACGACCTTGCTTGGATAGAGCCAACTCAATGCTAGGCGCTTCAAAAGGAGAGTATCAACATGGCAAAGAAATATGCTGGTGGACAGATGAAGCTAAAGCAGTGCTAAGTGACAAGAAAGCGGAAGTTCTGCACTTATAATGGGGATGAAAAAGATCGCCTCGAATTAGAATACAGACTTTGAAAGAGGCTCGTGAAATATGAAAGTGCCATCACATTCAAGTAAAGTGTGTATCGGGAGTTAGAACAAATTTCTTCTTCGGCTGTTGATAGAACCCAGTCTGTCTACGAACTGCGACAGCTTGAACAGGGCACAAACATTTTAAAAATTGCCGCTCAGCGAAGGAGGAAAGCCCAGGAAATCCTTCGCCAAAGTTCATTAATAACGCTCAAGGGTTGCTTCTTTTGGATGACGAAAAATACTACACAGGTGGCAGGAGTATAGTGAAAGACGTCTAATTGAACAATTTCCTCGGATATATTTTCCTAGAGCTGTTCCTAACAATGCAAAAGTACACGAAGAAGTTAGGAAGGCGGCCAAATTGTAATGTGCAGAAATTCGTTTCCCGGTATTTCGACCAGTACGGAGTTATGTCTTAACTTGCTAGTAACTTACTGCATACTTTTTGGGCCAATAAATATTAACATTAAAAAATTGGTAACCTCCTCTGCCTCTGTGCTCACAATAAATTCAATTTTGCCACTCCATGTAAGTACCCAGAGTGACCATGGCACTCACACTAGCAAAGTTAGTAAGAGTCACCTAACCACCAACCCAAGTGCCTGGAAATTAATTTAGTTTTTTTCTAAAGCCGACTTTCATTGGCAGCTCAATGGTGAAGAAAACAGACTCAATCTAATTAGCCGAAACAATACAAGGTGGAGACCTCTGAACTCACCACTTAAAAGAGCGGCGAAGTCACGCCCCCACCACAGGAAAGTTGTCTCTCCATGTTCACCACGCGAATGAAGTGCGCATGTACCAAGCCCAGCTTGAGTGCACTCGCCATCTGGTGTATTAGCTGGATTTGATGGTATGGAGGGGGAGGGGACGAATGAATTGTGGATTGTCGGTAGATTTAGGGATTAGCGAGTGCAAAACATAGGGCATGCGGGATTAAATCGGTACCTTGTTTATGAACTAATTTTTATCGTAAATAAAGTTTGCTCGAAAATAACTTTGGTTCGTAAACAAGGTACCGAAAGATACGGCGAGGCTAGGTATATAAAAAGGGTGATGCGCGTCGGTTGAGAAAAGTTGAATTTTACAAGTGACCGAGGAAAGTTATCATTGAAAGGTGGAAAGTTTTATTTAAAAAAGTGATTATAATACAAGTTGGCAAGTGCCTTTAACATTTGAACTAAGTTGGCGTGTGCCGTAAAAAAAAAAACAAAAAAAAAATTATTTAATGTTACAATTACTGATTAAATCTGTGGCCACAAGCAAAAATCGCTTAAGTCCAAAAATTCCATTTTCGAGAAAGGCACTTTGGAACTTCTTTTTAAGTCTGGAAAAAAACTGACGAGTTTAAGAAACAAAAACTATACAGATTCTAATAGAGGGCTTTTACCGAATTTGTCTAAAATACTTTTCCTTTTTTTAATTTGTTTATTTTTAGTTTTATTGCAAAAAACGTCATTTAAGTTGTTTTTGCAAAATTAATTATACACCTTGTTGCTTACCTATGTCATTTAAGCTCTTATTGCAAACTGAAAATTTCCGTTCATGTCATCTTAAATAAGATAAACTGTTTTTGATAATCATTTTTTTTGTAAACATTTAATGAATAATAATTTAAGCGGAATTCACAATAAGGAAAAAAAAAAAAAAAAAACACTTATTTAAATAAAAAAAATCAATAAAAATGAATAGATAGTTCATTAAAAAGCTTAAAGATAAGAAAAGAACTAAAACTCTTCATTTTCATCTTCATCAATTAAATCAGGATGTATGTCAGCACCCGGCTGCATTTCCGTGTCCAATCTGTTGTAGAATTCATGAAATGCAGGATCAATAAATGAAAATAAGCTTAGAAGATCAGCTTTTTTTTTTTGAACTTATCAAATTTTTGGCGAGTATGGTAATTCACTTAATTTTAGTGAGTTAATACCACGCTTTGCCGCATTTAGTACTAAAAAAGACTGATTTTTATCCAGAGTACATTTGTATTCAATCTTTCCAAATTTGTTTTTGTTGTATCTCAACCATCTCACTTTATTCCATACAAACTTGTTAGAATCTTCATCCCGGCTCCTGCACAAAAGTTTTGTTTTTGAAACAGAACAAAAATCGGCTGTCCATTTCAATTACACTGAATGGGTTTTTTAAACCCACTGTTCGGACAAAATTATACCAATCATGAGGATGATGAATCCGTACCTCTGTTCGTTTCTTTTTTTTCTATAAGTGCATGATCTACTCCATATGAGTGTGACCTGGCTCTAAAAATTTATGATCTATAACCTCAATGCTGGAGTTGGCTTCCAAAAATGTTAAGAACATCGTGCTCACAAATAATTTTTTATTTTGACCGCCACATGAATCACTGTTGAAAATTAAATGTCTTACTTGTTTGTCGGCGCTTACATTTTGCATATGCTTTAGTAAACATGATGCAATTTCATTACCACCTCGCTTAGCCATTGCCTCGTGAAACATAAAGCAATACGGAGTGTTTGAGGAAAAGTCGTGCACTGTAAGATTATACGTCCACAACTGCCGTTTGTAAAAACTTACTGAATTTCGGAGGTATGTTGTCGGCAGGCACTGTTGAAGGTCAAATGCAAAAACCTTCACTCCAGGATTTTCTTTGGCCAGTATTTTGTCTTCCCTTTTAGAGTCGTATGCCAAGTCCGTCATGATATGGTGTTGTTCTAAATCACTTTGAAGGCTTGCAAGTTCCTCGGCTCCATCACATTTTGCTACTTCTATTTTGTCTTTCAGAGTGGCACACCTGTTACAAGTGTCTATGCTGGGTTTCTTAAATTTTATGTTCATACCTATCAAAGCAATACAAAGTAATTAAAGTTTCATATAATATGTACATGTAGGGGAGGACGGGGCACAGAGGACCACTTAACGTTTGCCAATTTATTAAAATACATTGAACGAAGGAAAAAGGCTCAAATTTACTCACCACATACCTTTAGGTGTCAACATTAAATAAGTAAATAATTGCTATCACAACTTTATCACTTATGTTCTAAAAATTAAAAGTGCATAAAAAGTGATTTTGGTCCGTTGTGCCCCATTGTTGGGGCACATAGGACCTAGGTGGTCCTCTATACCCAATATGAAACATCTTCTGCTCCAAAAGAAAAAGTGCGGATAATCTTCAATGTATGTAGGTATTTATTCTATTCCTTTTAATCAATTAATAATTTAAACATTCTATAAACTTCATTGGTAAAAATTAAATAAATTAAAACAATTTAAAAATAATAAATGTTATAAATATTTTGTTTAAGCTGAATTTAAACGTAATGTAAGCGCGGTATATAGTTGTCGTCATTCCTGCTCCGGCACAAGCATCATGTGCCCACTTTTTACAACCACGACACTGCGTCCATCCTTTACAAGGATTGGCGTCATTGTTGTCTTCCTAGGATGAGCTCGAGCTTCTGCGACTGGGATTGCCCTCAGTGGTCGTCTTTTTATTTTTTGCAATTTTTTATAGTTGCGTACCCATATTTAACAAAAACCATCAAAAATTAATCGGGTTCGTTTTCTATAGGGGGCACAGAGGACCGCCCTAGTCCTCTGTGCCCCAATACGAATGCCTTTTAAAAAGTGCTATTGACATGTTTGAGTACGACTATATCACAAAATTAAAATTGCACAAAGCACCACTAAACTTCACTGTTTTCGACATAAAAACTTGAATTTTTTATTTGGATAGCCTTTAAATAGTAAAAACGCTCACTTTCATACATTTTTTTATAAACTTACCTTAAAAAACATTCAATTTTAATTTATTCCCCTGGAATACTCGCGCGCACGATAGACAATAACCAACTGAGAAGCTAGATGGGCGCTTTTATTATTTCGTTTAACTTTTCGGATAAGTCACTTACTTATCATTTTAAACAGAAAGTCCTATGTGCCCCGCTGGTCCTCTGTGCCCCGTCCTCCCCTACATAAGTACATATTACCAAAATACATAAATGTATAGTATACGTACCTTTAAATATTTGTGAAAATTTGCTCAAGCTTACGGAGACAGTTGGATTTTTTTCGCAGAAGAGCTTATACATAATAGCCCATGTCAGATCCGCATGAAAATATTTAAAAGATGTGTCACGTCTAGAGTAGCGACTTTCATATGCAGGAAAGCTGTTTATATGGGCCTTTGCAACTTCAACCATTTCTTCAGACATTTTGTTCTTTCCGCCAGCGGAACCACGATGATCTTTAAAAGGCATATTCGGTTACTCCATTTTTTTACCACTGATTTTAGAAAACTTTCAGTTTCATTGAAGCATTGTTTAATGCACTTTTGACAGACACTAATCTTTTCTTTCTCGTAATTATTAGTGAAGTACTTTATATGATGCTGTCGGTTTCGGGGCAGAATCTCACTTATTTTCAATGTCTGTGATGATTTCTTATCTTCTATTTCTATCAAAGCTCCGATAAAAAGGATTCTTTGGTTAAACGTCCCCAGTTCCCAAAATGATTTGAAAATTTCCTTTTGTTTTTGAAAATTAATTTGGTCCTTGCAATTTTGTCGACAGTTTTTAAGAGGCTCACATTTTCTTGCCTCAACCACTCCAGTTTTTTGAGTGTAAGATTCTCCTCTGTTTTTTTTTTTTGCAATCACTTTACTTAAATCATATTCCGATTGGTTTTCAACTGAGGTATGTGGGGGAGAATCAATCAAATTTTCCTCTGCCTGCCTACCCATCTGCAACAGTTCTTCATCAGGAGAATCTGAAGAAATGTCCATGTCTGCAAGCTCAAAATTAGGATCACGTACATAGTCATCTGAACTGAAATCATCTTCTGTATTTATATTGTCACTAAACTGTTCAAAAAGTATATCCAGATTGTCGTAATCGACTCCATATAATTTAGATGACTCTGTTTCCTCGATTACGGGTTCAGAAAACAAGTTACCGTCAGATCCTAATTGACCAAAAAGCACAATTTATAATTATTTTTTGACCTTTGTATTCATCCATACTAAGAAAAAAATTAGGTGGACCTATAACCCACTAATCTTTTTCATATTCAAAAAGGACAATCTAACAATGTACATTCATAAATAGAACTTAATATCTATAAACAGTTTACCTAAATCACTTGCTTTTTCACATTCATCTTTTGTTTTCTGCAGTTTTTTAAATATATTTTCTTTACGTTTACCAAACACGCCTTTTCTAGCAAGATTTAAAATTTGTAAGGCTCGGGAACTCATATTGTTGCACTTTTTTAATAATTTTCACTTTAAATATTCTCAAAACACTTTTATCACAATTAAATTCATTGACTTAATTAACTTCACAAAGCACTTATATCAACTGAAATTTCATCCTTGCATTCTAAAAAACGCTTTAACTCAACTTAATTCTGTACTTCCTAGAATTTTAATTTTTGTAAAACCGCTTACCCCAGACAGTCTCCTTCGAAGTACCTAACGGAAATTCGCAATAACGGCTTATCTCCGTTTGACTATAACGAAAAAACTTTGTTAAATTTGGAATAAACGCTTAAGTCGAGTTAAGCCGTTTTCAGTAGAATATGAATAATTAATTTTTGAAATTTTTTTTAATTTGCAAAAGTGCCTTCAGTCCACATAAGCCATTATTTAGTACCGAAATTTTGTTATTCCGAAATTCTTTTGTGAGTTAAGCGGTTATTGTAAATGCTTTTAACTATGAGAACGACTTTAGCGATTTTTTCTTATTGGTTTATTTTAATGAAAAATAAAGTTAAAAATCCAGGATTTTTTTCTATAACAGAATAAAACATGCAGATTATGATGGAGCACAAAACTGACTTTTGTCTTAAATTGACTTAAGCGGAATCAGCCTTTAATAAAAATACATTTTCGTACCTTTAAATTAACTTTACTTTTAATTAGGTACCTTTAAAGTCCCAATGACTTATGTAACTTTTCATTATTCTACACTTGAATACATATATATAAAATTATCTTTCGGGTTAAAAGACGTATCACAAAACCTCCACAGCGTCCAGGGAATTACTCGTATTGGTGTAGGGAAATTTTTGTTCTCATTAATTTCAGCATAGCCCCAACGAGGATAGATCTATCATCGATGGAGTGCCGTACGGTAAGATCCGGGACATGCCGGCCAAAAATTTAAGACGGTTAAAGTAATGACCCCAATTGTTTTTTTTTTATATATACGTATACAAGGTTAACTAAGCCCATATGGGACTAACACCGACACAGTTTGAAAATCGGTTAAGTAAATAATTGTGTATCTAATAAGAGTAACTTAAGATTGTAAAATTATGACCCAAGGAATGGAAAATATTTCAAAGAAAAAATTAGTGAAAATAATAATTATGACTCGTAATTAAAAATTTGTAATGGTGACTTAACCCTCTACTGCATACGAAGCCAAATATGGCTTTTCACTTTTTTCCTTTTTTACTCCTTATTCTCAGAAAAAAAGATCTTTATACAACACAATTCTCTTTTATGCATTTCTGAGAACACATAGCGGTACTTTTCACGCGAGTACGACAAAAAACAACGAAGATATTCCTACTTGTAGGTCAGTGGTTTGCTTGTTGTCGTTGAAAACGAAAGCGTGAAAAAAATTCTGATTTGAAAAAAATTATAACTTTGGTGTACGGTGAGTAGTGGTCATAAAAATATATTTGTGATTGGATACTTATTTCTCTTTGCCACAAATAAAATTTTATTAAAAAAAAAATATTATCTTGCTCGTTTAAGAGGTAAAACTGCAGAAGCATATTTGGCTTCGTATGCAGCAAGGGGTTGTAAATCTACACATTTTCACTTGACGCTTGTTGTGGTGCACATGTTTTTTTCGTTTTTTTTATCGTTTCGTATGTTACTTTTTTGCTTAGAAAAATGGAATGCCGTCGTTTTTATGGAGGATCATCATTCCTTAATCCCATTCCTGGAGACGGATCGCGAAGCGATGATGAATTGGCTGGAGATTCAGATGTGGAGTTGGAGACAGAATTG
Organism: Portevinia maculata; assembly: GCA_949715645.1. Classification (NCBI taxonomy): domain Eukaryota; kingdom Metazoa; phylum Arthropoda; class Insecta; order Diptera; family Syrphidae; genus Portevinia; species Portevinia maculata. The sequence goes on from OX454525.1 coordinate 301,922,695, forward strand.
CATATCAATGATCGAAGTGTCAACGTTACGGTTGAGGAAACGGAATCAGATTCAGATGATGAGCCTCTTGCAGCGTTGAAATCAAAATCCGTGAAAAGCAAGACAAACAAAGGAGAACGATGAAGAGCTTTTCAAATTTGCAGGATCGGCCGAGCTTCCAGAATATGTAAAAAAAACCTAGAGACGCCATCAGACTTTTTTTTAACAAAAAAAACTGATGATTTGTTGGCCTTCATTATAGAGGAATCTAATAAAAAAGCCCGCCAAGATGATATAAATAAGCCAGTTAATATCACAAAGAATGAAATGGAACAAATCATCGGGATGGTGATATTCATGTCTTGTTGTCAACTTCCATCGTACAGACATTACTGGAATAAGACGGTAGGACAACAAATGACATATGAAACAATAACGTGCAATAGGTGGGAAACTATCAAAAGGTCAATGCATTTCAACGATAATCAAAACTTCAAACCATTGGGAACAGAAGGACATGACAAACTCTTCAAAGTAAGACCCCTTTTGGAGAAGCCGCCATGAACTGAAGCAATATAACCCAGCTAAGCCACATAAATGGGGCTATACAAATCAAGTCCTTAGTGGAATTTCGGGATTAAGTTACGATTTTGATTTATTTAACGGACACCAAAGCAATAAGTATCCTGACGGAGCGCCAGATCTAGGGGTCAGTGGTAACGTTGTCACAAGGCTTACATCAATAGTTCATGAAAATGCTAATCCCAAGATTTTCTTCGACAACTGGTATAATAGTCCAAATTTGCAGGTTTATTTGTTGCAAAGTGGACTTTTGAAACTAGGGACTATAAGACTCAACCGAGTGCCAAACTCCAGGACGTGGAAGTATGATGGAAAAAGTGGCAACTATCAGTGGAGTAAAATTGAGTTTGGTGTCCTGGTTTGAAAACAAAATAGTAACTTTAATGCCGCCTTATGTTGGAATGAATCCAGTTATAAATAAGAGCCGTTACTCCAGAAAGGATAAGGAGTATAAAATTATTCCTGCTTCCAGTCCTTGATTATCTGCTTGATGGAGAAGTTAGGGACCTCAAAGTGCATCAGTTATTCTTTACTGACGATGGAGCCATCATAAGCGATGCAACAAGCACTTGAAGTGGAGGTGGAAGTTTTGGACGGGCGTTAGCCAGTATTAGTCCGAAAAAAGCAGAATACTTGCGCTGCCTTTTATCTGTTCCACTCCGACCTATTCCAGACAGTTATATGAATGGAAGAGTTTAAACATCGCGTAAGTGTTAGGTGGATAAAATGTCGGGCAAACTAAGCCATCCTCTGTAACCGAAAAATACCGCCTAAGTTGGAAGGAAGGCTCTATACCTTCTCATTAATCCTGATCATAGCCTCAGCATTATTACGGGAGAAGAAGCAGAGGAAGAATTTTTTTCGAATAAGGTCATATAAAATGTAGGGGTAAGGTGGGGCAGATTCAACACTTTTTTCGGCGGATTTAAAATAACTTCTTTCGCAAATATATAATTGAAACATTTTTTTTTTTATTGAAAGCTATGATTATTTTACTACAAAAATGTAGAATTTCTTTAAACTTAACTTAGCCCTGATAATTTTTTTTTTTTTTTTAAATGCCCTAAAAAGGCGAAAGTGCCCCATAGTGAGGCACAATCGTCATCCGGGTGGGGCACTTTCGAGAAGAATTTAGATGACGCAATGTATTAAAAATCAATAAGTATTAACGTGCTGTTTATATTTGAATAGTTTAACAAATCTTAAATCTACAAAAATAAAAATTAAATGAGATCAGAAATTCATTTTTAAACTAAAATTAAATTAAAAAAAAAAAATTAAATAACATTTGAGTTTTGAGATTACAAAGAAAAAAAATAATTAAGTAAACGATAAAAAATTTAAAACAAAAAGATTTGTTAAAAAAAATCATTGCACGTTGTATTGACCTATATCAAAAAGATAAGATTTGAATATCTTGACGATCCAGCTGGGTGTTCTGGCAATGGCAGCTTTAACTCAATGTCAATTCTCAACACTAAAGACACATCCTCAAAAAGAGGTTTAAAAAACTGTCAATTGTTTGATTTTTTCCGGAAAAAAATAGCCATCAAGTGAAATTTGTTTGAATTCTCAAATTTGGTTATCTGACCAACATAATATTTTGGAATTCGGGCGTTAAATTTCACCAAAAATATAGTCACCAAAGACACATCCTCAAAAGAGGTTTAAAAAACTGTCAATTGTTTGATTTTTTCCGGAAAAAAATAGCCATCAAGTGAAATTTGTTTGAATTCTCAAATTTGGTTATCTGACCAACATAATATTTTGGAATTCGGGCGTTAAATTTCACCAAAAATATAGTCACCAATGTTGAGTTCATCCTCAGGTTTCAGTCTATAGTCACTTGCGTTTGATACCTCTAAATCAAAGTTCTCATCATCATCTTCCACATATGGCCCAGCAGACTTATCTGAATCTGCAACGCTGAACGTATCTGAATCACTTGAATTGTTTAGTTCAGTTCTTATAATAATTTTCTTTTGGATTTTGTTGGTTTTATTCGATTTAAATTTTAATTTTAACTTACTGAATCTAACATGGGGCACTTTCCACTTTTGCCGAAACTACGCCATGTGCTTTTGTCGAAAGTGCCCCATCCTTTGCTTTAGGAAACGTTATTGTTTTTAACAACATTCTTAAAAAAATTTAATTAAGTGATATAAATAACTAAAAAATATATTATAAACACAAACGTTTGACTCACAACCAAAAAATTCCCATAGGAAACAATTAAATATCAGTTACCTCGTGCACAGGAAAAATTGCAAAAAATCACTTAACTAAACAACTGCTGAAGAAGAACTGTCAGAGTTCGTGTACGATCTGAGAGAACAGTGTGGCACGAGTTGTCATCAAACATTTTGTTTAAAAATTATCCGCCTTTCTGTAATAGCTAGAACCAAAAGTGCCCCATCGTCGAAAGTACCCCACTCTACCCTACATTTTTTTTGTAATATACGTTGATAAGGGTTAGGTTAGGCTGTGAGGTATTTAAAAGGGAATAAAACACTAAAGATTTGTTTTAAAATAAATATTTTAAGTTTTGTCTTTAGACTTTTAGAGTATTATTGTTAATTAGAAGTACATCGGGATTGTTAAATCACTTCAAGTAACCTCTCATGTAGTGATTCATAAAGTGTTTCTATATAAATCAGGGGAATTTCGGACCAGGCTCGTTTTATGATTTCAATTTTCTCGTCCGTGTTAATATACTGCCTTCCTCCTTCGTAGACGTTTGTCTACTAAACAATTCGGGAAAATGAGGCAAATCTTTTTGCAGTATAGATTTGTAGGTCTCCCTGATCTTCAGCCCTGAGAATCCAGCCGAAACTGAATCTCATGGAATATATACTTTTGACTGACTGCAAAGAATTCCAAATACAGACAAACTATTTCAGTAAAAACAAAATGAAATACCTACAGCAGCTTATGATTCTACTTTTACCTAGCTACAGCCCACTTGGGCGAACTGTTGGATACCCTATTCTTATTCCTATCCCTCATAAGTGGGCGCGACAAAAGTCTAAGTATGGTTGAATTGTTAAGAACGCTCTACATATTTTTTTATATAACATTTAAAGGATTTTATCAAAAAAACGCACCCTAGCTCAAACTTGGGTGTTTCAATAAAATTGTTTTATTTAATTGTGGGCGTGTCAGTAGGCGGATTTAAAAAAAAAATAACACATGAGAATAAAGGGCTCCTAGAGAGTATATATTAAAAATTTCAGCTCCCTAGCTCAAACTTTGAATTTTCAAAAAAAAAAAAAAAAATAATTTTAGGCGTGTCAGTGGGCGGATTTTGAAAATATTTACAAATGAGCATAAAGGGCCCATAGAGAGTATATATTATAAATTTCAGCTCCCTAGCTCAAACTTTGGATTTTCAAAACAATTGTTTTATTTATTTGTGGGCGTGTCAGTGGGCGGTTTTGCATTTTTTTTATCCCGAGCAGTTTTAGGAGTCATAGATCATATATAAAAAATGTCAGCTTTCTAGCTCAAAATTCGATTTTTTCCAAAATTTGGTTTTTTTGAGTTTGTGGGCGTGTCTGTGGGCGGATATCAAAAATTCGTAAACTTGATTATTTCGGCACCCTAGAGAGAATATGGTTAAAATTTCAGCTCTCTAGGTCCAGTTTAAAGGCCTCATTTTTGCCGACAGACGGACGGACGGACGGACGGACATGGCTAGATCGACATTACTATCGATGCTGATCGTAAATATAGTAACTTTTAGGGGTCTACGGGCAATATTAAGGTATGTTACAAACTATGCGTCAAAATTAATATACCCTTAGAATAGGGTATAAAAACCGGAGTGACAGAATGATAATTTAATTTTTGCCAAAAATTGTAGGTTATTGCAATATTCGGCTTCGGCAAAATCTTTACTCGGTCGGACTATATTTACTTCATCCTTCCTCAAATAATGGAAATAGTAATTGTATCCGTCAGGTCCCTCCATATTAAAGTTTTTTCACCGGAAAGGACGACAAATTGTGACTGCCGACTCCACCTGATGTGTTTGTTTGCAAAGTCAAGTCGCTGACTCGTACTTGTTGCATTTCGTGATGAATATGGGTGACTTTCCATTTTTTTGCTTTCACAACGAAGGCTTAGTTTTTCTACAGCAGCTTATATCCGGTCAAATAGATGCGCCTGATTTGGTCTTCTATTGGCTTTAATTTTCGTAGTGGCGCCCATAACGTGCGTAGTGTTGACTTATTGTTGTTTAGCCCTATAAGTATTATGGGAGAAATCTATAATATAAATGATCATGTACATAAGTCAACAAGATGTTTCAGACAAGAAGTGTCAGATTAATTGAATATAAAATCATCACAGTTCACACATCACAGGAGCTCGGGCCTATGTGAGTGCTGCCTGGAGGCGGATGAAACGGTATCTCACTTCATCTGTGAATGTCCGGCTTTCGCCAGAACCAGGCTCACCACTATAGGCAAACAATTCGTCAACGAAGATGAGATGGGGGACATTGAACTTGCTAATATTCTTCGCTTTGCCAAGGCTACTGGTAGGTTCTCCCTCACTGTATCTTACTAATCGCCAATAACCAGCGAGCGGGCAGCTATGCTGAAGTACAATGGACCAATAGGTCTAAGTGCTTGTCCCCACTGCACATACAATACAATACAATACAATGTACATAAGTCAACGCATGTTAGCAAAATGAAGCTTAAAAATTATGCTGTGTAAGTATTGTGTTGGTAAATAATTATTATTACATTTTTTTTCTATAAATGTTTTACTAATACATGCATTAGATCATGAGCCTATGAGAGCACTTTATGTACCACCAAATTTCTGCTAGTAATAGTTGCTGGGTTTAAGCACTCCACGACACAGACCTGATAGTGTATTTATTCCTGTATCACGCGATAAACAGTCATTCTACTGGCCTTTACCTCAGTTTAAGCCTTGAATAGGCCGCAGTTCTAAGTATTGCTAGCCATTCATAAGATGTTGGTGCATTTTCCACAGTTTTTAGGGTTCTTAAAGTATTTTTGTACAACTGTACAAGACTGAAAGAGGAAACACTCGTTTGCGCTAAGTAGCCTATAGTTTGCCTCTGCTCCTTGCAAGCTCGAATTTTGTTTTTTTCTCCTTCAGTTTGTATCTTTCCTTTACCCAAAGTTTACTGATACAATAAAGATATTTGTCTTGAACTAATGTAGTTCATACTCTACAAGCGCTTTTGTATGATTGCGAATGTCATTACAGGAAGATTTCGCATATGTCCCTTATCAACTGATACACCAAAAAATTTCTTTTGTGGCCTTGTTGAAAAAAAAATCATAAAATTAAAAACTTTCAATCTAACCATGAATTTCGTTTTACACATCGCTATAAATAACCATCTTACCTTCCGCAAAAGGTAAATAGATTTCAAAATATCGTCTCATTTTGGAAGTAAATATACGTGTCCTTAAACAAGTGGTATGGAGTGTATGTTGCTCCTAAAGTGCCTAAAAAGGGGGTCAGTTTGCACACACTTCAAGCAACCAATGAAAATAATGTCACCATTTAAATTGTGGAGTACAATTAACTTGGTTCTTATTAAACATTTCAGTAGACTGATTTCAATTATATAACTTATGTGGCTAAAAGGAATACATCGGTGACTTAACTCCGCCAACAAATCCCTAATCTTAAGGTAAAACAGCAAACGCCAAAGGATGCAAGGCTGAGACGGAGCTTTCTCTAGTTTGCGAACCAGGCGACTTCCGAATTCAAGACAACCTTCCTGTGGTTATACGGAGACGCCTATGATCCCGAATACTCGTGGGAATCAAAATTTATTCAAAACCAAAAAAAGGAATACAGAATGATGCCTTTAAATTTGCACCATCAAGTATATATGTTTTAGAATACCTGTCGACGACGACATTAATCTATGCAAAAATAACGATGGCCAAAAAAGGTCCCGAGGTAAAGCGTATGCGATCCGAGGATAACACCCCGCCTCAATCAGAAGCGAAACGAGGTCGCGCAGGGAAGACAACCATCGTCAAAATTATCACAGTTAATTCTCTCTCGAACGAACAAATGATTCAGATACAAGAGGGGAATATGGACATCACAATGGAACTTCGTGACGATGAGGTCAAACCAGCATTCCGCTGTACTACGTTCAACGCCGGTTGGCTAATGATCATATGTGCGAACACTGCCACCGCAGAGTTTTTTGAGGAAGTGTTCGCCAAGCTTATGGCTAACTGTAGGTTAGAGGTGATGCTTCTGGGGGAGGAAAACTTTCCAAAACCACATGTTATCAGGGGGTTCGCCCAGCAGAGTACCGGTGTAGCTAGCGAAAGGACCCAAGCTATACAAGACTTCCAAAACAAAGAGCTTAACACTAGAACGTGGAGAGTTCTGAAGAGAGTTCTTTGCAATGAACGAAAGCACCATGAGAAGACTTGTGGAGCTTAAGTGGTTGGTTTCATTCCACTTCGGACAGACCAAACTCATACTCAAAAGTGCTGATAAGTCAGCTAAACAGGGCCCAAAAACAGCTGAACAGCGCGAGTCGAGTAAAACAGCTAAGACAGCTGATACCAAAACTGGACCAACTGGGGCTAGTACCAGTGGTGCCGCGAAGGTAGTAGCTTCAAGCACGTCAGCGCCAGTACTAGAAACTGCGGACAAAAATGCGAAGTCGAGCGCAGTAAATCAAGCCTAAGCATAAGCCTTGGATAGGAAAAAAACGACCGCAACAAGTACACGCAAACAAAAACGGCGAAGGGGTTATAACAAGCGCAGCAGAGTACGAAACCCTGAATACGCACGCAAATGACAACTCGGATAAGCGTGCTGCAGGGTAACCTGCACTTTGCTACGGGTGCCTCGGATACCATTAGCCAGCGATGTGCCGAAGGGAGCATTGTTATTGGTTTAACCAACCATGGGTAACTAAAATGTTCTCTCATTCACACTAGGGACCTGGTCGCTTCCTTCCTTTTATGATCGCCTTATTTAGGTTCAGCGTCAACTGGGGATACATACCAAGTACCTGGAGGGAGGTATACATGCTATTCATCCCCAAATTCGGAAAGAAACCGAGCAAATTACCTAAATCATATTGTCCTATAATCTTGACATCATTTTTTCTGAAAACAATGGAAAGGATTATCGGCGTTCACATAAGACGCTTAAGAATAGCATGCCTCTTCACCCATATCAATATGCATACCAAAAAGGTGAATCCATTGAAGGCGTTTTGGTAAAACTTGTAACAGAGATCGAAACGCCTACCAATGCAAAGAGATTGCACTATGCGCCTATATGGATATAGAGGGACTTTTAACAGCACTGGATATGAGTTCATATCAAATGCCTTGCCCCATAAAATTATAGACAAACCCACTATCAAATTTATCAAATTGATGCAAGAAAGTCTAAGAATAACTGCTGCAGTAGGAATGACTTCAGTATCAGTATCCGCTGAAAGAGGCTGCCCACAGGGAGGTTTACTATCACCCCTCCTATGGTCTTTGGTCATTAATCACGTGCTCCACAAAATGAGCCATTTAGGCTACAACACAATTGGGTACGCCGATGACAAATTCATCATTGTTAGGCGCCAAGACTCAAATGAAGTCACATCACAAATCCAAAACGACATTCAGCCAGCCCTAGACTGGTGCATCAATGAAAATTTCTCCATAAATCCCAGAAAGACTTTTCTTTTTAAAGTTTTTGATATCAGCCGTGCAGGCATTGTTGAAATCATTCAGATCGTGAAAGAGGTATTAACCTAAAGTAGCCATCCTTATGTTGGCGACTGCGGGACACGTGCACAGGAAGTGCAGGACAGTCTCCTCTTCTTCCTTATCCATACAACTTTTGCAGTAATCTTTGCAGGGGATGCCCAAACTCGACCTCTCCATTGTACAGTGTCCAGCAACTATATTTGTAAGGATGTTGAATGTTCCTCTTTTATGTAACTTTTACATTGGTACATCAATATTGTCTATAGTTATGCTATTTGGAGCAGAGGTACTTCGTCTAGCCAATTCGTCAGCTTCACAATTCCCTTTAACATCGCAATGATGATGGTATCCAGCAAAGGGTGATGCTGTAGTGTCTAGCTTTCTCGTTAACAGATACGTGGCAGGCCTTCACTGCCTTGGATCTTATTGTGCTGTAAGTAAGGGCATTGATAGCTGCCTGGCTACCGATATATATGACGATATCAGTTTGTGGTATGGTATTTACCATCAACCAGTCAGTGGTTTGGCGCTGTGACTTTGGCTTGGAAGACTGTGCAATAGTTTGGGAGCTTAAAGGAGAGGTGGATGTTCAAGAATCTGAGAGGACTCCGTCATCGACTTCATCTTGGATCTTGGAGCCATCCATGAATATTGAGAGTGCGGAAGATAACGGTGCGTCTGGTGGCATGGCCAGCTCTCTTTATTGATGTCCATATCAAATGCGCCTAGATTACGTCGAAAATTTCGGCGACAACCATAATTCCCATAAATTGGAAACTGTAACAAGATGCAATAGAAATATGATTATCTTATTTCAAGCCATTGCGATTCCGCCTACATCATAAAAAGAAACATAGGGACGGGCTACAATCCGCTGGGCGAACTGTTGTATACCCTATTCTTATTCCTATCCCTCATAACGCACCCTCAATACAATAGGGCGATAAGTCAAAAAATTGCATTTTGAGAAAACCCTATCTGTAAATTTCAGAAATACACTTTTACCTGTAACTTTTATATTCAAAGACTAAAATATGATGTATAAACTGAATTATACGAATAAAACAATAAGATTCCAGATTTTCTAAAAGAAAATAATTAAAAACGTTTAATTGACAAAAACAATCGACTTTTTTATTTATTTTTTAGAAACAATACAAAAATTATAATGCTAGCTATAGGGTGATAAGTCAAATTATCGCCATGCTGCATCAAAATAACTAAACAGTAGGAGAGAGTTATTTTGGTTTATATCTCTGTTGTACTAAAACAAATAAAGTTTTCTTATTTTGTTTCTCTGTTGTATTAGAACAAAAGAAAATTGTAAGTGTTTTATTTCGCGATGTTTCTGTTTATGTCAGGTTTTTTGCACAAAACTTGAAAAAAAACTTGTTATTCGGGATGATTTTGGATTATATCCATATTGCATTAAAATGACTAAGAATTTTAGTGAAAAAAAGGAAATATTTTGAGAAAGCTGTGTATAGCATTGGAGGGTTTTTAATATTTTAATTTACTGTTGAATCGATTTTTTAGAGATAGTGCTACAACTTGTCTATTTAACCTTCCGTCGGGCGCAATAGTAATATATACATGAACGGGCGCAATGTGCCTGACAGATCCATAAGTAGTTTTTATTAGCAGTTATTAATAGCTTTGTTTGTTGTTTCACTGTAGAATTAAAATCTTATATTACGCTATTAAACAACGCTTATTAAAGACTATATTTTTTTAATTTATTGAAAATAAAAGTTAATTCAAATAAAAATAATACTGAAATTAAATTAGGCAAATATAATGCAATCGGTTCAAAACTTTAATAATTATCTGTAGTATTTTCGAAACATTGATAGCAAACGAAACTAGCATGTTGCAGACAGATAGCTTGCTTGCCCTTCTTACAGTTGAATCGGGAAAGCCACCTTAGAACTTCTTTTGAAGTACACGGTACACATCCAGACCATTTTTGGGATGGCTCTTCTTCATTTTTCTGTTAAGTTTCATCATCGACGTTTGGTCTGAACGTCTTTAGGCGCTGGTGAATGGTAGTAGGAATTCCAATTTTTTATTCGCTTATTCTTTCAAGTTCCTCCGTCACAAGCTCATGGGGCAATTGCTTGAGAAATAATGCCCTTTCCATCTGCTTAAAGCCGTTTCCAAAGCAAACAACTTGGGAATTGATACCGCCCATATTCAACATTGAATAAAATACTACCATAGGCCAACTATTGGTATTTCTGGCTACACTATAGGACGCACACATCTTATCAGCGGTGTCTACTCCACCCTTAGTTTGATAATAAAACGTTATTATATCTGGTTTCTTTTGTTCACCTGTTTTTGTATCTACGGATTTGTCGTCGTGCAAGGTTGAGACCAGTATAACTGCTTTACCCTTTTGTGGTATGTACGAAACTAGACTCGTTGAATTTTTTTTAAATCCGAATTCACTTGTAAATTGATCTCTTCCCTTCGATGAAACGAATTCGGGGGGGGGGATCTGTCTTTTGTTCTTTTTTACGGTACCAACATATGATATGCGATTCTGTCTAAGTTCTTCAACAAGCTCAAGATCGATCGAAGTAGCATTTTTAGCATTTTTGATCACACTAGGTAAATGCCTAATAAGGTTATCAGCCCGAGCTCGTACCCGACTTGAACTTGGGACATGAAACCACTTTGTCACCTTATCTTTTCCCGTAAAACAGTGTTTATTATTGCTCAACTCCATCTACATGCCAATCTCATCTTCTTCGTCATCTTCCTGCTCTGTTTCAGAATCTTCCTCTCGGGTTTCTATAGAGTCTTCAGTGTCACTCCCACTACTGCTTATTTCACCAAAATCTTCAATAGGGTCGATTTCATCGTCTTCTAACAGCCTGAGAAACTCAGCTACGTGCTCAGGGTTTTCAAGATTATACGTTTTTTGTTTTGTATGCCATTTTCAATTCTTGAAAGAAAAAATTTAAAAATCACAATATCTCCCAAAAACTAATATAGAAACCAAAAAATTAACTAGGGAACAGCCAGTAATTCATTGGGTGTAGCGTAGCCGGAGATGTGCTCATGTCTGTTTATATCGAAGATGTACCTAGCACAGCTATTGTAGGCAACATTTAGTTTTCGTTTGGACTCGGAGTTCATATTGGAGAAAATTTCACAACCGTAAGGAATAATTGGCAGAAGAAAGGCCTTGACTAGCTTAAGTTTAGCACCTACCGGAAGATACCTTTTTGTTGGACTAAGGCCTGGAAGTGCACCGTAGATTTTCGCAACGATTTTAGATATATGTAATTTCCACGTCAAGTTTCGGGTAAAATGGACTCCTAAGTTTTTTATGTTTTCAACGCACTCTATTGGATGATTGTTGAGAACAAGTTGTGGCGTCACACGGCTATGGCAGGTTCTGCTGATAATCAAAGCTTTCGTTTTGTTAGAGTTAAGTTGAAGTCTGTTTGATTTGGACCAAGAAAAAACTTTATCGAGCTCCTGATTTAGTGTGGCTATGGAACGATTTATATGTGATTCCGGAAACATCGAATATAGTTGCACATCGTCTGCATATATATGATGATTACATATGGAGAAACTCGCTGCAATGTCGTTTATAAAACAGGAAAATAGTAGCGGCCCTAATACGGAGCCTTGAGGAACATCGGAGTGGAGAGGTAGAAGTGAGGAACATTCATTTCGGTGTGTTACGTACTGATATCGATCCGACAAATATGATTTTACTAACCGACAAAAACTATCCTCGAAACCAAATTGTAGCGTAAGCTTATGAAACAAGATACTATGATCAACGCAATCAAATGCCTTGGAGAAATCTAAAAAGACAATACAACCCATCATATTCAGGTCTAGACCCTCGCGTATATCTTCGCATACCTTAAGCAGAGCTGTGGTGCAATTATGATTTGCACGGAAACCCGATTGTAAATTAGTAATCAACTTCTTCTCATTGAGATAAGTCTTAATTTGTCTACTTACAAGAGTCTCGAAAGCTTTGCTTAGGAAAGGAAGGATAGTAATGGGTCGAAAATCATTGCTATTAGCTTTTGGAAGTGGAACAATTTTGCCAATTTTCCAGCTACTAGGATATGTTGTTGTTGTTAATATTGTATTAAATATATGTGTGATATGAGGTAAGATGATTGGTAGTAACACTTTTACAAAGTCCGGGTTCATATTGTCCGAGCCTGTAGCTTTGGATTTGATCTTAAGAATTGCTACACCTACACTTACCTCATCAAAACGAGACAACGAAAACCCACAATTCATGCTTCCAATTGGAGTAGTAATATTCGAAACTGGTGTGGAAATAATTGGTTGGACAAATTGTGCATTTAGATAATTTTCGGTAGAATATGCTTTTCTTTATTAATGCCTATTTGGGGAATATTTTTCCAGAAAAGATTGCTTGAATCACAAGCATTAAATTTATTTTCATAAAAGGTCCTTTTGTTCGTACGAATCAAAGCAGTTACCATATTACGGGTGCGTTTAAATTCATCGTAGATGCTAGAACATTTATAACTTCTCCACCTAGAGAATAACAGGTTTCTAGATCTGATAAGGACGCAGACTTCTTCGGTAAACCATGGAATATTCCCATTTCGCGTCTTTTTTGTTTTTAGTGGTACATACTTATTAAAAACATAGAGAATATTAGAGTAGAAAAACTCAACTTGTCTAGATGTTTCGTTGGTTGTGTATAACGGTGCCCAATTTAAGCTTGCGCATTCGCTGAACAGGTTACCTACATTAATATTAGAGAAATCATGGAAAGTCACTGTCTCTTTTCCTGCAAAGGCAGGTGCAAAAAGTTGATCGTAGTGGTTAATCAAATTGGGGTGTGCTTGTCAGATAAAAATGCTCACAAACCTTACTTCCAGTCGTTCAATCACCAACTGAATTGTTTTTTGAGTGGGGAATGCACAAATATGAATCTAATAAAAAGTTCGCATTTTTTGAGCCAAAAACTGTGCAATGGTACGGAAATCTTTAGCGACTGTGCCTGTCAGATCAGCTGCGCCCGACGGAAGGTTAACTCAAAAATCTTATCGCTCTATTGTATTGAGGGTGCGATAAGTGGGCGGGACCCTAGAGAGTATATGTTTAAAATTTTAGCTCTCTAGGCCCAGTTTAAAGGCCTAATTTTTGCCGACAGACAGACGGACGGACGGACATGACTAGATCGACATTACTATCGATGCTGATCATAAATATAGTAACTTTTAGGGGTCTACGGCAATATTAAGGTATGTTACAAACTATGCGTCAAAATTAATATACCCTTAGAATAGGGTATACAAATAGAATGATACATGATGATATAAGCTGTTAGAAAAATAATTTCAAGTTTATTTGACGGAATTGACAATAAAAACGGTCATAAGACCAATAAAATAAAAAAATAGTGTTTTGTTATTTTTTTTATTATTAACTAAATAGCAAATCCGTAAGTCGTATTCTTCAACCCTGCAGCAAGTGTTATCTATTTCCGCGAGGATTTCATCGAGAACAAGGTTCCACAGTAAGAGGTGAAAACTCCCCCAAGATGGGGGCCCCGCTGTGCCTGTCTGTTGATAAAACTACTCCCAAGTTATCACTCTGGTTTTAAGTACCTGTTTCACGAGAGAGCATACTGATTCGCAGATGATAACCCTTTGCAGGGCATACTTACTTACTAACTTAACGGGCTCTAGACCCGTCAAGAGTCTCTGCCTGAGGCACTCCAGGTTTAATGATATTACACCTGACATAATCGACCACCTGAGACCGCTATTCACCGTATTGTTGACCGTTTTCACACATCAAAAGCAAATAAACGTTTTTGTTCAAAATCAAAGTAAGTGTGTACTGGCTCAAAAAACATCCTATATTAAGATTTTCCAGCTGAAAAACATAGCGCAGAAATGTCTACTCATTGTGGAGTTTTGGCCTAATTTTCTATGTTTAATTTCAATATCAAATATTATTTTCTTGTCCCCCACAAATTTTTTCCCATGAGAAAGCACTCATTTATTTATTTAATCTTAAGAAGTAGGTAGTTGAACTTTCTCAAGTCTCAGCTCTACCTAGAAGGATACTTAAAAAATGTAGGTCGTAGAGGTAAGCAATTATATTTAAGACTCAATTGGCGGTAAAATATGTTTAACGCTACCGCTTTTTTATTTCATTCGACATTCCCCCATCCCATTACTCCTATTTCACCTGTATACTAATTATTCTTCGACATTCGCATTCAAATCCCAAGCGTGTACATTTTTTATTTACCCACTACTTATGGTAACGGGGCTCGTATCGGCGCGGCAGGACGAATTCACGCTTTTGTGGATTACGAGCAGACGTATAATATCGTCGTAAGTGGCCACTGCACTGAATTGCGGTATATCATGTTAAGCAAAAATAAGTTATGCAAACATTTTCATACGAGTAGGTATTACCTTGCAACTGAAAAGTTGGAGCAATTATGTCGGGCGCAATAATTTTATCCGCCCATAACTTTTATTTTTAGCGCTTGCCCAAGGTCTAAGGGGGTATGACAGCTGTCGAGTTATGACATTTAAGTGTTCTTTCTTCAGTGCAGAGACAGCCTAAGAATACTACTGCAGCGCCGCGCCAAATAATGAATACCGCTTTTCGTAAAAGGTGAACAGGCGATAAAATTTATCAATTTAATTGAACATCTTAAAAATGTCACGGAAGGTTGCATGCAAACAAGTGGATTTGAAAGGACTGGAGATCACCGGCTTCAAGTAGGTAAGCTTTGTTTGTTGGTTTTCTAACAAAAAAAAACAAGAATTTAAAAATTGGTCAAAAGTCCCCCAATACTCGTAGTAGGCGTAAAAAAAAACGTTCATCGAACGAGTTGTTAAAAACAACATTGTTTACATATTTTGTTATATCTAATTTTTTTTGATGAATAAATCCAAAAAACTAGGCTTTTCCAAAAGCGCCCTAAAAAAATGGGTGTGACAAAATAAACTGAAATAAATTGAGCATGTTGTTAAGAAAAATGTTCTCAACATATTTTATTACCAACTACTGTTAACCTTCAACACTCCAAGGCTGCTACTGCTCTCACCAGTAAGAAGCTTTCCGTGTTGAATACAAAACCCCACATAACATCCATACAGGAGCCATGGGTGTGGAAAAATCGCATCTGTGGCCTTGGAGGTGTCCGTGACACTACGATACTCTGTGACGAGCGGTCCGAGAGACCAAGAGCTTGTCTTGCTGTGTCGAACCTTCTCTCAGTGACTAAGCTTGGACAATTTTGTGGCCAAGATTTGGTTGCTGCAGTCAAAAGCTACGAAACGAATGGAGATTGGAAGACCTTCGTCGTGGCGTCAGCTTATCTCCCCTATGATTCGGTAGTGCCTCCACCACCAAGGGCAATTGCTGAACTCATAGACTATTGCGACACCAGGAAAATGGGCCTAGTTATATGTTGCGATGCCAATGCTCAGAACATTGTTTGGGGCAGCAGCAAATGCAACATGCGAGGAAACTATATCCTGGATTTCATTCTATCGTCTGATCTTACTATCAACAATGTTGGTTCACAGCCAACTATTGTGACGTCAAGAAGACAGGAGGTGATCGACCTAACTTTATTAAATACATACTTCAGGGCGGTTACCAACTGGAGGATCTCTTCGGAGATGTCCCTCTCAGACAATAGATATATCGAATTCCAAATCGAATGGGAAGCCATAACTTTGCAGGAGAGAAGGCATCCGAGAAAACCCAACTGGATACGCTTCAGGGAGGAAATGGGAAAAAATATCAAAACTCCAACCAAACTCAGGACGAGACAAAAGGTAGAAGAAGCTGTTCAAGTCCTGAACAGTGCCATTACTAGCTGTTTTGAACTGACGTGCCTAATAATCACAACCCCTGGCAGAACTCTGGTTCCCTGGTGGAGCTCGGAACTGCAAAGAATACGAAGAGAGGCTAGAAAGCTTCTTAATAGGTCACTCAAGACTGATTTGGAGGCAGACTGGAATCTCTACCGATCGAAGCAGAAGGAATATAAGAGGCTAATTCGCTAATGAAACCCTGGGCAAAACTAGTAGGGTGGTTAAAGTTCTGAAAAAGGGCAAACCAGCCAAACTGGAATCACTCAGAAAACTTGATGGCACCTTCACTGAGACGAAGGCGGAGACTCTTAGTTATCTGCTGGAGTCTCACTTCCCGGGTAACCAGATTACAATCGGTTCACAACGAGCCCCGACTCCAGAGAATGTGAGTGAGCCACGAGAATCAACTCGGCGCAGCTGGTATATTGCGAGGCCCTCGTAACGGACGCGCGGGCGGCCCTTGACGTGATCGACGAATGGTGCACTAGGAATGGGCTCTCGGTCAATCCTCTTAAAACTGAGGTTGTTCTCTTTACGAGAAGGAGGAAGCTGGTCGGGTTGACTCAGCCAGTGCTAAAATGCATCACAATCCAACTCTCCAATGAAGCAAAGTATCAGGGAGTCATCCTGGATAGCAAACTTCTTTGGTCCAAGCATGTTGAGCTGAAGACTGCCAAGGCGCTGTTTATTTTCTGGCAGTGCAAAGGCATTTTTGGCAAGACATGGGGCTTATCACCGAAAGGAGTCCTATGGATTTATACGGCTATGGTAAGACCATTTATAGCATACGCATCGGTTGTTAGGTGGAATAAGCTTTCGCGTAAAAACGTTACTGCTGCTTTCGCCAAACTCCAAAGGAAGGCATGTCTCGGCTGCACGGGGGCCTTCCCCAGCACGCCTGGCTCCAGCCTGGATGCATTATTAAACCTCCCGCCCCTTGATGTTTATATCATGGGCTGTACAATCAAAGCTATCTCACGTCTAAGAAGAGGTGGCTTTTGGTATAACACTGGAGTTTTGATGAACTTGCGCAACGGCTGTCCTTCGACTCCTATCTTATTGATATGCCGTCTGATGCAATGACACCGGAACTTTGGCTGAAGCGCAACTATCAAGTCGACTTTCCTCGTGTTCAGGCTCTGGCTCTGGCCAGACTCTGAGCCTGCAAAAGAAATGCAGTCGAATCTTCACGGATGGCTCCAAAACCGATCAAGGATCTGGTGCTGGTGTTTTCATGGAGAGCAACAATATTAGACTTTTCTTCTCATTAGGCAAACATGCGTCAGTCTTCCAAACGGAGACTTGTGCTATCCTAATAGCCATGGACGATGTTGCGAGGAACAGGTGGAGGGGGCGAAGTATCTGCGTCTGTAGCGACAGTCAGGCTGCGCTTAAGGCCTTGCTCAACCCATTAACCACCCCCAAAATAGTCCGTGAATGCAAGATCTCTCTGAATTCGGTCGGAAGGCTGAACTCACTTAAACTTGTCTGGGTCCCGGGTCATAACGGGATCACGGGAAATGAGATCTCCGATGAACTTGCTAGACAAGGCTCAGAGGGGGACTTCTCAGGACCTGAACCAGCGATCTGTCTGCCTGCGTCCTCGGTCTTCCATTGGCGGTTGGGTTTCCTATGAACACAATCGCCGTTGGTATGACTCTCCAGGGTGTAGACACACTAAGCAAATGCTCCCCGACGTCTGTACGAAATCCGCGGTATTCTTGTTGTCTCTCAACAGAAACGACTGCAGACAGACTACTGGCGTTCTTACGGGACACTACGCTTTTGCCAAACACCTTAAGGTGCTAGGCCTAAGCGATACCACCAACTGCGAAGCCTGTGGAGAAAGCGACGACCCTGCGGAACATTTCCTCTGTGATTGTCCTGCTTTTGCTCGTATCAGGTGGCAGGTATTTGGTGCAGATTTGGTGAGTGCTGTAAACATAATCTCCTTATCATTGAAGCGCCTTCTCGTTTTTCTTAGGAAAACGAGGAAATTCTCACAGTAAAAGGTGGTGTGTCTGCCTGGTAGTACAATGGACCAGTATTGAGTCTAAGTACTCCAGTGTAGAAAGTCTCGCACCCCGACAAAAAAAAAAAAACTGTTTCTTAGATTTTGTATGGAATTTATTATTATTAAAATTAAAATAACGATCAATATAACGTCACGTTACAAGCCATGCGTCAAAATAATAAAGCCTTAGGATGGGGTACAAGGAAGCTAATAAAAACGCCTGCATCATACAAGACGAAGATGAATCATAAAAAATTCATGTTTCCTGCAGACAGTACACCGTCAGGGTCCACAATATTCTGAATCCATTCGATTGCTGGGGCCCGATTACATAAATTGAAAGGAAAAGAAGGATGTTTAATTTTTCCACCTGATATCCCAAAAAATTTGCTTTGCTGGTAACTACTCATAATCAATAAACTTGTTCGACCAAAAATTAATTTTAAAATCTTTTCACTCCAAGGAGCGATTACCTTCACAGAAACTAATTAAAATAAAATCTCTATTAAAAACACTATCTTTTCCTAGCAAGAGCTTCGATAAGACTATTTGCAGGTCCTTTCCTTAGACTGACGTTTATTGTGAGGATGAGAAATTTCCGTTGAGCGCAAAAGAAAACAGTAAATGTGTTTAAATACCTTTCGTTTGACACATACACTCGCTGAAGGTACTTATATGTATGAGAGGACAAAAACGCATTATTAAAATGTTGCTATACATACAAACGCTTGCATGGAAAGCCGCAAAGAATGATGGATGCTATTTTAGTTTGTTTTGAAAGTTGTTCAGTCCTGGTTGGTATTTGAAGGGGTTGTTGGGATTTTCATGGGTGGTTGGTGGTATTTATTTTTATGGGGATAAAGAGTTGTTGACATAAGTCGGCAAGTCTGTCTTACCAAGTTGGGACTACCAACCACAATTAGAAAGGAACAAGGAATATGGAGGAATATAAATTATTAGAGAAATGATGATGTACCAGATAATTTGAGGGAACTTAGATGGTAGTTTAAAATTCAACTCGATGGAGAGGAATTAATTTTTTATCTAAGTGTGTATTTATTTTCAATATTAAGGTTAGGTTGGGGTGGCTGTCAGATTAAGGCTAACACACTTAGACCAATGTTATTTATTTATTTATTTATTTATTTCATCATCAACGGAGGTACACTTGGTCCTCTAATCTCTAATGGATTACATACATACTTAATTCACAAATTGTTAACATACTTAATTAACCTCACCAAAGTTTGTTAAAAGCATAAGTAATTGATTTTTAAACGTATTTCTACTTATATTAGAGTGAAGATCAATGAGATTCCCAACTGAATTAGCTTCTCTTAAGCATCTAGTTATTGTTTCAACAAAAATATTTTGATTTCTCAATGGTATCACGGGTCTTCGATATCTAATCTATCTAAGCAGGTAAGGACAATTTATGTGTTTAGTTATTAAGTCTCTCACAAACATGATCGAAAAATACCTCCGCCGAATACATAAAGGCAAGATTCCAATCAGTTGGCATCTGATATTATATGGTGGCAAGTCGATATTCCAATTAAGCTTTTTTATCGCAGCTCTAGTAAACCATTTTTGAATCTTCTCTGGTGATTTAATAGACCGAAAAATTTTCAAGTCATCAGCGAACATTAGGCATTCAGAATTAAGGATGACATTAGGAATATCATTAACAAACAAAAGAAATAACAAAGGCCCAAGATGGCTGCCCTGGGGGGCTCTCGAAGCACCGTCAATGCGATCTGAGACAATACCATTATTCCTAACAAACTGCGAGCATCCTTTTAAGTAAGAATTGAACCATTCTAAGAGACTTGAGTGAAAACCAATGTTACGCAATTTATTGAGAAGAATATCGTGGTTTACGCGATCAAATGCTTTTGCAAAATCTGTGTAGATGACATCGCACAGCATACCATTTTCCATGTTGTTTGCGATAAAATTTGTAAAAATTGTAAGATTAGTCTCTGTGGATCTTCCAGCAATAAAACCATGCTGATTCGAAGAAATTGTGGAATTTAGGAGAGCTGTAAGTTTACCACAAACAAGTTTTTCGAACAATTTCGGGATAGTGGGAATTTTCGATATTGGGCGATAGTGAGTAACATCTTGTTTGGGACCAGATTTATAAATCGGTGTTATGAATGAGCTCTTCCAATCATCTAGAAAAATTCCTTGCTCCAAGGAACTATTCTCCTATATCTCAGAAGTAATTCTCGATCAGAAGATGATTTGCGCAAATGTTTATAAGTCTTGTTTTTCAGGTTATTTAGATGGATTAATCTTTTATTTAACTATATGAGCTTTGAGTTTGTCCTAACTTTAACCTTAGGTGTGTTTACGTCGATTATGTCCTTGACTATCATGATCAGTGTATTATATGACTGTTTCAAGTCTATGCCATCAAATATCGAAGACCACGCAATACCATTCAGACAATTTTTAATATTACCAAAATTGGCTCTATGAAAATTATACTTAAAGTTTGAAACAGAAATTGGCTTAACAAATTTGTAGAACTGAAAATCTAAGCTTAAGGCAACATGGTGTATTGAATCTGGCATAAATGGAAGGATACATTTACTAATGTTGACGCTAAACTCAGTATCGACAAAAACTAAGTCAAGAGTACGGTCTAAAGAATTTTTAATATTATTAATTTGCCGAAGGTCAAATTGCGCAAAAGTATCAACTACTTCACTCTCAAAATCAAAATTTACATTAAAAGGAATGATTTTTAGGTCATCGGAATCAAGTAACCAATTTAAATTCGGCAAATTAAAGTCCCCCATAATGAGGATATGCTGATTATCATTCAAGTTATTTAATACAGAACAACAGTTATCTACGAGTATATGAAGTTTATATAATTCAAAAGAACTCTTTGGTGGAATATAACTTACGATACAATAAATGCTTTTGGTGTTGTCAATTCTTATCTTGACTATTATTTGGTCAACATCTAAATGAGCGGATAAGTGGGGTAAATCAACTTCTACAGCATTCAAAGAAGCACGAACAGCAATTAACACTCCGCCGCCTCTCTCAGAACCAGTCAAATCAGCACATCGATCTTTTCGGAAATGGAGTATTGCTGGTTATTAAAAATTTCGGCATTATGATGCTTGCTAGATAGCCAAGTTTCGGTTAAAGCCACGACGTCATATTGTAGCGAGAAGGAAAAAAGTAGAAACTGGTTGAGTTTAGTTCGAAGACCTCCAATATTTTGGTAGTACAGATGAAAGCTTTGAGGATAAGGCGATGCGTCCGAAGAACTTAATCGTTTTTTGGTTGGATACTGTCCGGGACGTTTAAAATCGCTTCCTTGATCAATGTTGCATTTAAAGCATTAGGTACCTTTCTCGGTCGCTGTATAAATTCATGCACCAAAGTTCCATCAGGCCAAGAATCTTTCGCAACGATTTTGACAAAGTCAATTTCATTAAGAATCAATTTAAAGGACGATATATCCCTTGGTTCATTGAATTCATATTTAAAGCACTTTACGGACGCTGAAGCTGAAGAGATTTTACTTTTAATGTAGTTTAAAATATCGTCTACGGTGGTAGCAGCCGCAGGTCTTGAAAGGAATATGGCTTTACGAAGATTCCGTTTAATAACAACCAGGTTAACCGAAGCTGTGTTGTCGACAAAGATGTCCTCAGTAAGCGAAAGAGGCGAAGTGGGCATGGAATTCGTAATCTCAATCGAATCGTGCGCTAGTAGGTCATTGTGGTCGTGAGAGCAAGATTGCAAGTGTCGATCATCAGATGATATTTCATTTGGGACTAAATCACCCAAGTATAAATTTGATCGTAATACTCTCTTTTGTTGAGGAATCTGACAATGTTAGGTCCATTGTGATACCATTACGCATCTAGGGGTTTCTTTCACTACTCGTTAAACCATTTGGAGCTTCTTATGAAGCGCGATAGACTTTTAACATCCGCGTTAGCCAAGTCATTTAGATCATAGAGCAAGTAATATCCCAGATGGAGATTTCTTTTATGGGAGAGAGCAGGACATATACAAAGAAGGTAAAGTCTAGTCTTCTCCTCCTTCTCCTTGTCCATGCGGCTTCTGCAGAAGTCGTTTCGATAAACGCCAAGCCTCGATGCGTGCCTGCCTATCAGTCGGTTTAGAGAGATTAGACTCTTAGAGCGTCGCACGTCCAGCTTTGGCCAGATATGCTGAGTCGCTAGACATGTATTACTACTTGTTCACCTAAAGTTTGTTCTCTCGATTGCGGATAGCTTGAATAAAAGTTGCAAGTAGCGATTGGTATACCCAGAAAACCCTTTTCAGGTAAAAGGGGTAGTTTGGTTCCCTTTTTGCCGAGTTCAACTGTCCTGCAGTTTCCTGGAGTATCTCCATACCCCGGCACCCAACAGAGGTGAATATTAAACTGCTCCGCCATCTCCCATAGAGATGAACGGTCAAGGGCTGCGATGGAATTTAAAGATACTGAATCCACGAACTTAATCGCGGCTTTCTCTTCAGCCACGTCAGAGCTTCTTTTATCGCCATAATTTCCGCCTGGAATACGCTACAATGATTAGGAAGACGGAAAGTGAGGCTACGATTTAACCTTTCGGAGAAAACGCCACCACCAACCCCATCACTAGTTTTTGATCCGTCGGTGTAGAGGTAAATCGATTTATCTTCCGCAAATATAGCGTCATCCCAAAATGATCTGGAAGGAATAGTGACTTGGAAGTTCCTTCCGAACTCTAATTGGGGTATGGTGTAGTCTATGTTTCCTGGTAGAGACTCAAAAGAGTCCAGAATGATGCAGAGGCCAATGTAATTGTTAACCCACTGCGAGTTAGTTTTAAGGCGGATATCAGAACAGGCCGCTGTTTGCCTGCTAAAAATGTCTAGGGGTATTAGATGTAACAGAATATCTAGTGCTGCGTAGGGGGTGGTTCGGAGTGCTCCTCTTATGCATATACAAGCTGTGCGTTGGACTTTGCCCAGCTTATCGCAATTTGTAGCTTTACCTATGGCATTCCACCAGACAGCAACCCCGTATGTAAGAATTGGTCTTACGACCGATACATATAGCCAATGAGTGATGAGAGGTAGTAGACCCCACTTTTAGCCAATGGCTTCTTTGCAAGACACTTTTCGCTTGCATACTTTGGCTTTGTTGACTCTTTCTTGTATATTGGGTTTCCAGCCTAACTTCCTATCGAAGATTAGACCCAAGAACTTAGCTTCGTCGGAAAATATTAAGCTTATAGGAGGTGGGTCAAAATGTGGGATTTTGCATTTCCTGATGGAAAAGAGGACAAGTTCGGTTTTGTGGGGGTTGATGCCCAGGCCACAACGATTTGCCCATTACTTTAGCTTGTTGAGATCGTTCTGCAGGAGTTCCTTTATAGTCTTGAGGTGTTTTCCAGAGACGGGAATAGCAACATCATCCGCATAGACAATCACCCTGCAGCCCTCCCACTCCAGGCATATCAGTAGTTCATTCAACACCAAGTCCCAGAGAAGGGGGAAAGGACGCCGCCCTTTGGCGTACCTCTATTGACAGACCTCCTGGCAGATGTAACGCCCAGTCTTGAGTTGACAATCCGACTTGTTAATAGTAGATTGATCAATTCACCAAGCGAACCATCCATATTCAGTTCTGTTAGTGCATTTGCGATTACAGATGTGTTCACATTATTAAAGGTGCCTTCTATATCTAGGAAAGCAACCATAGTGTACTCCTTATGATGAAGGGAGTATGATTTCAATATTAAGCTTTATGCAGAAATTATTCCTTATAATATTCTTAATTTATTCCTTATATGGTGAAAAATCCTTCTTTTCAAATCGTTTTTGCCACATATCAATTTTTTAAACGTTGATTCTACTTTTCTTCAAATTGGTAACTGTAACTTCCTTTTGTGAGTTTTGTAAATCCATGTTTAACTCATTTAAAAAGCCAAAAACATCACATAAATATGCAACTTGTGCGCACCACATAAAATCATTAAAACTTTATAAAATTATTTATTTTAATAATTAATTAAAATTATATTTAATTAAAAAAAAAAAAATAGTTACAAAGTAAATTTAGGGGATTTAGAAATTTAATTTATGGAAGAATTACTAGTTTAAATTATTTTAATTATAAAAATATTAAAAATTTTATAAAGTTCAAATTACTTTGCTTGGAAAAACATTCTTATTTTTTCGCGTAGCACTAAAAAGCATTTAAGGAGTTTTCCTCGGGATAGCCAACGTAATATTTATTATGTAATCAATGAGCAAATATTGATAGGGAAACGAAGACGAATTATGAGCAATAATTTGAAGATTTCGATAGAAAACTAAAAATATCTCCTTCTTTCTCTTTAACGACGAGGTTATGATCTATACTAAACTGATCCTAACCCTCCCATTTCACTGCATCGCATCCCTTTTGGTTCACCTGTGGGGTTAGCCGGTTTGACATCAAACAGAATCAGTTGTTGTCTTGAATTTGAAGCAGCTCTCAGTATCACCCTTCGATCCTGACTTGTTGTTGCTTTGTATACCCTTCCTTTTCAGATTTTTTTATATAGTTAGCCGGCCCTTAAGATAGCTGTAACCAACAGTTGGTACTCTTCCAATCTGACCGGCAATAAAATGGCCTTGTTGCTGGTAAGCTCCAATTCGGCCTATTTCCTACTTAGTTAATGTTCTTTTTTTACCAATAGTTGTTGTTTCTATGAAATTATGTTTTGAACTAAGCTCCTTGGAAGAACGCCAATTCCCTGTTGGAACTCGGAACTGCAAAGAATTCGAAGAGAAGCTAGAAAACTTCTAAGCAGGTCACTCAAGACTGATTTGGAGGAAGACTGGAACCTCTACCGAACGAAGCAGAAGGAGTATAATTCGGGTATCGAAAAGTGCTTCTTATAAGAATTTCTGCGAAAAGATTGAAACACTGGGTGGAACTAGTAGGGTGGTTAAAGTTCTGGAAACGGGAAAACCAGCCAATTTGGAATCACTTAGGAAACTTGATGGCACCTTCACTGAGACGAAAGCGGAAACTCTAAGTCAGCTGCTGGAGTCTCACTTTCCGGTAAACAGATAATAATTGGCTCACAACACCAACTACCGAGACTGTGAGTGACACGAGAAAAACAGCTCGGCGTAGCTGGTAGGCTGGTGCGAAGTCTGTGGTAACGGACGAGGCCATCAACAAGGTACAAACTAGTTGCTACCGACTATGAAGAGAATCTTCACCGCTGTCCTAGCACTGGCATACTGTTATAGCCAAGATTTTTCCGAAGTTTTCACTCCCCTTCAGCTTTCTTTCTGCGTTATTGTTGGAAAAGGTAGGATTTGAATACCATCGAATCCGCACGGATTTCCTTTTTCTATACCCTATTCTAAGGGTATATTAATTTTGACGCATAGTTTGTAACATACCTTAATATTGCCCGTAGACCACTAAAAGTTACTATATTTATGATCAGCACCGATAGTCATGTCGATCTAGCCATGTCCGTCCACAGACACGCCCACAAACTCAAAAAAACAAAATTTTGGAAAAAATCGAATTTTGAGCTAGAAAGCTGAAATTTTTTATATATGATCTATGGCTCCTAAAACTAGGCTATGGCTCCTAAAACAATTTAAAAAAAAAACTTTTTTTGAAATTCAAATTTTGAGCTACGGAGCTGAAATTTATAATATATAGGGGCACTTTATGCTCATGTGTTAATTTTTTTTAAATCCGCCTACTGACACGCCCACAATTAAATAAAACAATTTTATTGTGTTTTTTTTTTACAAAACCGGATTCCTGGTAAATTTTTTTGAAATTTTGAATGTCGATCTGTACTTTTCCGATATAGAATAATAACTCCGTTAAGTGTTACGTTATAAATTACAGTGTATTTTTCGATTGATATAGTGTCCTTATATACAAATTCAAATTGACACTTATTGATGTCAGTTCACAATATTTATTGTTTATGATATATTTGCAATGTTCGTTTTGACTATTATACGCCTACCAGTCAGTATTATACAATTCAATTTTAATTCAATTTTCTAAACAAATCATTTCGCCAACTTATTGAAACACCCAAAGTTTGAGCTAGGGAGCGTTTTTTTCGATAAAATCCTTTAAATGTTATATAACAAAATATGTAGAGCGTTCTTAACAATTCAACCATACTTAGACTTTTGTCACGCCCACTTATGAGGGATAGGAATAAGAATAGGGTATCCAACAGTTCGCCCAAGCGGAATGTAGCCCGTCCCTATGTTTTATTGTTTTTTTGTAAAATAAATTCACATGCCTGGCTCGTAGAGGTCAAAGGGAGGACGTACGGGATGGCTTATGAACGCGTGATGGGTTATTCGATCGTCGGTAGAGAGAATAAGTTACTCAAGGACGGGAGTGTTGAAGTCCAACCGTGATCGTTACGGCTATAGTTTACTGGGATTCCTTTTATTGAAGGTGCAATTAAAGTTAAGGAAGTGCGTGAATTGTACGTGGAAAAAATAATAATAATAATAATAGTGAGTGATGTTAGCTTATAGTCGACTTTAAGTAACCTGTGTGTGATTAAGAGTATTAATCTTTGCATATCCGTGTTTTTATCAGGGCTCAACGAGGAAGCCAGGAGGAGTCTGAGGTTTTTCTACGATAGCGAGACATTCGACCGTGGAACCGTGAAATAGACCGCACGAGGGGACATACATATACGCGATCATTCAAGTGACGCCCGGTTCCAGCAACAAGAATTTCTGGTCGGAGGTTGTCACAGGGGCAAGACCCTTAGCTCGACACGCGATCGTCCTGGGTTCGAATTCCAACCAGTCGTATTTTCGTATTTATTTACTCTCTCCTCATTGTGGATATCCCCGTACGGTGATGGTTCGAGACGCCGCGATGCAGATATTTTTTTTTGAATTCATATATATCTTTTTCTTTTATCCCTTAGCCTTAATCCAACTTTTCTTCATTTTTTTATTATTACCTTTATCTATTACATTTTTTTTTATATTCTATAGCTTAAATACCTAGAATTAGATTTTTTTTTTTTGTTAATTTTACATATCTGAGGCATTCAATTGGTTTTCCTACCCGTGTACCAGGTTGGGTCAGATTGTACAAAGGGGTGGCAATATTGCGACGCTTTTGGGTAAGGGTTACTGGTTACTTTTTTCATTTTTTTTACTTCGGGATTCGGGATAAATCGCGTGGCGCCCAGTTACCAACTTATCCCCACGACCATCTTCACTGAGTCGGCTGGATCCCGATCCTGAAACGCGAAGTGGAACATTATAATACAATACCAACACCCTGGCGTACGGGTAGAGTGGCATTTATACCAAAAATTGACAGAAGTGACTACTCACTCGCCAAGAGCGTCAGACCAATCAATCTGACTTCCTTCTTGCTGAAAAGCATGGAAAGGCTGGTCGAGCTTCACGTGCGCAAAACTGCTTTGCGATTGCATCCACTATCTCAGATGCAACATGCCTATCAACGCGGAAAATCCTGCGAGACTGCGCTCCTAAACCTAGTTGGTAGAATTGAGGGCGCTCTTGACATGGAAGAATACGCGACGGACATTTTCATTGATATTAAAGGTGCTTTCGACAATGCTACTTTTGAAAGCATGTGCATCTCTGCCAGATAAAACGAAAGGCGGCGTTCTGTCTCCACTACTGTGGTGCATGCTGATCGACTCTCTGTTGAACGCACTCAACAGTTCTAATGTATACGCTCAGGCGTACGCGGATGATGTTGCTGTGCTTTCTGTTGGATCATGCCCAACGGCTGTCTGCGCTAGGGCGCAGGCGGCCCTTGACGTGATTGACGAATGGTGCACTAGGAATGGGCTCTCGATAAATCCTCTCAAAACTGAGGTTGTTCTCTTTACGAGAAGGAGGAAGCTGATCGGATTGATCCAACTCTAAAATTAAGCAAAATATCTGGGAGTCATACTGGATAGCAAACTTCTTTGGTCCAAGCATGTTGATCTGACCACTGCCGAGGCGCTGTCGGTTTTCTGACAAATCAAGTGCATTTTCGGCAAGACATGGGGCTTATCACCGAAAAGGGTCCTACGGCTATGATAGGGCCATTTCTAGCATACGCATCGGTTGTTTGGTGGAATAAGCTTTCACACAAATACGTTACTGTTGCTTTCGGCAAACCCCAAGGAAAGGTATGTCTCGGTTACACGGGGGTCTTCCCTAGCACGCCTGGCTCCGGCCTAGATGCGTTATTGAACCTCCCGCCCCTTGCTGCATACATCATGGGTTGCACAATCAAAGCTATCTCATGTTTAATAAGAGGTGGCTTTTGGTACAACTCGAACTGGAGTTTTAATGGACTTGCGCGACGGTTGTCCTTCCAGTCGTGTCTTATGGATATGGCGCCCGATGCAATGACACCGGAATTTCGGCTGAAGCGCAATTGAACCACCAATTTAAAGAAGGGAGAAAACCCCTACAACTGCACCAAAACACTTCTTTCCTATCTCTCTATTCTTTCTAATAGTAAGTAGCACCGAAAATCATGCAATGAAATACGATATTGCCAGGTGCTGCTTGCTGTTAAAACACAAATGCTTACGCTGTGTTCTTAGCACTATAAGCGTACTGTAACAACAGAAAAAATCCCTTTAGCGTAAACAAATTATAAAAAAAAAAATCCATTCGACCTAATTTTTCAGGAGACGAAAAAAACTAAATATCTTCTATATCTTTCATTTCCTCGATTTTTGACCTATAGATTATTTAAAGAGCACTATGTTTTGAATCATATGCAGGAGACATTTTGCTCCTGTCTGTTCCTTGTAGCCAGATATACCGTCTTAAAAAGCTTGGATTTATTTCCTTCTTACAACTGAAAATTTGAAATTGAAAAAAAGATAAATGTAACTGAAAATAATTTTTTTTAATTCAAAAAAAGTGTTCAAACATAAAAACAACATTTGTTAACACAACAACATATATTCGACGATTTTTCGAATGTCTTCCATTTTTTTTTTGTGGTTTATGGTGATTTTATCCGAATAAGCTTTTTCTGGTGGCATTTCTGGGGTAACGTTGCCTTTCTGGAGCAAAAAAATATTTTGCACAAGTCCATCTATTACTCAGTATCCTCTAAGTATCCTTTATGATCTGAAGAGTATCTATATTAAATGCGTATACTTAGAGATCGTGTACATAGCGTTTGTATACCCTATTCTAAGGGTATATTAATTTTGACGCATAGTTTGTAACATACCTTAATATTACCCGTAGACCCCTAAAAGTTACTATATTTATGATCAGCATCGATAGTAATGTCGATCTAGCCATGTCCGTCCGTTCGTCCGTCCGTCCGTCCGTCCGTCCGTCCGTCCGTCTGTCGGCAAAAATTAAGCCTTTAAACTGGACCTAGAGAGCTGCAATTTTAACCATATACTCTCTAGGGTCCCGAAATAATCAAGTTTACGAATTTTTGAAATCCGCCTACAGACACGCCCACAAACTCAAAAAAACAAAATTTTGGAAAAAATTGAATTTTGAGCTAGAAAAAAAAAATTCAAAATCCGCCCACACACGCCCACAAATAAATAAAATATTTTTTTTTACCCTAAGGGTATATTAATTTTTGAAAATCCAAAGTTTGAGCTAGGGAGCTGAAATTTATAATATATACTCTCTATTGGCCCTTTATGCTCACGTGTAAATATTTTCAAAATCCGCCCACTGACACGCCCACAATTAATTTGTTTTTTTTTTGAAAATTCAAAGTTTGAGCTAGGGAGCTGAAATTTAAATATATACTCTCTAGGGGCCCTTTATTCTCATGTGTTATTTTTTTTTAAATCCGCCTACTGACACGCCCACAATTAAATAAAACAATTTTATTGAAACACCCAAGTTTGAGCTAGGGAGCGTTTTTGTTTTGATAAAATCCTTTAAATGTTATATAACAAAATATGTAGAGCGTTCTTAACAATTCAACCATACTTAGACTTTTATCACGCCCACTTATGAGGGATAGGAATAAGAATAGGGTATCCAACAGTTCGCCCAAGCGGACTATAGCCCGTCCCTATGTTTATTAATAGATTTACAAGTTTTCTTGTAAAAAGTTGGCCATGAATTTCCTTTAGAGGGAAGGATTTTATATGTTTATTTATTGCAATAACTGCATCTTGAGGCAAAGTAGGATGATGGTCATGTCTCCACGCTGATCTACCTGCAGCTTAACTTCAGCAAATAGTGATGCGAGCCGGAAAATTGATTTGACTGATATAGTGTACAATATAGAAAAAACTAGTTTGCAAACCCTTATTCTTTCATTTGAAACCAAGACGTTATAATAAAATGCGTTGTCACTTTTTTCGGGTTTTCGCTCATGGAACGTCTTCGAGGTATTGGTAAACAATCTATAAGCCCCATTAAATATGTATCCTGCTCGTTCTTGGGCCGACCATTGTACAGTGTACACGCTACCGAACATTTCTTTTTTTTTTTTGCAGTAGCTCAAAACTTGTAGTGCACTTTAGCTTACAAGTACAATCCCGCTTTGTATTTGACCTCGCTTCTATATCCCTTCCAGTGGAATTACTTTTGTAAGGCTTGCCACGTAAACGTTTATTTTTTTGTATTTCACTTTTAAATAAATGCTTATTTCTTACCCCTCTTTTCTTCTTCCTAATAGGTCGTAGAACCACGTTGCTAGATTCCGACTCACTAGACATTTTTTCTTTAAAAGCAGAAAAACTTTTCCAAATTACTGTTAAAAACCGTTATTTACACAGCTGTTAAGGAACTAACACAACTGAACGACTAACCATAAACAGGTTTTTTTTGCTTAAAACTTTACACTTGGTCCACACAACTTACCTAGCTGAGAATAGAATCGAAACTGAATAAATGTATTACGCAACTTAAAAGTTAAAACACAAATTAGTTCTAAGAAGGAAATAAATCCAGGATTTGTTTCTTTCTTAAGGCTTATGCTTTATAAAATCAAGTATATCTCTATAGTGAAAATGGTTTTTGTGGCATTCTTAGGCCTAACAGATGCGTCTACCCTTACAGAAGACATTTGCATCAAAAAGGCATTTTTGGAAATTGTGTCGTTTATTTCCTTCTTGAAATTGGTGGTTCAATTATGAAGTCGATTTTCCGAGTGTTCAGGACTGGCTCTGGCCAGACTTCGAGTCTGGAAAGGAGTGCAGTAGAATCATGAACACAATCGCAAATGGCATGACTCTCCAGGGTGCAAATGATTTCTCCCCGACGTCTGTAAAAAAATCTGCGACATTCTTGTTGTCTCTCAACAGAAAAGACTGCAGACAAACTACTGGCGTTCTTACGGGCCATTACGATCCAAATGCGAAGCTTGTGGATAAAGCGATGACACTGCGGAACATTTCCTCTGTGATTGTCCTGCTTTTGCTCGTATCAGGTGGCAGGTATTAGGTGCTGATGTGGTGAGTGCTGGAAACCGAAGCTCCTTATCATTGAAGCGCCTACTCTACTTTCTGGGGACAACTAGTAAATTTATATTATTGAGTCTGAGTACTAAAGTGTAGAAAATCTCGCACCCCCAAAAAAAAGGTCCCTGGCAGTCTTAATGCCTTTATATTGAATTTAAAATATGATAACAGGTAGATTTAGTTACTCTTCGTAATCAAGTGAAAAGGAGTGTTTGTTTAGTATTTTAGCTATCAGAATCTCTACTGCTTCGACGATCTTTAATGTTACGTGAAGCATATAGCTATCAATATCGAAAACGATACACAATAAGGGACTAGGATTTTTATCAGATTCTTATAAAGCAAGAGCTAATTCAAGCTACCAACATTACGTTAGAGCGTTTTGTAAAAACCATATCAAATCAACTAAGGCTGTGAAAATTACATTTTGATATAAAATGTTAGATTACATGTATAGCCCGCTTGGTCGAACTGTTGAATAGCCATTTTCCTACACCTATCCCTCATAAAGGGGGCGTGGCAAAAATTAAATTATGAGTGAATTTAAAAGAACGATCTAAATATTTTGTCATACGACATTTTATCGAAAAACAAAGTTTTGTAAAAAAAACACCCCTTTAACGTGGGCATGGCAGAAATCGTTATATACTGGAATAATTCAAAACGACTATATCTACATACATTGCGAAGAATAGGTCTTTCATTTGCAATGATTTCTTCAATAAAAGGTTTTTTCTAATAGTGGGCGTGTCAGTGGGCTGATTTTCAAAATATTTAAACATGAACATTTAGGGCTTCTAGAGAGTATATATCGTCGCTTGAAAAGCAAACTCACATAAGTCAAAATTTCACGATTTTGAGTTAACCATACAGAACGAATCGCAAAAAATAATAAAAAATTTCTATCAAACCGTCATAACTATAACTCTTAAACTGAGAGCATGAACAAGTGTCATTTTGAATTTAAGGAAAAATCCCTATTGTTTTCCCAGCTAAATGTCTTTTTTCATTTGTAACACTTTGCTTCTAAAAAAAATTATGAATTCGTGATAAATAAGTTTCTTGAAAAGTGACACTTTTCGTGTTGTGTCATTTTACCTTGGAACAAAACTAGTTGATGAACTTCAAAGTTATTTTGATTACTTTAAGAAGTGTCGTTTTACCATTAAGCTAGGTTTTATTTTATATAATTTTATTATAGTCGATTTTTTCATTAAAAGTTCCTATATTTTTTTTATTATAACTTAATACTATTGAAAGTGGGTTGTTTCTACAAAATACGCAAAAAAATACAAACGGTTTTATTTCAAAACAAAACGACACTTTTTCACACTTTTTTCTTGAATTAGTAGCAATTTGGATGTAAAACGACATAAGTCAAAAATTTTTTTTTGAAAAACGGCTTTTTGTAAAGGGTGTTTCAATAAGAAAAAACGGTTTTGGATATCAATAAAATTCTTTATTCCTGTGAAAGTACGTTCGATGCCATTATGTATGGAACTCGATTTCTTTTGCATGGCCACCACGGGCACGCTTGCAGAAGTCCAGACGCTGAACCCAATTTTCGACGGTTTTCAAGCATAAATCGGCCGATACTGCTGCAATTTCACGTTCGATATTCGTACGAAGTTCATCAATCGTCGCTGACTTGTTGGCATAGACCATAGACTTGACGTAGCCCCACAGGAAATAGTCTAACGGCGTCAAATCGCACGACCGAGGCGGCCAAGCGACTGGACCATTTCGTGAGATAACACGGTTTCCAAACTTGGTTTCCAATAAATTGATTGTGGCATTCGCTGTGTGGCTTGTGGCTCCGTCCTGTTGGAACCACATGTCCTCCAAGTCGATATCATCCAATTGGGGCCACAACGACGTCACAGAGATGCCCAACGCTTGAGAACGACGTGTGAGAGACACATTTGGGCTTTCTTCAACTGAAGCCTCAGCGGCAGCAATATTCTCGACACTACGGGCACTTCTTTGTCTCACTGGCACGGGAACATTTTGTACTTTGCTTGTGCATTCAAATTTTTCCACTAGACGCTCAATTGTTGATCTGCTAGGACGATTATGACGACCATAAATTGGACGTAGCGCTCTTAACGTTGATGCCACTGACTCCGAATTTCGGTAGTAAATTTTAATAATTTCGACTCGTTATTGGCTCGTATATCTTTCCATCATGAAATGGCAAACCTTACGAAAAGAAATGTCAAATGAGCGGCAAGAAATTCGGCGTCGTTTGCTGTCCCTGTCGCTCTACTTCTGTAGCGTCCCTGTTGAAAAACCCTTTAGTACCTTAAATATACCACTTGAAAGAAGAAAAAAAATAATACTTTTTTATTTTACAACTTTTTCGTATTCATTGAAATTCCAAACTAAAATGATTTTTTTAAGTTATGAAAAACTTCAAATAGCTTTTCTGAAAATGTATGAATTTTGACTTATGTATGTCAGTTTGCTTTTCAAGCGACGATATATATCAAATTTTAGCTTCCTAGTTCAACTTTGATTTTTCGACAGAACGATTTTCTTAAATTGTGGGCGTGTCAGTTTGTGGATCAACATCAATGCTAATTCCGACTATAGTAACTTTTAGTGGTCTACGGGCAATATTGAGGTATGCTACAAACTATGAGTCAAAATTAATATACTACCCTTAGAATAGGATATAAATAAATATAAAAAATTCACTAGCTGTTCTCTTATAATAATTATTAAATAAATATATTTGATTAAGTATGAAACTTTGTTATATTTTAAGTATTTATTTATTATAGAGAATATTCTATTTATTTAAATTATTGCCTAATATTATATATATTTTTTTTTTGTATACTCATAAGCATAACTATGAATAATCAGGGTGGATTTGAGAGATGGAGTTCTTCAATACGGCCAGGCCAGCTATATATTTTTAGCTTTGGAGTTAGCCAGAAATAACAATGGTAATCTGAATTGATTAAAACATTTAGCAGAAGTACAAAAAAAAAACTTATGGTCTGCATATTTGTTACATTAATTTGTTACTAATAAAACACTCGATAACGGCTGTTTAAAATAAGGAAATAATTGTCAATATGGAACCACTGGGTAGACGTCGACAGCTACAGCTGGTGGATATCGACTTATATCATCACAGCGCAATGAAGATTTTATCGCTTCGAAACCAAAAAATGGTTGTTAAATATAACTGATTTCAATTGATTTTACATTTTTAGTGCATTAACAAATTCGTAGATTTTCTTTTTTTTCAATCTAAAGTTTAAAAGGGTAATCAACAATTTGTTTTTCTTTTCAGTTTGCACACAAGTCGGTAGTCTTATTGTGACAGAAATGCACGTACCGGATATTATTGATTTTCGGGACAATGTCACGCTATCGTGTAGTTATGACATGAGTGGCCACACATTAAATTCCGTTAAATGGTACAAAGACGAAATGGAGTTTTTTCGGTAAATAGCTACTTTGTAATAAAAACTTTATTTTAATTGAAAATGTATTACTGGAATCTAAAATTTTTTTGAATGTTAAATGTATACTTTGAATATCCGAAATATTACATTGCAAAATGAGTCACATATAACACAGTAGCGAGTATTGAACATTGTTGTTTCAATACAAGATTTCGGTGTGGAACAATATAGCTTAGAAAAAAAGAATGGTGAAAAGCAAATGGCACTTGGGAACGAAATTGGTGGGATGACAAAATGTCCAAGGACATAATGTCCATGGACGTATAAAAGAAGTCAACTAAATAAACGCAGATATAGTTTACACTTCACAGCTACTCTCTTTTTCTCTGACCATGTGAGTCTGTTTGGCCAGGTTAGGTTAGGTTACTACTGACGGGGCAAGAGAATCCTGCGCCCGTCACACTTAGGTCAATGTAGACCCTTTGTGATACCCTGGAAGTTATGCTTCCCTTATCTGGAACCAGTGAAAAACCTATGAAAAACTTAGCGGGTTTACAAAACCAACGACCATACCACGTCGAGTTAATCGGTTCTCGTCAGATCACCGTAATTAAACAACGTTGGGCGCGGTTAGTACGTAGATGGGGGACCGTTTGAGAACAACCGCGTGTCGTTGGCCAGTCCCATCTACAGAGTTGAGGTAGATAATATACGTGGTATCACAATGAACCTAAATTGGTCTAAGTGTGTCGGCTTCTGCCGACAGCCACATAAACCTAACCTAACCTAACCTAGCGGGTTTACAAACCATCCCGATGCGTTGATGAACTTGCGCAAGTCATTCACAGACTTGCCGGAGAGTTCTTCTAAATCCTGAAAGAAATATCAGCCCAGGATATTGTTTCTATTATGACAGAGTGCAGGGCAGTGACAGAGGAAATGCAGGGTATCCTCATTCACCTCCTCGTCCCCACATCCTCTGCAGAGTTCATCTGTGCTGAGTTTTAATTTCTTTGCATGGTAGCATGGTTGTGTCCGGTGATAACACCTGTGAGAGAGGACAAAGAATTCTTGTTCATTTGAAGGATTCTCTTGGTCTTTTGTTTGTCATATAATGGCCACATTTTCCTTGTAATAACACAGGAATCAAGGGCACTCCATCTTTCGTTTGCTGCCATTGGTGTTTTATTTCCAATCATCTGTTTAAGGTAACAGGGTGGGGTTTTTACTGTGGTGTCAGCATCCCTTGATTCAAGGGAAGATCCTTTTCTTGCCAGTTCATCGGCTCTTTCATTTCCTGGGACACCACTGTGTCCGGGGACCCAGCAGAGTCTTACAGTGTGCTGCGCGCCAAGAGCCCGCAGCTCTTCGCGACAGCTTCTTACAAGCCTCGATTTTATTTCTGTGGCGGAAATCGATTTTATTGCCGCTTGGCTGTCAATGAAGAAGGTAATATCAGCCTGTGGTATTGCCGTCATTGCAGCCTGCTTAGCGGCTGATGTCACCGCCAGAACCTCAGCTTGGAAGACGCTGCTGTAGTCGGGGAGTCTGATCGAACCAGATATTCCGAGCGTGTTTCTGAGTAGAAACCTGCACCAACGCCGGTATCCATCTTGGAGCCATCTGTATAGATGGGGATCGTTGTTGCATGGATTGGTACTTGATTATCCTGCCATTCTTCCCTACAGGGAAAAGAGACAGTAAATGGCCTTATAAAATCTAGTTTGGGAGTAATGTAGTCTGTGCATACATTTCTACCCGTAAATTTCTCTAGAATCTGTGCATGCCCTGTTGTACTGGGTTTCCAGTTTTTTGTTTGGCTTAGCCGCAAGGCACTGTTTGCTGCAGATTCTTGTACGAAAAGATCTAGGGGCTTAAGATTGAGAATTACCGCCAACCCCGCTGTAGCGGTGGTTCTCATAGCCCCAGTAGTGGCAATACAGGCAATTCTTTTTACTCTAGTCATAGTCTTAAAGTTGGTGGCCTTACACAACCCCTGCCACCAGACTAAATTACCGTATGTGAGTATCGGTCTAACTACCGCCGTATGCAACCACATGATAATTTTGGAACTGGGTCGCCAGGTTTTGCCGAAGATTCTATTGCAGGCGTATAAGGCTATCGTTGCCTTCTTTGCTCGTTCTTTTATATTGAGGCTCCAGTTTAATTTTCTATCCAGAATCACGCCAAGATACTTTGCGTATTCTGATGTTTGTAGTGGAGTACCCTCAATAGTTGGCGGATTAAATTGCGGTATAATCCTTTTATTGGTGAAGAGGACCAGTTCTGTCTTTTGTGGGTTAACCGCAAGTCCGCAGCTCTGGTCCAGTTACCAACCATAGATAAGGCGTTCTGTATTTGTTCACTTAGAGTGGATGCCAGTCGTCAGCATATGCTACTGCCTTGACTCCACTAAGTCTAAGTTCAATCAGAATCTCGTTTAGAACGAGTACCCAAAGAAGGGGTGATAGGACTCCGCCTTGAGGGGTTCCTCTAGATGCTGACACCTTAATTATTTCACCACCTAACTCTGAGTAGATGCATCTTCTTTTAAGCATGCACATTATCCATTTAATAATGGTATTCTCCACATTTAGGTTTACTAGGGCTCTTTCTACCGCTTCCCCTTGGACGTTGTTGAAGGCACCTTCAATGTCCAAGAAGGCGACTAGAGTATATTCCTTGTCCCTTAGTGTCTTTTCTATTGTGCTGACGACACTGTGGAGTGCTGTATCTACACCTTTGCCTTTCGTATATGCATGCTGAGCTGGGGATAAGACCTCTGGACTCAGTTTGCTACGAATATAAATGTCCATCAGTCTCTCAAAAGTTTTTAAAACAAAAGAGGTTAAACTGATTGGCGTAAAGTCTTTGGCGGTAGTGTGACTAGGTTTCCCAGCTTTGGGTATGAAAACCACTTTAAATTCTCGCCAAACTTTGGGTACATATCCCCATTTTAGGCTACTTAGGAAGAGGTTCCTCAGATGTGGGGTTATATGTTCTTCACATCTTTGTAGCATCATAGGGAAAATGCCGTCAATAGCCGGAGATTTATATGGAGAGAAGGAATTAATGGCCCATTTTATCCTTTCTTCCGTTATAATCGCCGCTGTTGTTATGTGCTCCGTGTAGTGCTCTTCTTCCGGATTGTTATGCTCATTAATGCATCCCGGAAAGTGAGTCCCAAGGAGGAGCTTGAGTGTTTCATTGCAGGATTCTGTCCAGTTGCCGTTGGGGTCCTTGAGAGATCCCAAGGCTACTGGTTCCTTAGCAAGTAGTTTCCTGAGCCTAGCTGATTCCGCGGTGCTTTCCATTTTACTACAAAAGGATTTCCACGAAAATCGCTTTGCTTGTTGCGTTACTGCTTTGAATTTTCTTTGATTGGATTTGTAGGTTTTCCAGTCATGGTCGGATCTTGTACGCATTTGCTACATTGAAAAGTTTTCTAGTTTCTTTCTTAATGTCGTACAGTTCTTTAGTCCACCATGGAGGAGTCGATTTTCTTTTACTCCTCGTTTGTAGGGGACATGATTTTTCGAGCGCTTTACCTAGGATTTTTCCTAGATTCTCGGCATTCGTGTCTGTACTCTCTGATGCATACGCAGCATCTGTCTGGAGAGTTCTTAAGTTCTTTCCCACCTCCATATTGAAAAGGTCCCAGTTAGTTTTTCTATGGTTCCTATATGATTTTGGGGGATCGTTCGTGTCTGGTATCAGGAATTCAATGGTTTTGTGGTCAGAGAATGTTTCCTCCTTTAATACCTTCCACTGATCTATTGTGATTGTATTCGAGTTACTTAATATTGTAACATCGATTACTTCTTGCCTATTTCTAATAACAAAAGTTGGTTCTAAACCCCTATTAGCTATAAGTAAGTTATGATCTATAAGAAATTCAAAAAGTGACTCACCCCTTGTATTTGTATTTGAGCTAAACCATATGGCATGGTGGGAGTTAGCATCACATCCCATCACCAGGTCCCATTTTTCCCGTGTAGCACGTTGAACAAGAAGGTGGGTCAGATCTGACAGTGGTCCTTCCGTTGCATCATAGGGCATATAGCATGATGTTAGAATCAGCAGAGGGAGCCCGTTGCGCTTAAGTTTTACCGTCACGTGGTCGTTATCGCTGTAGGTAGATAGAAGAAAGAGGTTAATGTGTTTCCTAGCTACTATACAAGTTCTGATCGTACTATTTGGATTTGTCTGCACTGTTTTAAACAGGACAAGTCCCTTCGAGTTTAAACCCCATATTCTGCCTCCTGCTACCCAGGGTTCTTGAATAAGGGCTAGGTCTATTTTTCTATCCTCCATGAGGTAGATTAGGTTGGCGCTGGCCGTCTTACTGTGATGAAGATTTATTTGTATTACCTTCATCACTGTTTTTTGGCTCCCCATCCTTGTTGGTTTTGTTGACTTTGTTTGCGATAAGCCTAAGCTTGCATCGGTTTATGCCGACGCATACTTTAAAGTCGATCTTCTGCAACAACGGAATGGATTTGTGACTAAGCAACACTATCACTTCCGTGCCTGATTCATGGTATTCTCCCATCTCGATCACTTCCCAAGCGTGGCTCAGCTGATCGGTATTTAGGGATCGTAAGTATCTCTCAATACGGTCCTTAGGGATATGAGGCCCTCGTACAACAAGTTTGTCTTTAGGTCTTCTTATCCGTACGATCTCTTTTTGGTCAATCAGACGAAGGTCGGCGTTTGGCCATGGAGCTTTCGTCCTGGTAATAAACTCCTTGAGCCATGTGAGGGTGTGTTCTTCCTCACAGGTCATGAGTTTGAATCCTTGGATGGTATTGAGGGTGCCAAAAAGCGGGAGGGGTTCCTTGTTTTTTAGGATGGCCTCGTTCACCTCATCTAGAATTCGAAGTTCGATGAGTCGCCATTGGTCCTCTGTCAACTTCCGTGCAGGATTTCTGTAGTCTACTACGGCTACTTGTTGGCCAACTGCGGTTGGTAAAGAGACCTTGGCTTTCTTCCTAGCGTTAGTTTGAGAGATTGGGGAAA
Source organism: Portevinia maculata (assembly GCA_949715645.1). Lineage (NCBI taxonomy): Eukaryota > Metazoa > Arthropoda > Insecta > Diptera > Syrphidae > Portevinia > Portevinia maculata. The sequence goes on from OX454525.1 coordinate 301,962,775, forward strand.
GCGTGTCGTTTTGCCTAGCTCTTTTGGACGTGCTCGCAATCGGGTCGAGCTTGGATTGAGTATCCTCTCTCGTGCCAATTACAGGGTTCCTAAGTCTGGCTGCGATTGGGGTGGAGAGCAAAGGGCTTTCTTTCCCCTTCCCAGCCGGTCTTTTGGGAATTGTCCTAGAGCTCGGCAAACGTTTGCTCTTCTCTGTTGGGTTGTCGGGTATGGTCTTCAGTCGTTCTTTAGCCTTGTCGAGGGATAGCTTTTCCTTCTCCGTTAAGGCTTCCGGAATTTTGCTACCCATCCTTCGGACGATCCTGAGCGCGTTACGCCTTTGCCTGCGCAGGATCTCATGCTCCCCTAGAGGCTTCTTTGGCTTGGGTTTGCTGGGGACTTTAGAGTCTAAGGCTCCTTGAGTGTCCCGTCCGGGATTGGAGGGCTGTGCCTCCACGACTGTTTGGCAACTGTCCATTGTCGAGTTATTTCCCGAGACGTCTCGGCTGCAGTTGCCTGGTTGGTGAGGGGAATCTGCATCCAGATTGCAAGTGGAGCTGGGGCTCTGGATGTTTTCCAGCTGCTTTTTCCTCTCCCCTACCTCCCCAGTGACCATCTTCTCTCCTTCCAGGCCCGTACGAGCAAGAGGCTCGATGCAACGCCTGGCCGGTGAGTCTGGTGGTCCCGGGGTCGGTTCCTGTACCCGATCAGTCTCCGTGTCCGTTTTGTTGTTAATGTTAGGAGCAGGGAGCAGCTCCCCCTTCTCTAGACCCGTACGAGCAAGAGGCTCGATGCAACGTCTGATCGAAAGGTTTGGTGGCTCCTCGGTGGCATCCTTTGGCAGAGTGATTGGTGTGGTCGACCTTTCCCCTGGATGAATTTTGCCAATCTGGGAGGAAGGTGGCCCCATCAATTTACTATCGCTAGTGTTATCCCCAGGATTAGCTTCCGCCGATGTACGAGCAGTAGGCTCATTTTCCGTTAGACGCTGTTCCTGCAGATACGCACGTGCGTTATGAAGCCGTTTGCGGTCAGTCTCTGTCAGTTCTTCCCATCTTTTCGTCCCTAGTCTCTTTACTGTTGTTCTGCAGTTTGTTAGTTTTTTCCGTCTGGAGGAGGTGGGCAATAAAGAGAGGTTAGAGCTAGTGACGGAACAGCTGTCGCTGACATCAAGGTTCATGCCCTCCATGGCAGCATCTGTTCCAACGCTTTCTCCATCCCATACTCCAAGATTGGCAAATGGATTCTGAAGAAGGTTTTCTTCTTCCTCCGTCAGTTGTTGTTATTCTGTTTGGGGATCGGTTTTTCTAGAGTCAGTGGTGCCCGATCCTTGCACCTTAGTCTCTTTTGTTTTGTTTTGTTTGTTTGTTTTGTTTGAATTGTTCATTGTTGGTCCCACGAGTAAGGGGGAAGGAAGGTCCATCTGCACTCACCCCCTGTATGCAGATAAGGGGAGTTAGGGTTAAAACTGGAGGTCCCCAGGTATCCAGAGTTTGCGCTAGCGACTGAGCACTCCCTCAGCCATGCAGGTCTCGGCGCGTCGTACCTTACCTTGGATTTGATCCAACTGCCAACTGCCCATTTGATAATTACCGGAATCTTGGTTTATGTACCTACGATTCACCTTCACCAGAATCTGGGCTTATGCACCTAAGATTCAAGGTGTGGATGAAATATTCTAACTCCTGAGCATTTGGCGACCGTGACAGGACGTTTAAACAGAATATCTAGTGGGACTTCAAGGACTTAATGTGGATACTTGTTTCTGGGATCTAATGCTACTATACTTACTCGATAAGGAAACTCACGCGGTGTTTCAACTATCACTAAATCAACCAAGAAAAATACCTGACTTAAGTAAATGTCTTGCGTTTTTAAAACGATTCCAGGCTCTAGAAGCATTGGGAACTGTAATGCCCCGTGGACTATCCAAATGTAAATAAAACGCTCTACTCAGTCGCTCGAAACAATTATTTATTTTTCTGTATGTAATCTAATCACATTTGTTGACACAATAACCCCAAACGTGTTGCTAGGATTTCGATCACCCCTTGACTGCCTCAGCAAGTGTGTTCAGTTCATGTCAATTGCCTGCAATTTGCTGGTTATCTTCCAGAATTACAGATCAGCTTCAGCTTCAACTGTAGACCGCTTGATTCGCCTTGTGATGTTCCCTGCAGTTGTGGGAGATTTATATCTGTGTCATCGACGACCGCTGGGAGGGCTGTACCCTCGTCAGGAAAGCTAGAGGAATTCAGAATAGGTTTAGGAGTTAAAGTTTCATTTGATCCTGGAAAAGCCGGCATTCTTTTAAGATGAGAAATGTTTCTCCTAAATACTTTGCCGTCTGCATTTCCTCGAACCACAACATCGCTTCCTTTCCGCTCAATTACTTTGAACAATTGTGGGTTAAAAACAGGCGTTAGCTTATTCGGGAAGATGACATTTCGAAGGACCACTTTGTCTCCCACCCCTATTCAGAGACCTTGGATCTTCGATCTTTGTCTGCCCTCTCTTTCACCTTCAAATTGTAGGAGCACAGCGAAAATGTCTCTGGGTGCCCAAGCATCTATCAGTTTGTCCTTTATGTTTATTTCCAAAATCTGTTCCTTTGTTTCCACAAATTGGCACTTCGCTGTCTGATTTCGCAACTTCAACACAAATTTATTCAATGCATCTCCTTGTTCAGGTTTCAGCGAACGAAATAAGTGCCTCTTAAACGTGGAGTTTCTTGTAGCAGAGAAATAATTATTCAGCTTGCCCACCAGGACCCTAAAGACTTCGGTGTTTTTTCCTACATCCCGTGGTTGACATATTGCATCTGGAGTGTTATAAATTACCTCCTGAAGTTGTGTCCCACCCAAATGTAGTAATTTGATCTTTTTCTTTGTTGGATCAGTGATCTCTTCTGCTTCCAGATATAGAGTAAATGCCCTGAGCCAATTTTCCCACTCCGACAGAATCAAGGCTTTCTCGATAACCTCGCAGAGAAAGGGTCCTATTCCTGAGCCACTCATTTCAACACGCTTGTCCTGCAATACAATAATTACACATTTTTGTTTGCATTTGAATACAAAAAATAATCATCCCGAACCCCTCAATTGACAACATTTTGAAGAGAAATTTTACCAAGTTTATTGACGCACATATGTGTAGGTATAATTGTTTTTGTCGTAGACAACGATTTTTTTTTTAGTGTGTGAAAAAATTACTAGGGGCGGCATAAATTATATCTGCCCCGGGCGGCCCCAACCCTCGCTCCGCCACTGTTCTGATAACACTTTATTAGTCTACCCATATCTAAAGGATCACCAATACAAATAACTCCTCTCACCTACGTCAAAATTCCAGCCCCAGAAGCGGACAAGAAAACTCGATCACAAGTGTTCGGAGAAAACACAGTAGAAATTGAAATATTGAGGAGGAACATTCAACTTTTCGTGACCACTTGCCACCTAAATTAGAACAATGTGAATTTCACCATACCAATGGATATGCAAGAACCTTCATATCAATTACCAACGTTATCTTCTTGATCGCGCAGTACTATTCCAAGAACAAAAGAAATAAGGTGAACCAACACAGTCGACAGCAGAGGAAAACTCGATACATTCGGAACTAGTTTTTAATAACTATAGAATGTATCTAACTATTCATTCCCTGATGAAAAACACGTATAATTTACTTATTCTTCGAAGTAGTTGTTCTTTTTTCTTTTATTTAATTTTGTATCTTTAAATGTTACTTTTACATATTTAAGTAAATTGTAATAAATAATGTATTAAATTCCAATGGAATGAATAATATCTAAATCTAAAAAATCAAAAAAAAAAAAATTACGGAGAATCCCAGCATGTCAACCGATCTAGATTTAATGTAATAGATACCAAAATAACCTAGACAGTAACAACCTTTGTTATAACCAATTACTGTTTCACTTTGTTAAGCTACCAGTTCAACTGGGCCAGAATGTTTGCTTTACATTTCATTGCTTGGATTTAATTATAACTTGAAACACATTATTTGCGTATCTGGGTCGACTTAGTACAGGGTGAACCAAAAGTCTCTTTTCTGTGTAAAAAAATAATAACTCTTTAATTTATAGATATTTTTAAGTTATTTTTTTCAGACATACGGCTTGGGAGATTTAGCATGGAGCACTACACGATAGTTGTTTATTATATGTGTGGCACTTTGCCAAAAAGTCATTAATTACCATAACTTCTTAACCAAAACTGTTTTCCGTTTTTTTATGTATAATCATAACAGCTATGCACCTCTTGCCAAATTTGCTTGTTGTCAACAAGCTTGTGCTGTATTTATTCTCTTACATTATACAACCGCCAAGGAGTAAGCATCTGGAAAATTATTTAATAAACCTAAGAAGAGAATTCGTTTAGTATTTTTGTGTCTATTGCCGCGCAGTGGTAATTTGCCCCCTTCTTTTCGTCATTTTCCGTTGCTTACCAACGTCATAATATTTCTTGGCCTTCGGTTAATTCGAACTAGTTACATTTGTAAATTATCAGATTAATATAAAGAATTGATTTTTTTGGGTAAATTAACCCTCAATCCGTGTTTGTTTAGACTCGTGTTTATCGTGTTTGGGTGCACTGTGTGCCCCTGTACTATTTCCATAAAAAAATATATGGAACTTCAACAAAGAGTAACTTTATTTATTGAATAAATTATTAATAATTACTTAAAAAACTTAGGATAAATGCATTATAATTAAACTGGAGAATGCGTCTTGGAGCGTTTTGATGGTGGCTGTGTAGAAGATGTGGATGGTGCTGGTGACATGTCCATACACAATTTGTCATTATCCTCATGTTCTGCATTTCCAACATAGCAACCTTCACATACCCGTATGTAATGCTTGGAACACGTAGCGGTGTTACACAAATCACAAACTGCGGTGGTTTTTGTGTCTCCGTTTGATCCTTTGCGATCAACTTTACAATTTCAATGACGGTTTGTTGCCCAATGAAGGATTTGCTAAATTGTACATCCGATAAGCACAAATGCCTGCCACATCTATCATTTTGTGGAAAAGCGTCATGGGTCACCGAACGGATCATTTGATCTAACGCATCAACTCCTCCCTTTGTAACATTACAGTCGATTATAATCTGAGGCTTTCTGGTCCCTTCATTGATTGTTTCATCAGCGTGTGCCGTTGACAATAGCATGACGTTTTCCTTTGTGTCAGAAATATAGCTTACTACACGCATTGAATCTGAGAAGCAGAAAATAGAAGAATAAGCTTCTCTTCGTTTTATTTCATTTGGATCAGTAAACTGATTGCCGAAAGAATTGTGCCTCTACAGTTGTTTTTCGCGAGCACAATACTTTTGCCAAGGGGATACGACGGTGTAGAAGTTAGTGTGTTGGCTTGTGACCAGTGCGGTGCAGGTTCAATCCCCATGGGGAACAACAACATACGGCACCCATTCTCCTGCCTCTACACCAAAAAGAGAATTTCTGCCTGGTAGTAAATGGACCGTTACCAAGTCTGAGTGCTCTGGGATTTGGATTTCCTCTTTATTCAAATAAAAAAAAGGGGATACTGGTAGAAAAATTGTCAATTGTTTTATTTTAACCCCTATCGAGGAACCGTTGAGATAATCGAAGGACCAAGTCGTGCGCAACATTCTTGACTCGCTGTTGTCCTGGCTGCATACCTAAATATATTTCTCCAATGAGAGGATAATTTGTCGCTGAATCCAGAGTCCAAAATATCTTTATCCCATATTTTCCTGGTTTACTGGGAATATACTGTCGGAAACTACATCTTCCACGTGTAGTTACCAACTGCTCGTCAATGGTCAACTCTTTAGATGGTCGGAAGAATAGAGTAAGATTATGCTGAAACAAACCCCAAACGTAACAAAGCGCAGCCAACTTATCTTCTTGCTGCCGACTTGGTCTAGTGCGTGAGTCATCAAATCTAATGAACCTTGTTATTTGCTCAAATCGTTCCAGGGACAGTGCGGCTCTGTAAAATGGCATGTGCGAAATATGAAAAAGATCCCTCGCCTCCACTGAAGATGATTTTTCAGCGCCAGGATATAAAAGAATTGCGATGTAGGGATATATTTCATCTTCATTTGTATTGTGCCAACATCTTGCTCTGACCAAATCTTTTAGCCGGTTTTGTGCATTTTCTCGTTTAGCCTTTCTGTTTGCCTGCAGGACAAAAGTTTCAACCATTTACGGCGATATGACACGCTTGAATGCATTCGCTTTATCTTCGAAAGCATCTAAACGATAAGGCCCATGATGTTTTCGTTCATTTTTTGCACTAGCTGTTCTTTGTTGTTCACTTTCGCTAGGTAGCGAGAGCGACCACCAGATTTGTTTAAATTTTTTGTTTCGAGCTACATACCTCGTCCCTCGGTTCGGTTCGATGGCTGAAAACTCCTCTTCCTCTTGCCCCTCTTCTTCCAAATGTTCTCCTCTGCCTTCCGTCAGCATTTCTTCAGCGATCTGTACGATTCGTAGGTCGGTCAACGCGGCCGGTTCATAATCAGGGTCGTCAACGTCGGAATAGTCTTCTCGTATTCATCACCGATATCCTCGTCTTCATCATTTTCTGGAATGCCGACAACTCGAGCGTTTTCTTGTGCCTGAGCAACAGGAATGTCGGAACCTCCAATATTTCCACGATTTTGTTCGTCACCATCGTCATCAAAAAAGTTGCCGAAATCACTCTCAAGGCGCTCCCGTTCTTCGGAAGACTACTCTCGCTGTGCTGATGTATTCAACAATCTCAAACAATTGTCAATTTTTCTGTCGAACCAAACCATCTAAGTACACATTATGCCTCTGATGTAAATCAGTTATTTACCTCGTTTATTTACAGCTCCTTGTCTTCGTTTTTCCTAAAAATCACCTTATTTATCCTACAAAATTACTGGCCTAAAATATAATAGATTTGCATACAAAGTAATGTGGGGCATTGAGTGCACCATAACACGAAATCTCCTTTTTGTTTTTGAAATGTAACCGTACGTTAATGCACACAAGTACAAGTTTGATTATTTTATTTGTATGCACACAAGGCACTTACCTTTCAAACAAATCAGATGTAGATGGCGTCTGCCTACTAAAAGTTCGTTAAATTTAGATTTGAAAATTGGTTGGGGCACTCAGTGCACCAAACACGGATTTAGGGTTAACAACGAAAGATCAATAATTAACAAAAAAAAAAAACATTAATCACTCTAGCACGACAAATATGAGATATATTTAGATCGTACATCTAATAAAACTTATTTTTTACGCATTATTTTACGCAAATAAATCCATCGATTTCGATTTTAATATTTACTTCGTTGTTTTGATTTAATTTACTTTTATTTTAATTGTTTTTATTTCCACTAATGTTGTGATAACACACGATCCCAAACAACACTCGTTACCTCGTTAAGTCATTAATTATGCCGTAATTCATTTTCAACTGTCCAGTATACCCAATTCTGGATTGTGAATGCAAGCGCAAACTAAATGTTGCTCTAAATGATTGTATTCGGTTTATATACTGTATTCCGAGGTATTCTAGTGTATCACATCTATGTACAACATACTCTCTTTGGTATTAAGGTGGATGAGTACTTGAGGTTCAGGTTACTTCTGAAGCTGCATGATGTCATCAACAATAGATGTCCTAGTTATCTTAGTGAATTCCTACATTTTGCACGCTCACAAAGGGGTTTGAAATTAATATTACCGCGTCACTCACGCAACATAGCAGAACGCTCATTTTATGTGTCTGCGATTCGTTTGTGGAATTTACTTAATAATGAATTGCAAAGAATTTCTGCACCATCAGCCTTTAAGAGGAAACTATTTTTGCACTTCTCTAATTAAAATTTTTTTTTTCTCTTTTTGTATATGATTCTAATATTATAATAATATATTCTTTAATAATTACATTATTTATTTATTTTTTTTATCAGGAAAATTATGTAAATTAAATTCTAGATACTATAAAAGATTCAAATCTTAATGTGTCATTGTAAATAAAATATTTCTCGAAATAAATTAAATGAAATGAAATGAAAATGAAACACTAATTTCAGGTACCTTTTTTACAGTTGCATAGGCAGTTTGCTAGTCAATCGTGGATGTTAAAGAGTTGTAAATAATCTCGAATGAATATATTAACTTAGATTTTTGCATTCGAGATTTTTTTTTCTAGGTTTTTGTATTTCGCTATTATGCTTTCGAGATTTTTTCAATTCTAGATTTTCGTTTTCGAGATTTTTACTTTCGAAATTTTTGCTTTCTGGATTATTGCATTCTGGATATCGTGGTAAACCGATTTTTTGAAAATAGACAGTCAATAATTTGTATTCAACGTTCCTACAGGCGTTCGAAATGTTCCAACAGCACCCACTATTCGTTTAACACAGTTAGGCATACCGCGTAGCACGATTCAGTGGATTTCGAGGAAAGATCTGCACCTATACCCTTACAAGATCCAGTGGGTCCAACAGTTCAATCCTGGCGACCCGGAAAAACGTCTGGAGTACTGCAGAGCATCCTTAATATCGCAGAGAATGGCGAAGAATTTTTGGAAAATTTTGTTATGACCGACGAGGCACATTTTCATTGTGAACAAGCAAAATTGCAGATTTTGGGGCACACGCAGAATCCCAAAAATATCCATCAACGTCACTCGTGTTACTGTTTGGTGTGGAATAAACTCGCGTAAAATTTATGGGCCATATTTGTTCGAAACCGATGCGGGTGCCAGCGTTACGATCAATGGGTGCCGCTACAGAACAATGCTTCAGTACTTCCTGTAGCAGCGTGTAGGCACACAACAATGCTGAGCTGAGTTGGTTTCAGCAAGATGGAGCTACCGCTTACACCACTCGTGAGACAATAAACTTCTTGCGCGAAATCGATTTATTTCAAAAAACGGTGAATTTGAAATGCTGCTGCGATCGCCTGATCTGTCGGCTCTGGACTTTTTTGTATAGGGTTACATGAAGGAAAAGGTTTACATGACCAAACCACAGACTATACAGGAGCTGAAACTCAACATTCGCACATAAATCCCTCAAATTACGCCGCCGACACTTCAAAAAGTCATGGAAATTGCTATCAAAAGAGCCCATGAGTGCGTGCATTCCAATGGTGGATGCTTAACCGATATGTTTTTCCATACATAATGTAAAAAATGTCCAAGAAATAAATGTCCAGTAAATAATTAGTTTTTATCTTTTCGTTCAAAAGTTATTCCACACATACGTAGGAAAACGACTTTTGGGCCACCCGGTGTGTTTAAAAATTTTGCATAGCAAAGAAAAGAGAAAAATAAACAATGAAGGTTAACTTGGCATTTTTGCATACGCATGCATTTTGATGCAATTTTTTTATTTTTTTTATTTTTTTTTTTAATTCTGGCTCGCCAAGGCGATTAATAAGAAATTTTTTAAAAAGATCTTTTGTACCGTATGGGCCAGAAAAATTTGAACTAGTGGAACTTCCACTTTCCGTGTAAAGCGGACAATTTTACCAGTAGAAGAATTCTTTATGTCCTCGGGGCTCATTTGTTCCCTGAAAAAGATTTTCTTTCTAATTCCATTAAGGGCTGGACATTCATATAAAATGTGTTCAGCTGACTCGTCCTCTTCCAGACAGAGTCGGTACTCAGGAGAGTCTGCTATTCTCATTTTGTGTAGATGATATCTTAAACCATGGTGACCAGTAAGGTAACCTACTAAGTTTTTATATCATGCCTGCTTAGGTTAGACATTTGCTAGCATTTTGATTGAAGGGGCGAATGGCTCGTTTGGCCTGTCTTAGACCTGGAATGCTTTCCCAAAGATAGATACATGTTCTATGTTCCCAGCTTTTTATTGCTGCCGTTGCTGCTGATCTAGGAGTGCAGCAGAAAGGTTCGGGACCTATGAAAGGTGTTTCTGAACCTTTTCTGGCCAGTTCGTCGGCCTTTTCGTTACCTTCTACCCCGACATGACCCGGAACCCACCATAATTTGGTCTTGTTTCTTATTCCGAGTGTTTGTAGGGTATTGAAGCAGTACATGACTGATTTGGAGTCAATGGTATACGAGCTAATGCCGTTTATAGCTGCTTGACTATCCGTGAATATATGGAAGGTTGCACCTTTTATGCCAGATAAATTAATGTGGCTGGCGCATTGTTGAATGGCGTGGAGCTCTGCTTGAAATAAGCTGGGACTTTTACCCATATGTATCGTGAAGCGTTTGTGTGGTCCGTATATTCCCGCTCCTACCCCCGTTTCCATTTTAGAACCATCCGTATACTACTTTATGCCGTTGTGGCTGTTTGGTGGATTATTACTAACCCATGCTTCTCTCTTGGGGATCTCCGTGGAGAACCGTTTGTTGAAGCATAGTGTTTTTTGAATGCGGTCTCTGACCGCGCAGTTCATGTTAAGTTCTGGCAGTTCATCGAGAAGGGTCTTTAGTTCCAGATGATCATTAAGACTTATCTCGTTTAACTGTATTAGACTTATTGCACTGCGGATCGCCACTTTTTGAATCTATATGTGGAGAGGTGTAATTCCTGATATATCATCACTGTGTAGATCCAGTGGACGATCTTTGGAGAGATTCCCCCTCATTTTGATGCAATGCTTCATTGCTTTAGATATAAATTTGTTATATTTCTTATAATATGTGTATGTGTAATGTCTTTAAAAACAAACTGAGCTACTCGTATTTTATACATTAATATATTTTTTCGTAATTTCTAGACTAAGCTATTTTGTATATTGGAATATAAATATGTTTGCGCAGTTACCTTTTTTTGTCGCTACTACTTGGACTACTCAGACTCATTACTAGTTCATTGTATTGCCATTAAGGTACACCACTTTTACTAAAATGTTCTCGTTTTCCTAAGAAAGACGAGTAGGCACTTCAGGGATAAGAAAATACCTACCACCTGGTACGAGAAAAAGCAGGACAATCGCAAAGTAAATTTTCCTTAGTGTTATTGCTTTCTCCACAGGCTTCGCATTTGGCGGTATCGCCTATGCCTAGCACCTTATGATCCTTGGTAAAAGCTTAATAGACCGTAAGAACTCCAGTAATTTGTCTGCATTCTTTTCTGTTGAGAGACAATAAGAATTGAGTCTCTCAAAAGATTTTATACAGATGTCGGGAAGAATTGGTTTAGTCTGTCTCTACATGACATCTTCCATTGTGTTCATATAAACCCAACCGTCCGTGGACGCAGGCAGACATAACGCCGGCTTAGGTCCTATAAAGTCTGAGCCCTGCCTAGCAAGTTCATCGGAAATTTTAATTCCTGTGATCCCGTTATGACCCGGGACTCAAGCGAATTCAGCCTCCGACCGAATTCAGAGAGATCTTGCATTCACGAAATATTTTGGACGTGGTTGAAGGGTTGAGTAAGGCCTTGAGTGCAAGTTGACTGTCGCTACGGACTCAGATACTTCGCCAACTCCACCTATTCTTCATAACATAGTCATAGCCATAAGGATAGCAGAAGTATCCGTTTGGAAGACTGACGCATGTTTGCCTATCGAGGAGAAAAGTCTAATCTAATGTTGTCGGTCTCCACGAGAACACTAGAACCAGACCCTTGATCGGAGGATTAGTCGCCCAGTCTTTCAATGCTTTTCAGGAAGGAGGAAGTATAAATGCCACTCTAACTGTACGCCGGGATGTTGGTATGGATGCCCAGACAGTAGTTACGATTCGCTACATAGTCGGTAGCAACTGGTTTGTATCTTGATGTATTATGGCTGTGTATATTCCGTCTGTACCAGGCGATTTTAAGCTGTCGAACGACGCAACAACGTATTTGATAGTCTCGTCCGTTACCACAGCCTTCACAATATACCAGCTACGCCGATTTGTTTGTCTCAGCTCACTCCTAGTCTCGGTTATCGACGCTGGTTGTGAGCCAATGAGGTAGCAGACATGTATGTTACAAACATGAGTCAATATTGTAATATCCTGAGAATAGGGTATAAACAATTAACCAGATACCGTATACCGAAGAGTTAACAAAGCTTTACCCAAATATAATATACAAAATCCTCACACATTTATAAAATAATTCACCTTCGCCCTTCTAAGAAAATCATCCACTCAAACGAAATACCTACATACATACTACCTATCCTACGTATGTACTCGTACCTATCATTCAATAAACTTAATCAACCCCAGAAATAGCACCAAAAATGCTCGTAATTATCAGCGCTGCCTGCATCACTTAAATAAAGGAATTGGTCGCAAAGTACGCATAGCAAGCAATACAGCGTCAAGGCAAGGAAGTAAATTCAATATTTACTGGTTGTATGGGCGAGGACGAAGGATAATCAGGAGAATCTTTTAAACGTTTTATTGAGATTTCAATAAATTTTGTGCGCTTAACACATTAACACCCGCCATACTAACGTTAATTTCCGTCTGTCAGGATATCGCATTTCAGTTGAGTAGTATTTTCATTTTTGGGGTAAGCTACAAGCACACATAACTCGCTCGTAATACGTTTCTTAATATTGTAGACGACGCCATATCCTTTAAGTGACTTTAATATTTACACTGTGAAGAAGAAGAAGTCTGTAAATATATATTAATAAATTATTATGAGCCATTCATTTTAATATTACTGGAATGGGATCTTTTTTTATTGAATCCGATTTGTGGTAATACACATTTCCTATAGTACCTTTGCTGTGTGTGATTTTAAAGGACATACTTTATTAGCACGCACTTCAATACAAACACACTCGAAATGTATCTTTACATATACAAAGAATAACATTTTTGATTTACTTCTTTTCCTGAGGGGTTTAGTAAACAAATTATTTTTTATCCTGCCTTTGAGTGAGCGGAAGATATGGGAGATAAAGTTCACTTGCGGATTTGTTAGGATGGATTTTTTGTGGAATTAAAAAAAAAAATGTTATCAGAAAATTCAGCAACAGCAATAGGAGAATAGGAGAATACTTGAACTTCTACTATCTGCGTAATATTTTAAAAAGCCTTGGCATTATTCCAATTGCGTCAGAGCACCCAATCGTTATTTTGATGATTGCCTTTTGTTTTACTACTCGTATCATCTTCTTCTTATTTTATTTTAATGACAAGTTTATCTTCTGAATTTCCGGTTCAATTCGACAATTCTTCATATGTTTTCTTCTTTATCGGTGAGGTTATGATGATGAAGCATAACTCTTCTACTTAACCGAATTCTTACTTGCTCGCCTCCTGCGTTCATCGGTTCGGCAACAAAAGGTAAAGTCGCTGAGGCCAGTCAATTAATAGTGTTATTACATTTATGTGACCCAGGAGTTTATATATTTGGGCCTGCCTCTCCCTCTTTTTTACGATTGCAGAAATGGCGGTATAGGTATATTTTGTTCAACCTCATCCAGTTGGAGTCAACAATCAAAATTCAAAGGCTCCCATTTCAGCTGATTTTCGACATTCCTACGCATTCTAAAGAAAGCCTTTTTTTATACATTGCCGGTAACATGCATTTAAATTTGATACATTTTAAAGTTAGTTAATTAAGCTGTAAGCTCGAATATCAAATAGAATCAATATCTTATTGCAGATACTCACCAATGATGAATCCTGTTTATTTAAAATTCCCCGTCAATGGGATTCAAGTATCAGACGGTAGCAATATCTGTAACGACACTATATGTCGAGTGGAATTAAGCTTACTCGGTAAAAAATCATCAGGTGTTTACCGATGCGAGGTATCCGGTGATGCACCACATTTCAAGTTAACTACTAGAGCTGCGAATATGACTGTAGCAGGTAAGCCACTAACAATTTATTTTTAATTAATCAGACATCAACAAGTAGTGAAAAATCATGAATTGGTTACCTACAGTTTCCTAAATTTTCAGAGTAGACACATAAAGGGTCTTTCATTAAGGACTTGACAATTTCTTTTTTTAAATAAAATGCAAACAACTTGAAATATCTCAAAATAAACTGTTTGGCTTGAATTACTATCAAAATATTTATGAACGAAGTTCGACTTCGTTCATACGTCCACCACGCGAATGTATGCAGCGGTCGATACGTTGAACCCAATTTTCAATGACTCGTCCTCGACTTCGTATATATTGCTCGTAATACGGTGATAAGTAGCACTAGGCTTCCAAGACTAAGGATTCACACAGCAACCTGGCGCTCTCCAGACGGTCGAACCGCCAACCAAATCGACCATGTGCTAATCGATGCGAGGCACGCATCCAACACCCTCGACGTGCACACATTCCGACGGGTAAACGTCGACTCTGACCATTTTCTTGTTGCGGCTAAATTCATAGCTCGACTGTCCAACGGGAAGAAGCTACGAACCGCCCAAAAGAAGAAATTCGACGTTGGATACATTAGCACGTCTGGAGTAGCCAGACCCTACAGGGAGCTCCTGAGTGTGAAACTCTCCACTGTGCATGCACCTACCACAGACGCCAACAGTCAGTGGTGCCAGTATCTCGACATCATCAAGGAGGTAGCCGAAACCACTGTAGGGTACCAGAAACCCCAGAGAAAGAGCCCGTGGTATGATGATGAACGCGTGTACAGGAAAAAGGTGATAGAAGATGCACACAAGAAAACGGTGCAGCGCAAAACAAGGGCAGCGTGGGAAGAGTATCGAGCCTGGAGAAGGGAGGAAAAGATCCTGCATAGAAAGAAGAAGGCCTACGCAGTATCCCAGTTCAAGGAGGCCGAAAAGTCTCGCGATCGTAACATCATCCGGAGGTTCTGTAAGAAAGCCAAGCAACTGGCTGCTGGCTGGACAGCGAAGGAAACCTAGTCACCGAAGCGCAGGGAATAGTAGATGTGTTTAAGAGGCATTTCCAGCAGCTGCTTAATGGGCATCATGTAAAGAGAGTTATAGGGCAAGAAGAGAACCCACGTCCAGTCAATGAAGAACCAGTTAAACCACCCAGTATAGAGGAAGTTGGCTTAGCTAAAAAAAAGCTTAAGAACATGAAAGCCGCAGGCTCTGATGGCTTACCAGCGGAGCTCTTCAAATACGGTGGCGATGTTTTGGTAGGGCGCATGCATCAAATCATCAGCCAAGTATGGGTGGAAGAAAACATGCCTGATGACTGGACAGCTCCATATGCCCCATCTACAAAAAAGGCGATCCTATGCCTTTCAAGAACTATGGAGGCATATCCCTGTTTAATATCACATATAAGATCCTATCCAACGCACTGTGTGAACGTCTTAAACCTTTTGCAACACACTTATCGACACGTACCAGTGTGGCTTTTGGCCAGGCAGATCGACTATAGACCAAATTTTCACACTCAGGCAAATCCTGGAAAATGCCAACAAATTTCAAGTCGAGACACACCACCTATTCATCGACTTCAAAGCCGCGTATGATAGTATACATTGTCAGGAGCTCTATATGGCGATGATTGAATTCGGAATTCCGGCAAAACTGATTCAGATGTGTCGCGTGACTCTGGAAAACATGCCCTGCAAGGTGCAGTTTGGAAGTACCTCCTCTGAACTATTTCAAACATGCACCGGATTTTGGCAAGGGGACGCGCTATCATGCGATTTCTTCAATCTCGTATTGGAGCAGATAGTGCGCAAGGCAGGTGTCTACATTCAAGGCACTATCTTTAACAGGTCCTTTCAGCTGCTGGGTTATGCGGACGATATTGACAGCATGCTATATGCTATTATTGTACAAAAATTAATTTAATTTAAAATGTTAAATGTGTAATTTTGGCCGCGCATCTGTTGGAGCAAGACGAAGCCGATCGTGACGAGTGTGAACAATTGCAAAAACGAAAAGTTGCCCGCAACATTTGGACGAGGAATTGAGTACGATGTCGTGATACAGAAGGCTTGGCGCGAAGTCGGTGTTTGAATTGCACCCCGATGCATAAAAAAGAGTTTATTAAGCATGACAATCGATCAATTTTAACATTTGCTTGTATTGGTAAAGCCATATATTGGAAAATCGGAAACAAATATGCGATCGCATCGATTAGTGCATACGCTACGCTACTTGGCCACGGCGACAATTTTAGATCGCGGTGTGTTTTTATTTACACGTTTTAATTACATTACAACCGGATTCCTGGCATGTTTTGCTGCGCCTAACAAAATGAAATACTTACATGTTTCTTTTAGTACTCTAAGGTCAATACCAAAGTTTGCCTAATTTGACCTCAATCGGTTCGGGACTGCACCTTTTTACTCCGCATGCCTTAGCCCGTTCACGCAAATTCGTTGCTCCGCTAAGATAGGTGCTATGCAGTTGTCTGGCATGCGCCTTTGTCAGCTTACTTTTTTGAATCAACCAGTTGGCGTTTAGATGTATATATGATGTATATATCCTTTTTCGTGTTTTCGCTCGTAGTCTGTCGCCCACCATTGAAAAAAAGAAATCAAAGTCCCCGTTGTCCTTTGACAGACACCAAATCCTTGTGTTCGTCGGGGTGCTACCCAGACATCATGGCCAGATGGCTAAGGATCTCCGTAAATGATTTATGCATAAGCTGCACAGGCAATGAGTGGATCATATCCTGTGCTACCGCCTGGATCTCCAAGACCAACATTTTGCCTGCATGGGAGCACAGTTTTTGAACAGGTTGGGCGATAACTAACCGATGCAGATGGTTTTGATGTAGGTGACATGTCCTGTTATGTACTATGAAGACACTCACAATGGGCCTCTATAGATTGGCCTCTGTATGATACTTGTACCGTACCTTTCCTAACCTAACCGCTCAGTATTTTTGTGTTCAATGTTATTTTATCAAGAGGTCTTTCAAACCCAAAAAGGTCCTTGAATACCGATAAAGAGACTTTTTTAGGTAACGGGTTCACTACAAGCATACCGAGTAGACGGTATGTGGAAATAATGACGCATTTTATGACGTCAATGCCACATGTATCAGGCTTTGTGTATGTCGTGTACTGGAAACATGGTTTGGTGTTGTAGAATCAGGGTAAGCATTGATAGGCATCAACCTGGCATTACACAATGGCCGTAACTGAGACTGCATATGAATTGTACTTACATATTTTACCTTTAAGTAGTAACCACCGGGTCATGGCTTGCTAAACTTATAAATACGAGTGTTGAAGAGGAAGATAATAGCAAACCTAAAATGCTCTGTCTAAAAGACTATGTGATGAGTCTCAGAAGTCTTACATGAGGACGTATGGCGGATGAATTCAATATATAGATTCAACGGTATAATTGAGAGTCAGGATGACAGATACTTTACATGAGCTACTTCGACATATTTGGAGCTGAGGTAAGTAAGGACTTTCAAGACTTAGTCAGGGTATTGAAAAAGATATGGTGGCGAATGGCCCCCTTACTGGCTCAATGGCAGCGCTCATATTTCCGCAGTGTTGGTAATCACACTTTTTCCAGAAGGCATGCTGGAACTGGCCCTTCAGGTTGGGGGTTGTGCTTTTCGAAACAGAGAAGGAAATGTAATCACTGACCCACAGGGAATAGTAGATGTATTTCAGCAGCATTTCCAGCTGCTGTTAAATGGGCACCTTGTAAAGAGAGTGATACTACAAGAAGACAACCCACGTCCTGTGAATGCAGAATCTGCTCCAACCATAACTGTAAAAAGCTAAGGAACAAAAAGATTGCCGCGTCTGATGGTTTACCAGCTGTAGCTTTTCAAATAGCTACAGAGGTGATGTTTTGGTAGGGCGCAAATTACAAAACCGTTTCTTCAGAAGATGGATAAAGTGCACATTCTACCAGGGCTGGGTATATGAATTTTGCACGATGTGCATACATTCCTATTGCAACTGCTGTGACCGAAAACAGAAGACAACGACAATACAATAAACTAAGTAACTTAATTTTAAAACAATTTCATCAGGGCCGTTTTGTAACTTAAGTGGGGCTTTTTACCCAACAACCGATTTACAAAACTTGAACTTTTTTTCAAAACATTTAAAAAAATATGAATTTAAATCTGTTCATATAATAATGTCTCGTGGTTTGTGCGTGTATTTATAGACTCACGAACCGCTCGACGAATTTCGATGAAATTATGAGTGAGTGTGTTCCTTACTTCATCGAAGAGCTGAAAACGATGAGTAGGGCACAGCGAAGCGGGTCAGCCAAACTTTGTTCGATTCGAAAAAAATAAGCTGACATAGGCGCCTGCCAGCAACTAGCACCTACCCCTAGCGGAGCAACAAAATTGCGTAAGCGAGGTTACCCAATCGCTGTTTGATTCGAAAAAGCAAGCTGACATATTCGCCTTCCAGACAACAAAAAAGTGCTCACCGGGTTTCGCTAGTATTTTAAAATAATTTCAATTGCTAAAGTCAAGAAAAAAACTGTTTCATTTGTTACAATAGAAGAATTGTAATTTTTATTTAATTTATTGACTTTATTGATGATTCATTGAAAGTGGGGCGTATTGTAGTTTTCCACTATAAATATGTGCATAAGAAGCTTCTCAAATTCGTTGTTGGAAATCGCTGCAAAACTGCAAAGGGCTCTCCATATTATGTCAAAAATAAGTCCATCGTATTAACATTATATTTATGTGCTTCATCTCCCATTATAAAAGTTGGTAGCAGTTTATAAAGATTATATCTTTAATTTTAATTTTGACATAGGTACATTTCCAATGTAGAGTAACACATTCCTATAAACATTTGGTTCCGCCTTTTGGACCAGTATGGGCTTGTACTTTGCCTAATGTTTAACAATAAATAATAATTTTCAATCTACCTTTGCAAGGCTCAACATGCCTGCTGTTCACTGTTCATTTAATGCACGATACAATACGGAGTTCTCAACAATAAAGATTTCGCATAAATCATGGATTTTCATGTTGGATAATCCCGTTTCATGTCCAGAATTCCAGGCCGTCGTCGAAAGTACCTTAATTCTCCGTTGCCCCACAAACTTACACAATCACACGCAGCCAAGTATTTCCACCTCTTCAATGGAATTTTAAAATATTGCTTCTTATAAGTATAGTATAACATAGCACTTTAAAATTCTATTGTTATCTGCTTGCTGTATCCGAGGTGTAATCTTTTATGCTCACAAATTCGTATCGAAGCGTAGGTACTAGCGGTTCGTACTTTTTTACACATCCGTTGCACTACACCCTTTAAGTGTAAAACATAAATTGAGTCCCCTTTCCAAGTACCTAGTGTTTTTCAGAGGTAAACAGTGGATGTACATATATATGTATACTGCAGCACGTTTAGTGCAGTAAAGACTTGACCAGGCTGCAATTGGTAACGATGCAACCATGTACATATATTGTAGATGATTAAAAATATAAATCCTCTACTCTTTGATAATGGAAAAATCAATTTCAATTAAATGTCTTCCTTTCCCGTTTGTTTCTATTTCAGCGCTGCCACAAAATAATCCACTTATAAGTAGTTTCCATTCAATGTATCATATCGACGAATTCGTTACCGCAAACTGTTCATCGGATTATTCGAGTCTGCCGGCCACCCTGGCCTGGTATATCAATGGTGAAAAGGTATGACTTGATACATGACGGAAATATCTTTATTGAAATTTTGGCGGGTCATATCCTGCATTTGATTCTTTCATTTCTTTTTCAATCGTTATTCCATTTATAAGGCTCTGTACGGTGAATTACAGCCAAGGATGGAAAACACCATTCCGGCGCACGACTATAATTTGAGACGACAGATATTACAAACCCATTTCTATTTGAATGGAGCGCGGTTCTATAATCCAAAGAGAATACTAGAATTGAAATGCGTGGCGGAAATTGAAAATTTCCCAACGTTGCGACGTGAAACGGTTTTAAATGCCGTTCTTGTGCAGGACGATAACCTAAACAATCAGATGCTGCTCAGTTCAGGTAAGTGAATTATTTTAAATTGCTTAGATATCAAGAAAATTCGAAGGATGTACAAAAACAAAATAATAATGTATTGTTGAAGTGGAAGACTGTTATTGCATTTAATAATGGAAAATATCGGCAATATTTACCAATATTTGTTAAGTATCGATTTTCTTTATACCGTAAAATAACATTGACCGGGCTTCTATCATTGTCCAACAATTATTTAATCTCTCCAAACAACCTCTCCTGCTAAGTCAGGACAATAATTATACCTCTTCTTGGACACCTGTTTATTGACAATTGCTAGAAATAAATTTATAAATATTCTAACTTTCAGATTTGAACGCCTTAAACGTTAAGGTTGTTTTAAAGAGTCATGAGCGGCGGATGAATTGTATAGGTACACTAGTTACTGTTGCCTTGTTACTAAAATATTCAAACAGGTTGTATTTTAATATATTTGCCGTCGAATAATAAAAACATGTAAGATTAATAAACGATTAATAATTTTAAGTATTCCTAGTTAAAAGTGCCTAAGAAAAGTTATTTCTTTTCCTAACTTTGACCATGGGGTTCCCAACATTGACCACTCGATAAATTTTGGGAACTGCATTGAATGTTGGCGTTTCGACCGGGAGGGGCAATGTTGGGAACCGCCTAAAATTTTTGGGTCTCTAACATTGATCAACTGCTATACTTTGTCCAAGAAAAATTGTCAGTACAGAGAAGTCTGGTTGCAATGACTTACATACATCGATCCCTCTTTAAAGCTCTCACAGGGTTGACGTAGTGTGTATGATAATTCGCCTTAACTCAGAGAGCAATTCTATTAGGGTTACCATCTTCCAATTTAAAATAAAAATATTGCGGAACGAAATAAATTCCGTTTATCTTTTTCCTTTTCTGGTAAGATAATAATACGCGCGTTTTTTTAAGGGTATCTCCAGTAGACCAACAAAATATATAAATTTCATAACACAAAAAAAAAATCAAAACGAAAAATATATCACTGTAATCCAATTTATTCATTATAAATATTGTAAAACATAAAATACTAATTTCTGATATCACTACTCAACTAATCCGATGAGTAATTAGGTTAGGTTAGGTTTATGTGGCTGTCGGCAGAAGCCGACACACTTAGATCAATTTAGGTCCATTGTGATACCACGTATATTATCTACCTCAACTCTGTAGATGGGACTGGCCAACGACACGCGGTTGTTCTCAAACGGTCCCCCATCTACGTACTAACCGCGCCCAACGTCGTTTAATTACGGTGATCTGACGAGAACCGAGTAATTAAGTCTTTAGTAAATCTCTTATTTCAGTCATTTTAAATGACTTGTTTTGGCTTTCTACAACCCCTTTCACTTAAGCCTAAACCAATTCTATTAGATTAAGGTCACAGTGATAAGGCGGCAAGCGAAGCACTTTATGTCCCTTATTTTAAGTCATTTCATCCACGACGTATGTTTCATACTTGGCTTTGTAAAGTTTAACGATTTCAAGCAACTCTGCTTTAACCATATCATCCTTGAAACTTATTGCATTAGACCTCAACCACATTTTTATTTCATCTTTCCTAGTGGAAGTGGATGGTGCTTTCTGGAATGATAGGAAACATCGTCCAAAACTATGACGGAGTTGGGTTCCAGGCGTATTAAAATATCTTTATACCATTTCTCGTACACATCAGCGTTCATGTCCTCGTGGTAGTATCCGGTTTTTCCCGAAAAGAAGCATAAAAGTCCTCCATCAACGAAACCTGTAGAACTTCCTCGTTGAGCCAGGTCTCATCAGTAAAAGAAAATTTTTCTTTTCTTTTCTCTAATTTTTTTACTTCGCGTAAATATCTTCGTCTCCAAGAAATAATGTCACTTCTTTCCAACAACAGATTCTTTCGCTGACGTTTGATGAATTTAAGTCCGAGATCTTTTTGTAATATTGTATGCAAAGTTGATCTGCTTATTTTTGTTATATTTGCATTTGTTTGTACTTCTAATAAAATCTTGTCTAGCGTTGGAAGGTCATTATCCATAAAAAAAACTGATGGACTATCTGCCTAATGGCACATTTGGCAAAATCATCGACCTTGCTCTTGATACCGGATTTATCTTTGTTCTTTGGTGCTGAATTGTGGCCTTTGTTTGCTTTTTCCCAAGCCTGTACACAGTTCGTTCCGTAACAGAATAAATTTTAGCTGCATTTCCTACGGCTTCCGATTTACTTTTAAAAAGGCTATAGAATTTTGCAGTTGCATCAACAATTTGTTAATTCTTTTGTACACTTAGATCCTTTTAAGACTTTGTAGCCATGTTTCTCTTTATTCATATAAACAATAAAGTAAAACAATTGCTTAGATGCACTATCAGCGATTTAGATAACAACCATTGTTTCCGCCTTATAAACACAATCAGGCGATTAGAATACAAAATTATATAACCACGACGCAAAGTCACATACCTAAACAGATGGTAAAAAAAACTGCACTTGTGCAGCCGTACAATACAAATACAATCAAATTAAAACCGAATGGCAACACCCCACATAATAATTCGTTCTCAAAAGCTCCAAAACCGAAAGTTCTTTGACAAAATCCATAGAAAAACCCTTAATGATATGCTTCATTATAGAGATGGTAATACTCTTCTGATGTGCTTCAGTCACACACACTGCTTATTTTGGTGAATGATAATAGCAAGCGAACACAAGACGATCATGCTCATTCCCCATTCGGTTGTGTGGGAGACTGGTTGTGCTGGGTTGCATGCGAATTTTAGGAAAATTGCAACAACAATTCCTTGGTATGACAGTGGTTTCGTTTTTATTTCAGTGGCAATTCTTGCGTTTGAGTGCCGTGAGAGTATCTACAGGCACCACTCGTAGAAAAAAAGCTCCTCCATAAGGCCTGTACTGACAATTTTTGTTGGATGAGGTATAGTGTTGCTGCATTTCAGGAGATTTGTCACAATTTCCTTTAATGCGCATTTACAATGCATATTTTATTTATTGATTACAAGCCTGCAAGCAAGCTTTAGCTTCGCGAATGGTACAAAAACATTTTCGAAGGCCGGTAAATGATAGGGCTTAACTTTTACCCTTTTCATTATTTACCCATAACTTCTTAAAAAAAAACACAATAAACCAAAACAATTTAAATAGAATCACAAAGCTTTAGGCCCTTTTTTTAAATTTGTTTCCAATCACAAATACGACAGCAAACTACTGAACGCATATTTTATTTTTGTTAGTTAATTAATCTGAAAAGGTGGGCCAACGACCTTGCCGTGTCGAATCAAATCACTGCAATGAAACAACGTAGGGCGTGGTTAGTACTTAGATGGGGACCACTTGAGAATACCGCGTGTTGTTGGCGCCTCTTGCGAACGTCTGACAAACATCCAAGAGTATCAAATTGTCATGAGAAAGCTTCTTCTTATGTTCGGATTGGGCGTAAAACTATTGGCCCCCTCCACTTCGCATGAAAGTGGTTGGAGAAGCTAGCGGTCGGAGTTCGTTTTTGATCTACAAGACAAGATCGTCATGATTTGTAATCGAAGACTTTATTTAAAAATTAACCGCCTTTCTGTTGTTGTAAAAGTCGCAAATACCCCCAAAAAGTCCCCCCCCCCCCCCAATGGTATATTTTTGTATTCTTTATAGCTAACACGCCCAAAAACCCTTGGATCCCACAAATGAACTGTAATACACGCAAACCGGCGAATAACACAGGCGGACCAGTAGGGAACCAGAAAAGTTTAAGAGTTTTGGTTTTTTAACTCTGAGCATATCTTCGCCAATAAGGAAGAAAAAGATTAAGTTTTTCCGTATAGCTGAAGATTGAATGAAGAAGATGTAGGGAGCCGTCTAAATGCATATTGCAACATATTTCTTGTTTAAACTTAACTTTTCGCTGAACCAAACGAACCGATTAAGAACCGCTGGTATGCTCCTCCGACTAGGCGGCCTAAGCGACGTGACCTAGTCCTCGATGACCGTGGTGCGGATTTAGGCGCAGTCTATGGTGGTATGACAGATAGCATAGATAGAGAGACATGGTACATATTGGTTCATATTATACTAATTATTCAACACAGCTAGCTGCAAATAGAAAAACGCGGATATCAGCTCAGATAGACAGCAAAAACAAAAGGAGCGTTACCGAAAATATATAAAAGTCGGCGGGGAGTCGATTGCGGGTCTTCAGCGTAGGAGTGCGCTCGTGAACTGCTTAGTTTGTCAGTCTAAGATGAGAACATAAAAAAAGCAACTTAAAGTGCAGTCTAGAAACGTGAAAAATAAAGGTTCAGCGTGTCCCAAAAACGTTAAGTAAGCACATTATTGCTTTTTCGGACCACATAAAAAGTCTGCATAAAATGTTGTTAAGGCAAATCAAAAGCGTATTCAGCGCATTTTTGCGAAAGGGGTAAGTGATCAAGGAGCCTCATTTAGCGAATATTCAAAAATATTCAACACTGTTCTGTTAAGGAGTTTTTAAGTGATAGCCCTTAAAAGAAGTACCTATTTGTATACCCTATCCCAAGGGTCGCGGAAGGTAGTGTACCTTGGTCCGATTGTACCTTGGTCCGAGTGCCAATTTTCAGAAAAATACAAAGCACGCAAAAACCGGTCCTTCTGTGAAATGTTGATCTTCTCTTCATGTGTCTTCTCAGTTTCTTTTTGAAGGCACAGCTGCACGAGTCGGCCGAAAATAAATAAATATAGTTTTCAATGAAAAAAGTAGTTTTGTATCTATTTTCTGAAGTTATGTAGTGCTTAGGTTAGGTTAGGTTGGAAGGGAAGTGCACAGCAGGGCTGCTGTGCTTGCACGGGGGCCCATTGGTCCATTGTGATCCCTTATTGTTTTATGTGGTAAACCTACATTTACAATAGAACACTTACCATACTCAGTTTAGGTTAATCTTGCCGGTTGGCCTATTGGAACCAACCTGTGTTCTTGACAAACCTGATAGTGTCCGTTAGTGGTACCTGCGCTACGTCCTCTAAGTCTTCGAAGAATCTGTTGCCCAGATAGCGAAGTCGAGATGTCTGAAGGTTTGTTTGTTTGATGGTCTCGGTTTCTTCTATATCTTGACAGCTTCTGCAGTAGTCTGGTGAGCTGATGCCCAGCCTGCTTGCCATTACACCTATGGTGCAGTGGCCTGTCAGTACGCCAGTTAAGATACGTATTTCTAGCTTATTCATTTCCAGAATGCTTTTTGTTCTTTTTTCGTTAATTCTTGGCCATAGACTGCGAGATATAACACAGTCGTGCCTTTGGGACCAGGTGGTGTTAATTTGTTCCCTCAGTTTTTGGCCAATGTTTCTTTTTGCTGCACTAATTGGGATGTCTATTGACGTAATGGCGTCTATTGCGTCAAGTTCTGACCAGATTCTTGCTAGCTCGTCTGCCTTTTCATTCCCAACAATGTCGCTATGACCGGGGACCCAGCAGAGAGTAATCCTGTGTCGTTCGCCTATTTTGTTGAGGGATTTTTGGCAGTTTCTGACTGTTTTTGACTTTATAGTTTCGCTGTCTAGTGCTTTGATAGCCGCCTGACTGTCTACGAAGATTGTGATCGTGGAAGGATCCAGATTCTTCGCGGAGATAGTTTCTGCTGCCTTGTCGATGGCGACAATCTCAGCTTGAAAGACGCTGCATTCATTGGGAAGTCTGTACGAGTCCTTTATGTCTAGGGGCTCGCAAAAAACACCCGCTCCTGTCCCCACATCCATTTTCGACCCGTCCGTATAGATGTGGATTTCTTGCACGTTGACGTGCGTGTTCCAGTTCTCTCTTTGGGGTATGTATGTGGAGTAGTTTTTCTCAAAGTTTCGTTTGGGAATTAAGTAGTCCGTTTTCCTGGATAGATCGATACCCAAGTAGTTGTGAATTATAGAGCCGTGTCCATAGGAGCTGTGCCTCCAGATGTTTGCCTCCTTGAGGCGGAGGGCTCCTTTGGCTGCCATGCTGCGAATATATTCACCAAGCGGGGGTAGGTTTAAAATGACTTCCAGCCCGGCTTGGGGTGTTGATCTCATTGCTCCCGTTGTACCAATACATGCTAATCTCTGTACCTTTGAGAGGTTATGGAGATAGGTAGTCCTTTCTGTTGCCTTCCACCATACAATTGACCCGTATGTAAGTATGGGTCGTATGATCGCTGTGTACATCCAATGGGTTATGTAAGGGCGCATACCCCAACGTTTGCCAAAGGTCTTTTTGCATGCGTAGAAGGCGCATAGTGCTTTTTTTGCTCTTTCTTCTGTGTTACGTTTCCAAGTAAGCTTAGAGTCTAGGATGATGCCCAGATACTTTGCCTCCGGGGAAAGTTTCAGACGAATTCCGTTTAGCTTCGGCATATCGAATTTCTCGATTTTTCTTTTCCTAGTGAACAGAACACATTCGGTTTTGACTGTATTAACTCCAAGGCCGTTCGGTCTTGCCCACGAGGATAGTTCTTTTAGGGCAGATTCCATGAGTTCACTAATAGTGGGGAGATACTTGCCGCTTATTAGAATTACAATATCGTCTGCGTATGCTACTATTTTCGTTCTTTTGACCTTTAGATTCGTTAGGATTTTGTTGACCACTATGAGCCACAGGAGGGGAGATAAGACGCCTCCCTGTGGGGTGCCCCTGGTCACTGTTTTCCTTATGTAACTCTCACCGATCTCTGAGTTAATTACTCTGCTGTTGAGCATTTCGTAAACCCAGTTCGTTATTTCTTTATTCGCTCCCAAGTCTTCGAGCGCTGTTTTTATGGCCGCTGTTTTAACATTGTTGAAAGCTCCCTCAATGTCCAAAAATGCAGCCATGGTGAATTCTTTGTGGTGTAGTCCTTTTTCTATTATTGACACAACTTCGTGCAGGGCTGTTTCAACGGACTTGCCTTTGAGGTAGGCGTGTTGAGTGCTGTATAGGTTGTTTTCGTTTAGAAGGTCCCTTGTGTATAAGTCGATTATTCTCTCCAGTGTCTTTAGGAGAAAAGAGGAGAGACTTATCGGCCTATAATCTTTTGCTGTGCAGTGTATATGTCTCCCTGCTTTGGGAATGAATATCACTTTAACTTCTTTCCAGCTTTGCGGTATGTAGCAGAGTCTTATACAGCTTTTGAAAATGACTTTTAGCCATGGCAGTATTACACTAAGAGCCTGTTGTATCATTGCTGGTATGACATTATCTGGTCCCGCCGATTTGTAGGGCTTGAATGATTTGACTGCGCAAGCAATTTTGTGCTCTGTTATAATGCTTTCCATTGCTATTTCCGTTTGTGTGTCTGGCGGAACAGGAGTGTAGTTGATCTCACACCCAGTGATTTCACTAGACTCCGGAAAGTGGGTATCCATTAATATTTGTAGAGTTTCTTGGCTAGACTCTGTCCAAGAGTCGTCAGCACGTTTAATATAGCCTGGGACCGTGGGGTCTTTGGACAATACTTTACGTAGTCTGGCGGCCTCGTTTGTACTCTCTATGGATTCGCAGAACGTGTTCCAGGATTCAAGTTTTGCTCTCCTTATTTCTTTAGTGTATAGATTAAGTTCGGACCTATACTTAGTCCAGTCTTCATCTGCCTTACTCTGTCTTGCTTTGTTAAACAGTTGTCTTACCAATGTTCGCCGCTTTTGAAGCTCGCTGGTCCACCAAGTTGCCTTTTTGGGTTTGCGATTGCGAGAGATGGGACAATGTTTAACAAAGGTTTTGTGCATATTTTTGGTAATATAGTAGCCTGCGTTGTCGATTGAGTGAGTGTCGACAAACTTGTCCTCTTTCGGATGCTGTGTGTACTCACTAACCGTTTTCGCATAGTCTGCCCAATTTGTTTTCCTAGGGTTCCTAAAAATTTGTTGTACCATATAATGTAGATTGACTGTAAAGAGTATTCTACTATGGTCTGAGAATGAGTTCTCTCGACAAACTCTCCAGTCTTCTACCCTAACATGATCATTGTTGCTTTTGAGAGTTATGTCTAGAATTTCTGCCCTGTTTCTGTTTTGGAAGGTGGGCTGGTTTCTCCTGTTACACAAAACTAGATTTGTGGAAATAATGTATTCAAACAACGACTCACCTCTTTCATTTATTCCTGAACTACCCCACAGCGTGTGGTGAGCATTCGCATCGCAACCTACCACCAAGGATGTGTTCCGTGTGCTAACGTGTTCCACTAGTTCCCGGACTGTATCGGATGGTGTGTTTACCTCCTCGTGTGCCATATAAATTGAAGCGAGGATGAGATTCCTTCCTGAAGCTTCAATATTTACAGCCACTGTGTCTCCATTGCTGTACCTATGAAGAAAAAATGTATTACTAACGGTTTTTTTGACTAGAATACAGCTACGTACTTTACCTTCTTCTTTGGTGTGGAATAGATGGTAGTATGGCGATTTCAGTCCTTGAATTTTATTTTTAAAAATCCAGGGTTCCTGAATTAATGCCACGTCCACGCTTACCTCAGACATGAACAGCAGTAGGTCGTGTGTTGCTGCTTTACAGTGATGCAAATTAATTTGCACCACTAGCAGCTTTTGCAACCTTTGGCTCTTCATCTTCTTCCAGCCGTGCCCTTACGGCACCTAGCCCGAACTTCAGTTTGCTGCCTGGGGTCTTTCTTATGCTTGTTGCAGAAGATTGGTTGATCGCAAAGCAGAGCTCTTTGCCGTCACCACTTCTTCTGGAGTATAACTTTACCCACTCCTTGATTGGGATGTTTTTATTCTGACCTGCGAGGAGTACCACGATGTTTTCGTCCTCTTCTTTATCGAAGGGGGGTGGTATCCAGACTTTGGCTTTCTGTCTTAGTGGAAGTGCGGATCTTGGTATGACATTGAGTTTGGCTCCCTCCCACAGTTCACCAATGCTGGCGATGGTTTTGGAGAGAAACTCAAGAGTATTCCCGTCTCCACACCCCACTATCTTCACGCCCTTGTGCCATCCTGCCCCGTCAAACTCGTAGTCTGGTCCCCCATTTCGGATATTGACCATCATAGCCTTGAGGATGACGTTTTCTGCAAGCAGCCAGTGTTCAGCTGTGATCTTCCCATCGGGATCTTGCTCGTCAATGACTGCTGCTATTAGGCTCGTTGGAGTGCTGTCTAGGCTTGTTGAAGCCTTGGGTCTTTTCGGTCGGCTTTCTTTTTTCTCTTCCTTTGACCGTTGCCTCTTCGAAGAGGTGCCAGAGGTTCCGGCCTTAGTGCCAGTAGAGACCCTGCTCGAAGCCTGTGCCTTGTTCTTTGATTCCACAGGTCTGATGGTTTTGGACTGTTCCTTATGGGCCTTATTGGGGGCACCTTTGGATTTGCCTGTCACCACTTCTGTTTTTCCTTTTGCAGTTCGTGAGCTGACGGTTCGTTGGGTTTGTGAGCCCTCGGATTTGCATAGCTCTTTATTGCTCTCTTGTGCTTCCTGATCAAGGCCCTGTCTCTATCGTTGATAGAGGTTGGATCTTTCTCAGTCATTTTTTTTAGGAATCGTTTTGAGGCCCTGTAGTTGCTCCGCTTTCTTGTCTCCTTGGAGACTGCGTGTGGTTTCAGGGTGTTGTCCTCAGATTCCTTGTCGTCCAGCAATTCGTCCTCAGTCTCAGATCCTATGTTAGCGGTGTTGAAGGAGGATTGGGACCCCTCCTCAGCGCTCTCAATATTTAGACTTTTGAAAATGGGGAGGGTTGTTGTAAGTAGTTCCGAATCGCTGGTTGTGGGTTGGTCGTCGCGTTTGTCCTGTGTTTGTTGGCTAGGTTCGTCTTCTCTGGTAAGTCTTGGTCGGTTAGGTCGGTTTTCGTTTGCTATGTCGTCTTTGTTTGGCATGTTTTATTGAGTTAAGAATTTGGTTCCCACGAGTAGGTCGGAAATAAAAGTCCATCCCGGCAGAGCCGATATACCGGGATAAGGCAACAGGGGTACGACAGACCTTGCCCGGGCGTCTGAAGGAGCTCGCTATCGACTGATTTGGCCCTCAGCCTTACATTCTTCGGCACGGATTTATGTACTATGTACGCTCGCACGACCACTGAAATTAGGCACCTTCTGTGCTATGGTAAAGAAGCATCGGCTGGGTATTGAACTATTGATGAGTAAAGGAATACCACAGTGATGCCCCCTGACCTTAGCTGATCACCGTTTTGACATCGCACAAGACAATTGTAGTGACCATTACCAGCTGGCACCCACGGGGAGGGTTTGGAGAAGGATTTTGCCGGCATTTTGTAGTGCTTAGTTTTCTGTCTCTTTTCCGCTACTTTAATCGATTTCGGTAAGTGTATTAATAATCTTTTGGTAGGAACACATTGTCGTTCGTATGTAGTTTGAATACTACGTTAAAATCTAATTTGTTTGGCTAAAGTGGTGTAAGCGTACCTTGGACCTATCATAGCGCGTGTACCTTGGACCATTGGTTTGTCCTTTAATGAAAATTTTTAAATAATATTGAAGTGATAAATTTGTTTTTCTTTTATGTTGTTCCCTTAAAGTAAGTTTTTAAATAGTATTGAAGTCCTTTGTTAATTTTTTTTTAGTAAAAGAGTTTTTTTTTTAAATAATACTATTATTTGAAATAAATTTTGTTTACTCAAGCACAAAAACTTTAAGATAACGGTTTGTTTTTTGCTGTTTTTTTTAAATAAATAAAGAATGGTACCATTTTTACTTTTTCTTGAAATAAATTAAAGTTTTCACCTTTAAACTATAGGAAAACTTTCAATAATATTTTCGGTCCAAGGTACAATACTCCTTGGACCAAAGTACAATCACGTCTTGTACCTTGGACCGTTTGAGGTTAGCATATAAAAGTAAAGTTTTCTAAGGAATGGTTAGCAATATCCTTTTGGTAGTTTCGCCATATCATAGAAAAGACTTCAGGTAGTAACAAAAAAAAAAAAACTAATGAAAAAACGACACATAAAATATTGGCAAAAAACTGAAATCCGGACCAAGGTACACTACCTTCCCCTATATTAATTTTGATTCATAGTTAGTAACATGCCTTCATATTGGTCGTAGACTCCTAGCCGGAGAGCTATACATGTCCATCCTTCTAGCCCTTAAAAATTCGGCCTGCTCTCAGTGGGGCACAAAATTATGAGGAGCAAAGATTTTTAATTTCAGCCCACTGACCAAAAAATATTCCAAAATAGACAATAATTCTCAGCCCAATGCCACACCTACTTTGGGCGATAGGAACATTGAAATGGTATCCACCAATTCTCTTAACCGAACTTATAGCCTTACCTTTTTAAGCTTCGTAAACAAAATCGTTTTGATTTTCTGCAAACGGACATGTAACGCGATTCGAAATTCAAATTCTTATTAGGCCTTTCGGCTTAGCAAAGTACTATTTAGTATTTTCCAATAGAAGTGGACTGGAACGCATTCTGTCCACTGACAATAAATTCTAACCGCAATTTTGTCTGTCACGCACACTTTCAATACGATTTTAATGACTACCCAATGGAGGTAAGTAAAAATAGTAGCAATTCCGAGAAATCGCAATGAAAATGAATCCAGATCTATTTCTGCGCTCCTAGAGGGTTGTGCGGAAACAACTAAATGTCCACCTTGGAGCACAAGACCATCCAATCAGTCTGGTTTCCACCAAAAGCATATACCACATAATTTTTTAAATTATTAGTCCCGATTGCAACTCATTATGATGATCATCACAACCTTCCAAACCAGCATTGGGAAAAAAGGCATGTTTAATCTGGAAACAAAAATAAAAATTTTAGGAAGTAAGGCCGTTACTTCCTAAATTTTTTACAAGGCCTGAAACCTAGCTTCTCTAAACATTTACCATTACATTCACGAAGTGGAATAAACCTACGATTTTAAGTCGAATTTGAGAAGCTTCTTATGACGGTTGATACTCTTGGATGTTTGTCAGACGAAGGGGTGGGGCAGTCAAAATAAACTGTAGGTGTTACTTGGCAAGCACGGTTTAAATTTTGAACCGGGAATCATTCGATTCACACTAACCACTGAGCCCGCGACTTTTTTGTATGGGGTTACTCTAAGTAGTTGGCTTATGCCAACAAGGTGAGAGGAGCTCAGAACAATATCGAAAGCGAAATCAATTGCTGCAAACGTGCTCGAGCTGGTTTTTATAAACAAAATCGGATTCTATGCTTTAATTTTATATATATTACTAGCTGCACCCGCCCGGCTTTGCTCGTACCCCAGAATTCTATTGGCCAATATGTTCGAGTAGATTTCCCTATTATTGTCTATAGCGGGTATCCGGTATATGTTGCTGCGCTTAAAAAAAGAAGACCGAAGAAAAGAAGAAGATTGCCTGATTTGAGCTCAACCGGTGAAAGGGACTGCACGTTTTTCTCCGCATGACTTAGGCCACTCACGCAACTTCGTTGTTCCACTTAGGGAGGGTAGTTGCTTATTGTCTGGCAGGCGCCTATGTCAACTTACTTGTGCGAATCAAACAACAAAGCGAAAGTAAAATATTTCGATAGAATCACTTTTCATTCACTTTCACACCGATTGTTATCAATGTGGGAAAAGCAGCTTTCCGATGTCCGACACACAAAAAAAAAATGCAAAAAAAAATCAATAAGAGTTATTTGAATAAAACATTAAACAAACGATATCTCAAGAATGAAAGTGCGCACAAACACCACAATAGGCTTGAAACGTTCGTGTAGTCTCCCTCTTTCATATGCGCGTTCTGATAACAAAATAGGTGACGTCTGTACGATGTTTTTTATATGTGCGGTGTTTGTATCTGCATCGGTATTTACACCCATAACCACATACTCTTTCAAATGCCCATAATTCACACACCGATGCAGATACATCGCACATGCATAAAAACCTTCGCACTGAAGTCACCTTTCATGAAAAAAAAAATTCATTGGAATCGGTTAACGCGTTTGGCAAAACACCGGCTGCCAGGAGCATTACATACCAAAGCATAATGGATCTTGAATATTGATACACCTTTTATTTCCTACTCATATTTTCTATTTTGACATTTCGTTGTCATACAGAAAAGTCCATTAAACAATATTTAGACGTACAGGTACAAGCCCGTACCAATAACAAATGTACTGTTAAGCTTAAATTTATAGTCCATTTCACTCCTATGCAAGGGAAATTCAAAAGAATGGGACAACAAATTTAAATTCCACATTGTTATTGGTAAAGCCCACAGAAAATTGATCACAACTATGATTAGTCATTACACAATTTGTTTGCTAACTTATATCTATATGTAGGCATTGATTTAAACCAGTAAGATAACGTTGATTTAATCGTATATAATTTTTTAAAAATAAAAAAAAAGTAATTTGATGGACTTTTGTCATAAACATGCACATACATGTTCAATTCTTCCGCCAATCTTCTTCAGATGGCACCTTACAGCCTGATTCGGAAGACTTCACCTAATCTGAAGGATGCTTATTCTGCAGGTCCTGATGGAATATCTGCGATCATTTTGAAAATTCGCCGTTTACGTTTAATTAAACCTCTCACATCTTTATTTCAACTTTCAATATTACTGGAATTTTCCAACTCTTTGGAAAAACTCTTTTATAATCCCTATTCACAAAAAAGGTCCTAAGACAATAATTTCCAACTTCTAAACTCTCTTGAATTCCTAAGCTTTTCAAAAGTATTGTCTACAATACAATGCTCTTTCACTGCAAACATATCATATCCCCAAACCAACACGCTTTCCTTAAGGCAAGATCAACCACCACTTATTTTCTTAGAATTTGTTTCGGGAAATCTATGCACTCTTGAGGTTGCGTGTGAAGCTGATGTTATTTCAACCGACCTCAGTAAAGCTCTTGACAAAATCTCACCTAGGCCTACTGATTTTTATTCTCACAAACAATAATGTCGACCGTGTCATAAAAGACTTTTTAATCAATCTACGCCGATGACAACCTGGTGCCTTAAAATCTTGCTTGAACTTAATGCGAATAAGAGTCTTTGTACATCAACTTCTATCCGGAAATATCGATTGCCCATTGCTTCTATAAAAAATCTCTCTCAACACCAGCCCCAAAAACCTTCGATTGATTCCTCTCTTTAACTATCATCGCACAAGTTATGGAAGGAACGAACCTCTGACCCGTATGCTACGTTTAATTAATAGTATGCACAACCGTTTCGACTTCCACTTAAGCAAAGTTAGTCTTAAAACCTCCATTCACAGATCATAACACACTTCCTAGACCACCTCAAATATCTGCCTTATTTCCAATTAAACTTAAGTATCCCATGTTAGCCTTGAGATAATTAATGTTAGTGTTAATTGTTTGCTTGTATTAAGCTAATAAATTGAACATAAATATTGGCGGGAGGAGGCCCTTCCCCCCTTTCGCTGCTGATGTTTGTTGCTAAATTAAATACAAATCCTTAAATTAAATAAAAACAAACAAATTACATATTACATTTTTAATTTTCGTCTACAGGTTATCAAAATAAATCATGGATCCTAGTACCACAACTATTTTTAATGAGTCTTACTATTTTCGTTTTGATACTACGCCAAGGAAATACTCGCAGCTAGTATAGTTATATTTTTTTTTTAATAATTTAATACGTTTGTCCTATTTGTATATTTTGTTTGTAAATAAAAAGTGATATGTATGTAGATCAATGAATTTATCAAAGTCAATGTTAAAATAAAAAGAAAAATAACACTTTTCAATAAGGTGATATAAGTGAAGCACGAAATAAAAATGTCATTTAAAAAAAAATTTTTACTCTTTTAATTATGTACCTAAGCAACCATTGGCGTTCATTTTTAAAATGACGTCAGTTCGACGTTTGGCCGAAATCTGTGTAAGTAAACATTTGAAGAGCCAACTTGTTCTTGAGGTAAGAAAAAGCAAAACGGACAAAAAGGAGGAAGACTGAAGCTTAACTATTTCAGGTTAGGCTGAACATTTATTACCGAAAAACAATAACTTTAACAATACTATCTTAGCAATGAGTGTACAACTTCCTTTCTAGCATAATCAACCATATTCAAATGTCAATTATCAATTTTCGTTTGAATATTCTAAAAGGAGTGTATATTAGGGTGGTCCTTATTTTTCGACTTTTGAATTATCCCCGGACCACTTTCCCATTTGATTATATACCTCTAAATATGAAATACGTTTTTTTTGTTTTTTTTTTTTTGTTAAGATTTAGGGGTCGCTACCAGCTGTCAAAATTTTTACAAAAAGCCCTCGCCTCGACCCCTCCTCTGTACCGATGCGTCGAGATTTAGCCCGCCCCGCACTTCAGTTCTAATAAGTCATTTACGATAGCGCACGGGTTTTATTTGTAAAAGTCATAGTTACGTGTTTCAACGTGTTGCAATGGCGTCTAAAAGTAGCGGACTCAGTAAAGCTACTACAAACCAAAGTAAGGTTTGGCTTATCGGTCAATTATTATTCGAATTAAGAAAATCAACATTGCCATACATCTTTGAAGATTTTGTTATATTTTTTATGTCCTGAAAATACAAAAAAAAAATACAGATTTTGAGTTTTTTTTTAAATTCAAACCTTGGTAGCGATCCCTAAATATCATTTAAAAAATTCCAAATCCTGAATCCTGAAATAGTTTCTTATGGTATATAATCAAACTACGGGGTGCCCCGCGAAATTAAATAAAATTTTTTTTTCTTAGCAATAAGGACCACCCTAGTGTATATTATAATATTATCTGGCACCTTTCTTTAACTGACAACTGAATCTTTTAGAACTGCCCTCTTGCAGACATTAACCATTTAGATTTCTGACTACTGTTAAGGTTTGTATTTAGTCTGAACTAAACTCCTGCGTCGGAAAAACTATTTTATTTGTAGTAAATGGTTTTTCGTGTGATAATACACTTTTAATTTTTTTATTTTAGGATGCTTCCGTCAATTTCTTTTTTGAGCTGTTTTGAATGAACAACCATATCGCACCTCCGCTCAAATAGTGTCATAACTCAAAAAAATTAGAAAATCCATTTATTGCACCATTACGTCCCCCATACTTCAAAATATTATCTCAAAAAGTGTCATATTCATTGTTCGAATATTTATCCCTAGATGACACAAATATTTCATTATAATGTAAACCAAAAGTAATGGCGGCCCAAACATTTGATCGGAGGTGCGATATCTTACAAGAAGTGGGCGGCTGGAGTGATAATACACTTTTAATTTTTTTATTTTAGGATGCTTCCGTCAATTTCTTTTTTGAGCTGTTTTGAATGAACAACCATATCGCACCTCCGCTCAAATAGTGTCATAACTCAAAAAAATTAGAAAATCCATTTATTGCACCATTACGTCCCCCATACTTCAAAATATTATCTCAAAAAGTGTCATATTCATTGTTCGAATATTTGTCCCTAGATGACACAAATATTTCATTATAATGTAAACCAAAAGTAATGGCGGCCCAAACATTTGAGCGGAGGTGCGATATCTTACAAGAAGTGGGCGGCTGGAGTTAAAGCGCTGTTTCACGCCTCCGTTTCACCTCCACTTGGATTAGAACCTAGACCATAAAAATTAAATTAGTAATTTGTTTCGTTTTTCCCTTCTGAAGTTCTTCTTCTTCTTAACGTGCAGGAGCAGGCTGAAAGTTACCTGACCTATAGAGAAACTTGCCTGAGATATTGCATCCTGCTTCCAGTTGTGCAGCAATATGGGATGCGCTTTTTTTACTTTTCGGACTACATCCAGATCTTGGTACAACATATAGAGTTCATGGTTGCATATTTTCCTCAATTCGACCTCCTCGCGCTCAGAAATATCCAAATATCCAATAAATTAAGCAATCTGTAGTAACTCATAACCAACGACCATACCACGTCGAGTTAATCGGTTCTCGTCAGATCACCGCAATTAAAGGACGTTGGGCGCGGTTAGTACGTAGATGGAGGACCGTTTGAGAACAACCGCGAGTCGTTGGCCAGTCCCATCTACAGAGTTGAAGCAGATAATTATACGTGGTATCACAATGAACCTAAATTGGTCAAAGTGTGTCGGCTTCTGCCGACAGCCACCTAAACCTAACCTAACCTAGTAACTCATCATTGGCTTTCCTTTCCTACTAATCGTTCAGCACTCACCGCAATAGATCAAAACTGGCAGTATCAGTGCTTTGCATCCACGGTTTGCTCGGGTTATTCTTCGTCGAATCTGCAAGATGTCATTTTTTGCGGAGTCGATGTTAACTCTGAAGTAGGTGAACTCCCTAATTACCTCAAAGCTGCAGCTATCAACAGTGACTTTTTGACCCAGCGGATAAATTCTATAGTTTGTCCTCGTTGATTTCAAGGCCAACCAATTACACCTGCTCTTCAATCGGTGCGTTAAGAGCTCTTCCATGACATGCAGCGGATGCCACTGATTTCGATATCGTCCCCTAACCAGCATCGTTGGACGGATTTGTTGAATATAGTGCCTTCCATATTGACACCCGCCCGTGTACTAGCTGAATTCGGAAGCCGATGTAGGTTTGAAATAGATTGACAAGAGTTATTTCTTAACTGTACAAGCACATAGTGTCGGGCGCAGTGGCTCAATGGTCAATTCCCGCCGGGGCCAAGTAGCATCTTGAGTTTTTTTTCCACTGCCCCACCTCTTGCGAACGTCTGACAAACATCCAATAGTATCAATTGTCATGAGAAGCTTCTCAAATTTGCCGTTCGGATTCGACGTAAAATTGTAGGTCCTTCCCACTTCGCAAAGAAAGTGTTTGGAGAAGCTAGCTAGCTAGCTTTTAAGGCCCTCTATGGGCCGTTAGTGCCTAATATCTATTTTTTTATTTATTTTTTTTTACAAGCACATAGTAGCACATGCCACGCTAAACAGCTGGATCAGTTCTGCCGGGATCCCGAAATTGTCTATGGCCAGGTAAAGCCCCTGAGGATGAATGCTTTCATATGTGGCCTTAGCGTAGATGAATGGTTTTTGCCTCTGTTTGAAGATTTCATCGACTGTCGAGTGTTCCACAGATAAGGTTCAATAAAAAAAGGCGATTTCGAGAAAGTCTCTAAAACAAACGAAAAACAGTTAAAAATTAATTTTTATATTACCCCATATGTGTATAGCTATAGGTGATTGCATAGATATCAAAAAAGTAGCTCGTACACATGTTAGACGCTTAATGGGTTTTTAATGAATGTAGCCATTTTTTTTAAGTGTGAGGTTAGGAGCAAACTTGTTTTCCAGAGACTGCGTAATCTACCTCACGTAAATATCAAACTTCAAGCAGATGTAATAAATGTGTTTTTTGTTTCCCAACAAAATGGTATTTCAGAAATATCTGGGCTGTTCAGATAGATAGATAAATGTCGGGTAATGCCATTTCTATGTTTTATATATATTCACCGATAGGAAATTTCGAGAGAAAATTATTCGTTGCCCATTTGCGGCTCTTAGGGGACGGGGATGTTGAAGTCGTCTTAGTCGTTATTCATTATCTATGGTCTTGCGGACCGGCCGGAGTCGTTGACATATGAACTTATATGCGACATTTAATGCCTCGATAGTACAAGGAGCGCCATTGATTCATATATTATAACTATAGACAACATTGATGCATCAATGTCGTCCGATAGGTACCTCATCCGTGCCGATGCGTTAAAAATATTAAAAATATAGGTGGAACCAGCCTAGCCAGCTTAGCACCGCTAGACAATTATGCCCAAAGCTGAACCAGAGAAGATCCAACGGACTCTTATGACATAAGAGAGGAACCCTCTCTACCCTTACAAACATGATCACTGAACACTATGCGTTGGGTTAATGAGTTCAGAGATTGGATTGAAAGTATTACAGGGTACCTTCTCGTAAGAAAGGTTTTTCGTTCATATTCAAAGCTGGTAAATTCTATAATATTGCCACTCATTCTCATAACATATGCTGTGATTTTATATATAGCAGTCAAGATGCTTTAAGTGACGCGTTGCGTTGTATCCACGGCATTCGTAGAAATGACATGTCTTCATAAACTAAGGATTTGCTAGGTTGTGATTTGCAACAGTATATCAACGTCGGGAACTGTATATTTTTAATAACAATAATAAAAATCAAAGTCCGTCTTATTTGTATACCAGGCATAGTTTTACTTGCTCGATACAAACCAAGAATCTCAAAACCGACTGCTGCATTTTTTTTTGCAATTCTTCTGGCTTGTTTATTACTTACGCCGTGAGACTATTTAATTCCTTACCCTCACTTTTAAGTGTCATATCAAATTACTACGTTTTTATGCCCTATTCGAAGGGTATAATAATTTTTGCTCCAAGCTTGGAACATACATCTATATTACTCGTAGACCCCTAAAAATTACTATATTTGT
The DNA here is from genome assembly GCA_949715645.1 of Portevinia maculata. NCBI lineage: Eukaryota > Metazoa > Arthropoda > Insecta > Diptera > Syrphidae > Portevinia > Portevinia maculata. Next base: position 302,001,921 of record OX454525.1, read on the forward strand.
GATCATCATCGAAAGTAAGGTCGATCTTGTCACGTGCGTCCATCCGCGGTCAAACTGTTAGGCCCTTAGATTAGAGGAAGAGAGCTGAAATTTGTAATATTTAGTCTCTAGGAGCCCCAAATAGTCAAGTATAAGGACTTTTAAAATCCGCCCACTGACACGCCCACAATTTATCTAAAAACAAAAATAGGTATTGGTTACTGTTTCATTGCATTTATCCTTTTTGTCCTAAAATTAATGGAAAATAATAAGTTATTTTGTGACCCAAAATGTAACACACATAAATTGATCTAACAGAACAGAAGGGTAAACAAACCTACAAAACAGTCATGTATAAAAAATATGAAAACAACATCATCTTTTCAATTCGCTATTTCTTTTTCAATATCTATCTTGCCAAGGCGAAGAAAACGCACTGCGACCAATAAGATGTATTTTGCCATATGGGCGAGAAAATATGTAGGCTATTAGCTGTTCTTCTTTTCGTATAGAGCAGATAATGCTGTTAACGGAGGACTTCTGTATGTCTGTGGAACTCACTTGTTCCCTGAAAAATATTTTCCTGCTAGACTCATTTAGAGATGGACATTCACATAAAATGTGTTCAGCTGTTTCGACGTCTTCAAGACATATTCGACTGACTATTTTCACCTTGCTAAGGGGGTATCGTAAGCCGTGCTGACGAGTAAGATACATAAGTTTTTGCTATCATGCCGACTCAAATTTAGACATTTATTGGAATTGTTATTAAGGGCCGGATGACTCGTTTGGTCTGTTTTAAACCTGGGATATTCTGGGATATATGTGGTACATTTCATATGTTTCCAGCTTTTTAAAGCTGCAATAGCTGCCGATCTAGGAGTGCAGCAGAAGGGTTCGGAACATTTAAGAGTTTCTGAGCCTTTTGTAGCCAGATCGTCGGCTTTTTCATTTCCTTCAAAAGCTTCAAGGCCCGGATATTCATTGTAGCTTATTCTTGCTCCTAAAACGTGTGTTTGAAGGGTATTAAAATAGTGCAAGACTGATTAGAAGTCAATGGTATGCCAGCTAAGGGCTTTTATAGCTGCAGGAATATCCGTGAATAAATGGAGGGTGGGACTCCTTTAATCCTAGATGTATTGATGTGAAAAATTTGTTCTCATACTAAGTTTTTGCCACGCCCACTTTTTGGAAGATAGAAATAGGAAAAGGCTATCCAACAGGTCACCCAAGCGGGCTGTACGGTTTTCCTCTGTTTGTAAATGTGTTTGATCTCAATGGTTAAGTAACAACTTTCCTAAAAGAAAAGGAACGACACTGAATCAAAGTAAAACAAATAAAAACTTTTTTAAGTCCAAGTATATAAGAGCAATAAGATGCTTGCATTTTTTGACAACTTAACATGCAATGAATAAAAACATACTTACATAAGTTTTTGGTCGAGTTGGGCGGTTACGCCGATCTTTGGAATATTCAAATTGTCAATCTGACTCATGAAAGCCATTTCAGAATCACAAAATCGCAGTTTAATTCATCGCAAGTTTTCCAGGGCTTAGTTGTTATATTAAATTTTCAATTTTCAGAACTTCGCTCAATTGTATATCTATAGAAAGCCCGGCAAATGTTGAAATTTTAAAAAGAGACACTCCTAAAAACTCTTGGATCCCACAAAAGCATTTGATTGCCCTCATATATATAAAAGTTATCCGAAACCAAGCAACCTGCCAAAGTTTATTAAGGTAAAACCGTCAAACCCCATAGACGGACTATTACGGAAGCATTAAAGTGCCGACAAGCAAGAAGAAGAATAGTAAGTTCGGCAGATATGGCTCAGCCTTATTTATTTTAGAAATAACATCGCCAATCAAAAATCAACCCAAATATTTTTGATCTGGCTTTGACATTATTTTCAATTCAGTCCTCATTAACAAAAAGAAATAAAATATGGAGACTTTTATATAAGCAAATATATAATACAAATAACGTAAGTTTCAAGTAAAAATTAATGTTTGAGGTAACACTTTAGTGCTTGCACTGATTTTATTTTAAGAAAATAAAACTAACGATTCATTGGATTTAAAAAAAATAAAGAGATAAAAAACTAAAACTATTAGAACATTTATATAATTTAATATTATCAGCCATTTTGTACTGTCACCTGGTATTAGACTTAAAAATTGTTTTAACTAGCCGAAGGCCCTCGGAGCTAGTGCTATACTTAATTTTAAGTTCGTCCGTTATTGAGGTTAAACACTAATAAATAATAATAATAATATGGCTTTTAAGGCCCATTTAGACGATCATTTCAATTTCAGTTTCAGTTGAGGTATCAGTCCATATTTCAGTTAAACTGACGTCTAAATGCAAAAATTGAAGCGTTTAACTGAAACTGAAACTGAAACTGATTGAATTCCCATAAGTTCTCAGTTCAGTTATTAGTTAAACTGATGTGTAAATACGTTTCAGTTCAGTCGCCAGTTCAGTCGTCATTTTAATCGCAGTTGGCGTTGAATCGATATGTCGAAACGGAATGATACATAACATCGTCGATTTCATTGAAATTTATCGCACTTGGCCATGTTTGTGGAAGAAAAGTGACCCTTTATATCACAATTCAGTGAAAAGGGAAGCAGCATACAATATGTTGCTGCAAAAACTAAAACAGGTGGGTTTCAGGTATAATTCCACTTAGACTTGGTGCCGATATTACAGTAAGAAATTTAAGGCTTTGGTAAGTATTTCCAGTTGCTTAAAATCGGAGGGTTGCACTTAATCTTTCGTGAGGTGATATGGCTTCTCTCATATTGGTATCTTGTTTTTTTATAATTGGAGTCACTAGTTGCAGTAGTTCCAATATACGCTTTCACTCATACGTAAATAGTTTGACCAATCACCATGTTCAAACCTTAATTCCCCCATTAAATTTACGTGTGATAGGGGTTCGTCTTTTTAAGTACCAAACTTTGCTCCATTTATTTCTTCTTCTTTTTGCTTTATTCAGCGACAAAACTATAGCTAATGCAATTAGGCTTTCATCGTCCATTACGCAATGTATTTCTTCTGACTTTCGACTGCTCACAAGTAAAATGAAAGCTGAACTGAACACCGGACTGAAGTCTAAACGCACGGTTTTTTTAACTGAACTGACAACTGAACTGATAACTGAACTGATAACTGAACTAATAACTGAACTGATAACTGAACTGATAACTGATCGTCTAAAAGGGCCTTTATTGATTATCAGAAAACATTTGACTCAATGCTATATGCCTATCTTATTAGGATTCTAGCGATATGCAAAGTGGATATAATCATAGTAAATTGCCTGAGAAACCTGATGTTGAAATGAAACGTTGTGTCTTTACTTTGTTAGCATTCGCATGCTAAGAAAGCTCACTTAGTATATCCCTTGTCATAAAAAGAGGGATTTTCCAAGGTGACTCCCTCAGTACTCTTTGGTTCTGTATCGGACTCAATCTACTCAGTAGCATTTCGGCAACGGTAAAATCCGCGATCACCATCAGAATGAACACACAATTAACCATTTTCGCAATTAAGATGACCTAACACTCTATGCCAACAAAAGAGAAAAGCTTTATAAAATGATAGAAATTGTCATCTGGTAAAAGGCAAAATCGGTAACAGAAACGAAGGATGTCAAATTAATCAAGACAAAATAATTAAGGATATGCCACATGGGGATTCTTACAAATACCTTGGGTTTCATCGACTCAAAATAATCAACCACGTCATCATCAAAAAATCGTTGACCTAACAATTCTAAAAATGCTTCAAAGCAATCATGAAGTCAAACCTCAACGGGGAATTAACTCTAAGAACATTAACAACTGGGCAATACTCCTGCTTACTTACTCTTTTGGAGTTATAAAATGGTCCCCTATCGACATCTCACGCCTGGAAACACTGATCCGCACAACGCACATAGGAGTACTTGCATCGAAAAGCTGGCCAAAATTCAATTTACCAAAAAGTAAAATCAAGAAGTGGATCCCAAATATGTATACATGGGTCAACGCGCTGCAGCCTTTTTTTTCTTCTTCATCGTGTGTTGTGATAAACTGAGTTCAAAGTTAACGATTTGGAATTTTTGCATTTTTTCTTTGCATGCATGCAATTTCGGTAGTGTTCCTCTGTAAGTGATTTCAAGTTGTTGTGATATAAATCTTATTTTTTTTTAATGGAGAGTTCTACTGTAGGTATGTATTGACATTTTAAATGCATTTTTGGAAATCTTGTGTTGTTGTTTTTGTTTCAATTCGGGTTCAAACGCAATACAGCAAATTTCCTTAAATTTTTTAAAGTTTTAATGATTTTAATATAGTATACCGTGTTATTCTGTGACAGTTTGCACTTTGTAAGTTAGATTGAACATTTGTCTATGCAAATGAAAAAAGGTTTGTTTGCTAATAGCTGCTACCCGACATTTTATAAACGTTTTAGTTTTTCGATTTCGTGTGAAAAAAAACACTCATACGCCATACAGTAGTTTTAATGATTAGTTATTGCAATGTTACTACATACTGTTTTATTTTTTTTGTCGTTTCCGGAATATAAACATACCCTTGGATATATGTTATAGTTCAGTTCTTAATACATAGCATTTTTTTAGGATCATCTGGTTCAAGAGTTGTGACAAAAAAAATTTATTTAATATTATGGAAGAAAGTGGAGAGGTCGATATGAAATAAAAATTAAATTCTTTAAAACAATTTTTGTTAGATATTCCTTGTTCAAAAGAAAACCTTCGAACTTATAAGTCAAACGTATCTAAAATTGATTTCGATTTGAAGCAAAGATGGTTACCCTCTAGTAGAAGAAAGGATTCGTTTTTAGAGAGAAACAAAGAGTGGCTTGAAGGCACTTTCACACTTCCAATTATGAGTGTCAGGTCAGAAGGGTGACCTGAAAAGCCATTTGCGGAATCGAGTAAAAGGACTAAAAGAAGAAGAACTGATAATATCCGAGAAAAAGTTCAAACTGAGGAACTAGCTTTTGCAAATCAAATGAAGTTAAGAGAAACCGGGAATACTGTTGCTTCAAAAGTGTTCAAAGAAATCCTTAAATCTCCTCGAAGAGCGCAAAAGTACAAAGAGGCATTTTCTAACAGCCTTACAGATAAAAAAGAAAAATTGTCCATACAAAAGGCTCTTTCTATGTTCATTGAGGCCGGACTTACACTAAAGCAATATGAAATTGTGGCCGCAACGAATAAAGTTTTTTTTCCGTGTTACAGTTTGCTTCAAAAAGTTAAAAAGGATTGCTATCCAATAGAAGAATCATATACTCTGACAGAAACATTGGCTGAAATAAATCTGCAGGATTTGTTGGATCAAACTGCAACTCGACTACTCATGTATATGCAGGAAGTTGTAAGCAGTCGTAATGAAAATGAATGTACATTAGGGTGGGTCGATTTTTCTTTTTTCCTCAAATCGATTTGTAATAGTGAAATTATGTTGTGTTTTTATCTAATTTGCACACACGTTAAATATTATTCAATTATTTTCAGTGTAAGAGCCCGCGCATCGCGACTTTATTTTGATAAGAACGTGTAAAATAGTATTTTAATGCAATGACATCCTAAGCCAGTAGAACAATAAGTTTGGAAACTAAACGTATATCATTGTGTTGCTTTTAAGTGGCATAGAGCTTTAATGTCACTATTCTTAAATAAAATGTCTCCTTTGTAAGGTTTGGAGATGGTAGTTGAAAGCTGTTTTAAGCCTTTCCCATCTTCTACTTTGTCCTCAGTGCGTCAATCATTCGCTACATTAAAATTTCTCTAGTCCCAGTATATAATATTAGCTTTCGTCAACCAAAGAAAATCACATCACCCAATTGCTTTAAGATTTTTTGCAGCTTAGCCCAAACAAAATGACAAAAACAACATAATGTAACAAATTTGATAGTTATGTACCTAATGTACTTGTATCAATGTATCAAACACAACACAAACACAATCTTCTCTCGGTTCGAAAAAGCAGGAGTTGCCTTCAGCGTCTCTTACAGAATTGCCTTTGAGATATCTGTTTAACCTTCACCTTGACGGTTACACCCGGGTGTAGATCCCAGTTTTCACCTTTAAATATCTCATTTATTTTTTTACCAATACTAAAATCGTTTTAGCTCAGTGACTGAATTGATCTGTACTCTCGGAAAAGAGATATGAAAATTTTTTTGATATTTTATTTTGCAGAAATTTCGAAATTTTTAGTATATTTTCGACCAGATTGACTGTATACACCTGGGTGTAGATTTACATTTAGCCCGAAGTTGTATGTAGAATTCGGCTTCAAAGATTGTTAAATCCAAGGATAATATTGACAATATGCACGCACAAGTAGAACCTTGTGTTTGTTTGTATTGGAATCACTTGTTTCTGTAGTAAATGCAGTAATGTTATAAAACAATGATCACTTTTTCGTATTTTTATTTGATGACTTCGTATTTATTTACATTATGACTAAATGGGAAATATTATTAGGAGGTAAAATTATTAGCAGAAACAAAAATTAACACAAGAAAGGAAATAGGTACTCAAATACTAATATGTTCCAACACACAAGACAAAAATATTATTTTGTATGACAATCTTGACATTTTGTTTGCGTAAGACTGTGAACTTGGCAAACTGGTTTTTTGCACTGTACGCAAACTTTCCTAGAGGGACGCTTCCTTTTCTCCTCACTGTAGCACAAAAAACATTGCCCTTTTTGCGTTGGGCTACCAGATCCATCCCGATCCGTCAGATCATCTGGTATGAAGTGTTCTTGTAGCTCTTGAGCTGGAACGCCCAAAATGCACACTATTGCACTTTTAGTAGAAAAGTTACCCATAACTCTTGGAATCAGAGCTCTTTTGTTTATCACTGGAATGCAAAGATGTTCACCCAACTCTTGCAGGAACTCTCTACGGCGGCTTGTTCTGACGTTGCGCTTGTTCGACGGATTGTTTTTCGAAAAAATGATGTAAGCTGCGAGCGCTGCAATATCAACAATATTGAAAAACATCGAAAGTGGCCAGCGATTTGTTTTTCTTTTCGTGGTATACTGCGACAACATTTTGTCCATCGTGTCGACGGCACCTTTAGTTTTGTTGTAGTAATGTATAATATCTGGCTTAAGTTTTGGCCCAGAAACGCTGTCATCATTATGCTGACTTGATAAAAGCACTACCGCCTTGTATTTTTTCGGAACATATGAGCACAGAACCATTTTTTCTCCAAAACCAAAAGTCGATGACAAGACTTCTCTAGTTTTTGAAGCTTTGAATTCGGCAGGGATGCAGCGCCTGTTTTTCTTCATAGTACCGACCATAGACATGTTCCAGCCTAATAATTCTTTGGATAAAGGAAGTGATGTAAAGAAATTATCCATCGTAACGTTTCTGCCTGTGTTTTTGTATGGAACAAGCAAATCCTTAACAACACGTTCGCTTTGATTTGTTTCCCGATTGTTCCCAATTTTACCGGTGTAAATTTGGCCGTTCAACGGATATGCCGTGTCAGAATCACATGCCCACCATACTTGTATCCCATATGTGGCTGGCTTTGAGGGAACTTCGTTCGGCCTCTAAAAGGAAATAGCTGCTCATCCACAGTTATGGAATTGTACGGTCTATAATTCGCTTTTAGATTCGAGTTGAGCATTCCAAATATTTCACTTATTGGCGCTGCTTTGTCTGTTTCCATTCTAAGTGTTCTTGTGGCATTATAATCAAATCGAAGAAACCTTGTGATGTTGTAAAATCGCCCGATAGGTAAAGTTGCTCGATATAGTGGGAAGGCATTCTTTTTCCAAAGCTGGTCAATAGCTTCATAATTGGTTCTATGACTACCAATTACAATCAGCAACCCGATGTACGCCATAAACTCTTCTTCTTGTCAAGGTTTCCAGACCAAAGCTTTTTTAGTGGGATTGGCCGCATTCCATTTGCTGTATTCTTTTTCGGCCTTTCTATTTGTGTGCCTACAAATGATGTCTTGCATAGACGAGTTGAACAGCTCACAAAACGTATCGACGTCACTCAAATTTCCAGTGCTAGGTTTTGGTCCCATAAACGATTTCTCACGAATAATATTATGTGCTGGCATTCGTTGCAGATTTGGCTTAGTTTTTTTCCATTGGGTTCCATCCTTGCCGACATAATATAATCCATCCAATTGTACAACATTATCGTCGTTTCCTTCCTGTCCATCGCTCATTCCTTCGTTCTCGTTTTCAGAGTCACTGTTCCACCTCGACATTTTCACCTTCAGCATCTGATACTTCTCCATTATTTCTCGGAACAGTTTCATCTTCAATTTCTTCACCCCTTTCAGCATTAGTAGGCTGATCATCTTCTTGGTCGGAATCCAGATTCTGCACCATTCTCCGAAAATATCTTTGTTGTTCTTCATAAGGGAGTCTGTGATAAGTATTGCGAATGGATAAATAATGCTCATCGATATGGTAGCTAAATAATACCTCTTCCGTTGGGCACTAGTGAGAAATTTTATTTCTTCATTTTCCATTTTGAACAAAAGCAATAAACGAATACGTAATTTATGCAAACACTTTTCCAGAACAATCCGGAACTCTAAATAAGAACAACCAAAAGAAATCTTGACTAACGGTAGGAATTCTAATTTGATTGACTATTCCACTTATGGACGATGGCCAGAACTTACTTACTTTGTTACTTGAATAAAATCTGAAACTAATAAACAACTAACTAATAAAATGGAAAAAAAGATATTGGCGATGCGATGAAATTCAATAACTGATAGGCTGTTTCAAAACTTTATAATACATTTTTTTTATTGTCACCCGCTATTGTAGGTGACTTTGAAATAGAAATCGACAGTATACAAAAATTAAATATTGCAAAACTTAGTAGCAAGGCGCCAGATTCAAAAAAGGAAACATTTTGTATGTGCATTACAAGGCTTACTTAAACATTTTCGTTCAATTATTAATGAAAGACAATTTCTACACCGGGGTGTTCGCTGTCAGGGTAAGGAGTTTTTATTTAGCGACAAAGTGAAGGTTAACCTTCCTATACCCGTGCCAATCAAATAACATATATTCCCGAGCACGGTCCCTGGGACCGAAATTTCTAGAGTGTATTTGTCATATTTTTTTTACGAAAGCCTTAGTCAAAATAAATTTGTATGAATACTAATGGATGTGCTCAAAAGTATTAAATAAAATACATTGAAAATATTTGCGTTAATTAGTGACTAACAGCATTTTATTACAGCCTCTGAAAATAGTCAGTTTTTCTGACGAGTAATGCAAATTTTATAAAAACTTAATTTTTCAAAACAAACTAAAAATATATCAAAAACCTTAAGGTTAGATCTTAACATTAGACAAAAAGTTATATAAACTTCGTAATTACATGTTCCAAAAGAAACGATCGATTGATGCCGTGTACTGACCCACGCGATTTGGGCATTGGCGCTCGCCCCATGCTAAATTGAAGTACGCGACGAATCGTAAGCTCATTGCCATAGCATTCTCCTTTATTGAAAAAATTACGAAAATTTAAATTAGTGGTCTGACAGACCAACGCGCGGGTATAGGAAGGTTAAAAATTAGATGGGGTTACCACTGGTCCATCCTGACATGCTGGTCCAATTGGCAAATTATTAGAAAATTGCGAGCAATTAAGAACAACAAATTATGAAAAAATAGAAAGTGAACTGCCACAAATTCAGTTTGATGATCAAATACCGACCAGAAATACCTGTATGAAATAAGTGGACAATGTTCTGATGATTCGGCTCTATATTTCTTCTTTAACTCCATCAAATAACTTACAACTATTAGCTGAATATTGTGTTAAAGTATATGCTCCAGTATAGTTTGACATAAAAACAAATCCTACTTGTAAAGATGGATCTAAGAATTTGTGGATGTTAATTAAAAGTTCTCGATATCTGCCAGCAGAGTTTTTCAACTCTTATAATAGATCCCGTAATTCAACGAAATGCATATTTTGCACATCCAGAGAATTTGCTTCTGTCGATGTTGTCTGATCAAAGTAAAACAGTGAGGGAACTTGCTGCCAGAAGGATACTAAAAGCACGAAATTCACCTCATACAGGAAAGCAGCCTCGTGTATTTGAAGTGCCGCTTATTAATTTCGATGCAGAAAGCTATATTGACATAAAAGATTGGCAGCAAAAGTTTTACGATCCACCAATTCTCCGACACATCACTTATCAAGAAATAAACGATGTGATAAGTTCTCAGGGCGACGATAATCTAATTTGTTTAAAGCTACCATGTCACACGCAGGCAGTCGCACGTTCTGTTTAAATAGTTACCGAAGCATCTATGACCTTATGCGATAAAAATTCAAGAGAAGCGAAACCTGCATCCCGAAAACTAATGCCTCGATTTGAGAGTAAACGCGATTTCTTGCCTAAAATATAAAAAAAAATAATTTCTTGTTTACATCATATTTATGATTTCCATTACCAAATTTGTGTTCTATGTTAATTGTTTATGAATTATTTTTAAATTTTCCATTAATATTTAATTTTTTTTAATAAAATATTTAAATTTAACCAAACGTTGTTTTTTTAAAAATCTCCGAAACTTTAAAGCTCATGCGCGGGCTAAAGATATGATTTAATTGAACTTTTTTTTGGCAATTATTATTTGTTTGGACCATACACAACATAATATTACTATTACAATATGATGAAATAACTTTTATTTTTTTCCCATATAAAATCGACCCACCCTAATGTGATCTCTTGATCTCATTACAAAATGGGGTTGTGACGGATCCCAGCAAACGCTATACAAATAGAGATTTGAAAACAGCTCTCAGTCAGATGCGTTTATATTTTAAAGTTCGCTTGTTCCGTTGCGTTTAGCTAGTGGTTCAAAAACCATCTGGCAGAACCCGACTCCATCTGCTCTCCGAATTTGCTGGCCAATAAAAATTAACTTCGTTAAAGAAAGCACAGACATAACTAAAAGCGAAATCAGCTATATCCACTCTGAAATCGATTCACTTAATAAGACTGTAATAAGTTCGACCATACATTGCTTTTTACCATTGTTGATGGAAAAATATGCAATGCAATAACTGAACCTAGATCAACACAGAAATGCTATGTTTGTGGGTCAACATCAAAAGACTTAAACAAATTAACTACACAGACAAACGAAACTAATGAAAACTCCAGAGAGCTCCAAGCAAGAATCAGACTTTTTGAGAGTCTTCTGCATGTACTCGTAGCTACAAACTTAAAGTAAAAAATTTGCAAATTAGGTCCCAAGAGGAGAAAGAAGTATGTAAAATAAGTAAAATTCAATTTCAATGGGAATTTAGAAACAAGCATGGTCTCATTGTGGATCTACCAAGAGCAGGTTTCGGCCATACAAATGACGGGAATACAAGTCGAAGATTTTTTAATAACCCTCAAATTGCCGCTGAATTCACAGAGATTTATTTTTACGTGATTTTCAATTCAATGCAATTTTAAGTGGCTACAAATTTGATTCCGACAAATTTTGTTTTTATGCAATGGATACAGCCACACTTTATATCGAGTTATATCCATGGCATCCTATGACTCCGACCATGCACAAGATCTTAATGCACGGGTCTATTATTATAGAAACTGCCCTTCTTCCAATTGTTCAGCTCTCGGAAGGAGCAGCAGAAGGCAGGAACAAACACTTTAGGTGAGCGAAATAAACCAAAACTACATTCAACAAAAATATTCATGTATAAAACTTTCCGATTATATCGTCTTAATTATGCTAGAAAGTTCTCAAGGAGAGAATGTAACCAAGACGTCCTAAATCGATTGTTGCTCAGCTCTGATCGTCTAATGACTTCTCTTAAAAAGACGCAATCGAAAACAAGAATGTCATTTTCAAAAGAGACGTTAGATATGCTGCTTCCAGAGGGTCCAGAATGATAAAAATCTACCGATTAGTTTTTAAACAATAAAAAAAATCAAATAAAAAAAGTCTGTCTTTTTTCAAAAATATATTCCAAAATTAATAGAAATCAATTAGAAACTGTGTTCTATTGAATAAATATTATTTTTAAGCTGAAAAAGTGACAAAGGTAACGAAAAATAATTTTGGCCAGGTTTTTTATGTAAATACTCCTGCGTGCGACGATGACAAAATACCGAAGCCATCATCCACAAACATGGGCGCCGCCAGGATTTCTTTCAAGGGAGTGCATAAAGTGCATTTGCATCAGCAACTACACATTATACTATTTACTGATGCAAAATATAGAATCATAGGTACACAATGTACCTATATTATGTCAAATTCAAATCGCGCGGGTCGGGTAGGTATTTGTTTCAATAGGTATTTTTTTTTTTTTTTTTTATAATTTGCTTACGCTAAAGGGATTTTTTCTGTTGTTACAGTACCCTTATAATGCTAAGAACACAGTGTAAGCTACTTGGTATTAGAAAGAATAGAGAGATAGGAAAGAAGTGTTTGGGTGCAGTTGTAGGGTTTTTCTCCACGGGTGGTGTCTAAGTTACTTAGGGAGATTACGATTTCATGTATTCGGTATAAAGTAATGGACTTGGCCGGGATTCGAACACACGACCTTCCATTCCAAACCGAATTTTTAAACATACATACCTCCCTTTTGCACTTGCTTATTTCATTTGGCCAGTTTACTTAAATGCAATCTGCAATTACAATAACTTTCTGCCAAAGATAAATCTACTACGCATTTTTTTTTGTAATGGTAAGTACGCCTTTTGGAAAGTTATTTAATGAATCGAAACCAACGGGTTGTGGTAGGTTTTTTTTTTTTTTTTTTTTATAATTTGCGTGCGCTAAAGGGATTTCTTTTTTCTGTAGTGACACAGTACCCTTATAATGGTAAAACCACAGCGCAGGCATTTAGTTTGTTGCGCAAGTAGCTCCCAGCAATTCATTGCCTATTTTTGGGTGCTACTTACTGAAAGAATAGAAGGATAGGAAAGAAGTTTGGTGCGATGGGATTTTTTTTCTCTCAACAGGTGGCGCCTAAATTGCTTTAGGGAGATCAGTTTTTGTTGTGTGTATTCAATTTATAAAAATCATGGCCCTGGTCGGGATTCGAACGCACGAACTGCCAATCACTTTAGTGAATACACTACCATCGCACCATTGCCACCTGCAAAGATAGATAGATATTCGGAATCTAGAACCTTGCAAGCAGGAGTACCTCAAGGTTCAATACTCGGTCCTCTTCTGTTTTGCTTATTTATAAATGACCTGCCTAAAGTCTGTTCAAATGTATCTCTGCACCTCTATGCGGATGATGTACAAGTATACATCTCTAGACCGGTTGGCTTAATTGAAGATCTTGTCTGCAGAATGAATGAAGGTTTGTCTAAGATACATAAGTGGTCCGCTAACAATGGTCTCAGACTTAATCCTAAAAAATGTCAATCGATTATTATCTCCAAAACGCAATATGAATGCCAAGATTTTCCACCAATTTTCCTGTCCAATGTTCAATTACAATTCTCAGATATAGTCACCAATCTTGGCTTTAAACTGAATCGTTCTCTTTCTGCTAACGATCATATAAATTATACAATTGGAAGAATTTATGGTGGCTTACGTAAACTCTGGCTGTTCTCCAATTTAACCCCGGTTGAAACTAAACTAAGGCTTGTTAAATCTTTGCTTATACCTTTTATTGATTATGCTGTAGTCGTTTTCTGTAAGCCTGATTCACACTCCATGCACAAGTTAACTGTGGCTTTCAATGATATTACTAGATATGTGTTTGGACTCCGTAGATATGACCACATTTCTAACTACCAGAAAATAGTCCTTGGGTGTACTTTATAACAGTTTCTAAATGTCCGATGCTGCACATTTTTGCACAAAATAATACATGAAAAAGAACCATCTTATTTGTTTCAAAAGCTCCAATTTGCGCAATCACACAGAACTCTTAACCTGATAACCCCCCTTTCCAACTCTTTAAACTCTTCGCGCCTTTTCTTTGTTCATGCTACGAGGCTTTGGAATTCTCTCCCTCACTCAATAAAGCAAACAATCGGGGTCGCAAAATTTCGAAATGCTATTTCATCACATTTTTCTTAACAGCAACTACATAACTCAGCCTAATTTCCTTAACCTTTTCTCACTACCCCCCCCCCCCCCCCCTCCCCCCTCCCCATCTCATCTCATTTTCTTTTTCTTTTTGTAAACATTTAAATTAGTTAGATTAAGTCATATTTAAATGAATGTTAAAAATGTTAAATCACCTGCACCTTGTATTTTTTTGTTATTTATATGTACTAAAAAAGACAATGTCTTACTTGTACTTTCTGCAAATTAACTAAACTAAACTAAAAAAAAAAAAAAAAAAAGGCAACCTCGCATTATTCACATCAGTCCAGCGAGAACTAGGTAAATTAAAAAATTACCATTTAAGTAGGTATTAACTATTGTTACCCTATAAAATGTTATCGCACCCTTAACAACAATTTTTAGAACTTTGCATACTCTTTTGACATCTGTCGTCTGACTTTTAGATTTGAGTGAGGAGGTACAATTTGAAATTCGATTAAACGAGGTCTAAATAAAAATTAATCTTTGATAATCTTATAATTCTACTGTTTTTATTTTTCCGGAATTTAGTTGAATAATAGTTCAGAAGTGGGATATTTGCCCAAATACAATATTTTTAAGAACAATTGAAAATTGCGTGAAATTCGATCTCTAACCAAATTCTCGATTTGCTAAGACTTGCCACGATGATCAACGAAGAATCACGATCGGATAATACGATGGTACCATTAGCAGAATCGACAATGTTTGTCAACGGAAGCGAAGCAACGAATTTTGGAATGCGAGGCGTTACGAATCCTGGCGCAGTTTTAACATCAGGCGGTGACAGCCCTAACCTGCACGCAAGTCATCTGTTGCAGACACCACAAGGAAGAACAAACGTGCTTGATCAACGAGAGCTTGAATTATTACGTCGAGAAAGAGAGGTACTGAGGCAGGAACTAAAATTAACTAAACGTGAACTTTCTATTTTACAGCGCCAGTCAACGAGGAATCCCAACGGCAGCTCATGCTTAAATAATTCACAAACGTACAGCTACGCAGAACTAAACTCACTTGTCCCCTTTTTCGATCCAAGTCAAAAATCAATTCTTTCATGCCAGAAGTGGACGCAAACAGTCGATAATCTTCGTGATATTTATCACGTGACGGACCAAATGACCTTATTGATCGCTTCATCGAAACTCCAATGGGCAGCAAAAGGCTGGTTTTCTAATCAACAATTTCGTATCACAAATTGGGTTCAGCTAAAGGAAGGCCTTTTAAAAGCATTCCCTTCTTACGCGGATGAGTCTGATGTCCACATGAGACTTCTGAAACGGCGAAAACAGGTTAACGAAAGTTTCGAACAGTATTTCTACGAAATGTTGTCTATAGCTAGTTGCGCAACATTTAGCAGTCAATCCATCTTGAAATACATTATAAATGGGGTAGATAATAACGATTTAAAACGACCGCTGTCACTTCACCATTTCACTGAACCGGAGGAATTACTTGACCACTTCAAATGGTACGAAGAAATGCAAGAATTCACTACGTCGGACTATCATCAACCGAGGCAACGAGAGTGTTTGGCAACCACAACAACGTATGCAGTTAAACAACAACATCAATCAGCTGAACAACAACAGCAACCAAATGATAGGAGAAAATGTTTTAATTGTAATGAGTTTGGACACTTCTCACGAGAGTGTCCGAAGCCCCAACGAAAAGCTCGATGCGACATATGCCAAAAAAACGGGTCATGCTAAGGAAGACTGCTATCAAGGGAAAATCGTCGTCAAGTGTCACTAATAAGCTCAAATACGTTCAACAAGGCAGCTGTTATCAATGGCATGATTTATACAACTGCAATTGTCGATACGGGAAGTGATGTCAGTTTGATTAAGCCTTCTCTGGCTAGGGAATTAAATATTCAATTAGACCCACATAATGTAACACTCCATGGTTTCGGAAACGGACTTTCTAGAACTCGTGGACGCATAAGAGTTAACTTAAAAGTCGATGAAGTTGCGGCTTTTATCTTCCTATATGTGGTGGACGATGAGACATTGAACGAACCGCTGTTGGTCGGAAGAGACTTCTTAGATCAAGAGCACGTTACTCTTACGAAAATACAAGGTGAGCACTTTCGGATTCCCAGAACAGCGGGATTAAACATTTTGGCGACGACCACGTCAACAACGAAGCAACAACTGAGATGAACAACACGTCACAAAACGATAACGTATCATTTGGAATTAATGAAAATGCTGTTACGAACATTGGGTTGAACGAAATGCACACTTTGCCACAAAACAATAGTGTACCGCAACCGATTTCAAATAGCGATATTGCTTGTGGGTCTCTCTCGACTATTGAGATGGGAGAGCTTATTAAATTGCTAAATAAGTATCGACACTGTTTTGCTACGAAACTTTCAGAACTAGGTCGTGCTTCATCGGTCGAAATGAAAATCGAATTGACAACAAATGGATCAATGGCATGCCGGCCGTATAGAATCGCATATTCTCAACGCTCAACTATGCAACGAATTGTGCAAGAACTTTTGGATAATGACATAATACGACCGTCAGATTCTTCGTTCGTCTCTCCAGCTCTTCTCGTAAAGAAAAAGGACGGGGAGGACAGAATGGTGATCGATTATCGCCGTTTAAATGACAAAACTGTCAAAGACCGGTACCCACTGCCAGTTATTGAGGATCTCTTGCAGCAATTAAAAGGTAGTGCATTTTTCATCGGCCTAGATCTAGCATCTGGGTACTATCAAATCCCTGTTGCTAAAGAGTCGCGAAAGTATACTGCGTTTGTTACTCCTGACGGCGAGTATGAGTTTCAAAGGATGCCGTTTGGACTGTCAAATGCACCATCGTGTTTCCAAAGGATGATGAACAGCATTCAGCAAAAAATGAAATCAGGTCGGTTAATAGTATACATGGACGATATTCTAATCCCATGTAAGGATTTTCCGGAAGGTATTCAAAGTCTTCAAACACTCCTTTCCCTTTTAGAAGATGAAGGCTTAACCCTCAAGCTAAAGAAGTCATTCTTTTTTAAGGAAAAAATAGATTTTCTCGGATATGAGGTATCTTCTGCTGGTATAAGGCCAAATGAAAAGAAAAATGAAGCAGTTTCGAATTTTCCTCAGCCAGAAAATTTGCATCAACTGAGACAATTTTTAGGGCTCACCAGCTACTTCAGGAAATTTGTCCTAGGTCATGCAACCATAGCGCAACCACTTACGACACTGATGAGGAAAAATGTGAAGTTCAAATGGACGACCGCTCACCAAAAATCTTTCGAGCAGTTGAAAGAAGTATTAACGTCTAGGCCGCTGCTAACTTTGTACGATCATGAACTGCAACATGAGCTACACACGGACGCGAGCGCTCTTGGAATTGCTGGTATTTTGCTGCAGAAGGGTCAAGATCTCCAACTGCGACCGGTGGGATATTTTAGCAGGCAAACAAATGAATATAAGAAGCATTATCACAGCTACGAACTCGAAGCTCTTGCCGTCGTCGAGTCAATAACTAGATTCCGAAGTTACCTTCTCGGAAAACATTTTAGGGTCGTAACTGATTGTGATTCCTTGAGAGCAACGATTAATAAAAGAAACATAGTCCCCAGGATTGCACGTTGGTGGTTGCGGCTAATGGAATACGACTTCGAAATAGAGTACCGGAGAGGAAAAAATATTCAGCATGCCGATGCACTTAGCCGATCGCCGCATGACGAACCAAAGCAGTGTGATGTTGTTAGCATGGATGTGTTTGCCGTCGAAATCAACAATGAAGACTGGCTGATGACTGTTCAAATCCAGGATCCCAAATTGCATGAAATTGCTACCAAGCTAAAACAAAATGGAACAACGAGCCAGGATAAGGAGCTACGTAAACAATATCAGATCGAAAACGGGCGCTTATATCGCAAGGTGGATAATGCTTTAAAGTAGGTTGTACCAGGGCCTGCCGTTTGGAAAATTATAAGGTCCTGTCATGACGAGGTAGGTCATTACGCATTAGAACGAACTCTAAATCTTTTGCAGCGTGATTACTGGTTTCCCCGCATGAGAAGTAAAGTTAAAAGTTACCTATCAGCCTGCGTCGAATGCGCATATTATAAACGTCCGTCGGGCAAACAGGAAGGAGAGTTATTTTGCATAGAGCAAATCCCTGTGCTCTTCCATACAATTCACCTCGACCATTTGGGTCCGTTTCCTAATAGCCATAAAGGAAACACTCATATTTTGGGAATTATCGATGGGTTTACGAAGTATATCGTTCTAAGACCTGTCAAAAATGTGTCTACAAAACCTGTCATCCGTATTTTAGAAGAGATTTCGTCCAGTTTCGGGAGCCCAGTCAGAATTATCACCGACAGAGGAACAGCCTTTAGCTCAAAGGAGTTCGAGAAGTATTGCTCTGCCAATGACATCAAACACATTATGACCGCAGCACGAACCCCAAGAGCCAATGGTCAAATCGAACGAAGTAACCGTACTTTATTGCATGCATTGTCCACTATGGCGAACGATAATGTCGATTGGGACACTCATCTTAAAGCTATACAAAGGGGAATGAATTCATGCATTAACGAGTCTACAAAACAAACACCGCATAGCTTATTATTTGGATTTCAGCCCCGAGACCCTCTGCGAAACAAAGTTTTGCTCGCGTTACATGACGGAAATCAAGAGGAGCAGCGTTTGGACTTGGAAACGATACGTCAGGAGGCGGTGGCGGCTATTACCAAATCTCAAGCAAAGCAGAAACAACAATATGACATGCATCATAAGTCTCCGTGTGTGTACAAGCATGGTGACCTAGTCCTAATTGAACGACCATCAATATCAACTGGAGAATCGCGCAAATTGGACCCAAAATATAAAGGTCCTTACATGGTGACGGCAGTATTGGATCATAACAGATACGTCGTAGAAGATATTCCGGGCGCTCAGAGGACACAGCGAAAATTTAAATCGGTCTACTCATCAGACAACATGAAGGCTTGGTGTCAAAACTTGGATGATGATAGTTTCGCTGACAATACCGATGATACCGAGGTCGAGGACGACTCTTAAATTCAGGAAGGCCGAGCTGTTACCCTATAAAATGTTATCGCACCCTCAACAACAATTTTTAGAACTTTGCATACTCTTTTGACATCTGTCGTCTGACTTTTAGATTTGAGTGAGGAGGTACAATTTGAAATTCGATTAAACGAGGTCTAAATAAAAATTAATCTTTGAGAATCTTATAATTCTACTGTTTTTATTTTTCCGGAATTTAGTTGAATAATACTATTAATAGTTATTAAGCCAGCAAAGTGAGAGTTTCTTGTGTATTTTTTCTCTCTAAGAATGATTTAATTTTTTAACAGAAACCTACATACCTCAAACTGACGCAATGTGTAGTTCTCAAGTCTCAACACAATTGCTTCCTCAGCCGAGTGAGTGAAAGATACATACAAATTCACCAAATAAGTCGAAGACAATCGGGTTATTTCTGTGCTTATGAAAGCGTTTGTTGAGCCAAGAGATATAGACCGCAGCGAGAAGTAAAAGCAAAAAGGGAGAGAAAACAAATTTGTTCTATCCAGCGATGAATTTTATATGTAGACTGTTTCATGCCAACGTTTTTGTTTACCTTCATGAGAGTAGAAGTAAGTAGATAGAACAATGTCGAAAGCATTACCCACGTTTTATTATCGCCCATAACCTATATGGTTCACCCCGATAAAATAAAACGATACGGATCCAAATGAAAACACTGTTAGTACTCTTCAAGCAAGAGACTCCGTTTTACGTCCGCAAACGGAGTCAATGACATATGGACGACTCCGCATACGTCTACGCGTACGGTCCAATTAGTATGGAAATTGTAATAGCCGCGGACTCACATGTGTATGTATTGTGAGAGTGAGCTCACTGTGCTCAGCAAAAAACGAATCCAAAACTGATCCAAGAAAAAGGTACAAATCGAGGCTAGATAAGAAGAGAATCGAGTATCGTTAAAATAAAACTCAAAAATGTTTGTTCATGCTTATTTTATTTCTTAGAATACATTTTTTCATTAAGTATAGCGGCTACCCTTTAGTACGGCTTTAGTACCCGTAAAACAGAGTAACAAAATATAAGTCTCAACTAAATTTGCACCTTATCATTCATAATTTAAGCTCTTTTAACTCTTGTATTATTTTCGCTGGAGTAATTATGTAGAAGTTATAAAAACATATCTACTCGTACATTCAAAATTGAAAGCTTTCTATTATAAATTAATAAAAACCTTTAAAATCTCTTTTGAAATGTTAGCTGATTTGTTATCTCAAATATTGATTAAAGCATACATCATATCATTTCATGAAATTTTTTTTTTTTTTAATGCGTTACCTACTTAATTGCTTATAGTTCATTTATTATATAAGAATCTTTTTTGGTTAAAGGTACAAGCTCTGGCTCTGCACCTAAAGATTTTCAAGCAGATGAATCGCTCGATTGTTCTTCCAGAAGCACAACTAATTCATCATTGGATATTGGGTTGTGTTTGGACTTAAGTTATCAAGTCAATGATGACCTACGTTTGAACTTACTAAGACATCCTTGGAACCCTAGCAAAACATACAATTTTAAAAATGACGTTAGCTTTGATGCTAAACGAGCTCAAATATCAAAAGTTTCATGAAGCTGCACAGTCCCATGCGACAAGTAAGAGTCATTGCGACGCACTGGCTTCGTCAAATTCATTTGAAAAGATCATGGATAGAAAGGGACTAAGCGTTCATGAATCTTAAAATGTGGCATATCACAAAGAAGTTGAAGCAAATCGTTTAAAACTTCAATCTATCGTATCAACAATTTTATTTTATTTATTTATTTAGCGGACGACATGACCTTCCACTTCGTGGGGAAGTCGACGAGGGTTCTGTTTTTACAGACCTGCTTCATTTTCGAGTTGACTCTGTAGATCATTTAGAATCAGGAGCAAAAAATTCCTTATACATATCGCATCAAATTCAAAACGAATTGATAGAAATTTGTTCCGATGTTCTAGAAATCAAAATAATTGAGGAGGTGAAACATGCTTCGGCTTTTTCGGTTTTGGCTGATGAGACTGCTGATATTAGTGGAACAGAGCAATTATCGATTGGTGTACGCTATATACGTTCTGATAAGGATGATAAAAAACCAATTGTTTGTGAGGAATTCCTCGCATATGTACCGTAAAAAGAATTGGACGCAAAAGCCATTTCGGAAATAATTATTCGCTTCCTGCAAGATTGCAATTTTGATTTAAATAAACTTGATTTAAATAAACTATTCTAGGGGTATATTAATTTTGACGCATAGTTTGTAACATACCTTAATATTGCCCGTAGACCCCTAAAAGTTACTATATTTATGATCAGCATCGATAGTAATGTCGATCTAGCCATGTCCGTCCGTCGGCAAAAATTAGGCCTTTAAACTGGACCTAGAGAGCTGAAATTTTAACCATATACTCTCTAGGGTCCCGAAATAATCAAATTTACGAATTTTTGAAATCCGCCCACAGACACGCCCACAAACTCAAAAAAAAAAAACAAAATTTTGGAAAAAATCGAATTTTGAGCTAGAAAGCTGACATTTCTTATATATGATCTATGACTCCTAAAACTGCTCGGGATAAATTTTTTTCAAAATCCGCCCACTGACACGCCCACAAATAAATAAAACAATTTTTTTGAAAATCCAAAGTTTGAGCTAGGAAGCTGAAATTTATAATATATACTCTCTATGGGGCCTTTATGCTCATGTGTAAATATTTTCAAAATCCGCCTACTGGCACGCCCACAATTTTTTAATTTTTTTTTGAAAATTCAAAGTGAGCTAGGGAGCTGAAATTTATAATATATACTCTCTAGGGACCCTTTATGCGCATGTGTTAATTTTTTTTAAATCCGCCTACTGACACGCCCACAAATAAATAAAACAATTTTATTGAAACACCCAAGTTTGAGCTAGGGAGCGTTTTTTTTTTGATAAAATCCTTTAAATGTTATATAACAAAATATGTAGAGCGTTCTTAACAATTCAACTACACTTAGACTTTTGTCACGCCCACTTATGAGGGATAGGAATAAGAATAGGGTATCCAACAGTTCGTCCAAGCGGACTGTAGCCCGTCCCTATGTTTTTTGATTATGTTTATTTGAGCCTTTAGAATTTTATTGGTCAAGTCGAGAAGATGATATCGGCCAAATGGGCGCCGTCACAATTGATTGCCATACGGGCTCGTTTTATTGCATTTTTCATCACTTCGGCGAGAACTTCGGGCGACAGATTCTCGCACTAGTGTCGAATGTTGTCCTTAAGGGCTTCTAGGGTCTCGGGCTTGCTCACGTAAACACGGGACTTCAAAAAACCCCACAAAAAAAATTTGGAACGGTTAAATCGGGCGATCTTGCGGGCTAGTGCAAATCGCAAAAACGAGAGATGAGGCGACCAGGGAACGCCGCCTTCAGCTCCGTAGCTCCGTCCTGTTGGAACCACATGTCCTCCAGTCCTAATTCGTCCAATTGCGGCAGAAAAAACTTGGTTAACATATCCCTATAGCGCGCACCGTCCACTGTTGTCGTTTGACCAGCGGTGTTTTCAAAAAAAAAAATGCCCGATGACTCCTCCAGCGTGAACAGCGCACCATGCAGTGACTTTGAGCGGGTGTAATGGCTCCCCGTGCATTACTCGTGGATTTTCGGCGCCCCAGAAGCGATAGTTTTGCTTGTTCACGTACCCGCTGAGGTGGAAATGAGCCTCATCCCTCATTATGATTTTGGTCGAAAAATCGTCCACTTCATTCTCCAGATTGAGGATGGCTCGGGCGTAGGTTACACGCGTTTGGCGGTCGACAGGCAGCAGCTGATGAACGGACTTTGTACGGGAACATGCGCAAGTCTTTGACCAAAATTCGCCTTAGGGACGACCGGCTGATGGCTAATTGCGAGGCACGACCGATGTTTCCGGCGACATCTCGACATCCTCGTCAACAGCGGCGATATTCTCGGGACAACGGGCACTCCGGGCCCGGCAACTCTTGGAAACGTCTCGTATGGTCCCATACTCTTTAAGGTTGGTGGCCAAACGGCGCAGTGTTTGCGCAGTCGGTGTCGGACGGCCGTGGAATCGGCGACGGAATTCGCGCTGCGCCAACACTACCGACGAATTGTTACGCAAAAAAATAGACACGATTATTCCGCGTTCTTGGGGAGTGTATCGCTCCATGGCTTGTTCACTTGTATTCTACATCTGTCCAGTCCACAAATGTCAAAACAGATTTGACATTGGCGGCCATTTGCAAAATAAGAGCATCTTCCTATAGGGTGATTTCTTTTGGCCCACTTTGTATATTTATCCCATACTTAGATTCTATTATTTCTTCATTAAAAAATCGATTTTCTACAACAAACAAAAAAGCATTTTTGCTTATGAAGCTTCACCCAGAAAATATGAGAAAATTAGACAAATCAGCATTTATAGCAATAGCAGAAGATATACAGAACCTCTACGGAGGTCTTCTACATAATTTTATTGCCGAGGCTACCACATGGTATGAGACGATGAAGAAAAATGAAGCAAATAATGCGGTTATAAATGAATCTATTGTTGAATACGCAGATCTAATTGCTGAAGCCACACCGCTTTACCCTGCTGTATGTCACGCAATCAAAATTGGTTTAACAATTCCAGCAACAACATGTAGTATTGAACGTATATTGAATGAGGTTGGCTTGGTATTGCGGATGTAGGCCAGCTGCATCGCAACCAGTTTACAAATCTTCGCTTATATTTCCTTGGGTAGTCACTATCCATTGCTTAAAGCTGCCGCACTTGTGTATGATGGATGCACGCCGTTGATTCTTAGTTCAAACACTTTACTCTGTCCACCAAATGTTAATCAACAAATAATTTAGTGGAAATCAAAGCACATTCGCGGAGTCCATCCATACGCCCTTCACATGGATCACATAAATCTATACAGCTCAAAGTTTTGGCTTACACCGGGTAAACTGTTCTCGAAAACAGAGGGTTTTGTTATGGCAATACAAGGCAAGGTAATTGCAACAAGAAACTTTCTTAAATTTGTTGTCAAAAAATCTCTGGAAGACAAATATCGGCGATGTGGGGAGAACAGAGATCGAGTGATCGGGTATAGGAAACCATAAAACTGTCAGTTTCCTTTTTTCGAACACCAAGGAATATGGTGTTCGGAAGTAGGAACACTAATCTGGATTCTGATACAGAAGACAAAAAAAATATGTTTTCTGATAACTTAAGGTAGTAAAATAGAAAAAATGAATACTTTTTCACAGTTGCCTATTTGCCAAAAGCTGTGTTCGGGCTGAGAAACTCGGTACAAGTTAGGTTCCTTTTCTCCAAAACCACGAGCTAACTGCAATTAGTATTAGAACTTGATTCATTTAGCTTTTAAATAAACTTTTTCCAGACCTTCACTGAATTTTGTTCCTAAGACAACAGATCGACCGCATTTATTGAAACCGAGCAAACTCAGATTTTTTTTTGAAATAAGATTAATTTTGTATGAATGCAATGCTGAAGTCAAGTGAAAAGGGAATTTATGCATTCGTATAAGTGTGCTGTGACGAAAAGCAGAAACGGTTAATTAACGATAATATAACGACCTTTGTACAAGTTATTCGACAACTGTGGATGTCCGGAAACAGGTGACTCTACCCTACCTACAATATATATGTATGTGCCCAAATGAAAATGTCTTAAAACCGGAATTCATTAAATCCTAAAAAATAAAAAAAATACACAACGCTCGAGTGCAAGACAGTTAATCTATATTACACTATCTATAGCACACAAAATTGGTTGGAATATGTTTAAACTGAAAACACAGACAGGTACACACCCTTTTCCAGTCGAGAGATATACCGGTGGGCCATATTACTCACACTGACTAAATTTGCCGAACTTACTCAACCTATCTAGCTGGTGCTAAGAACAACGAACTATTTCCCATATCAATTTACTTAAATTGGCGGTGGTTGGTGAACTCATATTCCAAACACCGCCCCAAGAAAAAACGCAAAGCCAATCTCATCTCTGAAACATCCATGTAATGATGTTGTAATCTGTCAAAAGAATTTATCTACGGAGCACATAAAACCTCCATCTCATTAACAAATTTGATGGAGACTGATCCAAAGCGATGCAACATGCGGTGCTCAAATTATTTTGTAGACCACAAAAGACTGTAAACTTAAATCCAAGGCACTTTTTAATGCAATGACGATGAACTTTTTATCTACCCGTTCAACCTCAACGCAATCTCCTGCAGCGTTGTCATAACAAATCTCTTTGCCTTATTTCGCCGACAATGAGTGAATTTCTTTTCTTGTATCTACATGTAAAGTTAGCGTTTGCATCTGCCTGTGATATGTAAGTGTTTGCATAATAAATGAGCATATTCTTTCATATTTATTCTACGCACATTTTCCGCAAAAAAAAATAATTGAGTTCTGCTTTTGAGAAATGGAAAGGGAAGGAAAAAAACACCGTTTAGGTTTACATAGCGAAAATAG
Organism: Portevinia maculata; assembly: GCA_949715645.1. NCBI lineage: Eukaryota > Metazoa > Arthropoda > Insecta > Diptera > Syrphidae > Portevinia > Portevinia maculata. The sequence continues at coordinate 302,027,561 of OX454525.1, forward strand.
GGAGGAATTCAATTTTCTTTTATAGCCAATGCTGAGAATGCTCCATGGCACATAGTCGACATGGCTGTCGTCGTATTCTTAACTCGTAAAGCCAAAGAATTTCATTTTATTTTATTTTTTTTTCTAAATGTTGGAACAAAAACACCTAACCATCCGTAAAAATCTCAAAATTATTCCAAAATGTCTGGCAATTTTCTACGAAACTAAATAAGGTTTGCAATTTACTGCATAAGTAAATCAGGACCCCTTTTTACATTTGAAAATTACGCTGTCTGAACATACGGCTAATGTTCCGAATATGTATAATATCAAACATAGTCAATCTTAACAACACAACAAAGTAAAATATAATGCATTAAGTACTTACGAGTATATAGGTAGGGTGGTGCCTATGTCCTAGCTCCAGTAGTGAAACACTTTTCAAAAAAGCCGTAATTTCTTTAAATTTAAACGCTGATGTTTGAGTGAATGCTATCACTAAGTGTGCAAAGGAAAGTTTATTTTTCGGCGTAAAAATTCATGTGAATTCATCACTTTTAATGTTTTCTATTAGACAACTTAATTCTACACGTGTTTTGTTTGAATTGTTTCGATAAACATAAAAATACGTTTATTTTTTTTATGTTCGGACATAGGAAATAAATTTGTAGTGAGTTTCGCTCCCGAACACTAGTGTTTGAATGTAGGCAACTGCTTTAATTCTTTAATTGCCTTTGTCCGAACAGTTTGTCATTCCACTATTACTACCTAGCTTTTTACATTAATTTCAATAGTCTGTAGCTTATTTTAGACAGAATAAAGTGCAAGTATAAGAAGTACAGCGAAGTCTCTCAAAGATAGTTCCAATAGTTACTACTGCTCTTGATACACTCGTCTCCACTTGAATAGGACTCGAAAACGGAATGATAAAATAATGATATTATGCCCGTTATCTTTGTCCAACTCTTCTTCTTTCTCTGTGACAAAATTGCAAGTTCTGGAAAAGAGCCGTTATATTTTGTGTCCGCACTTTATGTAAACATTCGTTGAAATTAAAACATCATTTTTGCGCCACTTGAATTGAATATGCATTTAGTTTGATCGTTATCTTTGGCACGTGGACTTATATTCTTCATTAACCGAGGCGGAAAAAGGGTAAAGCAAAGCTTACAAGGACAAGGACGAGAGGAGCCGACACCTTATATCCAGATTTTTAAGTAATGAGTATGAATATGGAAAAAACATGAAAGGCCGGACACACAGAGTGCTTACTAATGCGGAAAGGCGACTTATTTTAAGAAAAGCGCCAATTATCACTCTTTGGCAAAAATCAGGGATAAATGCGGTGTCAGGGGACAGCTATGCGTCTTATTATGTCGAAAGCTAAACATCTAAAAAGACTGAAAATCAAGAAGAAGCCACCTCTCAACCCGGTTCGAAAAAAGCAACGCCTCAGTTTTGTCGCGCACATGTGACCTGGACTTCGAGTGGCATAGAATAGTCTTCTCCGATGGAAACAATTTAATTTGGAAGGCCCCGATGGCTATAGCTACTATTTTCATGACTTCCGCAAAGAAACACATTATTTGGACCGGCTGCATAGCAGAGTTGGAGGTGTGATGGTGTGGGGGGCCATTTCCTATTATGGAACCTGCCAACAACAATTGATGTCAACCACAATGAATGCGTTGTCTTACAATGGCATATTGAAAAAGCCTTTCCATACTTTCATACCCTTTTTGGACATCTGCTCTTGATTTATCAACATGATAATGCTCCAATACATACAGCTCGGGTAGTTAAAATCTATATACAGAGCCAAAATGTGGAGCTATTGAGCTGGCCGCCCTATTATCCGGATTTAAATATCAATGAAAATTTTTGGGGATGGTTGACACGTCAAGTATACGGATCAGGATAACAATATTCGAGTATACCCGAGCCATCGAATTAGCTTGGAGCTCGATTTCACAGAATTATTTAGCTAAATTGTATACATCCCTTCCAAACCGGATGTGTGAAGTTTTGAAACAGAAAGGTGGCTCAACACACTATTGAATTTTTTTTTTGAATATAAAATACTCCAACTACCTTAAATTTAAGTTTATTTTGTAATAAAAAGAATCAGAAATCTCTAAAATGTTTTTTTTATTAAAGTGTCCTATTCATGTGGCGGAAATTTTCGACTCCGCATTTTAACGGTTTTTGGTTGATAATATTTTGTTAAAACTTATAGCTTTGAATTAGCATTGAATCTTCCCTTTGATCAAATAACAGCAATTAATTTAATTTACAAAAAAAAATTAAGTCTCTAGCTAGTCACATAGTGGGTCACAAGGTTTCCAAGGCCCTGCAGCCCAACTTGAAAAAAGAAAACTGGGGAGATTTTGAAACTAAGTATATATCAGATAAGAATGGCAATCGTCATCCTGTGCGGACATTGCCTTCTGAGGAAGCACGGAAGACTTTAGGCACATACTCTGTGAATGCGAGGTTATCGCTCGACATAGAAGAAGACGCATGGGCAACTATTTATTTAATAGTCCGGAGGAGGTAGCGTCGATTGACTGCAATAAACTAGTGAGATTTTGTAGGGAAATAAAATGTTTTCAGGAAGAGGTTAAGGATGATGACTGACGTTATAGTTGGTTCCCCTAAGGATAGCGGTGGGCTAATTGTAGTGCCTTGTATAGATCACAATAAATCACTTGGCCAAGGATCGCTTGCGCAGATAGAGGATTCAAGAGAACAAAAATGATGCGGAAGAGATTTAATGAGAGAACGTTATTTCCAAAATTTTAGAATGCCAAACTCAACTATGTTTTTCTTTTAAAATTTTTAAATTTTATTTTTTGCGTGTAGCTAGGTGACAATCGTTGAAAGACATCGGTTGCGAGCCTTGCGATAGTGTGGGACTTGAATCACCCACTAAAAAGGATTACCATCCGTCCAGTAATTGCACCTAGTCTAAAGGCTAATCAGCAATTTTGTTTTAACATTTGCTTATGTACTTATGTACTGTTTTTAGGAACTAACTTTGGGTTGTTACCTTTTGTTTCTTAATTCATTATCACTTTGTTCGTGTGATTATGTTGTAACACATATATTTCTTTAATTTTTACCTAGTTATCTAGTTCAAAAGGTTTAACTCTACGTAATCTTCTAACTAAATTGTTGATATTAAGTAGTTGAACTATTTCTAAATTAGCGTGGTTGCGAAGACTAACTTCATGTCTTCTTGTGCCTTCCGAGCCTCGTCCTCTACCATTTCAATTTTAGATCCCTATGTAGATCAGCATTACGTATGTACCACGGCGCATTAACAATATTGGGTAACACTTAGTTTTGAAAGCACTGTATGCTTTGAAGATTTGTCTTTCTTGTGCACCCCATAACTGGAGGCCATATGTCCAAATTGGTTTTAATATTTGCTTATAGAGAAGCAGTTTGTTGTAAATTAAAAGGCATGAATTCCTCAATATGATCCAATACATTTTATTGTATCGTATATTTAGTTCATCTCGTATTTTTTTGACATGTGTTTTTCAACACAACTTTGCGTCCAAAGTCAAGCCTAAATACTTAGCTGAGTTCGAATGCAGAACTACTTTATTGTTATGTATAAAGGTATGTGTTGTACGTTTTTATTCGTAAAGTTAATTCCTCTGTGACTGACGTGGTAGTATGACAGACACCAGAAAATTTAAAAACTTGTGTTGTATCGTTATTTTTCAGTTGTTGACTCTCGCGCTCTCAGTACCAGTACCTTTCTGTTGTATGCTTAAGCGTGCGTTAGCGTAATGCGAGCGGTCGTGGTGTGCGCATGCATTGTTGTACGAAGGAGAATGTTCAGAAGTCAACCACGTCAGTCTTAAGGTATGCATCTGATAAACAACCACCCCAGTGTAATAGTTATATTTTCATAGTGTCTCCTAAGCAGCATGTCCGTAAAATTGTTTTGTTTAGTGGAATTTGTTGTTTGTTTCTTAGATGGCTCACTCAAATACTAACCAAGGGTCTTATAGATCTAAAAGAACGTCGACAAGAGCCTTTGTAAGTCACGACCAGCTAATAGAAGACTGGTTGGACGAAGAAAACGAACACGAATTCAGCGATTTCGACGATGAAGATGATGACCCAAATTTTCAGCCAGGAACCGAATTCTTGGAAACCGACGAAATTTCAGGCGAAGAAGAATATCAAGAACCAATTGATTCCACATGTAACCGCCACTGAAAATGTGCATCAAGATGGGTAAAGATTTTCCTCCTCTACCTCCAAGAACTTAATCGATTCCACTAAGTGGAAGAAAACTATGCTCTATATGTCCAACAAAACTTAAAAGATTAACTAGGTATTGTTGCCGTGATTGTTTAAAGTCAATTTATCTTCAATGCTCTAAGCCAGTTTATAAAGAGTTAAAAAAAATTTGATTTTGAGGTTAAAAATCCTTTAATTGAACCAATGAATGGATATTTTTTTTTGTCTGATTACCATAAGTGTAAACTTTAATAAATGTGTAAGTAAATAAAGAAAATATTTATGTTAGTTTCTAGTTTTGGAAAAAAAATGTATGTCATATCAATAAATGCTGTTCAACTTTATATGCATTTTTAATTTTATATATTAGTGATTTAAAATAATAGTGGACACTCTTAACTTTAAATTATAATAATAAAAAGTGAGAATATAAAAAGAATTTTGAAAATACAAGCTGTTCAAATGGTGTCTGGTGTATTACCACGTCAGTTGAATTGTGAAAACTAGCGCACGTCAGTCGCAGAGGGTTAAGTTAATATGAACCGACTTTAGTTCATTTAATTTTATTTGCCATTTTTTGGTCCATTTGGATATATCATTTACTGTCCTTTGCAATTTTTCTGTAACTTCCTGTGCGGTTTTTCCTACTGCAAGTACAGCAGTATCGTCTGCAAAAGTGGCAATAGTAGTTTCGTCATTTTGGGGTAGGTCGTTCGTGTATAGAAGGAACAGTACTGGTCCCAACACACTACCTTGCGGTACTCCAGCTTTGATGTGTTTCAATTCGGAGTACTCATTCCCTTGCTTAATTCTAAATAATCGTTGCAGCATATACGACTCTAGTATTTCATGGTACACTTTTGGAAGATATTTTGGTAGCTAACGGATCAATCCTTTGTGCCAGACTTTATCAAAAGCCTGTGTTACATCAAGATAGATGGCAGAGCATATTTGTTTTTCTTCTAAAGCTTTTTCTATTATATCAGTTATTCTGTGGACCTAATCTATTGTTGAGTATTTATTTCTGAATGCAAACTGATGGTTTGGGATCAGTGTCTTTTCATCTAGAATCGGATGGAGTCGTTTTAGGTGCATTTTTTCGAATAGCTTAGACAGGATTGGCAGCAATTATATCGGCCGATATGACGTTACTTCACTGGGCAATTTTCCCGGCTTAGGTACCATGATAACTTCCGCAATCTTCCACATTAGATCAAATCCCGGGGCTTTTTTCGGGTTGATATTTCCTTTTATTTCTTTGGCTATTTCCCTAGAGGTTACTGCTGGAATCGATCTATCGTCTTCGCACATTTCTTCCGTTTGTTGGGAAATATCATTATCATCGTATGTCTTGAAAACGTTTTCAAGATGTTCCGCAAATAGATCCGCCCAGTTATCACTGCTGTTTTTCACTGGCGGAATGTATGCCGTTGGTCTTTTAATTTTTGTTGTAGCCTTCCACAGTGAGTATTCTGTACTAGCATCCTTTGTCAGATTTGTAAGGTATCTTTCCACCGCTGCATTTTTAAATTCTGCTATCCTTTTTCTGAGCTTATTGCTTAAGCTTTTAAAATAAAATACTATTCCATCTATGAGTTTTATTTTAAACTTCGCAGTACTGGGTAAGTTATTGTAATTGGTCCGAAAATGAAAATCGTGAGTTGCAACATATTTTAAAATTTAAAGGTTCACAAATTGTTTTGTTCGTACGCATGTACTGTGCATGCATACGTGCGTGAATAAACTTAAGTTCACGTTTTATCGCGTACCAACAATGATATCGACTTCGTAATGGCCCAAGTCGACGCGTATTGATGTAAAGATGAGCTGAATGAAATTATTTTGAATTCGGTCCAGCTGTATTTTTTTTTGTTATAACAAAAAGACTGATTAATATCGCAGCATTGGGGATGTTATTGTAATTGGTCCAAAAATTAAAATCGTTATTTCCACGATATTTTATAATTTGATGGTAACAATATTTAATATAAGTAATGAATGAGGAAAAAATTAATTAATATTGATTTTATTTAGTTTTCGTGTGCTGTCTTTTATTATTATTTTGAATGTTAATAGCTGATCCGCAACGCATGCATATTTTCTTTTTGAAACCTATTCATCCTTTAACTGTTAATTTTTTTATTGGTTATCATATTCGGATACGTGTGGACCTTCTGTGTCGCACGCACCCCAATAGTGTTTTTAATTGGCTGACGCATTTAAGCCCACTTATAATAAAAAAATTAATCTTGCAAAATGCAATGGGGTTAAATATATTAAGCTACTACAAGGTGGCGCAAAAGTCATCTTCCTATCGGAAGAAGCATAATTTTTGCAAATGGCGGCAAATGTAAATTCTACTTTGATATTTGTGAAGTTAACTGATACAGAAAAAACTTAAGACACCAATTAACATAATCCAAAAGCAGAACCAAAGTTTTTCATTCGTAAAAAAAATTACAGCGAAAGAACATCGGGTGACAACTTTTGCGCCACCTGACAACTTTTGCGCCACCTTGTAGTACCTGTGACGTAGGACGTGATTTCTATGCTTTTATGGTTTTATAATTCTTGGTTCAGCAAAAATTACCTAGATACGTTTTTGCATTTATATATTTTACCTGTGCGTTTTCAAAGTAAAGTTGACATCAGACACCAGAGATGATTTTTTTTTTGAAAACTGTATAATAAACAATGATCATACCCCATGTAAAACATAGGGACGGGCAACAGTCCGCTTGGGCGAACTGTTGGATACCCTATTCTTATTGATATCCCTCATAAGTGGGCGTGACAAAAGTCTAAGTATGGTTGAATTGTTAAGAACGCTCTACATATTTTGTTATATAACATTTAAAGGATTTTATAAAAAAAAAACGCTCCCTAGCTCAAACTTGGGTGTTTCAATAAAATTGCTTTATTTAATTGTGGGCGTGTCAGTAGGCGGATTTAAAAAAAATTAACACATGAGCATAAAGGGCCCCTAGAGAGTATATGTTATAAATTTCAGCTCCCTAGCTCAAACTTTGGATTTTCAAAAAAATTGTTTTATTTATTTGTGGGCGTGTCAGTAGGCGGATTTTGAAAATTGTTTATGCCGAGCAGTTTTAGGAGTCATAGATCATATATAAAAAATTTCAGCTTTCTAGCTCAAAAATCGATTTTTTCCAAAATTTTGTTTTTTTGTGTTTGTGGGCCTGTGGGTGGATTTCAAAAATTCGTAAACTTGATTATTTCGGGACCCCTAGAGAGTATATGGTTAAAATTTCAGCTCTCTAGGTCCAGTTTAAAGGCCTAATTTTTGCCGACGGACGGACAGACGGACGGACGGACATGGCTAGATCGACATTACTATCGATGCTGATCATAAATATAGTAACTTTAAGGGGTCTACGGGCAATATTAAGGTATGTTACAAACTACGCGTCAAAGTGAATATACCCCTAGAATAGGGTATAAAAAGGTTCACCCCTGGAATGTGATCTCTATTATACTGCTATGCAAACAAACATCAAAACACACCCTCAGTCACATCGAAGTACGATGATGAATACAAAGCCCGGATGCACATGTTTAGTAATTTTCTTACTTTTTTTGTGAATTTTTCAAAATTAAAGAGATGCGCAGAGAAATTTGAAGTTACCTGCGCAGTAAAAAGTGAATTGGTTCGTGGTATTCTGCCACAGCCCCTACCCCCCAACATTATCTGCTGAGAGAGAGGCGTCTTCGCAGATATACATATAATTGAAAACAACTTTCCCACATTGATTGAAGGTGTTTCTGTCCCCAATGTGAAATGGCTACATCTGTCTAACTTCGCACATTGGCGCGAACATTGTGATACCAGCGCAAGCGAGTTTTACTCACGTGAAGTTAGCTAATTTATTTATGTAGATACCTACATACTCGTAGAGGGAAAGAAATATTTATCTGTAGGAAGTACTGCTAAGTAGTCGCATTTTGAAGTGCTGTAATTTGGGAAAGTATTATAATGTCGTTGTCGCTTTGCGAAGAACAATTTTTTGTTAGAAAATAGCTTTTTGAAGTACACATACAATAAAAAGCACTGTGATATTAATTCCATTAATAATCATAGGGAAAGGATACAGTCCGCCTGGGCGAACTAATGGATACCCTATTCCTATCCTTCATTAAGTGGGTGTAAAAAAAATCTAAGTACGGGAGCATTGTTAAGAAGGATCTTCATATTTTAGCATTTAAAGTAGTTTATGCATAATTAAAAGTGAGCATGGCAGAAAACTTTATACAAGGAATGGTTGAAAACGATTAATTTGGTGAGGGCAGAGATAGCCCTCATTTTTTTGGCTTACTACAAGCTAAAACTAAAATCTAATGAATAACTTAAATACTAAAACTTAAAAAAAAACTAAAGCTTAAGGATTAGGGGAATGGTGAAGGAGATCGATTTTAAGGCGGGCAGGGTTACGGTTGAAATCAAAGACGGAAAGATTTGAGTTAACCTTCTGCAGCATACGGGAGATTGGTTCGTTGGAGCCATATGAGGTTCGATGGGTCGGAAGGTAAAAGAGACGAGGGCAGCGTAAATTACGAGGATTAGTGTTAAAGAAAATAGAGTTGTTAAGAGAGGCGCAGTCGACGGAGCCTGAGAGTAGGCGATAAATGAAAAGAATGTCCGCAGCGTCCCTACGATCCTCAAGGGATTTCATGTTGATGAGATTTAGGCGATCTGAGTATGGAGGCAACATAAAAGGATCATTCCAAGGCAATCCTCGAAGAGCAAATCGAAGGAAGCGACGTTGGATGTTCTCGATTCTGAGCACGTGAACTTGATGAAAAGGAGACCAAGCTTGGCTGGCGTACTCAAGGAGGGGGCGAACAAAAGTGGTGTAGAGGGATCTAGTCACGTAGGGGTTGCAGAATTCTTTAGACCAGCGTTTAACAAAGCCAAGTGAGGCGTTGGCTTTACGAGTTATTTCGTCAATATGTAAACGAAAATTTAACTCACTGTCGTACAATATTCCAAGGTCACGGAGAGATTGAACGAAGGAGATTGGTTGACCATGGAGAAGGTAGTGACGGGGAGGGGATTTGTTGCGCTTGCGCGATAGGGTAATAGATTGGCATTTGGGAATGTTAAGCTCTAAGCAATTTTTGAGGCACCAGGTTGAGAACCGATCAAGGTCTTGTTGAAGGAGAGAGGAGTCATGAGGTGAAGAAACGAGTTTAAAGAATTTGGTATCGTCGGCGTATAGAGAAAGAGAGGAGTGATTAATGACCTTTTCAATGTCGTTTATAGTGAGGATGAATAGAAGGGGGCCCAAATGACTGCCTTGCGGAACACCAGAGGTTGCCAAGAAAGGGGCCGATAGGACGGATCTGAAGCGAACACTATAAAACCGGTTTTCCAGGTAGGAAGATATCCATTTTAACAAAATGGGTTGAAACCCAAGAGCGGACAATTTAAAATGAATTAATTGATGAGGTATCTTATCAAAGGCCTTGCTAAAGTCAGTTGCAATAACGTCAACTTCGTTGCCGTTCTCTAATGCTGACAGGGCAAATGACACGAATTCGACAAGATTTGTAGTGGTTGATCTACCTTTCAGAAAGCCATGTTGGTAAGGGGAAATAAGAGACTTGCATCGAAAGCTTAAGGCTTCGTATATGATACTTTCGAAGATTTTGGGAATATGTGAGAGTTTGGCAATAGGGCGATAATTAGTGATTTCACTTTTTAATCCTTTTTTGTGTATCGGGGTGATGAAAGCGCTCTTCCAAATCTGTGGAAATGCTCCTTGGGAGAGAGATAGACGAAAGAGGAAAGAAAGAGGGACCGACAGATTGGAAGCACACTTCTTGAGAAAAATTGCGGGGAGGCCATCTGGGCCGGGTGAGAATTCATCGTTTAGCTTTTGTAACTTATTTTCGATGAGAGTATGGTCAATAGTTTGAGAGAGAAAGGGGCCAATAGAGAAGTTAGGTAGGTAGCTGAAGTACGTGGAGTCCGGTACAAATAAGTTGTCAGAGAAAGATTGCTTGAAAAATGCGGCAAATGAGTTGGCAATGGTATGTGGGTCCGTAAATGATACGTTTTCATAAGAGAGAGAAGGAGGGTAGCCGTCTGATTTTTTTTTGTAGTTGACAAATCGGAAAAAGGACTTGGGGTCATTTATTAAGTTGACTTGTGCAGTATTTATATAGCGTTGGTAGAGAGAGTTATAAAGCTGGACGAATTGTAGATAGATACCGAGATAGTTAGAGTAGTCCGAAGAAGAGTTGGTGCGAAGAAAAACTGTCCATAGCTTGTTTCTCTTGTTTCGTAAGGAACGAAGTCTATGATTATACCATGGGGGAGATGTAGATGACGTTTTATGACGAGAAATGGGAACATAGTGCGAAATGGAATTGAATAATTCTCTGTAAAACATGGACAGAGCATCATTTAATGAAAGATTGGCGAAGTCGAAGGAGCACTTGCTGAGATAGGAATTAATTTTTCGGAAGTTAGCCTTATGAAAATCATAAGAGGAGAGAGCTGCGGTATATGTGGGCTGAAGTGGAGAGTCGTTGAATAACGAAAGAAGGAGAGGGGGGTGATAGTTATCAATGGTAGAGAGCGATAAGGGACAAGGCGAGACCGAGGAGTTGATAGGATTAGTTGTGAAAATCAGGTCTAATTGCCTACCCATGAAGTTTGTGACTCCACTAACTTGGGATAGGCTAGAGTCTGTCATCCTATCTATGAAGAGACATTCCTTAGCTGAGTTGGCATTTGAGGCGATGAGAAAGGATTCATCGTCTGAAGGGGTCCAGTGCAGATGAGGAAGATTAAAGTCGCCGAAGATGAGGATATCATCTAGGGAGTCAGATGAGTCAATTATTTGGTCAATCGCATCAATGGCAAGTTGGTAGGATTCAATAGGTTGGGCAGGTAAAATATAAAAACACATAATGTACAGGGACTTACGGGGGAATGATATTTTTATTGAAACGAAGTCTAGTTTTGAGGAGGAGGAAGTAGCAAGGGGAGATGCGTCCAGGCTATCGTGGATGGCTAGTAGAACGCCACGACATGGAGAGTCATCTATGGCATTGGTACGTTCGTCATCTCGAAAGACATTGATGAAAGGGGGGAATAGCTCTTGGTTTTTTATGTCGGGTATTAGGTTGGTTTCAGTAAGAGCATATATATCAAAAGGGAGAGCATGAGCTTGGCGCAAGACGGCGCTGGATTTAGAGCGCAATCCTCTTACATTTTGGTAATAAAAGGTAAGGGGAACATTGTTTGGGGATGGTGGAAGGCATTTGGGCGGGTTAGGGACGAAAAAATTTGCTGTGGTCAGCTCGGCTCCGTTGGAGGTGTGAAGTCCTTTTAGAATGAAGAAAATTTCTAAAAGCCGCGAGGTCTTCCGCTACTTTTTGGGGGGATATGTTAAGAGTCTCATGAAACTTGATGTAAATATCACGGAGAATTGTAGGGTCGGAAGGGAGTCCTTCCTGTTGAATTGAAACGATGACACTAGTTTTAGTTTTACCCTCATAACAAACTGAGTCAGATTTATCATGAAGGTAAGCTAGAAATAGACGTATATTCTCGTACGTCTTTTTTTCTCTGAGTCTAGAGAGCGCATAGCGACATTCTGTCAATGGTGTATCAATTGATTGCTGGGTTAGTTTAACATGGGGTGGCATTAAGGGATCAGGGAAGGGGATAGTAGTGCTAGTGGTTGTGGGATTCATAAAATGGGAGCTAATAAAGTTGGGGTACTTAGCTCCTGTAGTTAGGTTGGAATTTTTTGAAGGAGTTGCAAGCAGACGCAGATATTTCTGATGGTTGAGGAAGGAGAATGTTCGGAGTTGGGGTTAGTTTGAAAGAAACCCAGTTACGTTGAGGTTTCGGTGGTCTGGGTGCCATTGATGGCAGAGAGGAAATTGTTTTGGGTGTAAGGGATGGTTCACTAGAGGAGGAAGGTGGGTTATTAGGTAAATGGATAGGAGGGGCAAAATTTGGAAAAAGGTTCGTTTTGAGGCTCCAATTTGAGTCAAGTTTAGGAGGGGAATCGATAGATTTTGATGTCTTAATTCTAGGTTTCTTAATATTATTAGAGGACTTGTCCGTCCACTTACAAACACGCATCTTATCAAGGAGGGAGATATTCTTCGCATCGGGGTTGCAGAATAGCCATTCGTATTTTTTTGGGAGGTCGAATTTAAAGTTGCGATTCTGTTTATGATGAGATGGCTGGAACATTTTGCATTGGGTGATGGTTATGCCGAATCTATTTGCAAAAAATTTCGTTATCCAGTGAGTATCAGCGTAATGGGGTGCACCCTTGATGAAGAGGGTGGTGAATAACTGGTGTCCTGACTCTAGTTTATCGAGTCTCTGTTGCCATTCGGAAGTTGTCCATGTAGTTCCAAAATGTTTAATGAGCTTACGTGGAGTAGGGGTTGGTGGGCCTCGAGCTTTGGGATTCGCTGTAGTTTCTACTGATTGGTTGGGCTGGGGGGGACGAGGTGGTGGTAGGCGTGATTCGGATTCTGTGTCTAGTATTTCAGCTAATAGCGATGCGTTATACTGGACCTCTGGATGACGATGCTGAGAGGCATGGGTTGGTATTTCGCTAATCTTGTTGAATAAAGTCTCAATACTATCCTCGATACCGCTGATGTAAGATCGTGTTACAGTTAGATCATCGCCAATATCATTCAGTCTATCGAAAATAACTTCGAGCATCGGGTCAGGCTGAATGGGGGACCGTATTTGTTTAGAGGTTGATTGAGAGCAATTGTCTACATCTGCACGAATGGAATTCAACACTTCGCAAGCTTTCAAGTTAGAGGCAGTATGCGCGGAGTGATTCAATCTGAGTTCTCGTAGAATTGTAGTAAGGTGAGAGAGGATGGTTTCATCTGTTCTGGACCTTACGATGTTTGCCTCTTTTAGACCAGCTATCGATTTTTCAATCAGGGTAAGTTTGGATTTAAGCAACACTGTTGAGGTCTGAACCGTATTGTCTAAGTCTTCAATACATCTAACACTGGACTCTAAACCCGATAGTTTGTCCATGATCTTTTTGATTAGTTTTTTTTGGTTATTTTCCTTTGAGTCACTTAGGCATTTTATCGCTAGGAGCACGTGTGACAGCGATATATTTTTGCATTCATCACAAAAGAAGTGGAGATTATGGGATAGATCTTTGATGAACACAGTGTTTCTTTTATTAAGCCCGACACAAATGGCATGGAATGATTTCCCACAGATGCCCTTACAAGCAATCCAGTCGGCATTGCTATCAATAATTACGCAATTGGCGATTCCGCAAGACATTGCAATTAAACGGCACTTGGGTCACGTAAAAAAAAAAAAAAAAAAGTAGGTCGGTACGTGATAAAGCAAAACACCAAAAAAAAAAGAACGCTTAGGCGGCGGAAAACAGGTTTACGACTGCACTTCGTGGTGGGTTTAAGTTGGAGACGGAAAAAGAAAATGCGACTGTACGTAGCGGCGGTGGAAACAATAACTACATACTTTGGGAATGATTTCTTTTTTAAGTAGGTATGAGAATTTTAAAAATATTTGCGCATGAGCATTAAGAGCCCCTAGAGAGTATATATTCCAAATTTCAGCTTCCTACTTTGACCTACTTTTTTATTTGAATGTGGGCGTGTCAGTGTGCGGATTTTAAAATGTTTAACTCCCGAGCATTTTTGGCCCCTAGAGACCATATATCATTATCTAGCTCAAAATTTGATATTAGTATCTACACAACTAAGTACAAATCCTTGAAAACTCCAAATAATTATATTGAATCCGATTTACTCGCGCGAATAAAATAGAAAGGATACCATCGAAAATATGACTCGCTTAGATTCGCTTAGTTAGCGTTAGTAAATTGTATGCGCCCGAACCACAACATAGGAAATGCGTAGTTTTGAATGAGTTTAGCAAACTTTGCGAATTCATGCGAGTAAAATTCGCTTACATTCGCTTACAGCGAAACCACACCCTTATGCCAGTAAAGAGTGGATCAGACTTATCCAATTTCTCCTTTCTAAATTTCGCGGCCCCAGAAAATTTCGTTGAACAATATATTACATATGTTCCTCCATTTGGCCTACTGGAGGGAAAGAAAATTCATACAAAATCCCAAAAAAGTGAATATCGAGCGATTTAACCAAAGCCACCAATTCACAATAGGAAACTCGACGACAAAACCGGTTTGCATAATAATTATTACAAGGCCTACGCTGTTGATGTTGCGGATTGTTTGGTGTTAAAGCTGTTGCTGCTGTTGATGCTGATGCTCTGATATGAGCCGCGTTTCTTTGAAAAAAGTATCCACGGGCAAGAGTACGATAAAGTCGGCAAGAAAAAATAACGGTTTTGGGTAGAACAGTTAGATACAAGCATTTTTTACTATAAGAAGGGGGTCTAAAAAACCACTTCAAATGGGAAAAAAAATATTTAAAAATAATGGTAATACATACAATTAAGTATTGCACATTTTTTTAAAGCTAAAAGTCGGTTCTATCATACTGTTTTTAAATCAAGTGATTTCCATTAATGGTTTTTGAAAATACTAATTTCAGACTTATAATTTCGGAAAAAAAATAAAAAAAAAAAGTTTATATTATCTTCATTCCAAATTGTGATACTACATGCTAATTTTTTTTACTGTTTTTTCCTGTTATTAGTTTTTAATTGAATACTGAAAACTAGATGGTTTTCAGTCTATTAGTTTTTGAGAAAATCGAAAATTACCAAATGTACTTTTTATTAAATTTTTATTTATGTTTTTTTTTTTTCTTGACGTCAATGAATAAATAATGATATCCTTCTTATGTTGTTGCACTTTCATTTGAGGTGGGGTAAACGAATTTAAATGCGTAAAAAAGGATAAATTAAACGCGAACAAATTACAGCCGCCACTGCGCCAATGATCGATGAGAAATTTCAAATTAAATTCGTCGATGCAATATGGGAAAAGTGCAACGGGTAGCTGGTTGTATGCTACCGCCTCGGTCACTCAGCTGGGTTAGGTTAGCAGACAAATTGAATAGTGGAAAAGGGGTAATTGTGAAACCTTTGGTAGAATTTCCCGACGGTGAAATGGTGAAAATAAAATGGGATTGGGGTGAAATAAAACAAGAAGGATTTCAAATCGATATATAGCTCTGGGGAGCAAATTTAAATTAAATTATTGAAATTTACTTTAAAATTGCGGAACAAGGAAAGATCGCCGTTAGAAATGGCCCGCTATCGCTATTTCCCGTAATTTTAAGAAATTTCCCGAACGAAAGCCTACCAGGTTTCAAGGGCACAAACACCAACGCACTACTTAAAAGAACAAGATGATAAGACACTCTACTTATCTGTAAATTTCCTTCGTCTCTAACACTCCTGTCGTAAACTCTAGGATATCGCTGCCTGTCCTGCCATTTATCTCCTCCGCTCGTCTTCTGCCTTTTCCTTTCGGTCTTCCACGAAATTTAAAAAAAGCTCAAAAAATCAAAGTCTAAACTAGACTACGAGTACTTTTTAATTTAATTTTGACACTAAAACCTCGCTCGATTCTCAACACTGAAAACTGTCTAACACCTCTGATGGTCGACCAAGAACTGCCGGCTTGTCCACTTCGAGGATTATTTGTCCGTTCATAGACCATTCTCTCTCTCTCACTCATACACCCACATTCAGCAATGACGGAATCCACTACGGCTTATTTTAGCGATCACTCAGTCACTCTACTGTAGTGTGTACCCCGTCTCCGTCTCACTCACTCATCCGTTTCTGAATTCGCCCAAACTCTGAGCAGGTTTCTCAGGCTGAACGATTCGATGGACGCATTCACACAACTCCCCGAAAGATCCTAATGGGACGAGTTCACAAACACTTGAACAATTAGACAAGACACTTAATGTGAGAATCGAGAAAGTAATTAGAACGTGAAAATGTCTCCATGAAAGAAAAAAGCTAATTAATAAAAAAACTAGTTTTGTGTCTGAGTGCTCTAGAGTAGAAAGTAATTGATGGAGATGGAGAATATGTGTTAACAAAAATATGTAATATGATTTGAACTAGAGGGATCACAACTATTCCCGGAATTCCGATCATTTTCTGGTCCCAAAAATCCCGGGATTATAATGATGTTATCCTGGGATTTTCGGGATTCGCAACGAAAACATTCACAGTGAAAATGATTTTGTCTGCCTGCAGTTTGAATTTCTTACCGCAACAAATTATAAACATTTCGTTTTTCGCAACTACCGCCCTACCACTGAGTTAAGTATCGTGTAGAGTATGGGATACCATATATCAACTATTGACGTAACAACTTGGACTGAGCATAAACCGAGTTAAGCCGGTGTAGATTATTCCTATACCGAGTAAGCTTTTCGGTTCGGTGCGGATTGGTTTTTTCCCAAAGCCGAGTCGGCTGGATAAGTCGGTTCGACGATAGATTTCGGTTTGGCGATTTCTTACAAACCGAAAGGTAAAAGTGAACAATTCTTTTTATTCAAAGAACTCGGTTAGGCATTGAGCGAGAATGGGAAGAAAATGCATAAATATTTATTTTGTCTCTTTCAATAAATTGTTATATTTTAAATATGTAGGTACATTAGACTGTATGTATGTATGTTTGTACTTATTATGAATGTGTTTGAAAAACATAGGGACGGGCTACAGTCCGCTGGGCGAACTGTTGGATACCCTATTCTTATTCCTATCCCTCATAAGTGGGCGTGACAAAAGTCTAAATATGGTTGAATTGTTAAGAACGCTCTACATATTTTGTTATATAACATTTAAAGGATTTTATCAAAAAAACAACGCTCCCTAGCTCAAACTTGGGTGTTTCAATAAAATTGTTTTATTTAATTGTGGGCGTGTCAGTAGGCGCATTTAAAAAAAATTAACACATGAGAATAAAGGGCCCCTAGAGAGTATATATTATAAATTTCAGCTCCCTAGCTCAAACTTTGAATTTTCAAAAAAAAAAAAAATTAATTGTGGGCGTGTCAGTGGGCGGATTTTGAAAATATTTACACATGAGCATAAAGGACCCATAGAGAGTATATACTATAAATTTCAGCTCCCTAGCTGAAACTTTGGATTTTGAAAAATTAATATACCCTTAGAATAGGGTATAAAAACATTATTTTATTTATTTATGGGCGTGTCAGTGGGCGGATTTTGAAAAATGTTTATCCCGAGCAGTTTTAGGAGTCATAGATCATATATACAAAATTTCAGCTTTCTAGCTCAAAATTCGATTTTTTCCAAAATTTGGTTTTTTTGAGTTTGTGGGCGTGTCTGTGGGCGGATTTCAAA
The DNA here is from genome assembly GCA_949715645.1 of Portevinia maculata. Taxonomy (NCBI): domain Eukaryota; kingdom Metazoa; phylum Arthropoda; class Insecta; order Diptera; family Syrphidae; genus Portevinia; species Portevinia maculata. The sequence goes on from OX454525.1 coordinate 302,045,118, forward strand.
AATTCGTAAACTTGATTATTTCGGGACCCTAGAGAGTATATGGTTAACATTTCAGCTCTCTAGGTTCAGTTTAAAGGCCTAATTTTTGGCTACAGACGGACGGACGGACGGACGGACGGACATGGCTAGATCGACATTACTATCGATGCTGATCATAAATATAGTAACTTTTAGGGGTCTACGGGCAATATTAAGGTATGTTACAAACTATGCGTCAAAATTAATATACCCTTAGAATAGGGTATAATAAGAGAAAAGAAAAGGCGATGAACCGAGTGAAGTTAAATTCTTGATTTGGGACTATAGGAGAAGAAGTAAGCTCAAAATTACTCTCCGCGAAACTTTTCTAACCCGGTGGACTCTCGAGAGGGAACTTGGATATCGTGCCATTTCTTACAATGTTTGTATTCGTTGGGCCTTGGCCATTGATGTCTTCGTTTCGATGTATTGTCTGCTTATTCGGTGTTTATTCTTCAGTGTTACGTTCTGTTGCTTGCAACGTTGATGCTTTTCCTTCAGTGTTTCGTTTTTATAATAGTTTTATGTGTCAACTTGGGCTACCTGCCACTGATTGTTTGCGGTTTGGGGGTCTCTATTAAGGCCGTCCGCCACCGCCTTTTAACCTGTGGTCCACCTGCCCTAATGGGTTTAGCTATGTTCGTTGGGCGAAAAAGTGAATCGGGTATGGAAGTGGATTGGTTGGGAAGAAACAACACTTTTGTAGCGTTTTGTAAAGTAAGAACGTGCGAAGTTGGGTGTATGCAAAGTTTCTTTTGCATTTAAGGAGTCTGGATTTAAAGAAACTTTAAGTTTGAAAATAGTTTTTTTTTAAAAACTATTCATGGAAATCACTTGATTTAAAAACAAGATAATAGAACCGACTTTTATCTTTAAAAAAAATATGCAATACTTAGTTGTAAGTTGGCTGGCAAAATCCTCCTCCAAACCCTCCCCGTGGGTGCCGGCTGGTAATGGTCACTACAATTGTCCTGTGCGATGTCAAGACGGTGATCAGCTAAGGTCAGGGGGCATCACTGTAGTATTCCTTTACTCATCAATAGTTCAATACCCAGTGATGCTCCTTTACCATAGGACAGAAGGTGCCTAATTTCAGTGGTCGTGCGAGCGTACATAGTACATAAATCCGTGCCGAAGAATGTAAGGCTGAGGGCCAAATCAGTCGCTAGCGAGCTCCTTCAGACGCCTAGGCAAGGTCTGTCGTAACCCTGTTGCCTTATCCCGGTATATCGGCTCTGCCGGGATGGACCTCTATTTCCGACCTACTCGTGGGAACAACATTTAAATTTTTAAAAACATGCCAAACAATGAAGACAAAATCCACGAAAACCGACCTAACCGACCAAAACTGACCAGACAAGACGAACCCAGCCAACTAACCCAGGACAAACGCGACGACGAACAACTATGCACCAGCAATTATTCGGACCTACTCACTACAACCCTCCCCAATTTCAAAAGTTTAAATATTGAAAGCGCTGAGGAGGGCTCCCAATCCTCGTTCAACACCGCCAATATTGGATCTGAGACCGAAGACCTGAAACGACACGTGGTCTCCAAAGAGACAAGAAAGCGGAGTAACTACAGGGCCTAAAAACGATTCCTGAAAAAAATGACTGAGAAAGACCCAACCTCTACCAATGATAGAGACAGGGCCTTGGTCAGGAAGCATAAGAGAGCAATATAGAGCTTCGAAAATCAGAAGGCTCACAAGCCGAATGAACCTTCAGCTCCTGAACTGGAAAAAGAAACGACAGTAGTGGTGGTAGACAAATCCAAAGGTTGTTCTAACAAGGCTAACAAGGAACAGTCTGAAACCACTACACATTCTGTAACAAAGAACAAGGCACAGGCTTCAAGCAGGGTCTCTACAGGCACTAAGGCCGCAACCTCTGGCACCTCTTCGAAGAGGCAACGGTCAGCAGTCATTGATGAGCAAGATCCCGATGGAAAGATCACAGCTGAGCACTGGCTGCTGACAGAAAACGTCATCCTTAAGGCTATGATGGTCAACATCCGAAATGGGGGACCAGATTACGAGTTTGACGGGGCCGGATGGCACAAAGGTGTGAAGATAGTGGGGTGTGGAGACGGGCATACTCTTGAGTTTCTCTCCAAAACCATCGCCAGCATTGGCGAACTGTGGGAGGGAGCCAAACTGAAGGTCATACCCAGATCCGCACTGCCACTTAAACAGAAAGTCAAAGTCTGGATACCACCCCCCTTCGACAAAGAAGAGGACAAGAACATCGTGGTCCTCCTAGCTGGGCAGAACAACAATATCCCGATCAAGGATTGGGTCAAGGTATACTCCAGAAGAAGTGGTGACGGCAAGGAGCTCTGCTTTGCAATAAACCAATCTTCTGCAGCCACCATAAGACAGACCCCAGGCAACAGACTGAAGTTCGGGCTAGGTGCCGTAAGGGCACGGCTGGATGAAGATGAAGAGCCAAAGGTTGCAAAAGCTGCTAGTGGTGCAAATTAATTTGCATCACTGTAAAGCAGCAACACACGACCTACTGCTGTTCATGTCTGAGGTAAGCGTGGACGTGGCATTAATTCAAGAACCCTGGATTTTTAAAAATAAAATCCAAGGTCTGAAATCGCCATATTACCATCTGTTCCACACAAAAGAAGAAGGTAAAGTACGAAGCTGTATTCTAGTCAAGAAAACTGTTGGTAACATATTTTTTCTTCACAGGTACAGCAATGGAGACACAGTGGCCGTAAAAATTGAAGTTCCGGAAAGGAACCTTATCCTCGCTTCAGTTTACATGGCACACGACGAGGAAAACCCACCATCTGATACAGTACGTGAATTAGTGGAGCACGCTAACACACGGAACACATCATTGGTGGCAGGGTGCGACGCGAATGCACACCACACGCTGTGGGGCAGTGCAGGAATTAATAAAAGAGGTGAGTCGTTGTTTGAATATATTATTTCCACAAATCTAGTTTTGTGTAACAGGGGAAACCAGCCCACTTTCCAAAACAGAAACAGGTCAGAAATTTTAGACATAACTCTCAAAAGCAACAATGATCATATCAGGGTAGAAGACTGGAGAGTTTGTCGAGAGAACTCTTTCTCAGACCATAATAGAATACTCTTTACAGTCAATCTACAATATATGGCACAACGAATTTTTAGGAACCCTAGGAAAACGAATTGGGCTGACTATGCGAAAACGGTTAGTGAGTACACACAACATCCAAAAGAGGACAATTTTGTCGACACTCACTCAATCGACAACGCAGTCGAGTATATTACCAAAACTATGCACAAAGCCTTTGTTAAACACTGTCCCATCTCTCGCAATCGCAAACCCAAAAAGGCAACTTGGTGGACCAGCGAGCTTCAAAAGCGGCGAACATTGGTAAGACAACTTTTTAACAAAGCAAGACAGAGTAAGACAGATGAAGACTGGACTAAGTATAGGTCCGAACTTAATCTATACACAAAAGAAATAAGGAGAGCAAAACACGAATCCTGGAGCACGTTCTGCGAATCCATAGAGAGTACAAACGAGGCTGCCAGACTACGTAAAGTACTATCCAAAGACCCAACGGTCCCAGGGTATATTAAACATGCTGATGACTCTTGGACAGAGTCTAGCCAAGAAACTCTACAAATTCTAATGGATACCCACTTTCCGGAGTCTAGTGAGAACACTGGATGTGATGTCAACTACACCCCCGTTCCGCAAGACACACAACCGGACATGGCAATTGAAAGTATCATAACAGAGCACAAAATTGCTTGGGCAGTCAAATCTTTCCAGCCCTACAAATCGGCGGGACCAGATAATGTCATACCAGCAATGATACAACAGGCTCTCAATGTAATACTGCCATGGCTAAAAGCCATTTTCAAAAGCTGTATAAGACTCTGCTATATACCGCAAAGCTGGAAAGAAGTTAAAGTGATATTCATTCCCAAAGCAGGGAGACATATACACTGCACAGCAAAAGATTATAGGCCGATAAGTCTCTCCTCTTTTCTCTTAAAGACACTAGAGAGAATAATCGACTTATATACAAGAGACCTCTTAAACGAAAACAACCTATGTAGTACTCAACATGCCTACCTCAAAGGCAAGTCCGTGGAAACAGCCCTGCACGAAGTTGTGTCAATTATAGAAAAAGGATTACACCATAAAGAATTCACCATGGCAGCATTTATAGACATTGAGGTAGCTTTCAACAATGTCAAAACAGCGGACATAAAAACAGCGCTTGTAGACTTAGGAGCGAAAATAGAAATAACGAACTGGGTTTACGAAATGCTTAACAGCAGAGTAATTAACTCAGAGATCAGAGAGAGTACCATAAGGAAAACAGTGACCAGGGGCACCCCACAGGGAGGCGTCATATCTCCCCTCCTGTGGATTCTAGTGGTCAACAAAATCCTCACGACTCTAAAGGTCAAAAAGACGAAAATAGTAGCATACGCAGACGATATTGTAATTCTAATAAGTGGAAAGTATCTTCCCACTATCAGTGAACTCATGGAATCTGCCCTAAAAGAATTATCCTCGTAGGCGAGACCGAACTGCCTTGGAGTTAATCCAATCAAAACCGAATGTGTTCTGTTCACTAGGAAAAGAAAAATCGAGAATTTCGATATGCCGAAGATAAACGGAATTCGTCTGAAACTTTCCCCGGAAGCAAACTATCTGGGCATCATCGTAGACTCTCAGCTTACTTGGAAACGTAACACAGAGGAAGGATCAAAAAAAGCACTATGTGCCTTCTACGCATGCAAAAAGACCTTTGGTAAACGTTGGGGTATGCGCCCTTACATAACCCATTGGATGTATACAGCGATCATACGACCCATACTTACATACGGGTCAATTGTTTGGTGGAAGGCAACAGAAAGGACTACCTATCTCCATAACCTCTCTAAGGTACAGAGATTGGCATGTATCGGCACAACAGGAGCAATGAGATCAACACCTCAAGCCGGGCTGGAAGTCATTTTAAACCTTCCCCCCCTTGGTGAATACATTCGCAGCATGGCAGCCCAAGGAGCCCTCCGCCTTAAGGAGGCAAACATGTGGAGACACAGCTCCTATGGGCACGGCTCCATAATTTACAATTACTTGGGTATCGATATATCCAGGAAAACGGACTACATAATCCCCAATCGAAACTTCGAGAAAAACTACTCTACATATATACCCCAAAGAGAGAACTGGAACGCACACGCCAGCGCACAAGAAATCCATATCTATACGGGCGGGTCAAAAATGGATGTAGGTACAGGAGCAGGAGTTTTCTGCGAGCCCCTAGACATAAAGGACTCGTACAGACTCCCCAACGAATGCAGCGTCTTTCAAGCCGAAATAGTCGCCATAGACAAGGCAGCAGAAACAATCTCCGCGAAGAATCTGGATCCTTCCAAGATTACAATCTTCGTAGACAGTCAGGCGTCGATCAAAGCACTAGACAGCGAAACCACAAAGTCAAAAACAGTCAGGAACTGCCTAAAATCCCTTAACGAAATAGGCGAACGACACAGGATTACCCTCTGCTGAGTCCCCGGTCATAGCGACATCGTGGGGAATGAAAAGGCAGACGAGCTAGCAAGACCAGGATCAGAACTTGACGCAATGGACGCCATTACGTCAATAGACATCCCAATTAGTGCAGCAAAAAGAAACATTCACCAAAAACTGAGGGAACAAATTAACACTACCTGGTCCCAAAGGAACGACTGTGTTATATCTCGCAGCCTATGGCCAAGAATCGACGAGAAAAGAACAAAGCACATTCTGGGAATGAATAAACAAGAAATACGTATCCTAACCGGCGTACTGACCGGCCACTGCACCATAGGAGTAATGGCAAACAGGCTGGGCATTAGCTCACCAGACTACTGCAAGAGCTGTCAGGATACAGAAGAAACCGAGACCATCAAACACCTGCTCTGCGAGTGTCCAAACCTCCAGACATCTCGACTTCGTTATCTGGGTAACAGATTTTTCGAAGACTTAGAGGACGTAGCGCAGATACCACTGACGGGAGTAATCAGGTTTGTCAAGAAAACAGGTTGGTTCCAATAGGCCAACCAGCAAGAAAAATTTAAACGAAGCATGGTAAGTGTTTTTATTGTAAGTGAAGTTTTTACCACGATAAACAAAAAGGGATCACAATGGACCAATGGGCCCCCGTGCAAGCACAGCAATGGCTGTGCACTTCCCTTCAAACCTAACCTAACCTAACCTAGTTGTAAGTTTTACCGTTATTTTTAAATATTTTTTTCCCCATTAGAAGTCGCCCAAATGGGGCGAGATAGTAAAAAATGCTTGTAAATAACTGTTCTAACACAAATCTGTCTTTAAACTTTGTCGCCTGAATTATCGTACTCTCCCCTATCCACGTTTTTTTTAATAATTGTTTTTCTGTAAATCGTACGGTACCCTTATTGTGCTAAGAACACAGCACAAGCATTTGTGTTTAACAGTAATCTCCACCTGGCATTGGCGTATTTCATTGCATGCTTTTCGGTGCTACTTAGTATTAGCCGTGTTTCTTTGCACGCGGATATAAGGATAATTTCAAATTTGCATGTAAATTACAGAAACAACTTATCCTTTATACGCTAACTTTAGCGGGGATAGCTATCGCCGCTAAGTCCTTTAGCGGGGATAAACAGTGCTTCCAATACCCATTTTCTACGTTTCTGATGAATTTTTGAGATGAATTTTTCAGCAAAAGTCACAGTTTGACATTCCGCCGACCACTGACACATCCCGCCGAATATTTATACCCTATTCTAAGGGTATATTAATTTTGACGCATAGTTTGTAACATACCTTAATATTGCCCGTAGACCCCTAAAAGTTACTATATTTATGATCAGCATCGATAGTAATGTCGATCTAGCCATGTCCGTCCGTCCGTCCGTCCGTCCGTCGGCAAAAATTAGGCCTTTAAACTGGACCTAGAGAGCTGAAATTTTAACCATATACTCTCTAGGGTCCCGAAATAATCAAGTTTACGAATTTTTGAAATCCGCCCACAGACACGCCCACAAACTCAAAAAAACAAAATTTTGGAAAAAATCGAATTTTGAGCTAGGAAGCTGAAATTTTTTATATATGATCTATGACTCCTAAAACTGCTCGGGATATAAAATTTTCAAAATCCGCCCACTGCCACGCCCACAAAAAAATAAAACAATTTTATTGAAAAACCTAAATTTGAGCTAGGGAGCTGAAATTTTTAATATATACTCTCTAGGGGCCCTTTAAGCTCATGTATTAATATTTTCAAAATCCGCCCACTGACACGCCCACAAATAAATAATTTTTTTTTTTGAAAATCCAAAGTTTGAGCTAGGGAGCTGAAATTTATAATATATACTCTCTAGGGGCACTTTAAGCTCATGTATATATATTTTCAAAATCCGCCCACTGACACGCCCACAAATAAATAAAACAATTTTTTTGAAAATCCAAAGCTTGAGCTAGGTAGCTGAAATTTATAATATATACTCTCTAGGGGCCCTTTAAGCTCATGTATAAATATTTTCAAAATCCGCCCACTGACACGCCCACAAATAAATAAAACAATTTTTTTGAAAATCCAAAGTTTGAGCTAGGGAGCTGAAATTTATAATATATACTCTCTAGGGGCCCTTTATGCTCATGTGTTAATTTTTTTTTAAATCCGCCTACTGACACGCCCACAATTAAATAAAACAATTTTATTGAAGCACCCAAGTTTGAGCTAGGGAGCGTTTTTTTTGATAAAATCCTTTAAATGTTATATAACAAAATATGTAGAGCGTTCTTAACAATTTAACCATACTTAGACTTTTGTCACGCCCACTGATGAGGGATAGGAATAAGAATAGGGTATCCAACAGTTCGCCCAAGCGGACTGTAGCCCGTCCCTATGTTTTATTCTTGTTTTGTTATTATTATTTTTCAAACTTCATTATAAGGTAATTGAATTTAGCAAATCTGTTTATCCGTGTGTTTCTTTATTCATTCGGAATATTCGGAATATTCCGAGTGAGCCATTTACGTTTCTTTATTCAATGGAATATTCCGGATAATCCATTTCGGTGTTTCTTTATTCATTCTGGAATAAATGGAATGCATTCTTTTTATTCCTAGAGAAAGGTGGAATAAAAGGAGTATTCTCTCGTTTGACAGATCGTCGCCAGAGAATTTTTTTGTTCCATGCGCCACTTTTGTCGTTTTTGAGTTAGGAACGGATTCTATGGTAAATGTGTATGCTCTTTTTAAATCTGTGATTCATTTTGCTCTTAGTCTTTCCAATCCCGAGATATCGAACTTCGACTTTGTCCCATATCCACCAAAATCAACAGTTTGTAGAATTGTTTTGTACCATAAACCATTTTTTGGCGATTAATGGTTTTTTAAGTGATACCACACAATTTTTCCTGGTTTTAATTTTTGTTTTCCGTCAATTCCTTTATTTTGTTTTGAATGAATAACCTTACATTCCTTACCACGTTAAGTGGGCGGCTGGAGTTACAGCGCTGTTTCACGGTTAGCCACAATCGATCATCAGACTCCTTCTGTGGTGCTGGTCTGTCTTTTTCCTTCATTTTATCCCGAAATTCCATTTCTTCCACTGGGATTCGAACCTAGACCAGCGTCTTCTCAGGCAAGCACTCATGCACTGTGCCATTGAAGCCACGAGTTTATCCAGTTCTTATTTCAATTTTCTTGGACAAACTTTGCTCCTGTAAGTATATTATGTTATTCATTCGTGTTTTTTTCTTTCTAAGTTTTCTCTAATTCTATTCCATTTCGACAAGCATAGTTGGACTGAAATGGGTGATAGAGAGGGTGACTTTTTGACATTGTATTTGTCGAGAATCTTACGATTAATGGCTGTAACTCCAGCCGCCCACTTAACGTGGTAAGGAATGTAAGGTTATTCATTTTTTGGCGTTTGGGACAAATTGTCCATATAATTTATCGCAATTTTTTTGTGAGAATTGTTTTGTTCCACGTGCATATCACTGCGACAAGAGATACAGAAAATATTAACAAAGTTGAGAATTGGTTTGTCCTACGTGCACTCCTGTGAAAGAAAAGCTATGTATGTGGGACACTGATCCCAAACAAAATTTTAGTATTGGTTTGTTCCACCTCCATTACAGTTGTGTAGATAATATTCGATATTATGAAGATATGAATTCGGTGCGGTGATGAATAGTGCTGCAAACGCAAAACCTAGTTGCAGACGTACGAGCAGGAAATCATTGAATGACTACTTCTTTTTAATAAATTGCCCTTATTTATAAGAGATACACGTCGTTTTTCACGTTACATCAAAAAGGTTAAAGACTGGTTGTTTACGTTAAACTACGAGTATGAAAGTATTAAATCCTTTGTTAAAATTATTATTTTTTCTCAACACACAATTACACAATATACTATTAATAATGAATTTGTTATTTATTATTACATATGGTTTCAATAGATGTGTTTAATGAACCTTAGCTGCACAGATAAGTACAGAAAAAATGAGAAAAGTACAAGATTTGGTATTCCATGAGTAAAAAACTTGCCGCCAAGTGTTCTACATTCTGTCAATTTGTGTTCCATGAAGCTGTGCAGATCAGTTTAGCACAAGTTTTTCTGTACTTAGTTTTGAGGTAGGGCAAGTGAGTGAAATGTGTCAGATTTGAAAATTCAAATTGTACCTATGCCAACTGATTTATTTGTTTTTCATGAGATATTGTATTTCTTAGTTTAATGTTACAAATGTTCGCATATTTATTTAAAAAAAATGAAAGAATAACATGGAACGAGTTCAAATTGTGATCAAATCGACATCAGGCCAAACATTGACTGTGCAATGCTCACTCAAAACCCGAAATTCACTAGAAAACAAAGAGGATTATCTATTTAAAATTTCGCAGTTGAGAGGAGAACATTATGACTCGAACCTGTACTTTTCTGATCTGATTTGATCTGGCATTTTTCACTCACTGGTTTAATGCTAAACACTTTGAATAATTTTCTTATTTTATTGTATTTTTTGAATAAAAACTTTGTTAACAAAAAAGATGAAATCGATTTTTCTTTTCAAATTGTAGCATCCAACTCCATGCTTTTTTGCCTTTCATATATTTTGGATGAGAATTGCTTTGTGCCATATCCATTTTTTTGTGTTCCACGTGTATGAAAAAAAATCAATTTCAAAATGTAGGAGGTGGGACAAAAGTCAAAAAAGGAGACTTTTATGTTAATTAACGTGGCTTCTTAACGGTTTTTCAAAACACTTTGGAAATTGGTAGGTGAACTCTTTATAAGACTAACTTCAAATTAAAAAAATAAAAAAAAAATCGTATCACACAGTTTCGGAGTACCAAGTACGCAAACCTTTAAATGCGTTTATCTCGAAAAAGTGCCAATGGCGAATGGAACAGAACAATTCTCAGGCGACGAGATGCGATTGTCAAAAAAAAAAATAGAAGCAACAGCAAACAATCAAATGGGTGAGCATTTATTGCAAATTTGTTGTCTTTTTTTATATTTTTATGTGTGTTGTTTTAAGTTGATTATTTGTTTTATTATATAGGTATGTATTTTTAATTTCCTTCCAGAATCAAATACATTTTTAAAATCATCTTTTGTGGGCATGAAATGCCGCATAGATGTTTGTGACAAGACGAATTCATGATCAGCGTTGCCACTTATGCTACATAAAAAGGTGCATGCTTTTTGAACTTGTACTAAATCCTTATCTCGAAAGGACGACGTAATTATTGTTTTACTTTTTTCCTTCGATTCAATATATTTAACATAATAACAACACGAGAATATAATGTTATTCATAAAAATAATAATATCTTAGTAATACAAAAATATTATGCTTTCTCTGAGCGAAAGTTTTATATTACTGTAAGTATTCGTTAAGAAACGCAGCTGTGGAGACTTAAATATTGACAAGTCGTTTTCAGCTATGTATTGTTTTGGTTGTCGAAAATATTGATAGCTTTAAAATGTTCAGTCAATCACAAATTCGTCACTGACAAATAAATTTAGAGAATTCATTCGCTGTTTTTGTTTGTAAAACAGCATTTTTTAAACGAAATGTCGTGAGTAGAATTGCTTTTTTGGAAAATAAAATAATATGTATTGAATAGATACAATCACTGGAACTTCACTTCCATAAATCTTATGAACAAAAAGGATTCACAAAATGCATGAGCTTAAACAAAACAACTAACAACAAAATTAAAATTAAATTTTGATTTAAGCAAAACGAACAAGCCAGATATAACAGATTTATAGCAGTAGTACCCAGCTGATTAATTGAATAATCAAATTATTTGTGCTTCAGAATTAAGAAGGAGTATCTAAACACTATTTTTGAACAGTAAAACGTAAAAAATATTATAGAATTGTGTACGAGAAATAAACATGAACTTTTGGCAAAAATATATTTTTTTGGAAACAAATTAGGTTGAACAAATTTCCTATATAAATATTTTTAATACTACTAAGTACAAACGAACAAAAACAATTATTTAATAACAAAATTGTACAAACAAAAATGAAAATGCCTTTAAATTGCTGCATCAGGAGCTGCACAAGCCCTTTTGGTCAACATGTTCACTGTTTTTATACCCTATTCTAAGGGTATATTAATTTTGACGCATAGTTTGTAACATACCTTAATATTGCCCGTAGACCCCTAAAAGTTACTATATTTATGATCAGCATCGATAGTAATGTCGATCTAGCCATGTCCGTGCGTCCGTCCGTCCGTCGGCAAAAATTAGGCCTTTAAATTGGGCCTAGAGAGCTGACATTTTAACCATATATTCTCTAGGGTCCCGAAATAACCAAGTTTACGAATTTTTGAAATCCGCCCACAGACACGCCCACACACTCAAAAAAACAAAATTTTCGAAAAAATCGAATTTTGAGCTAGACAGCTGAAATTTTTTTTATATGACTCCTAAAACTGCTCGGGAGATAACATTTTCAAAATCCGCCCACTGACACGCCCACAATTAAATAAAATAATTTTATTGAAAAACCAAAATTTGAGCTAGGGAGCTGAGATTTATAATATATACTCTCTAGGGGCCCTTTATGCTCATTTGTAAATATTTTCAAAATCCACCTACTGACACGCCCACAATTTAACCTTCATCCCACCCTTGTGTAGAAAACTACACATAAGCTACCTCTTTTCTTGTTTTTTTCAAAAACTACTTATTACTAATTTCCGGAATTTTCTGTCTTTATTATAACCCTTATTTTACAAAAATAAAACGGATTTCCCAATAAAATAAAAGTTTATGACGGTTGTTATTTGTATACTTGCGTTAATTACCTACTTGTGTAGATTTCTACACATATGAATAATTAGTGCATTTCATATAAAATGACAGTTTTATTGAGTCTTTTCGGAAGTGAACATTGTGCGTTAATATTGTGAATTTAATTTTTAAATTCTGGCTCGCCAAGGCGATTTATAAGGGGGCGGTACTTAGACCTAAAAGATCTTTTGTACCGTATGGGCCAGAAAAGTTTAAACTAGTAGAATTTCCACTTTCCGTGTAAAGCGGACAATTTTACCAGTAGAAGAATTCTTTATGTTCTCGGGGCTCATTTGCTCCCCGAAAAAGATCTTCTTTCTAATTCCATTAAGGGCTGGACATTCACATAAAATGTGTTCAGCTGACTCGTCCTCTTCAAGACAGAGTCGGCACTCAGGAGAGTCTGATATTCTCATTTTGTGTAGATGATATCTAAATCATGGTGACCAGTAAGGTAACCTACTAGGTTTTTGATATCATGCCTGCTTAGGTTTAGACATTTGCTGGCATTTTGATTGAAGGGCCGAATTGTTCGTTTGGCCTGTCTTAGACCTGGGATGCTTTCCCAAAGATAGATACATTTTCTATGTTCCCAGCTTTTAATTGCTGCCGTTGCTGCTGATCTAGGAGTGCAGCAGAAAGGTTCGGGACCTATGAAAGGTGTTTCTGAACCTTTTCTGGCCATTTCGTCGGCCTTTTCGTTACCTTCTACCCCGACATGACCCGGAACCCACCATAATTTGGTCTTGTTTCTTATTCCGAGTGTTTGTAGGGTATTGAAGCAGTACATGACTGATTTGGAGTCAATGGTATACGAGCTAAGGGCGTTTATAGCTGCTTGACTATCCGTGAAAATATGGATGGTTGCACCTTTTATGCCAGATAAAATAATATGTCTGGCGCATTCTTGAATGGCGTGGAGCTCTGCTTGAAATACGCTGGGACTCTTTCCCATGGGTATCGTAAAGCGTTTGTGTGGTCCGTATATTCCCGCTCCTACCCCCGTTTCCATTTTAGAACCATTCGTATACCACTCTATGCCGTTGTGGCTGTTATTACTAACCCATGCTTCTCTCTTGGGGATCTCCGTGGAGAACCGTTTGTTGAAGCATAGTGTTTTTTGAATGCGGTCTGTGACCGCGCAGTTCATGTTAAGTTCTGGCAGTTCATCGAGAAGGGTCTTTAGTTCCGGATGATCCTTAAGACGTTTAACTGCATTAGACTTATTGCACTGCGGATCGCCACTTTTTGGATGTATATGTGGAGAGGTGTAATTTCTGTTATTGCCTCTATGGCAGCTGTTGGACTGGTTCGCATGGCTCCGGAGATACCAAGGCACGCAAGCCGTTGTACCTTTTTGAGCTTCTCTATTGCGACCTTTTGTGTGGATTTTGCCCACCATACTATGGAGGCGTATGTTATAATGGGTCTTATCATCACTGTGTAGATCCAGTGGGCGATCTTTGGAGATATTCCCCAGGTTCTGCCATATGTGCGACGACAGGCCCATAAAGCTCTATTAGATTTAGTGATTTTGTTGTTTATGTGAAAGTTCCAGTTAAGTCTCTTATCCAGGATTACTGCAAGATTCTTGACTTCGTCGGAATACTCTACGACCGTGTCGTTTATTGTGATTAGGCCTAGGTCTAATTTCCTCCTTTTAGTAAAAGGAACGATGACGGCTTTACTGGGATTTATGGAAAGATTTTCCTTGATGCACCAGTCTATGGCTGTCTTTAGAGCATTTTTCATTTTTGAAGTGACTCCAATTTAGTCTTTGCCCCTGACTATGATGACAATATCATCGGCGTACCCAATTGTGAATTTAATAGTAATAATAAAAAAAACTATGTCGAGACCAAAATACCTTACGGTTTAAGAAATGGAAGCATTTGTGGATGAAAGTGATGGTGATGATAGTGATATTTCTGAAGACAGTGATGACGAATTTGTGCCAGAGGAAAATGTTGGTGGTAACGATGACGATGACTTGTATTCAGACGATAGTGATTCAGACGTTGAAGAGGAAGTGAGTGATTCAAATGGAACAAACGAATCAGTTCAAGGTGAAAATATGGATCCATTGCTTGTTTCAAAAGATGATATTGTTTGGCAACCACAACCATTTCAGCATAAAAGTGGTAGATCTCGGAATGAAAATGTGATTTCTCTTCGTCCACGAACTACAAGATACGCACAAGTTCGTGTTAGTGATATCAAAGATGCTTTTTTACTTTTTTTCCCATCACATATTGAAAGTATTATTTTGAAACATTCAAATGCGTATTCAAAATCTAAAAACGGTAAAGACTTCAAACAAATCGATTCGAATATGTTGCAAGCATATATTGGTGTTTAGATTTTAGCTGGGGTTTATAGGTTAGTCGGTATTGCTTTCTATTTGATTTGGAATGATTTTTGACATACATTTGTTTTTAGATCGAAAAACGAAACTACGAGTACCATTGATTTATTTGATGGTGAAAGAGGTCGTCCAGTGTTTAGAGCAATAATGTCGAAGAAAACGTTTGAATACATGAATCAAGTTATTCGTTTTGTTGATGTCATAAGTAGAAGACAGCAGAGATCTTCCGATAATATTGACAGATTACTATAATCCGCATGAAAATCTTACAATTGACGAGCAATTACTTGGTTTTCGTGGACGGTGTAAATTTGTTGCCAGTTCATGTGAAAAAAGACAAGGCGAACGTGTTGTTTTGGATCTCGTTGATGGTTTGAAAGGTCACAACATAACAATGGATAACTTTTTTGTCTTCGTATGATCTTGGTCAAAAATTGTTGTCAAAAAATCTTACAATGGTTGGCACTTTGAGAAAAAATAAAAGAAGCATTCCACCAAAGCTTCTTGTATGTAAAAAAAGGCCGTTGTATCAACCTACATTTGCATTTACCGACAGCACAGCACTTGTTTCGTAAATTAGGAAGGAAAAATAAATGTACTGTATTACGAGTACAAAGTACAATGCATAACTCTATTCAAATTGGATCTGGTGAAAAAAAGTTACCATCAATTATAGAGTATTACAATAAAACAAAAGGTTTGTTCATATACACTTCCTCTTCAAATTTCAAGTCCTCTAATGATTTTTGTTTTCATTCGATATAAGCGGTGTAGATACAGCTGACAAAATGCTTTCTTGCTACAGCTGTAAAAGAAAAACAAATAGATGGCCAATGGCTGTATTTGCAAATATGATTGATATTTCTGCTTTGAATTCATTAATTATTTTCAAAGAAGTGAATCCGAATTGGCAAGAAACACAAAAAACAACAGTACAAAGGAATTTTATACGTGAGCTTGGCAGCCAGAAGTTGTAAACCAAGATCGGCATCATCAGCATCTTTGCTTGCAACTGTTTCGGGAGAAAGTTCAGCAGCACAATATTTAGATGATATTTCTGCATCGTCTTCATCAAATCCACCAAAAAGGCTAAGAAGCGTTCCACTACAAATAAAAGGTAGAGCAAGATGTCACGTTTGCTATGAAGAAAAGTCTGTCACCAAAAATAATATATACGAGACAATTTGTTGTTTTTGCAAAAAAGCTGCTTGTAAAAACCAACATAATCGAAATGTTTGTGTAAAATGCATTCAAGAAAAACTAATTTAAATGTATATTCAGTTGTTTCTTTAGAATACAATTATAGAAGTAATTTTTTTATTTATCTTAATTTAAAAAAAACAACACTAAAACACTAAAATCCCATATGTGTAGAAATCTACACACAAGGGTAGACAACGTTTTTTTTCTGAGGATAAGATGAAGGTTAAAAAAAAACTTTTTTTGAAAATCCAAAGTTTGAGCTAGGGAGCTGAAATTTACAATATATACTCTCTAGGGGCCCTTTATGCTCATATATAAATATTTTCAAAATCCGCCCACTGACACGCCCACAATTTAAAATCAACTTTTTTTGAAAATCCAAAGTTTGAGCTAGGGAGCTGAAATTTATAATATACACTCTCTAGTAGCCCTTTATGCTCACGTGGAAATATTTTCAAAATTCGCCTACTGACACGCCCACAATTAAATAAAAAAAAATTATTGGAAAACCAAAGTTTGAGCTAGGGAGCGTTTTTTTTACAAAAGCTTCGTTTTTTCTTTTAAAATCCTTTAAATGTTATATAACAAAATATGTAGAGCATTCTTAACAATTCAACCATACTTAGACTTTTGTCACGCCCACTTATGAGGGATAGGAATAAGAATAGGGTATCCAACAGTTCGCCCAAGCGGACTGTAGCCCGTCCCAATGTTTATATTTTTTTTTGCTTTGACATACTTTCTCAGGTTTTTCCTCAATAAAGGAGAACATTTTCCTTTGATTTCAACTAAATATACACTTTATTAACTATCGCAATAATTTTTCATACAAATTCTGCAAATTACTGATATTGTATGCTTCAATTTTTTCTTGACGTTGAAGAAAGAAATTCAGCACTTCAGAAAGAGATAGCTTTACGAAGTGCTCTATCGCATTTTGCTTGTCAGTGTTCACAATAGATGAATAATTTGTTAATTAACATTCATAGTACCAAAATGTCGATCGATTAATAAATTTTGTCGTTTATCAATAATTGATTTTTGACAACCATAATAAGATTGCAAGATTTCCGCTTAGAAAAAGTTTAATGTAATTTGTATTATGTACTAAGATATCGTTATTATTATTGTTTTTGTGATCTTAAATTATATTTTCGTAATGTTTCTCATATTTGTATTATTATATATGTTTTTATTTTAGTGCTTTAGTGGAGTATTACTTCACATGTGAGTTCAGTAGTAGAAAAAATATATTAATTGTACCTAAGTACTAAATGGTGTACTTGTTCTTGAACTAAGTGACTACGCTGGTCAAGAGACAAATGGCTGTCATTCTATTCGGTCCCTTTTTGTTTCTTTATTCATTCCATTCTAGATATTCCGGATACAAAATTTAAAAATTCTGTCTTTTCTATTCCTTATCCGGAAAAAATAAAGAAACACACTGAATGTGAAATTGTTTTTCATAATTTTAGAATATGCTTGGCATCAATTTCAATTGGCGGAAGTAAATATTTTTCAATTTCAGGATTTTCAATACAAATTTCTTAACTACAACTTGCCGCTGTGTCACGGTGCATGTCATAGGTGCATTGTGTGCTGCCAAGTTTTTTTTGATGAATTCTTAAGCGGCGATGGTCGTTTTTTAATGCCATGCCTATATCCGCGTGCAAAGAAACACGGCTATTGGAATGAATAGGGAGATAGGGAAGCAGTGTTCAGGTGCAGTTGTAGGGTTTTCTGAACGGGTGTTGTCTAAAGTTTGGAGATCAATGATGTGATAGATAGGATAGATATTTTATTGTTTTCATCATAAATAACGTTGCATTTTTTGAATTCTTTGCGAGCACAGAGATTTGATCGTTAAGTCTGATCTTACAACTGAAAAATTTATATTTTGTTAGAATAAAAAATAAAATTATGTATTATTTTGTTAGAGCTTTGAAGGAAAAATTATGGAAAAAAAAACTTTATATAAAGTTGGGACATCAAGTTTTTCATTTATTTGACTTAAGGCACGACCTTTCAATCGGTAAGCGAATACACTACTACTGCACCGTTGCCATCCCCAATTATCGCTCATAACAACGATAAGAGTTATGGCCAGCAGCCATATATTTTTATTTGCAACACAAATTATTGTATGTATTTTTTTAGCGTTTAAATTCAAGCACTGATGTGGATACATTTTTCAAATAAACGCACGTATTGTTGTTATCAATGCCTATGCTGTTGTTGGTGCAAATATATCCAATATTTTCTCTATCCTTTATGATAAATTTTGTGGAATGAGAACGAAAATTGGAAGTTGTTATTCCGCTGTTGTCGATTGTTCATATGTTTTCATTACTCTACTTGTTTGAGTGTCGACATATCCAATGCTTAGTTATGTAATGACGTCTATGTTGTATATATATTATAATGGATTGAAATTTAATTAACACCGACTTAACAAGTGGCGGGGGAGTGTTGCTTGCAGTAAGTCTAGTTTAAGGAGTAGACTAATATTTCTTTGTGGCTCTTCAATTTTGATTGATATAATATGTGTGCATGTTGATTTTCCTTATACTAAAAGTAATGATTTCAATCCTATAAGTGTATATTTTCCTCCAAGATCAAATTAAGATATGTATGCCTCCCACATTAATAACATTCAAATGAAAGTAGATGAATTTAATTTGAATTCTTATGTTTTAATATTGGGAGATATTAATTTGTAATGTAAAGTGGATTTACTCGGATGGTGATAAAGTTATATTCCCAATTAATGATTCAAATGGAAAGGAAATTTCACTACTAGACACTGTTACCTTTAAACTGTATTCAAATGAAGAATGTTGTCAACAGTCTTGGAAACATTTTATATTTTGTTTTTGTCATTGAAATCCTAAGTGCATGTTTAATTGAAAAACCGTTTGCTTTATTAAATCATGATAAAAGTTATGTACACCATATTGCTTTTCATATCTCTGTTGATTTAAATGCCTTAAATACAATTTGCTCCCCTAGGGATAACGCAAGCTATAGATATAATTTAAAAAAGGCTGATTACGTCGATATCAATAATTACTCGTATCTAAATAATATCAACTGAAATTTGATTTTATTTCATCAAGACCTATCCAGTAACTATGCAAATTTTCTTAAAGTTTTATGTAATGCTTTTTCAGTATTGTGCCCATTGAACGTATGCAAATTAACTATAAAGTTCCTTGGTTTATAAAAAGTTGATCGCGTTTAAAAAATGCAAAGGACGAGTAAGACCAATATTGGATGCAGTAGCAACAAAAAATTACACAGAATGTATGGTTCTTGGAATCAAAAATGAAAACCGATTCAAAGTATTTTTGGCAATACTCAAATTCATAAAATGGTGTCGGCACTGTAAAACGATTTGCGATTCACTTGAATAGCTTTTTTAAGCTAACTTAAAGGGCAACTCTGTTTCTTCCGAGATAATTTCAGACAGTACAGCTATTACTGATATCGATATGGGTTATATTATTTTATCAGAGGATGCAATTTATTAGATTTGGGTGGTTGCAATTGCAGTAAGTATGCTCCCGGAAGCATTCCTGCGATATTGTTTAAGAACTGTAAATCTTATCTTCTGGCAAAGCCGGTTCCAATTATGTTTAATCTATCTCCAAGCAACGGTGTTTTTCTAGCCTCTTGGAAGAGCTCATATATAACTCCAATTAACTAGTCAGGGTCCAAATAATCTGTAGTTTATCTATAGCACAACCTCAGTTGATTCCAAAAGTTGTTGAATCGCTTGTTAAGTAAAGAATGTATGAAGTTCTTGAAAATGAAGATCCACTTCACTTCAACTTATCTTTCGTTATTTACGAATTTCAGTATTAATGCAATTGAAAAGGGAGGTCAAGTAGACGTTGTTTACACTGACTTCTCAAAGGCTTTCGATAGACTTAACCATATAGTCCTGCTAAAAAACCTACAGTCGTTGGGGTTCCATTTACGATTGTTGAACTGGATCGAAAGTTATTTGACAAATTGTATCCAATGCGTACAAATTGGTTCTAGGTATAATCTCTGAAAAAAATTTCAGATGGGTCGGGAGTACCTCAAGGCAGTCATCTGGGGCCACTCCTGTTTTTGGTTTTTGTAAATGACTTACATCATTGCATTCAATATTTATTTTATTTGATTTTTTCGAATGATTTGAAGTTATATAAATTGATTAAATCTTGGAAAGTGATGCGTACTTCTGTTTCAAGGTTGTTTAACCCGATTATATTTGACTACAATATTTCGTTATTTGATCTCAATAGAGTATTATTATTAGATATAGTGTATTATTATAGTTTATTCAGTCCTTTTGTTCTCAGATTTTTTTGTTGATTACATTTATGTTTAAAATCGAGGGCAAATTTTCCTTAAAAATTGAGAGCATAAGCCTCCCCCATATTTTCGACCATTCGGAAATGACTCCGTGACTGAAAAAAATATTTAATTGATGTAAGTGCCAATTCAGTTGAATCTCATCTATCGATGGCCTTAAGTGAATTCTGCTCCAATAATCAAATGAGTCTATACTCACTCCCTCCAAACACTATTAACATCATGCGATCCGCAGACGTAAGGGCTTTAGAAAACGTTGAAAATGACTCCAAAGAAGCAGTGTTGGCATAGTTGCCTTATAATTGTGGTAAGAGCGTTACGAAGATAAACTTCTTCAAAGTATTGCAAGTGGTCCTAGGCAGAAAGGACGACTCATAGTAGGTACGCAATGATTTAAAAAAATGTGGCATTAACCATTTTGATCCAAATGCAGTTCCCACAAGTTCAGCTTAAAAATGAATTAAAATATACATACAAATATGTATTTATACGTATTTATATTTTTTATCCTGTATCATACAGTGATAAGCAATTCAAATATCAACGTATTAACTGAAATATAGTTTGAAATCAATTAATTTATTATTTTGTTACTTAGGAAACTATACAGTCGATATTCAAGTTTAGAAATCTTTGTCTTCAGCTGGTGGAAACTAGTGTTCGACTACTTGGGAATTTGGGTTTATCAGTATGTTTTTATTTAAAAATAATTGGTTAAAGTTATTAAACTAATTCAAAAAGAAGTTAAATATTTTTCAGATTATTTTAAATATTCTTTTTACTGAACAGTTAACATCTCTGGGTGTTACCCATCGCTTACATTAATGTAAGTGTAAAGCACCCGTTTGTGTTCGATTACTGAAGACGTGACTCAATGTTGGTATATTATATGTATAAAGGTTTCAAATGTTAGGTAGGTAATTCATTTAGAATTGAATGGACTTTTAAATAATCCTAATACATATAACATTAAAGAGCAATACTACTCACTATTCATTCATTACCACTCACTCACTAATAGCTGTGTCAAAAATACTATTAGGCCTAGGTAATTTAGCGTGATGATTCGCCTTATAGGTACTGTCGTGGTGTGCTAAGAGAAAACACGATGACCCATGAACCGTTATTGATTTAAAGATTTGAGTGTTGGTGGAAAATTAACCATTATTAAACAGGTATCTCGTCATTTTTTGAAATTACCCCCAGAGCGATAAAGTATGAAAAATATGTAATTTTTCGAGGAGGCTATAACTAATATACCGCTGAGCACAAAATATGTTATTTGTGTAACATGGCGATAGACAAAATAAAATAATTGGAATGCTATTTTAGAATGTCCCGGATGGACCTTTTTAGGGAGGTAATAAAAGCCATTTTAAAATGTTCATTCATTTTCTTTTTTAACAAAACGATTGTTCCCGAACGTAGTTCTACTTTTAGGGCGGTGGGTGCACATCCAAATCATAAACACTGTGCTGTATCCTTTTGTTATTTGAAGCGGAACGAAAAAAAAACAGGTGGTTGCTGTGTATATGAGTATGCGAATGTAATACTAACATTCTGTCTATGTGCATTTAGTCAATGTATCGTGTTGTGTTTTGGAGCGGAAGGCGCATAAGAAAAATATGTTGGCTGGGTTTCGGATATTATGTGTGCGCCAGAGTCACAGAGATATGAGAGATAGTCGACTTCAGGAGTCTCGTAATTTACCCAATAAGGAAACAGCTGAAAAAACCATTACGCTTTATGTGCATAAGTTTTAGCATAGAAATCAAATGTGAAGCTCAAACACGCGTTGGATGCTTAATGGGATTTTGATGGACCCAGCCATTTTGTTAAGTGTGAAGTTAAGAACAAATTTGTTTCCAGAGCTAAAATTAGAGATGGCAGAGTAATCTACGAGTACCTCCCGACTACCAGAATCAATAGACGTATGGATGGAAAGTTGTTTTCAATCCACGATTCACATCAAGTAAATCACAAATATCAATATTAACAAAAAAGCACTATCCGCGATATCGAATAACGAACTTGTCTATGATAACTTTTCCTATTAATAAACATATTTTTTCTCTGTGTTAACTATTCGCTGCTTATCACTTAAAGCGTGGCAACACTTCGCCAAATTGTACTTAAAACTTTGAACACAACGCAGTATGAATATGTACTATGCTCAATATGAGATGAAATTTCTCCCTTATCCTCTCAATGTTTCCACACATACATGTGTTTTGTAGTGTATGTGCATCTCTCTGTGTGAATGCATGCTATATAATCTGAGAATGTGTAAAAGTTTTCCGCTCCTTATACACCGAATTCGTTGAGTTAAGTTATCCGGTCGTTATCACATGTCAGTTTACGAAATGGCGAAACACCGCCAATCGGGCACGTTTCTTGGACCTTAGGACAAATGCTTTCAAGATGTTCTACAACGAAACGGAACAGGGTAAGAACGGAAGCGGTATCATCCTTGCGGCAGAGCTACTTTGCAGGGTCTTAACCATTTCAAGGTAAAGTAATCGTTTGATGTCTCTTATACTGGTGATTCAAGGTGAGGTGTGGAATATTGTCCTTTCATATGCTCCCCAAGTTGGATGCGAGCGGAGAGAAATAGATGCATTCTGGCTAGATTTTCACAAGCTCATCAAGTTTTGTTTGTTGGCGAAGATTTGATCGGACATGTCGGAAAGTCAAACGAAAACTATGAAGACTGCTATAGAGGAATGGGATACGGCAGCAGGAACTCTCCGCATGAAGATATCCTTAGCATGTGCAAGTCATACCGTTTTATCGAACAGAACAAAATAAACAAAAGTGGCTACGAGAATCAAATGGTACAATCTCGACAAAGAGAAAGGTGAAGCATTTAGTTGCAAATAGTTATTAGCTTTTAGGTGGAACAGTTAATCTTTGCGCTATAGCCTCAAGGAACTTGCCAATCGTTAAAGTGTACCCTAAAACCTTGTTTGACATCAAGTCTTAGCTTTCATGTAAACATGGTTGTATTCAAATTTTTGACATCCTGAAAATATCATCGTACCTGCGGGATGACCTTAAGAGCACCGTCTTAAAATTATTCAAACAAAATCATTCGTTGTACATTCAGAAAATTTGTTGCTGGCTATGTTGTAAGACGATCAATCACACATAAGGGAACTGGCTCTTAGATGAATATTAACACAAGACAACTGACCAAACTCGTCAATTTCGCGAGTCTCAGCTTCCTTAACAACAGTAAGGTGCATGTAACGGAACCACCAATGGCAATGAAATACAATGGCACAAAAATAACAAACATGATTTCTTCAAATGACAATTTAATGTATTTTGAGAAGTTCCCTTGTCACACGCAAGCAGTAGAACGATATGTTCAGCTTGTTACCGGGGTTGTGTTGTTTGTTTATCACCCAGACTCAAGAGATGTTACATACACTCCGTTCCACGTGAGCAAACTACCTTGATTTAATTTTACAATATTTTTTAAATCCTTTGATAATATGAGAACAACCAAATGCAATATGAAAGAAGTCTATATTATGTTTATGTTGTAAAAAAAAAATTGGGATTAGGCAGATAAATTAAATTTTTATGATGCTTTTCCCAACAAGGTCATAAAATTAGTCCTTTTTTCGTTCCACCTGTTTACGAACAGTATCTAACTAAATCTACCTGTTATCATATTTTAAATCAAATATACAGACAGTAAGAGTAGCAGAGACCTTAGTTCAAAACATAATTTCAAGAAAGAACAACTATGGGCAAACAAAATCCATTAACTAAGGACGAAATAGGCCAAATTCGAGATTACCAGAAATAAGGCAAATCTATCCGTTTTATGGCCGGTAAGATTGAAAGAGGATCAACTGTTGTTCATAGCTATCTTAAGGACCCTGAGAACTATGGAAAAAACTGGAATGGAAGGATAAACAAAGCCACAACAAGTCAGGATCGACGGGTGAGACTGGAAGCTGCTTCAAGTTCAAGACTTTCCGCAAGAAAAATCAAGACAAAAACTGAAGTTGAGGCTACTAGATAACGTGATACAGCAGGGCAATCAGATTAGACACCACCAAATTAAAAGATACCATTATAACTTTACTCATAAGGCAGAGTGGCTTAAGTCGATTTAAGCCAAGAATGATTTTTTGCAATTTTAAACCTATTCAAAAATTAGCTTTTTTTCTGTCTTATCAGCGTATTTCTATTCCATCTAGATAGTCTATTTTTGTAATGCCAAAACGGCTTAATTCAACAACTTTCATAAACTTGCATTTGGAAAAGCGTCTTATTTCTTTGGCCTAAATCCCGTTTTATTATTTTAAGTATTATGTCAACATAAAACTTTATGTATACTGTAAATGGCTTACACTTTTCCCTTTTGAAATTTTGATTTTTATTTTCATAAGCCTTTTTTCAAAACAAATTTTAGAAACTAATTTGACTTATTTGTACATAAGCCTTTTATACAAAATGAAAAGGAAAATAATTATTTGTTTTTTGTTTTTGAACAGCGAATTATCTGATATAAGTCACGTTACCAAAGCAATATTTAAAAAAACAAAGAATTTAAAATTCAAATAAGCCGTTTAACATCAAAGTAGCCTGGATTTAAAAATCATCAATAGGGGAAATAGGCTTAATTATTACATAAGCCACATCATTTTGTGTTTCTTCTCGTGAAGTTAACATCGCATTAGAAAAAGTGAAGTAAATATAAGTATTTTCAGTGAAAGTGTTAATGAAAGTATCTTTGTTTTTGAAAGAAAAACCTTTTGGACGCAGAAACCGAAAATCTTTGTCAAGAATCTTTGGCAACAAAAGAAAATCGAACGGTAAAAAGTCAAAAACGAAATTTAGAACAAAAATATATGTTTCGTTCTGGAAAAACTGTGCCCTCAAGAAAAATTATACCACTTACTGTTTCCCAACGAAAATGTGTGGACAAAATTTCTACAACAGACCAAGAAACAATCTTTATCTTTAAACAATACTGGGAACTCGGAAACTACAATCTCAAGTTGGCATTTGTGACTGGATTGATTTCCATTCAAGAAAAGAAAGCAACACGTGCAAAACAAAGGAATAAAACTTCTCGAAATCGCCAGTTTACGTACAACTATTTTCTTAATCTAGAAAATCTTAGAACACAAGTTTGTCAGAAATGCTTTAAAAATGTTTTCGGTGAGACCGACCGCTTCTTGAAAACCGTTATTTCAAAAAAAATTGAATCTACGGGTACTATAACACTGCGAGATATGCGTGGGATGAGAAGAATAACAAACAAAATTTCAGAGGCAAGGAAAAAAGAAGTTTTGGATCATATCAACAGCTTTCCGGTCTATGAGAGTTATTATACGCTCAAATATTCATCCCAAAAGTATTTTGAAAGTTAACTAACTTTATCAAAGCTACATGAATCATCATTTAGATGCAAATACCTTATATGATTCGCAAAAGATGGACATTGAAAACGCAAAAATGTAGAAGGTTTGGTGGTTTTTGCTTTTGACCTTCAACAGTGTCTTCCAACTCCTTTTTTGCAGTCTTCCGTTTCTTTTTACAAGAGACAATTAAATAATTTTAATTTAACTGTGCATGACTGCGGAAAAGGTACTCCCGATTGTTATATCGCACCCTCAATACAATAGAGCGATAAGTCAAAAAATGTAATTTTTGAGCTAAGGATGAGGAATTGTTTGCTATAGAATTACGATTTTTTTAAGGGGCTTGGCGTTCTCAGAGTAAGAAAATTAGATGAGTTATAGCACTATGTATCTCTAAAAAATCGATTCAACAGTAAATTAAAATATTAAAAACGCTCCAATGCTATACACAGCTTTCTCAAAATATTTCCTTTTTTTCACCAAAATTCTTAGACATTTTTAATGCAATATGGCTTTAAATTGTAGGTGCATTCCACATCACACAAGCAAATGGCTGGGTTTAGTCGCTGTATTATATATAATTTTAGCATTATAATCCAAAATCATCCCAAATAACAAGTTTTTTTTCAAGTTTTGTGCAAAAACCCTGAGATAAACAGAAACATTGCGAAATAAAACACTTACAATTTTCTTTTGTTCTAATACAACAGAGAAACAAAATGAAAGAACTTTATTTGTTTTAGTACAACAGAGATACAAACCAAAATGACTCTCTCGGATTATTTAGTTATTTTGATGGTTGGTTGAAAACGGCCCTCGGTGAGGATGCACTTAGACCAGAAGTAGGTCCATTGTGCTGCCGATGTGTAAGGTGGGTGGGTCACCCTCTTACTCAGGGAACCATTTGCTCCTCTGAATGAAGGAGCTAATCCTTGCTGTGCAGGCGTTGTTAAGATCGTTTAGATCATTGAAAAGGTATTCACCCAATGTAGCCTTCCTAATGTTGGCGAGTGCAGGACACGTGCAAAGGAAGTGACTGATGGTCTCATCTTCTTCCTCGTCCCTACAGCTTCTACAGAAGTCATTGTAGGGGATGCCCAGCCTTTGGGCATGTCTTCCTATAGCACAGTGCCCGGTGAGGGCATTTACTAATTTCGAAAGGGTTCCTCTCTTATGCCTCAGAAGTCCGATGGACCTGGATTTGTTAAATGTCGGCCAGAGTAGCCTTGCGGTGTTGCACTGGTCGAGTTGGTGCCAACGACGGTTGGCTTCGTTCACCGCATTGGTGTCTATGAGGTTTTTAGCATAAGACGTTGGCGCCTCGATGTCGGTGACGCTTATGCTATTTAAACCAGAAGAGCCTCGTCGGGCCAGTTCGTCAGCTTCACAATTCCCTGGTATGTCACAGTGACCCGGCACCCAGCAAAGGGTGAGGCTATACTGACCGGCTATCTCGTTAAGAGATGCACGGCAGTCTTTCACTGCCTTGGATCTTGTAGTGCTGGATGCAAGGGATTTGATGGCCGCCTGACTGTCGATGTATATTACAATATCTGATTTCGATATCGTATTAACCGACAGACAGGCAGCGGCTTGGCGGACGGCGGTGACTTCGGCCTGAAAAACGCTGCAGTGTTCTGGAAGGTTAAAGGAGAGGTGAATGTCCAGGTCTTCAGAGAAGACTCCGGCACCGACTCCGTCCTCCGTTTTGGACCCATCCGTAAAAATTGACAGCGATTCGTGGTGTAGGACATGACGTTGTGTCCACTCGGTTCTGTCTGGGATTAGATGTTTGTAGCCCAGGTTGAAGTTGTATTCAGTGGGCAGGTGGTCGGTGACCTTAGGGAGATGTCGATACATCGATAGTACATTGGCATGTCCAGTGTGTTGCTCTTTCCATTGTTTGGAGCTTCTCAGTCTTATTGCTGAGCTGGCAGCCAATTGTTTGCCGACGATGTCGGTCGGAAGAAGGTGAAGCATGGCTTGGAGCGCCGCAGTGGGAGAGGTTCTCAGCGCACCGGTGATGCTGAGGCATGCAACTCGTTGAGTTTTGTCCAGCAAGGTTAGGTTGGACTTCTTCTCCAAGGCGGGCCACCAGACCAGTACTCCATAGAAGAGAATCGGTTTAACTGCCGACATGTATAACCAGTGCATAATTTTTGGTTGTAGGCCCCACGTGGAGCCTACCGCCTTTTTGCAAATGTAAAGAGCAGCTAGGGATTTCCTGGCACGTTCGACTACATTTTCCCTCCAAAGTAGCTTGCGATCAAGCTTCAGGCCTAAATAGCTAGCGCTATTTGAGAGTGCCAGAGGAGTGCCTCTAATCTTCGGGGTGGTGAACTCAGGGAGTTTATGTCTTCGTGTGAACAGGACCAGCTCAGTCTTTGTTGGATTGACGGACAGGCCGCATCTTTCGGTCCAACCTGTCAGTATGTTGATAGCAGATTGCATGACATCGGCCAGCGTCTGCGGGTATTTGCCTGTTACAAGTATTGCGACATCGTCTGCATAGGCGATAACTTTACATCCAGTGTGTTCAATGTTCAGAAGGGCTTCGTTGAGCACTAGGTTCCACAGTAGCGGAGACAATACTCCCCCTTGGGGAGTGCCCCTGTGTGCACGTCGTTTGACAGTGCTACTTCCGAAGGATGCGGTTATTACCCTGCTTTTGAGCATGTATTCCACAAAGCAGCAGATTGAGTCGTCGATGTTGAGCCCGCGTAGGGCGTTGGTAATCGAATAGGTTTCAACGTTGTTGAAAGCTCCCTCTATGTCGAGAAATGTCACTAAGGCAAGTTCTTTGATAGATAGGGATTTTTCGACGTGGTAGACGATGGAGTGCAGGGCCGTTTCAACAGATTTACCTTTTTGGTAAGCGTGTTGTGATGTGGATAGCAAGTTGCTATCAATGGTGGCCTTGATGTGAAGATCTAGAATTCTTTCTAGAATCTTGAGGAGGAAGGATGTTAGGCTTATGGGTCTAAGGTCCTTCGGCGAAGTGTGCGATGTTTTTCCTGCCTTGGCTATGAATACCACTCTTACTTCAGTCCAGGCGGCCGGCATTGTTCCTAGCATCAAGCAGCCCCTCATAATACGGGACAGGTGCTGCCCGGTTATGCTGAGGCCCGCTTGAATTTGTGCCGGAAAAATGCCGTCTGGCCCCGGGGACTTGAATGGCTCAAAGCTGTTCACTGCCCATTTCAGTTTTTCCTCGCTTATGAGGTCCGGAGGTGATGGTAGGCGTGCAGCGTTTACCAGGGCAGGGTTTTCGCTAGGTGTAGGCGTGCAGCCGGGGAAGTGGGTGTCCATAAGCAGACCAAGCGATGCTTCATCTGATTCTGTCCATGATCCGTTGGGATTCATGAGGACACTTGGTATGGGTGGGTTTTTGGAAAGGACTTTGCGTAGCCTAGAGGATTGAGACGTATTGTCAATACTCTGACAGAAACTGCGCCAGGATCTACGCCTGGCCTTACGAACTTCCGCTTTGAAGCTCTTAAGGCTTGCTTTGTAGATATCCCAGTCCAGAGGTAGCCTCGTTGTTTTGGCTTTGTTGAATTGCTTCCTGCTTGTGTGGCGAAGCTTGTTAAGTGCTGCATTCCACCACGGTGGACGATTGTCTGCCTTCCTCGTAGTAATTGGACAGGATTCGTCGAATGCTACGTTTAAGGCGGAAGTTAGAACAGCGTTAAGCTCATCTAGTTCCAATTGTGTTTCTGGAGTCTTAGGCACACGATTGGACAGTTCAGCAGAGAGGATTTCATTGTGTTTACACCAGTCAGTTCTTCGACGATTGCGAAAAATTGCTGGTGAGGTGTTATGGCGTATTTCTAGTTCATATTCCAGATAGCGGTGATCGGAAAAGGAGTGGCTGTCAGATACAGTCCACTTAGAAATCACAGGGTACAAGTTAATAGAGGCGAAGGTAACATCTAGTACCTCTTGTCGGGTTCTGGTTATAAAGGTGGGACTATGTCCCCTATTGCACACTATTAGGTCGGTGCCTACTAAGAATTCAAATAGGGACTCACCTCGGGGGTTAGTGTCGGTACTACCCCACAATTCGTGATGCGCATTTGTGTCGCATCCCAGCAAAATTTCTTCTCCTCTCTTCCTGGCTTCTTCTACCACTACTCTCACTCCCTCTGATGGAGCTGAGTTGGGGTCATCGTAGGGTAGGTATCCTGAAGCTAGCCAGATGTGGGCTTCTGCAGATTTTAGCAGTGTTACTGCCAGGTCATTCGTGCTGCGGTGAGGAAGAAAGGTTAAGTTTAGTGTGGATCTAGCGAGAATGCAAGCTCGAATGTTACCTGCGTTCTTGGTGTGGTATAGCGTGTAGTGTGGGTCCCTCAGTCCCATGACGATGTCATTTCTAATCCAAGGTTCTTGGATGAGGGCGATGTCGAAGCCTCCTTCATTGAGGCGGAGTAGTAGGTTAGCGGATGCTAAGGTGGAGTGATGGAGGTTAATCTGTATCAGTTTCAGCATCATTGCTAACTGATACAGACCTCTCCACAACGGTAGCGTCCAGGTTCTCTGGCGATGATGGATCATCATCGGGGATCTGGTCGCGGGGGGAGGCGGGTGTCGCGGGTGTCGCCGATTCAGAGGGGCCAGCAACGGTGTTGCGGTCCGAAGCAAAGAGTCTTACTTCCACCTCTTTAAGACCGCATCGGATCTTAAAGTCCTTAGCCCGGAGCAAGGGGAGAGACTCAGTGGTGAGCGAAACGACCAGCGAACGGCCAGTTTTCTTCGCTTCTTCCGGTTTCTTGGAGCTCGGTGTCTCTTCGATAAACTTCCAGTCTTTGACTGGAAGATCCGGATTTTGGTACTTGACTAGACAATGTAGTTTGGCTGGCTCGCTGGGTTCAGTTGGAACCCAGATTCTAGCTCTTGGCCTGTGGGAGATTTTGCTCCGGTCCACCGCCTTAAGCTTAGCACCTGGCCAGATTTCACCAATACCTGCAATGGCGGTGGTGATGAAATCGACCGAAGTTTGGTCGTCACAGGCTAGCAGCTTCACGTAGCCCTGGTGCCATCCAGCGTCCTTAAAGGTGGGAGGTGAGTTGGGATGGGTGATGATACGCTCGCAAAGGCAGTTCATCACTCTGCCTTCAATGAGCCTCCATTTATCGTATGAGATTCTCCCTTCATCGTCAGACAGATCCACTATCGCAACGACGAGGCTATCCTTGACCGTCTCAGAGAAGGGTTTGGAGCTCGTTGAGCTCTTGGTCTTCTTTGAGGCGTTGGACTCCTCGTCTACGGATCTACGCCGTTTGGGCGCAGTTCTTGTCGCAACGACGGATCGGCTCCCAGCTTGGTTCGTTGAACCATTGCGACTCGTTGATTCTTTAGCTTGGGTGCTGCTCTTCCGATGAGAGGGATTCGCTCCTTGAGTGGTGGGGTGACTAATGCCACGAATGGTGGGTTGGTGTTGGTCCCGGGTGGAGGGGTGGCGTTTGCCACTAGAGGGGGGGCGTCGTACGCCATGGGTACCTGGGCGCCCGGTTTTGAAATGCCGTAGAGGCTGCAGCTTAATCAGTTCGTTGAACTGATTAGCCGTGTCGGTTGCCCAGGTGTGGGATTCCCGCTCCTGCTGGCTCCAATCCTTTTCCGGCTTTTTGCCTAGTCGGTCTAGGATACGGAAAGCCGCTGAGGTCTCTCGACTTAGCGACTTCTTCTCATGGCCAGAGAGCTTAGGAAGAGTTGGAGGAGCTGAACTGCACGACGGTGTCGTGTCGTTCAGCTCGTCAGAGAGCATCGAACACTCGCTTGTAGCGTCTTCAATGCAGAGGTTCTGCAGGTGCTCCTCCACACGTGTAGTGCTTTTGGAGCTGCTGGCGGTGCCAGCTGTATCCGGTTTTTGTTGAGGCCCGGCCTCTGAATTTTCTTTTTTTTGATTTTTTTTGTTTTTTGTGTCTTTTCGATATTTTGGTTGTTTTGTTGCATTTTAAGATTTGGATCCCACGAGTAGCTAGGGAAGGGGTGGTCCATCCGCACAGAGCCCCGCATGTACGGACAAGGCAAGCTGATCCAGAGTGTGCCAGTTTCTCTGGATACACCGCTTGCGACTGAGCTATTTTTGTTTTCCCTGGGCCCTCAGCCAGGCTGATTCTCGGAACGGTACGGTTCACACCTTAATCCAGCCCAGGGTGAAGAAGGAATGGAGGAGGGAGGAAAGGATGGGAAAAACAGGGTGGGATGTGATTTTCTGGGGTTTACTCCCACTAAACACTCTAACCTAGAGTTGGTTTTGGTCCACGATGGGTCTTACAGTGGGATTCTTGTCATCTTCACTGCTATAACCTCATTACCCCGGATCACGAATCACTGTGAAACTTACACTTCATCGTACCGGGGCATCCCCTTATCCGCCACCCAGGGACGCGCCTGGTAGGGGACCTACCCCCCCAGGTAGTTATTTTGATGCAGCATGGCGATAATTTGACTTATCACCCTATAGCATTATAATTTTTGTATTGTTTCTTAAAAATAAATAAAAAAAAAGTCGATTATTTATGTCAATTAAACGTTTTTTATTATGTTCTTTTAGAAAATCATAATTTAGTCTTTGTATATAAAAGTTACAGGTAAAAATTTATTTCTGAAATTTACAGATAGGATTTTCTCAAAATGCCATTTTTTGACTTATCGCTCTATTGTATTGAGGGTGCGATATGTGGCATGAAGGTGTCGCAAACAGAGGTGGGAATGAAATTGCGTCATGTTTGTCAAAACATCTAAATTCAGAATCAGTTCTACCATCAACTACCGAGCATGTAGTTTTTTTTATAGTGATAACTGCTTCGGGCAAAATAGAAACAAGATGGTTGCGGTTATGCATGTTTGTGATGCGTCTATTAATAATATAAACCATCTTGTTCACAAATTTTTGATACCCGGCGACACACATTGATTTGATCTTTCGATTATCGAAAGAAAAAAGAAAAAAACTTCCTTTAAAATTCACCAGCCAAGAGATTGGTACCAATTTATACGGGGTGTTGGAACCAAAAACAAATTCTTGGTCAATGAGATGCCCCAAACTACATTTTTAAACTTTGCCTCGATTCTCAAAAACAAATGCACCTTCCGAAAGGTTGATGAAGACAATAACAAAGTAGACTGGAGAAATATAAGGTGGCTACGTTTTTCATCTGGTACACTTTTTAACATTTACTTTAAACATACTTTGGACAAAAACGTTCCTTTTAAGACGCTAAGTATAAGAAAACGAGGATGTAACCAATTATCATCCGAACGCCTGGACCCGCTTTATGACGGGCCTAATAAAATAAGCGAAGCGAAAAAAGAGGACCTGATAAGCCTTCTTCCATTGATCGATGAGCAATTCCATAGTTTCTATAAAAGCCTTTGCACAGAATCTAAACCTGATTATCATGCCGACCTAACAGAAAGAGAGGAAGAAGATACTTGGGAATAGTTAAACTTTTTGTTTTGCTATCCATTTAATTAATTTTTATTATTTTTTTCTGATTCTTTTTTGTACATGAATATTAAACAACTAAAAATAAAAACAAAATTTAAGGAAAGAAAGTCTTATGTTGTTTCAAGATTCTATTAAAGAAAAAGGAAAGAGGCGTATGTATACGTAAGTCCAAGCGAAATTAAAAAAAATAATTTTGAAAACTGGCTTAAGTGACTTACGAGTAAGTCAATTTTAAATAAAGAAGTTAAGAAGGCAAATAGGCTTAAATATGATTTTTTGCCTATAACTATTTGATTTTAAATAATTTCTTGAATCCTTAAATACCATAAAAAGGTTAAAAAATAATTAAAATTTTAATTACAAATTACGCTCCCTACTCAAAACTGTTTTTCTAAATAATTTTTTAAATTTTAAAATCGCTCTACTGAAAAATGCT
Source organism: Portevinia maculata (assembly GCA_949715645.1). Taxonomy (NCBI): domain Eukaryota; kingdom Metazoa; phylum Arthropoda; class Insecta; order Diptera; family Syrphidae; genus Portevinia; species Portevinia maculata. The sequence continues at coordinate 302,078,667 of OX454525.1, forward strand.
TAAAATAGACTCAAGCCGCTTTTCCTTTTGATTAAAATTAAAAACATACGAACTTTTGAAATAAACACAGTTTTTTTTTTTAATTTCAGATAGGCGGTCTTACCGCTGTAAAACTACCTATACCTCCATTTAGTAACGCAATACCTTCTTAAGAGAACGTCGTTTTGTAGAACACTGGCTTTGCAATATCTTCTCTTGTGTGCATAGTAAGATTTTCTGTGTATTAAAGGCTATCCTCTCATTTGTGATTATCCGTGGCACTAGATTCTTTATTGGTACACGGTTTGCTTAAAGTAAGCGATTTTTCGTTTTAGAAGTAACTAATTGTGGTTATAAGTAAGGCCCAAACAGTTAAAGGTAACTGATAACACCGATGCCTGTGTAATTGCCGCAGTTCTCTCTTATATCTAAATGTTCACAAAACATGATCCGACTGAAGTTTTTTTCCGAACCGTGCATCGTTGAAAAAATTTGATTAGATATAAGACTCACCATCATCTTTCAATCATCTTTTCTTTGAATAAAAGATTTATTTGACTCCTGCAAAAAGATAAATAAATATGAGGCATTAACAGACCATTAACGGTCTAAAACATAACTTTTTCAACAATTTGCGACTTCGAACAGCGAATTTGACGCAAGAAGTGGAGCACTGGAAAAAAGCTTTAGGTTTTACTGAGCCCCGTCGTGATTTGAACCTGATAACCCTCGATAAGTAGTCAACTCCTACAACTGGCTTAAAAAAATGTACGATGCTTGTGAACTTTATTTCTAATAGGGTACTTATAGAGCTTCTACTTAAGTAGATATTGCTAATTACCATATGAATCAATCTGATAGCCGCAGGATTATTCGATCAATTAATAAAGATCCTTAAACAATTTAACCGCTAATAAAACTCAATAAATCCAGCGATATCATCACTCATGGCTCATTAATATAATCAAGAATGGAACATTGCCCATTACGTTGATAGGGAAACCTGTCCATGTCGTTGGTTGCGCAAAGACACTAATGACATTGGAAAAGAAAAAAAACTTGAACAAGGCAGCATGGACACTATACACGAGCGGTGAGCAGCAAAGCGTTCCTCCCTTTTATTCTTCTCCGAACGTATGTATATAATATGGTATACTTGTTGCAAAATATCACTTTAGGATATTGTCCTCAGATATAGATACCTTAACATAGAAAAATATAAAAAAAACACTAATTTATCAAGTTAATGAAGAAAGTTTGTTTTGCAGGAAAACGTACTCGAAGGGAAGATTAAGTGAGTTCCTGTGTTGTCAGCCATATGACCTCAGGACATATTTGATGAACTTGAAATGAGATGGATTACCTCCAAGGCATTAGCACTCCGATTGTATTCATCTCGATATTTGTGAAAAGTTCACCGAAACGCATGAACTGGACAAACCATTTGAGTACTAACTTTGACTAATTCCGGGTGTCATTTGTCTTTGTATTATATTTTATTTGTTTTGACGTTTTACGGGCTACAAAAAGTCAATTATGTGGTAGCAGTGATATAATGTAGGACCTGTGTAAGTATATTTCTTCCTTAAGAACAATTTTTTGGTGTGTGTCATAAAAGGATTTTATAAATAATTGTTTCACAACAAGCTCAAGTAATATAATTTTTTTGTTCTTCGAAAAACAGAGTGTCATAAAGCCAGTGACCTTAGAAAGAACGTGAGCGCCTCCAAACAAAGCGTCACCACAAACACCACCACCACAAATTAAGGCATGTAGTCGCTTTTAAATGAAATAAAAGCACCTGCAATGCCAGGAGGCTGTGAAATATGGGTCGCTCGCTTAACGCTAAACAATGGCACTTCACAAATTAATGTGAAATTAGATGAGGGAAATATTTTCCAAGGCTGCATTACTCTGCAAGGGTACTCAGCACAGCACACTTTCCTTCAGTGTGTCGTGGATACGAAGCCATTCACATAACGTTGGTGAATGCATTTAGCGCGTGTACGTTTTTATTTTAAACTCATAAAGAAAATACAATATAAGTCTTTGTTTGGAGAGTACAAATGCAGCAGAGTACAATCCAGATGGGAAAATTGCGCAATAATAAAGTTTTGACACTAAGCAAAGAAAAATAATATAAGGGTTATGCTATCCTGAGGTTGAGAACATTTTTTTGGCTTTAAAAATATATGTGTTTATTAGTCGGTCTGTCGGATAGGAGCAATCTCCGATTTTAAAACATGCTGTCTTAATGCTGTGCTGCTGTGTTTATGCTTTCGTAATTCTTGAGAGAAGAACGGCGAAGGAGATCAGCTGAGGAGCTCTATGATCAATGGCTTATTCGGAGAAAACGAGAAAGTGCATAACAATTGCGCGATCGAGGTGCTACTTTGCTACTGTTCTATTTTAGCTATCGAATAATGAAGAGTCAGTACATCTATTATAATTCTTCTTTTTCCTTTACGACGAGATATTACAACCCTCCCAGTCTTCTACATCCTTACTGATTCGCCGGTTTGACCTAAATAAACATCGGACCACTTTTTTATTGATTCCAATCAAGTCCTGCTGTTATTACAACTGTGTGATAATACTGGCTTGAAAATGGTGAGACAATTGTCTTCTCTTTTTACAAGAATTGCGGAATTATCTTCATGAAGTGTCTGCCCTAATGTTAATTATGCCAAGCATACCAGCAAAATGGGAAAAGAAACAAAATATCCTGAATGAATCCCATGCAGAATTCAGAGAACACTATTTACGGTGGACAACTTCTATACAATTATTTATCCTGCATTATAGCAACGAAAATACAGAAATACGTTCCCGGTTTATTAGAGTTGGTTTTGAATCACATTCTTTCTTCAGTCATTTTCCATAGTCGTAAAATCAGAAAAATAATTGCATTTAAAAATTCAGTTTGAATAAAAAAGGTACTTTTATTTGACTTTTAAATGCACGTGGTGAATATTAGTGTTAAAATTATCTCGTCGCCCCTTTTTCGAGTATCTAAATATATAAAACACAATTTACTTATATACCTATATACCTATGTAGGTTTGTATTTAATATCTATGCTATGGACTCCGCAATCACCAAACCGATTGAGCTCAAATTTTAATGCAATCTTGGGTAGTGAGTGTTTCTGTTAAGTTTGGTCAAAATCGTTGCAGCAGTTACAACTGCATTTTTTTCCTATATAAAAAAAAATGTTTGTGTTTTCGTCTTCTTTGCAGTACAGTTGGTATTAGTTCTTTCGCGATAGTTTCTGACACAGTACCATTAGACTGCACTTAACTATGCGGAGAAAAGTTAAAAGTGTAACTTGTGAAGCGGGCACTGTTTGATTCGAAAAAGTAAGCTGACATAAGTGCCGGCTAGAGAACTAGCACCTACCTACCTTAGCGGAGCAACAAAGTCGCGTAATTGGGCTTAGCCATGCAGAGAAAAAGGTAAAATCGCTTATTTGTCAACACCATTTTTAATTTAACTAAACACCAACCCGATTGAGTTCGTATTTTAAGGCAATCTTCGGTATTGGCCCGAGAGTGTTTCTTTGAAATTTGGTCAAAATCGGTTTAGCAGAATGGCTTGTAGTTTTTTTTGTTACTATAACAACATTTTTTCAACTTTCTCCTTAACTTAAGTAATACAAAGAGAAAGATATTGCTATACTACTGAAAATTCTAACTCAAACACAGTATGAGATAAGATATTATTTTTGATTGGGTATGTCGATAGAAAAGTAGAAAGTAAAGGGCTCAACCCAAAGAAGCCGTTGTTTCTAAGAATCGGTCGGCGTCAACGTACTTAACATAAGGAATAGTCCGATAAAATCCGTCGTCAACTTTGTCGGCCGAAAACACATTGATTTTTTGCTTAAATGTCACTGAATGATCTGAATACCTAAAATGTCAGTACAGTACAATTGCTCATTTTTCACGTAACTATCTAACCGATTTAAAAAAAAAACATCCCCAAGATTTCAAGGCATTTCAAATCAACCAGGGGCCCAGCTTTGGGAGTGTGTCCGTCGGTTATGCCAGAAAGTACAGTAGTTTTCTCTCCTTTTCCAATTGTTTCTCTTATTTTCCAATATGTTGACCAATATAATGTACCTCTATCAATTTTGTAACACCTAGCCATCTTAATAGAGGATGCGTGTATTCTCTATTGCTCGTACAGCCGCGAGACGTGTGATGATCTTGTATGATATTTTGTGAAATAAATATAATCGTATAATGATTTGCAACTTTTAATTACTTGACTTACTATTATAGTTAATTTAAGCTTCGAGGTTCCAATTAAGTAAATATTAAAACCTTTCGAAATACTTAAATTTTTACATCAATTCTAATTCGATTATTTGTTCTGAAGTGAAAACGCTGCTCCTTCTTGAGGGCATCTTGACCGCCGTCACCGACACCGACCGTTCTCCAGATGGGATGGTTATTATTATAAGGCTTTCCAGCAAGGCTCTGATCCAACGGTTGATCAAATTTACGATACATTTACAATTGAGCTAAATTAGAATCGAGTTGTATCCGATATTACGGAAACATTTGATAAAGATGCCGAGTTTTCTTAAAAATTTTCTCGATGAAAACATAATATGTAATAATTATAATTAATTAATATAAGATAGAGTTAAGTTTAGGGCGTCCGCATAAGGATCAATATTCTAGAATAAGTATCCTGTTAATTTTAAGTTAGATTTAATCATTTTTGTCTAGTATGTAAGTTGATATAAGCTAATAATTAATAAAAATGAATTTAAAAGTAAAAAGTAAAGATATTACGGAAACCACCCTTAAGGTATAGGATGGAATAACGGGCAATATCCTTGGGTTGAAGTGATTATTCTACCCTCCATTGATTTTCTATAATAGTATTGTATCTATCAGGTCTCTATTATGAACAGCAATAAGTCTTTCCATACTTTTAATAACTAGCCTAATTAGACCGATAGGTAGTTCACTTGGCCTATTGCCAGGCTTGAGGAAAACAAATTACATTTTCACATGTCAACAGGTCAATAGAACATTATTATCCTCAACTCAACTGTAACTTGCTCTAAGCAAAACAACTGCTGGCAGGATCATGTCTGGTGATCGGCTGAGGTGATAGTTGATTGTCGCTTTTTTTATTTTTGTTTTTGATTACACAGGTATACACACATTTTGGTGCCGATACTTTTTGAACTGTTCTTTAGAAAATTCGACCTCCTGAATACGAATCTGCAATCGGTTTTTGCCTAGCAGCTTCCGTTTTCATGTTATGGGGTAGGGTGTTGCAAATCTGATACCACTTAGAAATACCCAAAATAATTGTGAAAAGAAGAAAGTAAAAAATGTTTTCTTTGAAAATATAGCTCATTTAGTGACATTTACATATAAATATAAAAAAATAATAATTCTATTAACAAGGTACTAGCATATACAATATATTTTTCACTGCTGATGTGATGTATTGGAACCCAAGAAGCTTCGTTTTTTGCTTGATCTGCATATGCGTATCCCACTTGCCCTGGTATCGTTCTTCCATTATCCTTATATCCTAGTGAAATCGTTCACATTGCTCTTCACTCAAGTCTCCCAAGTTTTCAGGAAACCTGTCCAAATTGTTTTGCAAGTAATGCACCTAGATGCTCATGTTGCATCCAAGCTCACGAAAAGCAGTCAGCATATTCCGAATTAAATCCTTATAGTTTGAAGCCTTCGTGTTGCCTAGAAAGTTTTCGACAAGTGACACAAATGATGTCCACGCTTTTCGCTCTTTTTCATTCATAGATTCAACAAAATTGGTATCCTTTATTAACCGTCTGATTTGAGGGCCATCAAATATGCCAGCTTTTATTTTTTCAATGCTTAATCCTTGCATCTTTGTAGATATGAATTTAAAACTTGATGAATTCTTATCTAGAGCCTTAACAAATTGCTTCATTAAGCCAAGTTTTATATGAAGTGGAGGCAGGATTATTTTATTCCGATCAACCAAAGGCTCATTAATAACATTTTTTCCTCCAACAACCAGTGTATTTTGTGATTTTGTGTATCCGCCTTGCTGTCCAAGAAGGAAATTAACCATTTTCAAGTCAACACAAATGACCCATCCATGTTCGTGATACTTAATCTTTTCCAAGACTATAGCTATATTCTTGTACTCTTCTTTCATTTGGGTTGAGTGAGCAATAGGTATTGATCCCAAATCGTTACCATTGTGTAAAAGCACACACTTCAAACTTCGCTTAGAACTGTCAATAAACAGACGCCAACGATCTAGATCATACTCGCGAAGGCACATTTTTATTAAGAGACCTTTAACATCCTGACAGAAAACGAGATCTTCTTCCTGAGAATAGAACCTTAGCAAATCTGCTTCCCATGTGCGACAGAACGTAATTGTTGTTCCTTCATCAAGTAGATTTTTTTCAATATACAATACTTTATAGGCATAGTTCCGGATCACTTTTTTCTCAGTGTAGGGTAAATTGAATATTTCTGTAACTCAAAAACTAGAGCTGCTAGGGAAAAATGGTTTTTAGTTTTGAAATTCGCGTTAAATGTACAAATAAAATCAGCTGCAAAACTCAAGGCACCAACAATTTTTTTTTTGTAGACCTGTGTTATCTACTACTCGTTGCCCTGTGTAAGGCGATCACCACAAACGTATTGATTAAAGGCAGCAGTTGTGTTCTGAAATGGTACTTCCTTTTTTTTTTTTTTTTTTTTATAATTTGCGTGCGCTAAAGGGATTTCTTTTTTCTGTAGTGACACAATACCCTTATAATGGTAAAACCACAGCGAAGGCATTTTTAGTTTGTTGCCCAAGTAGCTCCCAGCAATTCATTGCCTATTTTTGGGTGCTACTTACTGAAAGAATAGAAGGATAGGAAAGAAGTTTGGTGCGATGGGATTTTTCTTTCTCAACAGGTGGCGCCTAAATTGCTTTAGGGATATCAGTTTTTGTTGTGTGTATTCAATTTATAAAAATCATGGCCCTGGTCGGGATTCGAACGCACGACCTGCCAATCACTTAGTGAATACACTACCATCGCACCATTGCCACCTTACTTCCTTACCGACGAGCAGCTGTTGCATATTCGAAGTTCCTCCAAATTATTTAGCAATTACTATTTGTGTATTTATGTTCCTTGTTTTTATAATATGTAAACAATTTGAAATTAAACATCAATTCAATTTAAATATCAAATTAAAACATATGATTGCTTTCATAACTACAACTAGCAATAAGACTCGAAATTGGAGTTAATTGAAGGACGTTATGTTGACCTCATTTAAGGTGGCCAATCAAACAACTGGAAAATAACTTCGAACGTTACATGTTACATACACACACATAGAATTATCAACGTCCACCAATAAAATATGAATTTATCTACATACATACAGCCGTATAAATAAACGCGAGTTAACTGTGATTTTAAATCAATGAAATAAATGAAATAAAAAGTTAATTGACGTTGATGAATTAACGTGTGATTAAGTTAAAATATGACTGACAAATTTTTTGACAACTGACAGTGTATCACCATACAATTTATTACTTAACGATTCCCAATTTCCATACCATTTATTACTTAACGACAATTAGCTAATGCATGGGCATGATTTTCAATTAATATGCCTTGAATTAACTTTTAATCCACATTTTACTTAATTTGTGAATGATTTTTATCAATACGGTTCATAATGTAGTTATAGTTCTAGTTCTTTGGAGTTCTAGAATATATGGTTTATTTCTAAAGTTAGTTTTAAGTCGAACTAGTATTTATAATAATTTTCTTAATTTGCTTTAACGATTTGAACCGATGTAGATAATTGAAATGAGAGTAAAAAATCGGCCTACTCAGTTTCTCCCAAAACAGTGATTTCAAATAAATTCGGTATTTGAGCTGATACTGGCAAATGTACATACAAACATACGCAAGGTTTCGTCCAAACCACTTGTACACTTTATTTAATTTATAGGCGAGGAGCCACCAAACATGAAAGTTCCGTCATCACGCCTACTAAAATTTTAAATAAAAAATAAAAGTTAACACTCAGACGAATAAGATTTTTGACTGAAGGGTAATTGTAGAGGTTCATAATTAGGTGTAATCAGTAAAAAAAAGGTAATCAGAAAAACCAGCCATAAACCATTTAAAAAAAAAAGTAAAGCAGGTAGCACTGCACGAAGTGAAAAGTTAAAGCAAGAAAATAGATTTAGAATAAAGACATGACTCCGGAAGAAATGTCTTGAATGAAGTAAAATCCATTACCGTATAATCTCTAACCACATAATTAAATCTGCTATGCGCGATACTTCCGGCAGTTTGTAAGCACGCATACCAAGATATTTATGAATCTAACATCAAAACGCGTAAAATGAAAAAAAAGGTTTCCGTGATAATGGATAAATTTTACCCCCTTATCACACCATTTAAATAGGTTTGCGCGACCTTTCCGGTGAATATGATATTTCCAACACTGTCTATGAGATTGATCAAAATCCTTGATGACAGAAAAAACTGATTGAAAATTAATAATATTATAATTTATTTAAAATGTTTTCGGCCAATTAAATCAACGCCGACCAAGCAAATCTTATTCGTCTGAGTGTTTACTTTTATTTTTATACCCTATTCTAAGGGTATATTAATTTTGGCGCATAGTTTGTAACATACCTTAATATTGCCCGTAGACCCCTAAAAGTTACTACATATATTTATGATCAGCATCGATAGTAATGTCGATCTAGCCATGTCCGTCTGTCCGTCCGCCCGCCCGTCGGCAAAAATTAGGCCTTTAAACTGGGCCTAGAGAGCTGACATTTTAACCATATACTCTCTAGGGTCCCGAAATAATCAAGTTTACGAATTTTTGAAATCCGCCGTGGGCGTGTCCCACAAACTCAAAAAAACAAAATTTTGCAAAAAATCCAATTTTGAGCTAGAAAGCTGAAATTTTTTATATATGATCTATGACTCCTAAAACTGCTCGGGATATAAAATTTTCAAAATCTGCCCACTGACACGCCCACAAAAAAATAAAAAAAATTTATTGAAAAACCAAAATTTGAGCTAGGGAGCTCAGATTTATAATATATACTCTCTAGGGGCCCTTTAAGCTCATGTGTAAATATTTTCCAAATCCGCCCACTGACACGCCCACAATTTAAAAAAACTCTTTTTGAAAATCCAAAGTTTGAGCTAGGGAGTTGAAATTTATAATATATACTCTTTAGGGGGCCCTTTATGCTCATGTGTAAATATTTTCAAAATGCGCCTACGACACGCCCACAATTTGCAAAAAATTTTTTTTTTTGAAAATCCAAAGTTTGAGCTAGGGCGCTGAAATCTATAATATATACTCTCTAGGGGTCCTCTATGCTCATGTGTTAATTTTTTTTTTATTCCGCTTACTGACACGCCCACAATTAAATAAAATAATTTTATTGAATAACCAAAGTTTGAGCTAGGGAACGTTTTTTTTACAAAAGCTTCGTTTTTGGTTGATAAAATCTTTTAAATGTTATATAACGGAATATGTACAGCGTTCTTAACAATTCCACCATACTTAGACTTTTGTCACGCCCACTTATGAGGGATAGGAATAAGAATAGGGTATCCAACAGTTCGCCCAAGCGGACTGTAGCCCGCCTCTATGTTTTATTTAAAATTTTGGTAGGCGTGATGACGGAACTTTCATGTTTGGTGGGTCCTTGGCTATTAGGTAGACATCTGAAGATCGCATGACGATTTTTTATCAGTATTTGCCGATCGAGGGGCATTATCAGCGTGTCAGTATTTTTTTTTCAACGAAAGGTCTTCATACGGCAATCAAATCTCTTCTAAAACTGGAGATCGCATCGCATAAAGGCCTAAATAACTATGCCATATTTACAGTTTGACATATCCAGCACATACAAATCTTTAAGAGCATACTTTTTATAACAGAAAGAAAATTATTTGAATACCAAATTAACATGCATACAGCATACTTATATTAAGCATATGCGGTAGGTATGCAAACAAATACCATTACCTGTTCATATAACTGACTCACAAAAAAATACTTTCTTTCCAAAATTCCGGATGATGTGGAAAAGTTAGACATCCTTTTCGTCAACGTATCGTTGCAAGACAAGTGTGGCGTAAACTTTAGGTACCATTATACAGCAAAATAAATATTTCATAAGCACCGTGTAGACAGGAAATGTATTCAAAAAGAAGCAAATTTTTCGTTCGAATACATATGAAGCATAAGGAAAAGGATGTATATTTACCGCAAATATAAATGAAATTTACAAAGAAATGGCGAAAATTTACATCTCATTGATAGGCACAAAATATTGATATTATTTTTAGGTATAAATACTCGAAAACAAAGCTCAAATTCCACAGAAAGCCATATGTATTTACATTCTGATGAGGGGTGAATGACGCGACGCTTTCTTGCGGTTATGCTCCATAAATACATATTTTGAATGTCAACGACGATTTCAAGACATTGAGATGGTGTAAGGAAAAGAACAGCGCATTAATTACCATTTCACACGTAAGATGGTGGGAAATGTCCCATAAGAATAATGAATGGATACGCACACTGGTTCAAAGAAACATCATGTTATTGGAAAGACAATTATTAAAAAAAAATTGAGTGTGCTTAAGACCACACGACTGAAGTAAAACTTCTTTCGCTCGGCGTGTCAGTGGGCGAATTTTGAAAATATTTACACATGAGCATTAAGGGCCACTGGAGAGTCTATATTATAAATTTCAGCTGCCTAGCTCAAACTTTGGTATTTTGCAGTCCGACCTGAAAATCTGACAATGACGGTGACGCTCTATATTCCCAACTAATGAACTGCGGTTCATGGACACAATGACTTTACTCACTTCCGGTAAATTTCATCTGTCGGCAACTGTTCTCCTTTGAATCGGTTTGGATAGATGATGAGCTTAGTATTGCCCTCTATTGAGGAGATTCAAGGGTGTTTAGGTTTACCCATTCCACGAACCTTTCCGCCGAAAGATTGTAACAAAAGAGTGTACGTTTGTCTACACTTCGGTATTGCTGGAAGTCTACGTTTGCGCAGGAAGTCTACATTGGTCTACACTTCCGTGTCGCATTCACCAGCTTACTCCCCAAGTCAAGTGTGAATAAAGACGTTTTAGATATATAGATACATTTATTTCGTTTGAATTATTTACATTATATTTGTTACCGCACATTTTACAGAGATTTGATACTTGTGTCTTTCTTCTGGAACATTATTTAAATTTTTGTGAATCAAATTTTTCTGAGAGGTATACATTTGAAGGAAAATACGAACAAAAACGTTTTACTTCAATAAATTCTCGTTTTTCTCAAATTGAATTTTTGTAACAATGTTGAAATGAAAATGTATAATATTATACAATGAATTTGGGCCAATTCATAAATGCAAGGTTTGCAAAGCAAACGTACTGCAAAGCAGGAAACACTGAGCAAATTGAAACGAAAGTTTCCTGCAAAGCATGCGCTTGCAAAGCATATATTAGATGTTTATGAACAAACAACTACGAAAAAATGGAATTTACGTCGACCGCTGTCATTTTAATAAATAATCTGATAGATTGTTCTCAAAACTAAACTAAACTTACTTATCTGTTGTATTTTCACCCATTTTCAACAAAATTAAAAATTAAATTACAGCGCAATGAGAACAACAAAAAGAAATTAAAAAGCAATACGATTCTGAAATCTGCGCGATTGCGCTCAAAATTGCGCAATAAATAAAACTCTACTACATTTATGAATTCTCTGCTTAGCAATGATGAAAATTTATGCATTTGTGAATTCTCTGCTTAGCATATCTTGCGCAATATTGCATTTATGAATGGGCCCTTTGTTTACTTTTGCTGTAAAAATGAAAACAAAGAATTATTGGAAATTAGAAAAAAAAGGTGTGAGCCACGCTGCACTCACGGTATATGTAGTTCCTAATTTGATATCTAGCTAACGCCATAACTAAGTAACTAACGTAGTTAAATTAGCTGCGCTAAAAATGCAATCGATTTGGTGGTTAGCTATCAGAATGACAACTAATTTTTGCTATTAGCTGTTAGTTGCAGGTTGTGTAACTAACCTCGTTAGGTTGCCAAAGTTAGTTGCGGATGACAACTAAAAGTTGGTTAGTTTTTAGCTGTAGCTTTTTAGCTGCGTAGGTAATAACTAATAACTAAATCAATTTTTTTTATTTTGCTATAATGGTGATAATTTATTGGGATTTATTATGCATATTGCGTTTAAAATAAAAATTGATTGAATGTCCCTTTTATTTTACATCAGGTTATTTTACAAAGAGGTCCTTGGAGCCACAATAATTAAACCCGAAAAAGGATATTTTCCGAAAATGTCTTTAGAAACGGCACGGTATATATGAGTTCAATGTTATTTGAATGAGGGGTGCTAGGAACAACAAACATTTTGATAAAATATCCTTTTTTCGACTTTTAAGGACCTTTTTTGTTGTTGCAAGGACCTCTTAGTCAAATAACATTGAGCAGGGATATAACGTGCGGATTCTAATGACATTTTGGAAAAATATTCTGTTATCGACTATTAAAGACCTTTTTTGTTGTTGCAAGGACCTCTTAGTCAAATAACATTGAACACAGATATACCGTGTGGATTCTAACGGCATTTTGGAAAAATATTCTTTCTTCGACTTTTAAGGACCTTTTTTGTTGTTGCAAGGACCTCTTAGTCAAATAACATTGAACACAGATATACCGTGTGAATTCTAACGGCATTTTGGAAAAATATCCTTTCTTCGACTTTTGAGGACCTTTTTAGTTGTTGCAAGGACCTCTTAGTCAAATAACACTGATCACAGATATACCGTGTGGATTCTAACGGCATTTTGGGAAAACATCCTTTCTTCGACTTTTGAGGACCTTTTTTGTTGTTGCAAGGACCTCTTAGTCAAATAACATTGAACACAGATATACCGTGTGAATTCTAACGGCATTTTGGAAAAATATCCTTTCTTCGACTTTTGAGGACCTTTTTAGTTGTTGCAAGGACCTCTTAGTCAAATAACATTGATCACAGATATACCGTGTGGATTCTAACGGCATTTTGGGAAAACATCCTTTCTTCGACTTTTGAGGACCTTTTTTGTTGTTGCAAGGACCTCTTAGTCAAATAACATTGAACACAGATATACCGTGTGGATTCTAACGGCATTTTAGAAAAATATCCTTTCTTCGACTTTTAATTACCTTTTTTGTTGTTGCAAGGACCTCTTAGTCAAATAACATTGAACACAGATATACCGTGTGAATTCTAACGGCATTTTGGAAAAATATCCTTTCTTCGACTTTTGAGGACCTTTTTTGTTGTTGCAAGGACCTCTTAGTCAAATAGCATTGAACACAGATAGGTGTGGATTCTAACGGCATTTTGGAAAAATATCCTTTCTTCGACTTTTAAGGACCTTTTTTGTTGTTGCAAGGACCTCTTAGTCAAATAACATTGAACACAGATATACCGTGTGGATTCTAACGGCATTTTGGAAAAATATTCTTTCTTCGACTTTTAAGGACCTTTTTTGTTGTTGCAAGGACCTCTTAGTCAAATAACATTGAACACAGATATATACCGTGTGGCTGCTAACGGCATTTTGGAAAAATATCCTTTCTTCGACTTTTGAGGACCTTTTTTGTTGTTGCAAGGACCTCTTAGTCAAATAACATTGAACGCAGATAGGTATACCGTGTGGATTCTAACGGCATTTTGGAAAAATACCCTTTCTTCGACTTTTAAGGACCTTTTTTGTTGTTGCAAGGACCTCTTAGTCAAATAACATTGAACACAGATATACCGTGTGGATTCTAACGGCATTTTGGAAAAATATTCTTTCTTCGACTTTTAAGGACCTTTTTTGTTGTTGCAAGGACCTCTTAGTCAAATAACATTGAACACAGATATATACCGTGTGGCTGCTAACGGCATTTTGGAAAAATATCCTTTCTTCGACTTTTGAGGACCTTTTTTGTTGTTGCAAGGACCTCTTAGTCAAATAACATTGAACGCAGATAGGTATACCGTGTGGATTCTAACGGCATTTTGGAAAATACCCTTTCTTCGACTTTTAAGGACCTTTTTTGTTGTTGCAAGGACCTCTTAGTCAAATAACATTGAACACAGATATACCGTGTGGCTGCTAACGGCATTTTGGAAAAATATCCTTTCTTCGACTTTTGAGGACCTTTTTTGTTGTTGCAAGGACCTCTTAGTCAAATAACATTGAACACAGATAGGTATACCGTGTGGATTCTAACGGCATTTTGGAAAAATATACTTTCTTCGACTTTTAAGGACCTTTTTTTTTGTTGCAAGGACCTTTCAATTATTCAAAACAAATCTACTTCCACACAACTTCCCTGTGTTTCGTAAGGAATTATCTTTCGCCACGATTATCTGGAGCATTCAGCTAGTTTGCCTTTATTAACTTCCCAGTGGAAGTTGTTGTAATGGGCCCGATTTTGTCAATCGCGAATTTTGACATATCTCGACGTTTCAAGGTCACCAGAATCTAAAACTAAATCCAACGTTTTTATAGAGATGTCTGTGTGTGTCTGTATGTACGATGTACGTACGTCGTATGTACGTATGTACGTTCGGAATTATCTTTCGCCACGATTATCTGGAGAACCAAAGATGATATTTACATGGGACCGGGTTTATTCGAAGCGTAATTACGTAACTCAGAACTGATTAAGTTTTCAGAGAAATCGGTCCAGCCGTTTTTTGTAAGTAAATAATTAACTAAAAAAATTCTGCTAGTTTGCCTTTATTAACTTCCCAGTGGAAGTTGTTGTAATGTAATTGACATATCTCCACGTTTCAAGGTCACCAGAATCCAAATTCAACGTTTCTATATAGATGTCTGTCCGTGTGTATATACGTATGTGCGTATGTGCGTATGTTCATATGTGCGTTCGGAATTATCTTTCGCTACGATTATCTCGAGAACCAAAGATGATATTGACATGGGGCCGGGTTTATTTGAAGAATTTCGCAACTCAGATCTGGTTAAGTTTCCAGCGAAATCGGTCCAGCCGTTTTTTTTAGTAAACAAATAACTAAAAAAAATAATTTGAATTAAAGAGTCCTGCTCCGCAGATAACAAAAAATTAAATTTCGGGCGACCCCTGCCCGATCAAAACACAAGTTACTTTTAATCCTAAATGATTTATTCGCGATATAGATTAATACTCGTACAATGGTACAATTTACAACCGTTCCGTATGGTGTGTCTCTTAGAACTAACTTATTCTAAAATGTATTCCCACGACGCGGGTTACCTGTAGGCGACATTTATCCTTAGTCAGCAAATGCAACGTATGCGCGTGCATTTTAGTCAGCTCAAATGTATGTATGCCTCGCCCACGCTGGATGGTGTTAACTTTTGCCTTTGTTTGTACTATTTATTGTCATTGAGTAAATCATTATTACATTGATATTATGCGATTATGTATTTTATGACGAGTGTTATAAAATTATTTTCGACAGCCACCAATTGGGAAAGTAAATAATTTCTTATTTAGAAGCATCATACCTATTCCGATTCCTCATAATTGATACATCATACGGATTTTGGTTGTCTGGTAATTTCTTGTAGGACAACAATGTTGACAAATAGATTGCAAATTCTCCGCATTCTATACCATTACTTTGTGCTTGAACTTTATGAAATGTATGATTTTTTTCAAATCTATATAGAGCGTCACTGGGAAGTTAGTCGTGTGGACATTGCGGGTCGCACCCAGACCACTTTTTTATTAATTTATCTACCAGGTACAAAAAACGGATTATAAGATAAATTAACAAACATAATACATATTTGCAAGCATTATAAATTATATAAAAAAACATCCGAGAGATAAAGTTTGCGACTTTTTAAAACCGAACAATAAAAATATATGTATTATATATATTATGTATATATAGAGTAAGTTAAGGTAATATGGAATATGTGGATAATATGGAATACCCCTATTTCTCTGTAAATTCTACAGCGACATCTCCTCCTTCATTTTCACAACTTAGGTTACTGATAATGTTTAAGCAATCTACTATTCAATTTTAAGTAGCTGTCAAACTGGCAACAGGAAAAATTCAAAAGTAAAATTTGTTGCAACCATAACTTTTAGCGTGTGGAGCTTTTACTTGAAAAAAATATAGTAAAGTTACTTTTTATCGAAGTAAAACGGTTTAGATCCCAAGCATTGTAATTGTATTAACGTCTGTTGCTGGTTGTTGATCAAATAAATTAACGGTAAGTTACTTTTGACTTTATTTCTGAAAAGTGTAAAATGTTGGCAATATGGAATACCAAGTTGTCGGTTAAATGGAATAGTATTCCATATTATCAGCATTTTCCTTTAATGACGCCTAAGACTAAAGCCCAAAATTTGTATGCAATAGATGGCCCCAAAGACCCAAACTGGTGCAAAGCGCAAGCAATGGAAACCAGGGGACATAGAACAGGCCATTAAATGCGTGCGTTCGAATCAAATGAGTTACCTTAGAGCTTCAAAAGCATTCAATGTCCCCCGCGGAACTCTGTTTAGATTGGCCACTTCTGCGAAAACTCCAACTGAATTATCATTTCACTTGGAAGAAAACCCATCTTCACAAATGAAATGGAGTCTGATCTCGTTAAATATATCGGAATCGCGTTACTTTGGTTTAACTCAAGCAGATGTGAACCTGATGTGTTTCCATCCACTTCGAAATCATGCCGGAAAGGGAAAAGGATTCACCAAACGCTTCATCTAGTGACTCTCTGTAAGTTGTGTTATTGATGACAAAAGTTCTGATGAATTAGGGTCAGAGTTCGATTCTGAATCTCGTGAAGGCGTAAACTGCTATGTCTGTGACATATCCTATCCTGATAGTCTATTATGGGACAGATGTATTCAGTGCAACATGTGGTCACATAGGAAATGTTTCAAAACATTATATCTATGTAAATTTTGTGATAATTCATTTATATAATTCAAACTCTGAATGTATCTAACAAAATCAATCTTACAAAAAGGAAAAATTCGGTGATTGGTATTATGGAATATTCCATATTGTACTCGATTTTTGGTAATATGGAATATTCCATATAACACGCACATTTTGTTGAGCTAAGATATTTGACCTTTTTTACGTAAAAAACCGTAACAGAAAAAAGGTAAATTTTCATATTGTGGCAAGTTTAGCGAAGGTACCAGAAAACATTATTAGTCTATTAAAACATTGGACGGGAATTTTGGACCAAAAATGTAAGCGCAATTTCAAAAATAAACATAGGGACGAGCTACAGTCCGCTTGGGCGAACTGTTGGATACCCTATTCTTATTCCTATCCCTCATAAGTGGGCATGACAAAAGTCTAAGTATGGTTGAATTGTTAAGAACGCTCTACATATTTTGTTATATAACATTTAAAGGATTTACTCAAAAAAAACGCTCCCTAGCTCAAACTTTGGAGTTTCAATAAAATTGTTTTATTTAATTGTGGGCGTGTCAGTAGGTGGATTTAAAAAAATTAACACATGAGCATAAAGGGCCCCTAGAGAGTATATATTATAAATTTCAGCTCCCTAGCTCAAACTTTGAATTTTCAAAAAAAAAAAAAATAATTATGGGCGTGTCAGTGGGCGGATTTTGAAAATATTTACACATGAGCATAAAGGGCCCATAAAGAGTATATATTATAAATTTCAGCTCCCTAGCTCAAAAAAATGTTTTATTTATTTGTGGGCGTGTCAGTGGGCGCATTTTGTAAATGTTTTATCCCGAACAGTTTTAGGAGTCATAGATCATATATAAAAAATTTCAGCTTTCTAGCTCAAAATTCGATTTTTTCCAAAATTTTGTTTTTTTGAGTTTGTGGGCGTGTCTGTGGGCGGATTTCAAAAATTCGTAAACTTGATTATTTCGGGACCCTAGAGAGTATATGGTTAAAATTTCAGGTCTCTAGGTCCAGTTTAAAGGCCTAATTTTTGCCGACGGACGGACGGACGGACGGACGAACGGACATGGCTAGATCGACATTACCATCGATGCTGATCATAAATATAGTAACTTTTAGGGGTCTACGGGCAATATTAAGTTATGTTACAAACTATGCGTCAAAATTAATATACCCTTAGAATAGGGTATAAAAAGGTGTATTCCATATTACCCGAACTTACTCTACATATATATATATTCTTCTGCGGTAATGTCGTCTTTGATTCTGAGTGAATTAAAGATGGGTAATGAACATGAGCCTAGCTTGAAAAGACTGTTTTAACCAATTCAAATCCGAGTTCATCATACGCTCTGGGCCCTATTTCATAAACATTGACCATTGACAATTATACAAATTTGTCGCTTTTATCTGCCTGGTTTTCATTGCATAACGTATTGACAGGTGACATAATTGTCAGTTAAATCCAACGACAATTTTGTCGTAACAATTTTGTCACTGTCAGACTATGACAAATTTGTCGTGACTATTTTGTCATTGTCATATTTTGACAAATTTTTTGTAACGTACACAAGAGACTGAATAAACCTACAATATTATTTATGTATGTGTGTACATATTGTGTACTATTATTCTATTTCTTAGAACCCTAGCATCGTGAACGGATCCAGGCCAGCTTGCAGAAACAAAAAACACTCAAAATTTGTGCCGCACATGCTGACTCATTTTCAGTCGGTGCATCAATTCTTATTAAAGACCCATCAACAATGCCAGCAACACAAGCAAAATTTGCAAAATGTCTAAAACGTTGAGGTATGTTATATCGGAAGGCCAACGGATTTCTTCCCTCATATGGTTATCTACTGTCAGACTGCAAAATCTTTTGACGCAAAGCTGAATTGAACCTTTTGCCAGTGTAACGCATATAAAACTTGGGTCTTAGCATCAAGGGCATGATTTCTTTTTGTGGGATGCTGGAGATCTCGACCGATTTTTAACAAAATACATATATTCCGCTGTGCTTTGGCAGACGCGAAATTTTTCATTAAATTGAAAATCAGGTAATGCAGCAAAATATTTGTAAATTCTTTCATTAAAAATTCGAGGATGGCGTACTTCGCGAAATTGCACATCAAATTCATTATCACTTTCACTTGAAAACATAATATTAGAAATTTTGTACCGAAATTATCACTTCAATACCGAGACTCAATTGCCTGTCGCAATTGTCAATTACATACTGATAAAATTGTAATTTTTACTTTTTATCTGTTCCATAAAAAAATTGTCACTACAAATTTGTCGGGAAATTTGTGACAATTTTCAAAAAATTGCTGACCATTCATTGTCATGACAATTTTTTTATGATCCGAAATCTTGACAATTGTCGCAAATTCTTCGACAATTCTACAAAATTGTCAATTTTGTTATGGGACAGAATTTAGACAATTGTCAAGTTGTCATTTACAAATTGTCACCTGTCACCTGTCGAACCTGTCAATGTTTATGAAATAGGGCCCTGTTCTTTGTAAATTCCAGCCTCAAAATTTAAACATTGAAGACATAGACGTTATTACGAAGCTGTTTTTGACATCACCGTGTCGACAATTAAAAACGGTGCGTCTTGGAATATCACTGAATACGGTGCAAGTAGTCTATAAGTTTTTCGCACATATCCATAATTTTGGAATCAAATTTTCAAAATTCGGTAACATTGTTGAAACGTGTATATAATAGCAATGAAATCGGAAAGCCGACGACACTGACAGTTTGCAATCTGGCAATTCGTTTGACATAATAACTGTCCGAAGCTAGTACTGGGCTAAAGAAACCTTTTTTTGTTGTCAATGTTGCAAATACTGTTAACTGAAAATATTAGATACCTTAATAAAATACTTAAACGAAACTGGCACCGGCAAAATGGTTGAATAGAAATGAGTAGATGGTGTACAGATTGATAAGGAATGAAAAAAAAGGTCCTCTGTCTGGCATCAGGACATCCTGATATCTGGAAAAGTTTTTAATATAGGAAGATTTGTTGTGCAATGGTTTTCAGTATTGAGTCAGAAAAACTAATGGATGGTTCTAAATGAGATCAAATTTCAATTTACTATAATGAGAACAAATTTCTAGTATAAAACCACTCGCTCAACGAAAGTAATCATGAGTCGTACATAGATATTTGTATTCGACTTCTGGGTCGGACATCTGGTACAAAGTACATTCTATAAATAGTTACAGATCCGAATGCTGGGTTCTTGAACCTTCTTCACCAAATTTGGTCAAATAGCCTTCAAAAAATCGGGAGTGGCAAACAACTTTTGAAGAAGAAAAACTTTGCAGAAGCTTCTAGAACGAATTAAGTAAAAACGCCTCAAAAAATGGGCTTGTCAAAAAACTTCTGAAGAAGTTTCCAGGAGCTTCTAGAACAAATTCGGTTTTATTTCGATTTTAAAACGGAAGAATGACAAAAATCGATTATCTGGACATCAGTCATCAGTGGCCATCAGAGAAATGATTGAAAAATATAATTCAGTCAGAATGCAAATATCTTCTTTTTTTTATAATATACTCGCACTAAAGGGATTTTTGAATACTCTTATAATGTAATAGCTACACAATGCGGGCGTTAAGGAACTTAGGGTTAGAAGATAAGGAGAGATGCCGATGCACGTTGGTTTTAAATGTTTGTAAATATCTATTAGTTTTCTAACAGAGAAAGATTGGCTGACGCGTTATGGGTAATAGTATTTTTCTATATATATATAGGTCGGACGACTGTGCAATATTGAAGAGATATTAAGCTTGATTCGCAATTGAATCAGAATATTAGTTATTACAAATTTATTATAAGGGCGATTAGGAATAAAACAGAGACATGTTGGAACGTTATTTCTTTGAGCAATTACATCAATTATACATCAGTGCTATGTGGTTCGAACAAGACGGTGATACAAGCCACACAGCGGGCGAAACAATCAAGTTATTCAAGTCCTAGTTCGGTGAATGTGTTATCGAGAAACGGACCCGTCTATTGGCCGGAGCCAATATTGAACAAGAAATAGCGGCCGTATTGGTCTCGAGTCATCTAAAATTGGGTTCAACATATCGACCGCTGCATACCTTCCTAGCTCGTTGCACATTGCAGTTATTAAAGCAGCCAAATTATTATCATCCGATTTGCTGTTATCAACCTAGTGTTCCAATTTAAAAACCATAGCATGGCTTGGCTTGGCTTGGGCAAGAAGGATTTTCAGGGCAGTAGATTAGCAGCTTCGTTTGGTCTAGAGATGATGGTTGATCATAAATAAATATAAATTTTTGTATTGTACCTATAATAATAATAAATAAAAGAAATGTTGAAAATAAAAACTTAAGAATTTAGAAAAAATAAATAAAGAATATAAATAAATTATGAAGAAACGAATTACATGCGGGAATTATGGATGGGGACCGCTGGACTTTAAGTCTTCTAGCAAGTGCGACTTTTGTGTTCTGAGTGCTGCCGCAGATGTACAAAACTTTCGACAAAAAAATAATAATAATAAGATAATACAAAACAAAATTCACTGTTACAACACTCATGCTTCTTTTTAAGAACTTCGTTTTTTTTCTATTTCACAAAATATTCAAAATGAAACCAAAAATGAATCAAATTTTTTACTTAATATTTTCAAAGGCATGCAAAGGTGTTCAATAGAACAAGGGCCAGACAAAATATCCCAGGAACCAGCATGTACTCCATTTTAATTTTTTTATTATTATTGTTCCAGCAACAATAAATAACATTATTTTGATTTTAAAAACAAATTGTAGATAGGCCTACTCGTATGTATGAAGAGCAATTGGTGTTGAAAATGTATATGTGATAAACCTCAAGCCTCTTCATAAGTATATGTTTCTATAATAACAAACAACGCAAGGACGTTGGGAAAATGCAACATAGCAAGCGGGATATTTGTGGAATTCGTCTTTGAAACCAAGGCACATCTTAGAATATTATTATCTTGCACAAGCAGGATCCAACTCGCGTCTTAAAAAAGTACATCTCTGTCTTCCTTTTTTTTGTATAATACACCACAATAAATCATCGTTGCCGCACTTAATAGCAATTTATCCCTCCGACACTTGCATGAACAGCACGTGACTATGTCCTAACAACCTTCCTAATTCTGTTCCAACATGCGACTACAGTATACCGCACAACAGACTGTCATTCCACGGGTGCTATTGGTGTTACGTATACGTATAAAGCAAAATGACACATGACTCGCATGCTAATCTTCGTTTGAAAGTTATAGAAACTAACAAACACACTCGCCTCTCGGAAGTTCCACATGCTAACTCCCGCATATAGAGTTGTATATACACAGATCATCTTATAGGGATTTACAACTTAGCGGCAAACGTGATGTCTTGCATACGAAATCTTCCTTGTGATGTGAGTTCATCGAAGGACATGCATACACACATCCTCCTTGTTAATATTAGTTTTTTTTATGCTTATTATCCTTTTTTAAGGGGTTTGTGGGTGGTGTTGGCGTTAGTGACTTGAATATATGCGAGTGGAACGAGATGCTCTTGTGATAGAGACCAACGTAAGGAGACCAGTGTGATAGTTAGAAGGAATAAACGTTTCGAGCGATTGGAGTTATACGAAGATGCAAGCAAAACGAAGAGATCTGAAGGATCTTATCTGATGAAAGTTTTTATACTTTTGGGAAATTTAAGAACGTGTTAATCTTATAATCTTGGTAGAAAAAAAAGGTTCCGAAATGTCATTACCACAAAATTAAAAATGAACTTAGTTTTCAGGGAGTTTGTTATTTTATTATATTTTGCGCTGGCTTGTAGTGGTTAAGTTGAAGACTTTTAGCAATGTTGAGTTTCACTTTTATAAAGAATAATTTACCTGCGTAAAAAAACAAACAATAATTCTTCTTATATAACTGGTATGGCAAGGTAGGGTAGGGTAAGGTGGTGCACTTTTGACTTTTGCGATTGAAATGCGGTTGATTTTTAAATAAATTCTTCGATAACCCGAACTCCGAAAGCTCACTTTCAACAGTTGTGGTGGTGAGACCAATTTTTTCTTTAATGTTGTGTAAAGTAGTAATTGTGTTGCACTACTAATCGAAAGGTTCAAATCCCGCCGGGGCCAGGTAGAGTTTATTCCACTGCCCCACTTCTTACGAACTTCTGATAAACATCCAGGACATCAATTGTCATGAGAAGTTGTAGGTCCCTCCCACTTTGGAGAAGCTTTACTCTATCCAACAAAAATTGTCAGTACAGGCCTTATGGAGGAGTATTTTTTCTACCAGTGGTGCCTGTAGATACTCTCACGGCACTCAAACGCAAGAATTACCACTGAAATAAAAACCAAACCACTGTAATACCAAGGAATTGTGGTTGTAATTTTCCTAAAATTCGCATACAACCCACCACAACCAGTCTCCCACACAGCCGAATGGGAATGAGCATGATCGTTTTGTGTTCGCTTGCTATTATCATCCACCAAAATAAGCAGTGTGTGTGACTGAAGCACATCAGAAGAGTATTACCATCTCTACAAAGAAGCATATCATTAAGGGTTTTTCTATGGATTTTGTCAAGGAACTTTCGGTTTTGGTGCTTTTGAGAACGAATTATTATGTGGGGTGCTGCCATTCGGTTTTAATTTGATTGTATTTGTATTGTACAGCTGCACAAGTGCAGTTTTTTTACCATCTGTTTAGGTATACATTGCGTCGTGGTTATATAATTTTGTATTCTAATCGCCTGATTGTGTTTATAAGGCGGAAACAATGGTTGTTATCTACATCGCTGATAGTGCATTTAAGCAATTGTTTTACTTTATTGTTTATATGAATAAAGAGAAACATGGCTACAAAGTCTTAAAAGGATCTAAGTGTACAAAAGAATTAACAAATTGTTGATGCAACTGCAAAATTCTATAGCCTTTTTAAAAGTAAATCGGAAGCCATAGGAAATGCAGCTAATATTTTTTCAGTTACGGAACGAACTGTGTACAGGCTTTTAAGGGAAAAAGCAATCAAAGGCCACAATTCGCCACCAAAGAAGAAAGATAAATCCGGTATCAAGAGAAAGGTCGATGATTTTGACAAATGTGCCGTTAGGCAGATAGTCCATCAGTTTTTTATGGATACTGACCTTCCAACGCTAGACAAGATTTTATTGAAAGTACAAAAAAAATGCAAATATAACAAAAATAAGCAGATCTACTTTGCATACCATATTACAAAAAGATCTTGGACTTAAATTCGTCAAACGTCAGCGAAAGAATCTGTTGTTGGAAAGAAGTGGCATTATTTCTTGGCGACGAAGATATTTACGCGAAGTAAAAAAAATTAGAGAAAAGGAAATTAGGAAACAGGTTTCGTCGATGACTTTTATGCTTCATTTCGGGAAAAACCGGAGACTACCACGAGGACATGAACGCTGATGTGTACGAGAAATGGTTAGATATTTTAATACGCCTGGAACCCAACTCCGTCATAGTTTTGGACAATGCTTCCTATCATTCCAGAAAACAAAATAAAGCACCATCCACTGCCACGTTAAAAGATGAAATAAGAAAGTGGTTGAGGTCTAATGCGATAAGTTTCGAGGATGATAAGGTGAAAGCAGAGTTGCTTGAAATCGTTAAACGTTACAAAGCCAAGTATGAAACATACGTCGTTGATGAAATGGCTTAAAATGCGGGTCATAAAGTGCTTCGCTTGCCGCCTTATCACTGTGACCTTAATCCAATAGAATTGGTTTGGGCTCAAGTGAAAGGGTTTGAGACTTACTAACGACAGCACTTACAAGGGTTGACAAGGAAAAATGTCATCGATGTGTCCAACACGTTGAACAGGTTGTTGAGAAAAATATGTGGAAAATAGACTTTTTTGCCGAGGAAGCAGTTGAAAGGTTAATAATAGACCTAAATAACGAGAGCAGTAGCAGTTATTACTTATCGGATTAGTTGAGTAGTGATATTAGAAATTAGTATTTTATGTTTTACAATATTTATAATGAATAAATTGGATTACAGTGATACATTTTTTGTTTTGATTTTTTTT
Source organism: Portevinia maculata (assembly GCA_949715645.1). NCBI lineage: Eukaryota > Metazoa > Arthropoda > Insecta > Diptera > Syrphidae > Portevinia > Portevinia maculata. Next base: position 302,103,760 of record OX454525.1, read on the forward strand.
TTGTGTTACGAAATTTATATATTTTGTTGGTCTACTGGAGATACCCTTAAAAAACACGTCTATTATTATCTTACCAGAAAAGGAAAAAGATAAACGGAATTTATTTCGTTCCGCAATATTTTTATTTTAAATTGGAAGATGGTAACCCTAATAGAATTGCTCTCTGAGTTATGGCGAATTATCGTACACCCTACGGTAACCCTGTGAAAGCTTTAAAGAGGGACCGATTTATGTAAGTCATTGCAACCAGACTGAGAGACTAACATCCTAATTTCCCTGTACTGACAATTTTTCTTGGACAAAGTATAGGTTTAAGATTTCTAATTGGAATTGTTTTCTTGTTAGTGTCAAACCTTAGTGTTTATAATCTATTAAAGCTATTTCCAACATTGATTTTCTTTACAAGCGTTGGGAAAATAGTTTGTTCCCTAAAGACACATCATCGGGCACGTTTGGCGAAAGCATATGAGTCAAAATTATCCCATGTTGAATTTAAGTATGTATATGCCCCACCATGGGGCACAATCGTGTTTTTGAGGCAGTATTTTTAAAAATGTTGGGATAGGTACTGTAGCCCTTACAGACTTCGAAACCACTGAACCGATTACGCTCAAATTTGTGGCAATCTTCGGCATTGGCCCGGAAGTGTTTTTGTGAAGTTTGGTCAAAACGATCCATCAGCACATAACAGATTTATCCGAGCTCTCTCTTCTTTGCTCCACCTAGAGACGGATTGCATCGGGTTTATATGTAACTACTACAATCCTTCCATCAGCTCGAACTCTTTGATCTGAACAGTTTAAAATTGTACAGTCTTGAGACGATTTTTTAGAACTGTCCCAGTTCCATTAATTTTTAAATTTTTAATAGATCGAGTAAAGGTATAGAAATAAAAAAGAGATTTAAAAAAAGCAAGTTCCCTGGCAAAGTTGTCGTTGATCAAAGAACTACACTTGGACGCAATCCAGACGATCAGAGTCAGAGCTTCTTGGTTAATCACGTCTCATATTAAAATACGAATGAGAGCCAGGCAGCACAATAGTGCGGGTAAGATTTTGAATGCATATATTTTCGTTGCAGAATTTTAAATGTTTGTTTGTTTGTGGACGATCGTCATAGAAAACCTATAGGTACTTACTATCGGGTCTGTTCGGTTACTCTGACATCGCATTATCCGAACTTCACTGTTAGAACAAAAATTGCGCAAACATTGAAAATGCATATAAATAGTACGAGAAAATAACACAAGTTATCGACTTTGTTATAAACACTTGGCTAAACGAACAAGAACACAGCAAAACACGAATGAGAAAATAAGTCAATATTACCATGTGTTATATGGTGCTGAAAGGGGTAATCTATCCAGAAACTATGCATTTTTGTAGTACAGGTATCAAAGTTTCAAATAAAAAGGAAAAAAGCTTATCCATAGTCTTTTGCAAAAAAGTTATTCCGAATCTTCAGAAAAAGTGTAGAATCTGACCCACCCTACCCTACCCATATATGGTGCACAGAATGTATTTGCACAGTTATCCTTAAGACGTAAGAAATCAGCGATATATCATAGATATTTTCTTTGTTTTTTTATATCAAAATTATTCTTTCATTATTCTTGCACACACACCGAAAACTTTCATCAGGAAAACGAATTTTTCATAAAAATTCAGCCGATGAATAGTCATCCGTTGATTTATGAAGCTATTTGTAAAACAACGTATTTAACGTTGTATCGACGAAAACTTTTAATTCATTTTATTCGTTGAATTTACAAAAAACTTTTTGTTGAATAACGATTTATTCGTTGAGCCAACGAACTTTTTCTTAGGTTAAGTACATACCATAATCTTTCATTAAAACAACAAATTTCCTTTGTAGTCAACGACGGTCTTCGTAAAAATTTCATTGAAACAACAAATATTATTGATTAAATGACGTACCTTGTTATTTCGTTGAACCAAATTAACATTTATTCTGTAAAATTGATTTATGAAGGAAAACCAAAATATAAGAAGAACATACAGATAAAAGGAACTCCAAAAAATCATTGTTTCCTTAAGGCCGGTATTTACCGAAAATTTTAAACGATTCGGGACGTAAACCTTTTCAGCAGTTGTCACTTAAGCATTTTCATGGAAAAAACCAAAGTAGCGTACGCACAGCCCGATTAGTGCTTGAAGAAAACGTATGGCAAACATTTTTTATTTGTTTTATTTGTTTATTTATTATGAATGCTTACATTTTGAGACAGAATAGTCTTATAAGATAATAGAGATTACAATTCGAAAAAAAAATTAAGAAACAAGCTACTGAACGAAAACTTAAAACTAAATTTAAATATCGATTAATGAGTATTTGGTGAATGCCGCCCTAATAGTCAAAGTAAACTCAAAAGTAATACAACGTAAAATTGATTTAAATTTGTGTAAAATAAAAGTACATAGCTGGAAGAAGTGGTGTTTCTTCTGCGACACATTAATAACTTAATCGATGAATCAAACGACTAATGGTAGAAACAGATCAATACTTCAACTCCGACTTCGACTTTGACAGGAGTGAGAACTTCAGCGTTTAGTCGAGTCAAATACATTGAAAAATGCAACTTCGAGAGCGTAACAAAAAAATTGTTATAAGCAAGAAATAAAATTCGCTCAAAAAAAAAATTTTATTTTGGGTAACTTTGGCGACCGGTTGTGTTTCTGTTCAGTTCAGTCATCCCAGCCTGTACTCCTGCCGAAGGAAAGAGGGCTGATTGAGGTAAGATTGTAACCGTCACTGCAATTAGCACTCCACTTCGAGGACTAGAGAGGAAACCTATGGGGGTGATTAATACAGTCACCCCCAGATTGTTATCCTACCGTTGAGCAGACACAATTGCACCATAGTTGGGGTACGATTGTAACAGCCACCTCACTCTGCTCCTCTCCCATGATCGATGTGTACATCACATATAGCCACACAGCATTCCCAGACTTTTCAGGAGTACCATCCTCATAAACACTGCCTAATAGTAGGAAATCTCAGGGCTCCCACTAGGCTGAGCGACTACAGTCCCTCCAGCATTCTTGAGGTATCACAACGGTCTACGCAAGCTTAGGGTTCGCGCACATGCAGCACCTTACCTTACCTAACCGAACCAATGCAAAACTGAAAACGTCGCTTCAAGGTTGGTGGCGTTTGAACTTCATGTTCGAAATCTTGACTCCAAACTTAAGTCGGTTTCAGTCGATTTAAGCCAAAATCGTTTTGTTTTGAATTTTAAATAGAGAAAAAAACATATTTAAATGGTACAGTTCGCTTGGGAGAACGTTGGATATCCTTTTCCTATTCCAATTCCTTTTTTGACTTTTAAACTCATTTTTTTATGGTTACTGAATATCAACTTACATACTACACAAAAATGAATTGTGCCTTATGCGGACTCCCTAAATTTAACTATATCTTATAATTATTGCCTTTCGGTCTAAAAACTATTTTACGAACTATTCTCACATATTATGTTTTCATCGATAAAATTGTTAACAAAACTCGGCATCTTTATTAAATTTTATATTGTTATATAAAAACAATTTACAAACTACCTATTTTACCAACTTAAACTACAAAACGTATTTCTAACTATAATTGGGATTATAATTGCCTTGCGCAACAAGTGGACAAAAATCCCGATTGCTTTCAGAGCGCCTGACTGTCGTCAACAGTGCAAACGCGCCGCCGTGAGCTGACTGAAACCTCTACAGCGTCAGTCACCTCCCGGAAGTACCACCACCAGTTGACAAGCCCGGTCTCTCCCAGAAACGCCATAGCTAACTTAGTCTAACCTATAAACTAAGAGGATGTTACCGATAGTAATGCACCGTCTTGGCAGGGCATGTTGATCCCTCCCCCAACAAAAAGCCATCACAATCGACAACCATAAGCAATGATCAGCCCTTATAAGGGCCACGTAGCATAAGACCTTCACTCTCAAGTTGATTGGTATGAAACAGTCTCTCAGAGCATAAGCCTTCTTGGCCACAGCAAGACAAGCAAATATAAGTCTATCGAAAGACATGTACAAGCCAGATACCCAGATATCTAACTACGCTTCCCGCCGCAAACGGCTGCCCATTTTGTCCAATTATGACCAATTTCTTCCAGTTTCTTCTGGTATCCCTAGAGGTTAGGTTAGGTTAGGTTAGGTTGTAGTGGCAGTCGGCAGAGGCCGACACACTTAGACCAATGACAGGTCCATTGTGATACCACACGGATGTATCATCCTCCTACTCGTTGAACCAATTGGAGCTTTTGATGAGCACGACAGACTTTTGATGTCGGTGTTAATGAGCATCGCTAAGATCATTGTAAAAGAAAGATCCTAAATGGAGTTTACGTCTTTGAGAGAGAGCAGGGCATGTGCAGAGAAGGTGGAGAAATGTCTCCTCCTCCTCCTCGTCCATACAGCTTCTGCAGAAGTCATTTGTGTGGACGCCAAGCCTTGTTGCATTTCTGCCTATGAGACAGTGTCCGGTGATCACACCAAATATAGCACAAATGTGAAGTCTGTTCAGAGATATCAAACACTTAGAGCGTTTCAGATCCAGCTTTGGCCAAATCTGTTCTGTCGCTAGACAACTGTTGCCACTTATGTTTCCTAGTGAATAGAACAAGATCGGTTTTGTGGGGTTATCACCCAACCCACAACGATCTGCACATGTGGTTAGCTTCTTAAGAGCGTTTTGGAGAAGTTTTTTCAGGGTGTTTAGGTACTTCCCTGAGGCGGCAATTGCAACGTCATCTGCATAGGCAATCACCCTGCAGCCCTCCTTTTCTAGGCACATCAGCAGCTTGTTCACCACTAAGTTCTAAAGGAGGGGGGATAGTACTTCACCTTGTGGCGTACCTCTACTGACAAATCTTCTGGCAGATGTCATACCCAGTTTCGAGTTTATAATCCTACTTATGAGAAGTAGATTAATAAGCTTACGAAGTGAGTCATCTACCTTTAGATCTGACAGTGCATTTGCGATCGCGGATGTATTGACGTTGTTAAAAGCACCCTCAATGTCCACGAATGCAACCATAGTGTACTCTTTATGGTGAAGGGAGTATTCGATTGAACGTACTAACGTTTGTAAGGCTGTTGCCCCAGCCAATGCTGTTCTGAACAAGACTGTTTCCGTCTTCTGAAAGTTGATTTTCAACTTCCAGTCGTCGCGATATCCCTCGAGGCCCCAGCCAATGTTGTTCTGAAGAAGATTGTTTCCGTCTTCTGAAAGTTGATTTTCAACTTCAATGGCAATTTCGAACGATTTCTCACATGCATGCTCCCATTATTGATTATTATTTGATCTTCCTTTTACCATACCTGCGATCTCTAGTTGTGTCATCCCACGGATATGGAGGCACACTTGCATGGCATTTTCGCTATTCTCAAATGAATGGTAAAATTGCCTAGTTATGATTTCTCCCTGAGTCGCTTTTTAATGGGGCGCTGCAGTGATAATCTTTCCCATCTCTGCACGGGCCAGAAATTATATTATCATACAAAAAGCCAGGACTTACTCCTTCTGATGGTTGACCACAAAATTATTTTAAACAAAATGCATAATGCAGGCTTCCGTGGCTGTATCTATGATTGGCTCGCTTCCTATCTGAAGGACAAAAAACAGAAGGTCAAAATAGAAATCAGTACCTATTAACTCAAAACCATTAATATTGGCGTTCCCCAAGGATCTGTTCTTGGGCCTATTCTACTTTTAATTTACATTAATTCTATTTTTGCTGGAGAAGTTAAGGCCTTTGCAGATGATTTGGGTATAGCCTATAGATCAGTTAGCCCCTTGGACTTAGTATCTGATATAAATCACGACATTCAATTTCTAAGAATTTGGTTTGCTGGACATAAACTTTTAGTAAGTAATAAAACTAAGCCTATGTTTTTTAGCCTTAATACGGAAGTCATCCCGGATATTGATGTTATATTTCGTGCATCAAAATGTCCAAAATATAACTTGTATAATAATACCTGTTCTGTTCACAATGCTTAGGTCTCTTTTGATGCGAATGCCGCCTGTAACGCCAATTGCTTTAAAATTAAAAATGTTGATTGCTTTAAATAATTAGGCGTTGTAATTGACAGAAATTTCAGCTGGTCTAAGCATATCCTAAGTCTGAAGCAATATCTTCTTTCCACTATTCGTTGTTCGTTGGTTTTATCGTCTAAGAATGTTTTGTTCTAACAGTTTTTTAAAAATAATATATTATGGGATTTTCCAAAATTGCAATATGGAATAAGCTGTTGGGGGGGGGGGGGGGGGGGGGGGGGGTGTTGCATACCAGAATAAACTTCAGCAACTGTTTGTATTGCACAACTGTGCAGTAAGAAAAGTTTTTAATTCTTCCCGGCTAGCTCATTCCATGGAGCTATTTGGGCTTACGAGAACTCTCCCATTGAAAGATCTTTTTTATTTTAAGGTACTTCGAATTTTCTTTATGAAAGGTGGGTACTTGCAAAGTCCAATATCTGACGCTTATACTGGAACCAAACTAATTAATGTTTTCTTATCTCAGTGGCAGAAAGCAAGCAGTTTTTGAAGGAAAACACCAGTCTAGATTTGTTGAGCTATTCTCTGGAGTACCTTAAGGATTAATTCTTGGACCACTACTTTTTACCATGTTTATAAATGATCTCCCACTTATGGTCAAGTATTCGTCCTTGCACATGTATGCTGATGATGTGCAAATCTATCTAAGCTGCAAGTTGGGAATGATCGAAGATGGTGCCTGCAGACTAAACAGTGACTTGAAGAATATAATGGATTGGTCTGACAAAAATAGCCTTCATCTTAATCCGAAAAAATCAAAGTGCTTGGTGATTTATAAAAATGAACTTGATACAAGCTATTTTCCTAAAATAATCTTGGGGTCAACTGTGCTACATTATACCGACAAAGCAAAAAACTTGGGTATTTGGTTTAATAGAACGCTAAGTTGGGACTATCACATTCAGTTGACAGTTGGAAAGATATACGGCTGCTTACGCAATTTCTCAATGTCCAAAGATTTAACTCCCCAGCAAATAAGGTTAAGGTTAGCCAAAACAATAATAACACCGATGTTAGCCTATGGGTGCGAAATTTTCTGTGGTCATATTGCTGCTACCAGACGAAATCTTACAGTAGCTTTTAATAGTGTAGTACGATATGTTTACAACCTCAGGCGATTTGACCATGTATCGGGTTACAAGAAAAATTTCGTCGGCTGTAGCTTATACAATTATTTTAAATACCGGGAACTTAAAACTTTACACAACATTTTAGTCAACAGGGAACCATCATATCTGTATGAAAAAATTGCATTTGCTGTTTCGTCGCGTTCCTTGGTATTAATTCAACCTAGATTCACATGCTCTAATTCTGAACGCCAATTTTTTGTTTCTGTTATCAGGAAGTGGAATTCGCTACCTACAGACATTAAAAGACTTCGTGGCACGAAGCAATTTGAGAGGGTTTTATTTGGGCATTTTGTTGAAACATCTTAAATGTATAGTACATAATGTATTACAAGTATTTTTCGCTTTTTTTGTATTATTTAACGTAAAGATACTTAACTGTTTCGATTTTTGTTTTTCTACTTTTTATTCTATTATAATCTAAAACTTCTATTGTTTAACTTTTTATTGTATGCATAAATGTAACTTTTGCTAAGATATACCAAAGTCAATAAATAAATTAATAAAAAAAAAAACATTATTTAACAATCTGTTGACATACGAACCATTGTAACTCTATCCTCATTTTTGAAAAAAGTTAAACTTTGGCTTCTTGATTTCGATCATAATGAAATTAAAGTTTACTGCGCTCTACGGTTTAATTATTTAATCATTTATTTGTTAGTTATTTTGTGTTGTCATGAATTTGCTCTAAATGATTTTTTTTTGCTTTATTTACTTTCCTTATTACTTATAATCATAATTTGTTATAATTTGCTCACCCCACATTAGCATTAGCTCTATTTTTCTCTTCTTGAAATACAAATGCCAATATCTATTCTCATTTAATTTGTAAATTAAATTTAGTATAAAATTGTATCTATAGGTAGGTATTATATAATGAGAATAAAGAATTATAAAAAAAAGAAAAGTGAAACATACTTTAATAATGGCTAGATATGTCCCAACGCCATATAACTTCCCGTTTCGATTTTGCGAGACTATTCGTAACATCTTTTCTAAGAAGAGAAGAATAACACGTACATATATGCACCAACAAACCTGAAATGGATGCACTAATCAGGTCATTCGAACCTAACCTACAACAACTAAATCCACAATAATCAAAAACATTTATAATTGTTTATCTTTCATATCAATTATCGTTGATTGCACTAACACCAGTAAGATATACCTACACCCTCTTTCATTAGCACAAGTAGGTACATAATATTTCCTTCCTTTTTAAATTCACATGCAGTCATTGTAATTTTTCACATGCTGCACATCAACACAGCTCAGTAAAATATACTTCTCATTGTCATCCTGTCGACGCGACGTTCCATTTTGAAAACTGCTTTACCGTTGACAATTGCCTTTTGTTTCTGTTTAATTAAATAAAGCCTTATTAAGAGGATAATTAGACGAGAATCTTAAATTACGTTATTTAATCGGAGGAAGTTGTTGTATTGTTATCCTTGTTACGGGATGAATGAGAAAGCGCTTCAGTCGACACTGTTTATGCGTCTATTCGTATATATGTCTCCAGGGCCAGGTGAACCGTATGCAAACTTCCTTAGAAACAATCCAACCTAACAATGAAGATACCCATACCTATGTCGAAATATAAATTGACGCCAGGATATTTAAATCTGACTGAAGCTTTATTTTCAGCAATCATTTCGTTAAGTTGGAGCACATATGCAAATTCTCTGAGACTTCTTCGTTTGGTTCCATCTTCACCACCCCTCCCTTTGCCATATTTCAACTTCACATTTGTTCTTTAACACTTTAATAATGTTTGTCGTTACTTTATTGTGATGTACACACACACAAACAAAACTGCAAGTTCTTATCGGAGCTATTTGGTGGGCCAACATTTTGATATGGTTTCTATTGTAGATATTCGATTGTATTGTTTTCGAATTGGGGTCATCCGAAGACAACTAGCATTCAGACCTAGTGATTTTTTCTGCAGCACTGCTCTTCGTTTGCCAGTTTTTCGCATAAGAGTCCCGATCACAGAACCTATCTGTGGACTTAGCAAAGTGAAGAAATCTAGCAAGCTTGATCTCAATGTCTTATCCTTGTATTGGGTTGACTGAAAGCATTTTATTTTTTAATAAAGCAACAACAGTTTGACATATAGTAATTTAGCATTTGTCTTCTTCTGGTGATTGGACAATGCCCCTCTGCTGGATACTGGGCATAGATACATAACATAGTATAGGTAAAGTAGTTTTACAGACTATCTTTCCAGCCCTCATTCAAAAAGGAATATATTATTTGTTACATACATGATCGCCTTATTACGGGTTGACTCAGTTCAGTGGCGGATCCAGGGGGGGGGGGGGGGGGGGGGGGGGTCATGGGGGTCATGACCCCCCAGAGCTCAAGAGACACAAACTATTTTTAGTTATGTAAATTATAAAAAATGGACATTCCTTGAAAAAAAACTTTTGTTAACATTTGACATGCTTAAATACATTTTCATTCTTGATTCTTATTATGCTAAGATTTGAATTAAAAAAGTGCTCTGTATACTCACGCCGGGTAGTCAAAATTTCAACAACAAAGTGAAAAAATAGAAGTGGCGTAATCTTGTATTCTTTCATATTTCATTCATGCCACAAGATGCAAGTTTGAGCGCGATTCAATCGTCCATTTTATTTCTTGTCATATTTATTATTTTTACATACATATATATTTACTGTCCTTTAGACTTGCATTTTTACCTTATAATGATTGGTCAAGAAAACGTATAAATTTGTTTGAAATACTTCAAATTCTTTTACTGGTGCGCGTTTAAAATGAATATTTTGTTTAAAGTGAGGCCACACTTGTAAGTCGATGAAATGGAAGTTCGGGGCAGTTTTATTTACTTATTGGATAATTCCATAGTAACTTGCGTTTTCTTCGGAACAAAATCTGATGTTATTTAACTAACTACACTACAAACATTTACATATATTGTACATGTAAATAGGTTAAATAACTAAATAGCTAAAAGAGAAATACACTGGATTTTATTAATTTAAGTGAATCGTTTATTCCTATTTGGTTTAGAAAAGTTTTTTGTTAGGTTTTGGTTAAACATAATATTACATAAACTTACGTGCTGTGTTAGTATTGTCGTGATGCTGCCGTAGCCGTTAAATTGCAGTTAAAAACAGAACTAAAGAGTGCCGTGAAGAAACTGGACGCCAGCAGGATTAGGAATATTGTATTTTGTGGTCGTCAAAATATACCACTGCGTGGTCATAGAGACGACGGGAATTTGTATGTAGGTTCAAGTTTAGATCAATGTAAAATCAATGACAGCGAAAGTTTGGTGGACCAAGATGGAAACTTCAGAGCCCTTTTAAAATTCCGTGTTGATTCCGGTGATTCATTACTATCCCAACACTTACAAAGCGCAAACTCTAATGCTACTTACATTAGCAAAACTGTGCAAAACGAGTTGATTGCGACGTGTAAGAATTTCATCCAAGAAAATATTCTAAAAAAATTAAAAGGAGCTAAGATATTTTCTATAATATTCGATGAAACAACCGACATTTCACATACCGAGCAGTTGAGTCTCTCCTTTCGTTACTTTGATAACGGAACTATCAGAGAGGATTTTTTAACATTCTGTGACGCATATGAGAAGATTCCCTGTGAAGAAGAGATTATTGAACGTCGTTTGACAGGTGTTGCATTATCACGTATAGTGGAAGATCTTTGCTACGAGTTTGACATCGACTTAGCATGGTGTGTAGGTATTGGTACTGATAGCTGCTCTGTGATGGCCTCTGACACAAAAGGTGCAGTGCACGAACTATCTAAAAAAGCAACTCACGCTAAACGTTGTCCATGCAACAACCATGCCCTGAACAACTCCTTGGCAAGGTCTTCAAAAGTAACGTTTTGCCGGAATGCTTCAGCAACAATGAAAAAGGTAGTAGCTTTTTCCAATGCTTCAGCAAAACGCCACAAAGTTTTCAAGGAAGAACTTGAAGGAACGGCTTTGCAGGGTATATGTGAAACTCGGTGGGTAGAGAGGCATGATGGGCACTTGCAATTTCAGGGCAATAACTTGGTGAATGTTTGCAATGCCCTTGAGAGAATTTCCTGTTGGGAAGACAGCAAGACCGCAAGTGATGCTCAGTGCCTTCAACTGGCTTTAAGAAGTTCAGAGTTTATCATTGCATCTGTTTGTTTATGTGACGTCTTAGGTAAATTATTTTGATTATAATCGCAAATATTTTTAGACCGTAACATATCACTTGTTTTTATTTTTCTTGTCAGGCGTTACTGTATCACTTAGCCGTTTCCTTCAGAAACCCTCTTTAGACCTCAAGAGAGCAACGGACGCAATAAGTGATGTTTTAAGCGTATTGGAGGAGAAACGACGAGGTGCAACCTCTGTATTCGAAAATCTTTATTCAGAAGCAGTAGAGATTGCCGGGCAATTAGATATCGTTTTAAGACGACCTAGAATAGTTTCTAAACAAATAAACAGAACAAATAATCAGCCAGGCCAGTCTGTAGAGGAGTATTTCCGAAGAGCTGTTTATATTCCTCTGCTCGATTCTGTATTGACAGACTTAAAAGATCGTCTTTCGCCAGATGTGCTGGCATTATTTCAGCTGGGAGTGTTTCTGCCAAAAACTACATGCACAGAATCTGACTTGGAATCTGTATGTGCAATCACAAAAGTGTATAGCCAGCTTTTAAATCATCCCCCTATTTCAATGGTTGTCCAAGAATTCCAGCTAGGGATTAAAAGGTGGGACAGAGAAATTAGAGAAGGTCGGACACTTCCAGAGACTCTACCGAAAACATTAGATGTTTGTGATGCAGCTTTATATCCAAACATCTTTATAATGTTGCAAATACTGGCTTCACTTCCTGTAAGTGTCGCAACAGCTGAGCGGTCATTCTCAACACTTAGGCGCGTTAAATCTTGGCTGCGGGCAAATATGGGAGAAGAGCGCCTTACCGGCCTTGCTTTAATGAATGTTCATCGAGATATAGATATCGATGTCGATGAAATAATAACAAGATTTGCCCAAGCAAAACAAAGACGGCTTGATTTTGTTATATAAATTAAAGACATATGTTTTTAAATACAAACATATATAAAATGTACCTACATATATATGCTATACGTAATGTATATAATAAATCGTTATTTGTTGTTTAACTGTTTCCAAAGATTTGCATTTTTGTAATGTGTTTATTATTAGTATGTAGGTACAGCATGTTTATTTTTAGGTACCTACAGGTATGTTATTGTTATTTTATAAATTTTTTCTCGGTTGACTGCATCTAAGCATCATGACCCCCCCCAAACCGAATTCCTGGATCCGCGCCTGACTCAGTTGACAGAACTTTCCATGAAAAAACTGGTTTTCGTATGGAGCTTTGTGTCAACAAAGTTTGGACAGACTATATATTTTATTTTATTTTTATTTTTTTTATTAATTTGATTTTGAAGGCTTACACATTAAGATAGATTATATTTTAAAGAAGTGATAAGCTTATTATCAATATAACAGAATTGATGGGATTGATGAAAGCTACCATTAAACAACACACATACGACTTAAAATATAAAGTAAAATGTATATATATACGGCCAAATGAAATATAACAAAATAATAAATGCAACGAGAAAACATAGTTTGAAAAAATAAATTGAAATATATTAAAGTAGATATAAACGGCTAATTAATATTAGCCAATTCGGGAGAATGAACGTTATACTTACTACGTATATAAACAAAATTAACGGGAATTTTATAAAGTTTAATAAAATTTAATGTCCGCTGATTAAATTTTATTAAATTTAGTAAGATTTTAATTCCGTTAGAAATCTCTTTTTCAGTCTTATTTCTCTGGTTTGGCGAGGGAGGGAGTTCCAGAGTCGAGTGCCATTTACGAAAAATTGATGTTCCGACGAACAAGAAAATCTCGGGGGTAAAATTTGTCTGGTCCTAGTAGATGCACCAAACGATAATCTGTTAAAAAGGTTACAGGGTTGACGTGTATTGACAAACGTGATGTTACAGATCCGGTAAGAGAAGAATGAAATGCGGTCGTGACGACGCAGACCGAAAATATAGCAAACTGCATTATTATAAGCGACATCAAGTTTCCGGCTACTCATCGAATCGCTCTTTCCAAAGACTTTGCAACCATAGGTTCATAGTGGAGTAATTAGGGTATTTGTTAACAGGATTCGTGTTTTTAAGGGAGTGAAGTGTTTATAGCCCACAAAGAAAGAAGAATACCGTGAACTATGCCCACTGTAAGGTTAATATTGTCATTAGTCCAGTCAAATTAGCCCTTAAAATAGAAGTAAGGTTACAATAATTCCCATAGAGCTAAATATTGGTATGAATGTTCAGAATACTATTATAAATGAATTATGAAAAGTCCCCATCAATCCCCCTTGCGCAATTTTTATTGATGGTGAAAGTTTGCAAAAATTGGTTTTTCGCGTTTTTCAGCTAAACGGTGAGTTTTACAGCAAAATAGTTCAGATAAAAATTGTAGATCATCAATTTTTCTACAAAAAATGTATACACTTTTCTTCATAAGTATTGCCATTTCCGTGATATAGCGGTTGAAAGAATTGAAAAAAATATTTTTTCGTAATATGCACGTTAATGTACTTTTATATACTTTTTTGAACCGTTATACGAGTAAACATATGAGTCCCTATGTCTTATACATACAAATTACAAAATTCTTAGAATATAAATGAACATCAAAAACTTCGCCCCTATTTTCATTTAGGCCGGCCATTCACTACACAAAATAGTAGTTTATAAGAGCTGAACGTATGGGAGATTGGCAAGCTCATTTGGACAGCGTTAAAGAAATGTTTCCTTACTTTCACGCGTCGGGACATTTCTCTTATGCTAAATCTGCACACTTATATCTACAAGATATGCTATAATTAAAAAACTGTATGGATCCTGATGTTTACCAACGTTTTATAGGAGGATATTTCACGATTAGACGTTCAGATAAATTGACTTGTGGAACTTCAAAAGACATGGACTTCAACAGACATGGTGATCGAGCAGTCAATGATGAAAGCAATGAAGATAGATGGAGGTCTTTCTCGAGGGAGAAGTACGAAAGAGAGTGTCATAAGTAAATGGGTATATGGTATGCATGCAATGAATGAATTTGTGAAGGATTGGACGATTTCGCTAATGTTAGAATGGATACAACAGATCAGCATGTTGATGCAAGTGATTCTCGAATGAAGAAAGATTCTCAAGACATACAAAGCCTCCTAGAGTGGTTTTCTTTACATGATCCTTTTCCAGAATTCAACAGAATTGTATCTATTGCCAGTGGAATTGTTGGTGATGACAAAATTAATTGTCATAAAGCTCGTGAAGTTGGGATTGCTTGCATGCCAGAAATAACAGGATTGACGTTTGATAACATTAAATTCAAACGTGCTGATAAAGTAGTCCCTCTTTTAGCTATGAGTAGCACTGTCAAAATTCACGATAAGAGGATTCCTATTGACCCTGTATTATTATTTCAACGCATGAGTATTACGACTGCTTTGGAAGATGAAATTGAAAAATATTTCGAATATGAATTGGCTCCCTACCCGTTGTCAATGTTTGATAATATTGGAATGCGTAAAACGGGAGCGTATCGGCATCCCGCTTTTTAAAATCCCGCTTTTCAAAAATCGAGAAAAAAAAGTTTTAAAATTCCGTCTACTAAAATACTGCTTTTTTAAAATCCCGTCTCTTAAAATCCCGCTTGGTCAAAATCCCGATCTATTATAATCCCGCTTTTTAAAATTCCGCCAAATTCGGCTAATCCCGTTTTTTTACAAAACATTCGTAATGGAAGTAGACAAGTGCAGTACTCGGTGCAGGGAAATAAGTCCTCGGGAACTAAGTCCACGGGAACTAAGTCCACTGAGGGCCTTAGTTCCCATTAAGTGGGAAATAAAACGACTTTCGCGAAGTGGACTTAGTTCCCATGTAAGGTGGGAAATAAATTCCCAAAACTCTGAGTGGTTTTAGTTCCCTTTTAATGTGAAGTAAATTCTCGCTGTCGACTAAGAACAAAATAAAATTAAAGAGTCAAGTAGGTACTTTGCAATTTTTATTAACAAAATAGAAATTAACTTCTAACTGAGACAGAGTAATATAGGTACCGTAACCTCGCACCTACTCCAAATCAAACAGTGACCCCAAGCAGGGGGGTTGCAGGGGGCAGAATGGCCCCCCATATGCATTGCACTGTTAACGAGATTAGTTACGAAATCGCAAGTAGATTCCATAAATAGTGTAATGCTTATGAGGGGGGGGGGGGGGGGGGCATGCTGCCCCCCTGCTTGGGGTCACTGTTTGATATGGAGTAGGTGGAGGTACGGTTTTGAAACTTTGGCTTTATGTCACCATGATAAGCTTAAGACTTTACTTAAAGAGTGTGATAACTAACTGCACTTTACAGTTTTTTGTTTAATTCTAAATGTTGGATGTTAGTTCCCTCCGAGAAAACAAAATAATGCTGAAGCGTGGCATCGCAGACTGAAAGTTTTGGTTGGACGAAAAAGTGCTGGCTTGTATAAACTCATTGCAGATTTGAGAAAAGAAGTAATTGTGGTGCAAACTGAAATACAAAAATTACGAAATGGACAAGAAAAATTATATAAAAAACTAATGTTATAAAGTCACGCGCTGTAAGAAAATTAATGAGAAATAGAAAAAAAAAATGAGTAAAACAGGTTTTTTGCGTTGCTTATAATGCACTTGAACTAATAAAACAAAAAATTTTGTTAATGGTTTGAAGTTTTTTTTGTTCCCTTTTGCAGAATATCATATAACATTACTTTGTATTTTTTTTTTTAAATTATTGAAGATTGTCATATTTATTACTTAAACATTTATTTTAATATTATTTATTTCTTATTTTGTTACTTCCTCTAAAAATGATAATTGTTAAAATAAACTGCATTTCAAAAAAACACTCATTGCTTAATTCTCATTGCGCGATTTTTCAAAATAAAGAAACTACTTTTGATTGTAAAAGCAGGATAATAAGAAACGGGATTTTAAAAAACGGGATTATAAGAGGCGGGATTTTAAAATACGGGATTTTAAAAAAGCGGGATTATAAAAAGCGAGATTATAAAAAGCGGGATTATAATAGCGGGATTTTAAGAATCGGAATTATAAAAAGCATGATATCGAACCCAACCCCGTAAAACACAAAAGTCATTCATTTACGATTGTTTTCAAACAGTAATATTAGACATTGACAATATAAATTCTACGTTCATCATAGACAGGGGATTTCTGTTACAACGAGTTGTCTGGGACCACGAAGAAATATTTCATAATATTTTAGACAAATATGTTCAGTATGTACGTAGACATGTTGGCCATAGAGTAACTGTAGTATTTGATGGTTACACCGATTGTAATAAAAATACTAAAGCCGCAGAACAACGACATCGAGCTACAACAACATCTTCTTCTTCTGATGTTATTTTTGATGAATTTATGACAGTTCCCAAAAGCGAACAGAAATTTCTTGCAAATACCCACAACAAGTCTCGGTTTATTTCAATGTTAAAAGAAAAATTTACTACTGAAAATATTCTTGTAAAACAAGCTGAACATGATGCTGATGTTCTGATCATTGAAACAGCAATAGAACAATTCAACTCAACAAATACAACTATTGTTGTTGGTGAAGATGTCGATTTATTAGAATTACTTACTGATCGAACTCCAACAGAAAAAAATATTTATTTTTTAAACCGGGAAAGACTCAGCAGCAATCGGAAATATATTCATCAAAAAGTTTCTGTGCTTTCCAAAATGCCAAAATCATATACTTTTTCTACACGCAATAACTGGCTGTGATACAACATCAGCCAGCATTTTTCAAGAGGGGCAAAACAACGGTTTTGAAATTGTTCGAGAAACAATATTTAATTAATTGTGCTGAAGTTCTTATAGATAGTAACTCTACTCATGAAGTTATAATCACTAATGGAATTCGCTTTCTTCTTTCTATGTACGGAGCTCCAAAAAAAAGTTATCTGCTTGGATAAACTCAGATACTTATCTTTCGCAAAAAAAAACAAGTGCAATTAGCTTGTCTTCGCCCAACCTCTGCTGCTGCTCAACAACATCTATTCCGGGTATATTATCAAGTTCAAGTGTGACTTGGTAATAAAATGGATCCAGAAGACTGGGGTTGGAAGTTAGTTGACAGTGCATTGGAACCAATTCATACGTTATTACCACCTGCACCAGAAAAACTCCTTAACACCATCTTTTGCAATTGCAAAAAAGGTTGCAATGCTAAATGCGGCTGTAAAAAGGTTGGACTGTTTTGTTCTTTATCATGTACCAATTGTCAAGGACAGTCGTGCTCCAATGTTGAATCGATGCTAGATGAGAATAATTACGATATCAGTGATGAGGCATATGATGCATCACTTTTAGAACATATTTGTATCCAGCAGGAAGATGAAGAAAAAGAAAATGAAGAAAAAGAAGAAGAAGAAAACGAAGACAGTACACTAGAAGTTCCATTGGATTATTATGAATCCGACGAATAATTTTTCCAAATTATTTTTTCATTTATTGATTACATAATTTACACAGCTTTCATCTTTTCAATATTCAATTTGAATTCAATAGGATCACAATGGATCGTGCAATAGGCCTACCGGGGAAACCACGTTAAAAATAAAGCGCCAAGCACACTACCTCATATGTGGTGTGGAAACGTGTGCATATTACGAATAAAATATTTTTTTCAATTCTTTCCACCGCTATATCACGGAAATGGTAATACTTATGAAAAAAAGTGTAGATACTTTTTTTGTAGAGAATCGGATGATCTACAATTTTTGTCTGAACTATTTTGCTGTAAAACTCACCGTTTAGCTGAAAAATGCGAAAAAAAACTATTTTTGCAAACTTTTACCATCAATAAAATTTTCACAGGGGGGATTGATGGGGACTTTTCACAATTCATTTATAATAGTATTCTGAACATTCATACCAATTTTTAGCTCTATGGGAATTATTGTAACCCTCAAAGTCTTATTTGACTGGACTACATTCCAAGTTAATGTTTGATTGAATACCATACCCAGATTTTTAGCGCTATCCACATATTCGATTACACCATCATTAAGGAAGACAGGTGGAAATGAAGTCGTGCTTCGAGTTTTTCGGGAAATAACAATACATTTCGACTTTTTGGGGTTTATTAGAAGCAAATTCTGTCGCGACCAATTTGAGATTTTTTTCAAGTCAGAATTTATGCAGCTGACGCAGTAATCAATTGAGTCAGGTGAGCAGCTCATATATAGTTGGGTATCGTCGGCATACATTTCAACATGTGAACATTGTGGTGATGGAAGGCAACTCATTAACGTACAGAGAGAACAATAGGGGTCCTAAAATAGAAATTAGGAAGAAATTCTGACATAATATTGTTTACTAATACTGCTTGCTGACGACATTCAAAATACGATGACACGAGACTTTCGGCAGTATGAGAGAAGTTATATTTTTTCATAAGTTTATCGCGTAGTATAGTGTGATTGACGGTGTCAAATGCCTTAGAGAAGTCAAGAAGCACCAAAAACGTGACTTCATTATTATCTAAGCGCTGACTTATATCGTCGGTCACAGTAAGGAGTGCTGTGGTACAGCTACGAAGCCGGATTGATGAGAACTTAGGATATAATTTGTATTGAGATACCTATTTATTTGTTTTTGCATTATTCTTTCGAATACCTTAGAGAAAAAAGAAGGAATAGCAATTGGACGAAAGTCTTTACCCGTGCGACTCTTAGGAATTGGTAAGATTTTAGATTTCTTCCAGGCCAAAGGAAATACACCTATAGTAAAGATGGGTTAAAGGTATGTGTGACATACTGTAATATTATGGGCAGAATAGCTTTTATAAACTTTGGGTGAATTTCGTCTACTCCTACAGAATTAGATTTGATAGAGAGCAGACTTTCAACAACATCCGCCTGTTCTACAGAGAAAAATTTTAAAGCTTGATAAGGCAACGTGGTGTTGTGATTGAGGTTGGAAACATAGGAAGAAGATAGAACAGTTGAAGCATTTTTTAATTTTTTTTATTAAAAGTGAAATCCAAATCCCAGAACAGTCATATTCGGTAACGGT
Source organism: Portevinia maculata (assembly GCA_949715645.1). Taxonomy (NCBI): domain Eukaryota; kingdom Metazoa; phylum Arthropoda; class Insecta; order Diptera; family Syrphidae; genus Portevinia; species Portevinia maculata. The sequence continues at coordinate 302,123,146 of OX454525.1, forward strand.
CCATTGTACTACCCTAAAGAAATCCTTTTTTTGGTGTAGAGGTTTTAGAAACAAGGTGTTATTTGGGTGGCATATGTTGTTGATCCCCATGGGGATTTAACCGGCGCCGCACGGTCCACAAGCCAACACACTATCATCTACACCATCATCACCACTGTACAGACTATACTAATTCCCAAACTCGATAACAAGCAAACAAGAGTGAACTACCTAAATCGTACCATCCTATTTATTCTGCCAACAATGGAAACCATTGACGTTGACAGCATGGAAGTTTGGCGTGGCAAGCGTGTGCATCATCCTCCTTTAAGCAGCATTTATGAATGGTCCTTGGTCACTGCCACCATCTCGAAACTTTAATAAATTCGTCCTGCATTGTCGCTAATGCAGGCGGTAATTTTCTTGAAAAGATGAAGAAGTTCATTGCTGAACTAAATAATAAGGATTGGTTCAAGCTCTATCTACCTTCTGGCACATCATACTTTGTCGGCTTCTCTTGCCTAAGTGTGTTTCTATGTGGACTTTCAAAAATCCTCTTGCAGTTATTTTAATTTTTTTATTCGTATCGAAGGCCTTGCTTAAGTCTAGAAGCCTAGGACTTGGTTCGTTAAAGCCTGTATGTATCACATTCGAGAGCCCGCCCAGTAGTATTCCGGTACTCTTATTCTTTTTTGGTTATTCTTCGTGCTATTGTATTCTCTAAACAATTTTCTACAACTGACAAAACTGCAATCGGCCTATAATTTTCAACTTGACTTTTTGTTTTTTTTTGTTGACATGTTTTTTCAGCACGATTTTCGTTCTGTTATGCATTTTTTATTTGATTATTGAGTTGCTCTGCAATTATCTTTATTTAAACTTTATTATCTCTGAGGAAATCGGACAGGAATCGAAGTGTATCAACATGCCAACGGATTCGACCTCTCAAATAGATTCTGCTTTCATCAAAACTGCGGGCTTTCTTTACTAACACCTATAAAATGTCAATATGTTGTCCTCACGTTTTGTCTTGGAGTAGTGACAAACAAATCGATTTCATATATTTTATCTGCCATGCAAATTCACTGGCTTAGAAAATGGGCAACTAGGAAATATTATTAGAAAATCAATATCACTCATTTGTTGGATATACATATGTATGTACATATACAACTCTAATTCATCAAAACAGTCCCGGAACATACTTCCAAGTTTATAATTTTTCAAGTCACTCCCCAAAGGATATATGCCATTAAGGAAATTTGAATAGGTTCACAATGTGATGAATTTCACCCCGCGGCTGAAAGCTTATTCTATGATATATTGATTGTTATTCAATCAAATCGTGTGTCAACTGTCACATGCACACCATACAATGTGCCGGAAACTGGAAAATTTCAAGTGAGGATACTTATTACATCAAAAGTGTATTTGATATCGCAAATGTTAGATCGTGTATTTAACACCATTGGATTTATTTCAATGGGGTTATTTAAAGTCAAAGGTCTATGCGAACAAGCCCACAACCACCCGATTATTGAGTATTTATTTGCCTTTAGGCCTAAAAACTATTTAACTAAGTAATCTTACATATCGTCGCTTTCACGGCAAAGTGACATAAGTCGAAATTTGTCATTTTTGAGTTAAGTAAACAGAAATGACCGCAAAAAATATTTGTTTTTTCTGCATAATTGGCTTAATCGTACTTCTTCTACTTTCCACGTTGTGAAAAGTGTCGTTTGGATTTCCTACTAACAACCCTGCAATTTTGTGTGCGTTAATGCTATTTTTTAGTTGTGCGTTAACCTTTGTCGCGAGTGGTTGTGTTTGTTTTATCAAAACGGCGTATTTCCAAAAATGTCAAGAAACACAAAAACAAACAGGTAAGATTCTTGTGCCATTTCGACATTTTTCTATATGCATTATTTATCCACACAAAAATATGCAAGGCTTCACATTAAAAAAATCAGTAGAACTAACACTTTTGGATAATGACATTTTGCTTCTAAATTTTGGTTTTTTTTTTGTGGCAAAACGACACTTTTGAGTTCTGTCGTTTTGCCACTCAATACCAGCAATGCTTGTTATTAAATTTTTAACCAGCATATTGACATTTCTCGTTTATATCGAAGTTTTATTAACTTCGTGGAAAAATAGGAGTTTTTTTTTCATTTGCGGCGATTTTCCTGAAAAATAATGCCTCTGTTTTTTATTGTTTTTATTGGCTCAAAAGCGCAAAAGCGTCAGTTTTGTTTGTTGAAAGTCATCATACCTACCAAACTTAACTAATGAGGATTATTATTATTATAGATATTATCTAAATCTCTTTGTCGCTTCATATTTTATAGAGAAGAGTAGTCGATCCGAATTACTTTTCAATTTGGTAAGAAATTCCAAAGGCAACGTTTCCCACGATCTCCAAGAAGATCCTCTAAATATCAGGCTGCCTTAAAAGTCAAAAGTAAGTAATGAACATTCATGTAGCTTTAAGAAAATAGTTCTACTGAGAATAATTTTTCATAGAGTGATACTACTGTGGAAAGCGAAAAGCAAAACATCAACATCGAATATTTTAATAACATTCACCGACTTGAATCCGCATCTAGTCAGCTAATCAATACAGAACCTGGACCCAGTGGTTTGACTTATCACGAACTTCGACCTTATGATAGAAAAGAAGGTTTTCCCTCTAAAAAGGTTATTGATTCTTTTGAATCCTCCTCGGATGAGTAATCGTCTTCACATGGAGAATCTCCAGTGCGATTTGAGAACGACTTTGGCGAAAAGAAAAGCACGTACAAAGATTCTTCTGCAACTACTCATAACCTACCGAAACCTGCAAGGATATTGAGCCATCCAATAAGGTCTTTGAAAATCCTGAATCTTCCATAGATGAGGTGTCATCTTCAGGTGAAGATTTTTCTTCCGATGATGTCGACAAAGACCCGACTTTTCTTCTACCTTGCAACCTCGAAGATATACCAACTTCTGAAAAGGATGAAGAAGAAATTGGTCATCGTAAGAAAAAAAGGGCTGAATGGAAAAGAACTAAAGCTAAGACCTTGCGAAGTTTCGGACTGTCCTACATATCTTCTTCTAAAAATAAGAAGATCATACCTGACCGACAAATTGGCCCAGTTTGCAATTGTTAACTGCAATGTTCTTCCAAGGTGAGTGAAGAAAACAGAATTAATGTTTTTAAAAGATACTGGGCTTTGGGATGTACCAATAAGCAAACAAATTTTCTTGCTGGGTCTATCAACGAAATCAGTCCTAAATATAGGTATATCCGAGATTTCGAACAGTCGGCTAAGAGGAAACCACGAGTTTATAACAATGCATTTTATTTTACTATCGAAAACACTCGCATAAGGGTATGCAAAGTCTTTTTCATGTCAACTCTAGGAATAAATGAAAGACCTATTAGGACGGTACTCGCAAAGAAAGACTTAAATATTACAAACATGGTAGACATCGATAAAAGAGGCAAGCACACGAGATATAATTAACTTGATATTGAGAGCGAAAAAAGAGTGAAGCAGCACATCGACTTAATTCCACACATGCCAAGCCATTTTTGCAGATCGAGCTCAACAAGAGAGTATATCGAAGGAGGTAACACAGTTTCCGGACTATACCGTAACTATGTTGATCAATGCAAAGAGATGGGCGTTCCATATGCGAGTTATTCGTCATACTATCGAATATTCAAGAATGATTACAACATATCTTTCCATAAAACAAAAAAGGACCAGTGCGAAGATTGCGTTGCATATGAGAACGCTGAAGACAAAACAAGTTTACAAGAGAAATATGACAAGCACTTGGAAGAAAAAGCATTATCGAGATAAGAAAAAAACCGTGGCAAACAGTCTATAAGAGATTCATTATTTGTTGCAGTGTTTGATCTTCAGGCAGTACTCCAGTGTCCCAGATGTGATTCCGGAACTTTTTATTACGTATCTAAACTCAACGTTTTCAATTTCACTGTGTGTCAACTTGAAAATAAAGAGGTTGATTGTTTTGTTTGGCACGAGAGAGAATCAGGCAATCAGGAATCAATGAAATCTGCACCTGTGTATTCAAGTACCTTCAAAAACTGAATGACAAGGCAAAAATGGAATTCGATGTTATATTTTATAGCGATAATTGTTGTGGACAGCAGAAAAATAAGTTTATGATTTCCCTATATGCGTATACTGTTCAAGTCCTGCCTAACCTTAGGAGTGTTGCTAATAAATTCCTCATTAAGGGTCACTCCCAAAATGAGGGTGATGCTGCTCATTCGGTTATAGAGCGTACTGTAAAAAGATCACTGAAATCAGCACCAATATATACTCCAGACCAATACGTAACCCTTATTAGAACAACGAAGAAGACGGGATGTCCATACAATGTTCATGAGCTGGATCATACATCGTTTTATGACATCAAGAACTTGTCTGAAAATATGGGATCCAACTTTTCAATTGATGATAGGAAACAAAAATTAAAATTAGGAGATATAACAATTATGACATTTCAGAAAAATTCACCTGGCGAATTTTTTGTTAAAACGTCATATTCTGATGAGGTTTTCCAAAAAATGCAAATCAGAAAAATTACAAGATCACTGGAGCCAATTTGTAATCTAGTATTAATACCGTTGCCGAATACTGCTGGCGGAATTTCATCCAAGAGGAAGGAAGGTCTTCTAAAGCTTTTTCAAAAATACCAAATCCCACATTTCTATAAAGATTTTTATAAAGGACTTAAAAGTTACTAAAAGTTAAATGTGCTGTAATTTTTTTCTAAATATCTAACATTAGCCGTGTTTCTTTGCACGCGGATATAGGGATGGCATCAGAAAACGACTATCGCCGCTTAAGAATTCATCAAAAAAAAACTTGGCAGCACACATGCACCTATGACATGCACCGTGATACAGCTGTAAGATGTAATTAAGAAATTTGTATTGAAAATCCCGAAATTGAAAAATATTTACTTCCGCCAATTGAAATTGATGCCAAGCATATTCTAAAATTATGAAAAACAATTTCACATTAACAGATTTGCTAAATTCAATTACCCTTAAAATGAGGTTTGAAAAATAATAATAATAAAATCACGAATAAAATATTCGGCGGGATGTGTGAGTGGTCGGTGGGTTGTCAAACTTTGACATTGCCTGAAAAATTCATCGGAAGGATTCATCAGAAACGAAGAAAATGGATTTTGGAAGCACTGTTTATCCCCGCTAAAGGACTTAGCGGCGATAGCTATCCCCGCTAAAGTTAGCGTATATAAGATAAGTTGTTGTTGTATTTTACATGCAAATTTCAAATTATCCCTATATCCGCGTGCAAAGAAACAAGGCTATTAACAGGTTAGCTAATCTATCTATGTATATCAATGGCTTTTTTTAAGTTCCTTTTTAGCTTTTCATCAAACTGAAGTGACAATATTTATTTATATTAATAGTTTTAATTATTTTTTAATTATTTTTTGTCACCTATTCTCAGAAGAGGTATTTTTATGTTCCACTTAAATAATATGAATCAATAAATATGCTGTTTAGTAATATTGTTTGAATTTTAATTTAAATAATTTAATTTCAGGGCAAAACGACACTTTTACAACATAATAAGAAAACAAACACTTAAAAAAATATCAGATTTTTCGCAAAACGTAGTAAGTCCGAAGGATTTTTTTTTAAATATTGTCGTTTCTATAAAACCTTATATGCTACCTGGAAGAGGAAGAAAAATACTTCAATTGCATGTAAACGAATTTTGTATATTATTTTTAATTAACAAGAAAACAATTTTTTAGTGTGACGTAAAACTTTACACGTCTCTTCTGAAAATCATACATTTTCGACTTATGTCACTTTGCCGTGAAAGCGACGATATGTTTTCATTGATAAACTTATGACATTTTATATTTCGTCGCTTGAAAAGCAAACTGACATAAGTCAAAATTCATGCATTTTCAGAAAAGCTATTTGAAGTTTTTCATAACTTAAAAAAATCATTTTAGTTTTAAATTTCAATGAATACCAAAAAGTTGTAAAGTTTTTCTTCTTTCAAGTGGTATATTTAAGTTACTACAAAAAGCCGTTTTTCAAAAAAAAAAATTTTTGACTTATGTCGTTTTACATCCAAATTGCTATTAATTTAAGAAAAAAGTGTGAAAAAGTGTCGTTTTGTTTTGAAATAAAACTATTCGTATTTTTTTGCGTATTTTGAAGAAACAACCCACTTTAAATAGTATTAAGTTATAATAAAAAAAATATAGGAATATAGGAACTTTTAATGAAAAAATCGACTATAATAAAATTATATAAAATAAAACCTATCTTATTGGTAAAACGACACTTCTTAGAGTAATCAAAATAACTTTGAAGTTCATCAACTAGTTTTGTTCCAAGGTAAAATGACACAACACGAAAAGTGTCACTTTTCAAGAAACTTATTTTTCACGAATTCATAATTTTTTTTAGAAGCAAAGTGTTACAAATGAAAAAAAGTCATTTAGCTGGGAAAACAACAGGGATTTTTCCTTAAATTCAAAACGACACTTGTGCCCTCATGCTGTCAGTTTAAGAGTTATAGTTATGACGGTTTGATAGAAAAATTATATTTATTTTTGCGATTCGTTCTGTATAGTTAACTCAAAATCATCAAATTTTGACTTATGTGAGTTTGCTTTTCAAGCGACGATTTGTAAAGGGTCTGCCATCTAACGTTTTTTTTTCAACTAGTGCTTATTTCGTGAATAGTAACACTTAGCTCATGTCTGATTTGACAGATAATTAGTTTTATCCTTCCGCTGAACGAATATGGTTGTGTATACGCTTGAACAACGCTGGGAAATATTGCGACATTACTTTGAAAATCATGGTAATGTTGCAGAATGTGTGCGAAAATTGCGTACGGATTTTGGAAGAAGAGAAGCACCGTCAGCTCCGTATGTTCGTTATCTTGTGAAAAAAGTGAAAGAAACTGGCATCCTCATCGATAAACCAAAGCGTGAAAAGCCAAAAACAGTGCGTACACCCGAGAATATTGCTGCTGTGGCAGAAAGTGTGCGTGAAGCGCCATCAACATCAATCCACCGTCGTTCTCAACAATTGAACATTTCGGAGACATCATTGAGACGAATTTTGCATAAAGACCTTGGTATGACGCTACTATATGCTACTGCATGGCCAGCCGAGGCAGCTATTTGAATGAAATTATTTTCTATTATTAACCGGAAGGATTGTACTTTCAAATAAAAAAATAAATTTGAGAAAATATGTAGTAGTTTTTTTTTTATAGCATTTTCAAAAAAAAGAGAAGTTATTTGGCGGGCCCGTTATATAAAACCAAATTAGAGAAGGTAGTTACTCTACTTACTTAAAATACTCAACATGTTCTTACTATGATTAGGATTCAGAGCACTTGTTAACTTACGCAACAAAGGGTCAAAATCCAAATTGCTATTCGAGCGCCCGGCAGTCATCAACGTAAGGACGCGCCGCCGGCCGGGAGCCGACTGACGCTTTTTCAGCAATTGGCTATATATAGTATAAACTAAGAGGATGTTACCTAAAGTAACGCACCATCCTGGGAGAGCATGTTGACCACTTCCCCTACCCTTCCATTCCTATGGTGACATACCGGAATACCATCCCTCGTCTGTAGCAGCACTTTTGCATCAATTTGGGGTGGAATAAAGCCAGACCTCTCTTTATACCTTTCATTTGAGTAGTAAGACCCAAAGATCGGACTATTGTCGCTGCCCATCGCCCTTGCAACTTGCCTTCGAGTCGCCTTAATGAGGAAATTTTCAATCCTTTCAACTGAGCCCCATCGTATTGAACCTTGTTGGGATAGTAATTTATAAAGTTGGATGTATGCATTCGGAACATTCGGCCCTAAGACATTCTCTCCCCAAAACCCGAATCTTTTAAATATAACTAAGCGCTATATTTAACCACAAGAGACAACCATAAGCGATGATCAGCTTTACAAGAGCCACTTAGCATATGACCTTCACCCTGCACTCAAGTTGACTGCTATGAAACAGTTTCCTTTTCAGTGCATACACCTTCTAGGCTCAGCAAGACAAGCAACTATATGTCTATCGAAATATAGATACTGGTCAAGCCAGATCGCAAGATATCTTAATAACCTTCTCACCGCCCAATAATGGAAAATTTCTTCCAGTTTTTTTTCTGGTACTCCTAGAGGCTCTAGCCAATGTTGTTCTGATCAAGATTGTTTTTGTCTTCTGAAAGTTGATTTTCAACTGATCGAAGACACGCTGCAAAAGAATTCACCGCCCCCTGCTGTATTCCGTTTTTAATTTCAAAGACTCCGCTCGAAGTCACGTTGTCACATTTGACGAACTTCGAACAACGAACTTCTTTCCCATAAGCACATTATAAATTAGATATAGCAAAGGTTTGCGCATTACCAGCCTAGTCAACTTGTTGAAATGTCCCTCTAACCCTACGGTGTCGAAAGCCTTCTCAAAATCAACCACACAATCCGGGGATTGGTTCTTACATTTATTCCACTGAATGTTGGAAATCAAATTCTACGCGGAATAAATAGAGTCATGCTCCGCCCTGAAACCAGACTGGTTGTCCGGAATGATGTCATTGTCCTCGACCCACTTCAACAGGGCTCTATGACAACTTTTTCAAAGACCTTGCTAATATTCGAAAGATTCGGAGATTGGCAGGGTTCGTCATACCTTTACCCTTTTTCGGGATTGGGTGGACAACAGCTACCTTTCAATGCGCCGGATAATGTGCATTATTCAGCGCATTGTTAAACAGCGTTTTGAAAATATATACAGCCTCCAGAGGCAGGTGTCTCATTACGACGTTTGGGACACCATCCACCCCCGCCGACTTTTTATTCTTTAGTGACTCGAAGATGCACAAAACATCATCCTTCGACATGAACAAGTGGGATGTATCTAGACCATTGGCGACAACTGCATTAGCATGGTTTTCATCATTGAATCCGTTATTCTCAGATCGCCATTTCTTAAGTTCGCTGAGCAGATGGAGGTTCCCTATTCTGAATGTACTGCGCGAACCGGATTGTTACTGTGTACACGGCCTCGAAGCAAGCGCCTAGCAAATCCACTTTCCCCTGTGGGTCTTCGACCCCGAAAAAACCGTCGTTTGAAGCCACACTTTCCAGACTTATTCCAGCGGTCAGTATTGTGTGTCTGGTAGATTCGGACACAAGGAATATCATTGTGATCCTTCGTCCAAAGCAACTTATTTATCTGTGGGAACATATTCGGACTACAGGTTTTAATAGACCGAATTTGATTGCTCTGATATAGACTTCCAGATTTTCTGTAATTCTCTTTAATCAGCTGCTTCAGTATTCGGATTCCGGAATTCAGTATTGCGGTCAGTAAATTGTAGCCAAATACATTCTCCTCCGGCAATGGCAAGGAATTCATATGATGCATGCTTTAAACAGCTGGAACCTACGCACGTCCCCGCTAAATATAACCCTATGGCACAGGCCTCTTCGAATTAAGATTCCAACCCCACCTCCTTGAGTGGAGTGAGGCCGGTCTCCTCTTACTACATGATAGTCCCTGTATCCTAATTCGTGCTTCTGATTTAGCTTAGTTTCCCTAACCAAAAGAACATCCGGTTTTCAGTTTTCAACATATTTTCAACTGACTTTCTTCTCTCTATCCTGGCCAGTGAATTATCATTCACGGGAAGTATCTTTAAGTTTCCCTCATCCAGCTTAGCTATTGACTTTATGGCACACCAGTCCTCACAAACAGCACCGAATAGATAACGTCAATTCGGGCCGCTTCGTCATTTAGTTTTTTTTTTGGAGCTTATCGATGTTTTCGTGTAGAGACAGACTGATAGTTGTAAGGTTCAGATCAACCTCTTGTGCCTTTTGCGCTACATTTGGCAAGTTCAATGTCGTTGGGCTTGACCCGTTACAGCTGCCATTTGGGCAAATAACACGTTGGGTGCCACAAAATTAGAGAACGAGAGACTCTTCTGACGTCTATCGTCTTCAGGCAACTCTTAAAGTTGACTTGATACATCCGTTTTATTTTTCCCATCTTACAGCGGCGCCGGGACATAAGTCCCGAAGTCATAAGTCCCGAATTTTTATCGTTGAAAATGGGACACAAGTCCCGAATGAAACAAACAGTTGGAAATATTTTATATTTTATAAACGTTCATAAATTGATAGGTAAAACATAATTAACAAGAAAAAATTGAAGGACCGTAGGTACCTCGCACCTACTCCAAATCAAACAGTGACCCCAAGCAGGGGGGTTGCAGGGGGGCAGCATGTCCCCATATGCAATGCACTGTTTATGGGATTAGTTGCGATATCGCAAGTAGATTCTATAAACAGTGTAATGCCTATGGGGGCAGTTATGGTTACCATCCCTTGCCAACACCGGGGAAAACGGCTTGACCACCACGAACTTGATCCTCTACGTCTTCTTTGCTTTTTTGGATCTTTTGGATGACGTCCACAATATCGACTGGTAGATCACGGAAGGAGTTTCCTTCGTCAACGTACGCTTCCGCCTCAGGCTCATACCTATGAGCTGGAATTTTCTACGTCGTAGTCGCAGTAAGCCACATAGAGCCCTCTAATGTGTCCGACATCTTGGTAAACAAATTCGGCATTTGGCTTAACTTCGTTCGCCTCTTTTACACTTTTTAAAATCTGCCTGCTGAGGTGTCGGGCGTAGTTGCTCAATGGTTAAAGTGTCGGACTACTAATCGAAAGGTTCCCGGTCCCGGCGGGGCCAACATCTTGAGTTTTTGTTTCCACTGCCCCACCTCTTGCGAACATCCGACAGTATCATAAGAAGCTTCTCAAATTTGTCGTTCGGATTCGACGTAAAATTGTAGGTCCCTTCCACTGCGTAAAGAAAGTGGTTGTAGAAGCTAGGTTTTAGGCCCTCTATGGGCCGATAATGCCTAATATTTTTTTTTTTTTTGGCTGAGGTAGGACCGCTTTTTTGGCGCTGCATTAGCTGCTGATGTTTTGGCTGCTACCTCCGACACAGCCAAAGGTATTTTATTCGCAATTGTTGTTCAACTTTAATGGTACCACTGTCTCTGATTTACTTTCAACTGTTGTTGTTGCCTTCTTTTCTGCCGGCTCACGCGTTTTCCTATCGCGAAGCAACAGCGTCTGAAGCGACAGTCAGGCTGCGCTTAAGGCGTTGCTCAACCCTTTATCCACCTCCAAAAGGGTTTGTGAATGCAAGATCTCTCTGATTTCGGTCGGCCGGCTAAATTCACTTAGACTTATCTGGGTACCGGATCATAACGGGATCACAGGAAATGAGATCTCCGATGAACTTGCTAGACAGGGCTTAGAGGAAGACTTCTCAGGATCTGAACCGGCGTTATGTTTGCCTGCGTCCTCGTTCAGGGCTTCAATTGAAGTTTGGGTTTCATATGATCACAATCGCAGATGGCATGACTCTCCAGGGTGCAGAGGGACTAAAAGAATTCTCCCCGACGTCTGTAAAAAATCTGCGGCATTCTTGTTGTCTCTCAACAGAAAAGACGCAGACAAAATCCTGGCGCTCTTATGGCCATTACGCTTTTGCCAAGCATCATAAGGTGCTAGGCTAAAGCGATACCTGCAACTGCGAAGTCTGTGCAGAAAGCAATGATACACACAATGATTGCCCTGCTTTTGTCGTATCAGGTAGCAGGTACGAGCTTGTCTTTTCCTCGTAAAAAGGATGGCCGGTATCTTCTGAGCATTAACTTTTATTTTTCGCTTAGAAAAATAATCGCATAATGTGTCGAGAGCAGATTGCAAATTGGGTTCGATTGTGAAACCAAAAGTATCCGTTGTATAGACACATGCATCACCTGCTAATATCGCAGATTGACAGTTTGCTAAGGTCGGATGTGTATACGTTATAGGGTATTGGGTGCAGTACAGATCCTTGGGGCACACCTGTAATACCAGTCGGAACATGATGCGTGGAATCTTCTATTCGATAAAAAAAAGATTGGGTAATCTTGAGAAGATAATAGCTAATACAGTTGGATAAGTTAATAGAGCAATCCCTCACCCCGTTCCTAAATTCGAAGTATTTCGAGCGTTGTACTATGGTTCGAGCAAAAGCAAAATTATCGAGATTGAAATATTCTGTGTTCGACGGCATGTAGCAGTATATTGTGTTTTATAGTTTTTTTTAAAAACACTTACTTAGACCATTTAACAGACTCATAAGCCTATAACTTAGGGGATTGTAGGACGACTTATCTGATTTCAAAATTGGTAGGTACAATTTAGCATGTCTCCGTTTATCTGGAAAGTATCCAATTTGGATACAATTCTTAATCAAAAATGTATTGCATTTTATTCCAGCTTTTGGAAAATTTCTAACATACACTTTTACGAAAACCAACCAACCAACCAACGATTTACGGCAATTCAAATTAGATATGATATCTTGTACATCAGATAGGGTAACAAACTATATATCGAGAAAGGTGTTTTGACTTAAGATAGAATCAATACTTGATTCCACCACAGATTCAACATTACTGACATTGGTATTAGTTATCAAGAAGTTGGATTCAAACGATTTTTCTAACATTTTCGCTTTACCAATATTCGACAGAGCTATGTCATTGGCATATTTAAGTACAGGAACATGACTTTGCTTATTTTTAATTATTTTTACCACATTCCAAAATCGCTTATTAGTTTTACTAAAGCTATTCAATTTTCGATTCAGTTTCGAATTACAAAACTTTCCATTTCGTCTCGAATTTGAATTTAGAATATTTTTACTTCATAAAAGTTAGAAGAAGGATTTTTTGGGTCCTGATACATTTACACTTTCTATGATACTAAGTAACTTTCTGTTTAAAGAAACGTTATTCTGTTATTGGCTATCTGAAAATCATAACAAAAGGCATTTTCTATCACCGGGTAGTCAAGTTATGAGTTAGCTTTAAAAATTATCTCGTCAATATGAGAATAAACACGTATCCCCTTGTCGCACAATATGCTTAGGTCGCAAAGTGATTGAAGGTCGGAAATAACTTGATGGTGAAGAGAATAAAGTAGAGGATGAGAATAGTTGCGCTAACATACGTAAAATTTCTCTATGAACGGCCGTCACTTCATTGGCTGAAACGACGTACATTCAGAATGAGATACGTTCAACGGTGGAGCTAAGAAACCCATGTGCGAAAGACTTAGTGGCCTTCACTATGGAGGACACTCGTCTATTAGGAAAAGGCATCCCTTTTGATACAAAAGGTCTTTGAAGTCCCAGTGTCAGCCAATAGCGCAACTGTTAATACTAAACAAAAATACATACGTGACAAGGTAATACATATATAATGATAAATTGAAACCAACTTGACCCGTTTTTGAAATATTAGCATTTTTGTAAAGTACCGGTATTCGACAATAGCCGTGTTTCTTTGCACGCGGATATAGGGATAATTTGAAATTTGCATGTTAAATACAACAACAATTTATCCAATATACGCTAACTTTAGCGGGGATAGCTATCGCCGCTAAGTCCTTTAGCGGGGATAAACAGTGCTTCCAAAATCCATTTTCTTCGTTTCTGATGAATCCTTCCGATGAATTTTTCAGGAAATGTCAAAGTTTGACATCCCTCCGACCACTAACATATCCCGCCGAATATTTTGTTCGTGATTTTATTATTATTATTTTTTTCAAACTTCATTATAAAGGTAATTGAATTTAGCAAATCTGTTAAAGTGAAATTGTTTTTCATAATTTTAGAATATGCTTGGCATCAATTTCAATTAGCGGAAGTAAATATTTATCAATTTCAGGATTTTCAATAAAAATTTCTTAACTATGTACAACTTACAGCTGTGTCACGTGCATGTCATAGGTGCATGTGTGCTGCCAAGTTTTTTTTTGATGAATTCTTAAGCGGCGATAGTCGTTTTCTGATGCCATCCCTATATCCGCGTGCAAAGAAACACGGCTAATGTTCGCAAAAAGATTTTCTTACGCGCACCTCAATTATTTTATAGTTCAACGCTCAAAATCGTTGAAGCCATTTTTGGAAAATCTGTGTTAAAAAACCCATTTGTATGGTAGGTACCGTTATTATAAAAAAAAAAATATCACTAGATATAGACACACAAACCTCAAATACGAAGTTTGAATTAAATCCCTTCACCCATCGTGTCTGGAGCTTCGGTGACAAACTGACAGACAGACACACTGTTTTGGAGTTCTCTATAGTTGCTCTATCATATCTCATACTCAGTTTGGTTTCGAAACTTCAGCACGATGGCAATATCTTTCTCTTAATTATACTAAAGTATACGAGACAGTTAAACAAAAAAAATATAGAACATATGTATAAGATCATCATTTGAAATTAATTGATATGCTTGTTATTCTTTTCTTAAACGACGAGGTTATGATCAAGGCTTAAGAGGTCATAACCCTCCCACTTTTTTGGTGTGACATCAAAAGTATCATGACTTCAAATAACTCTGCCACTAAAGCCAATCTAATGCTGTGTTATTATTAAATTACCTGCGATCTAGCAGTATGAGATGCTTCATTTTTTGTAAGTTAAGTTGAAATTAATTGATATAGGTAGGTACATATTGTAAAAAAACACGTATAATTTTTTTTGGGAACGAGTGGAAAAAAATGCTCAAGACTTTTTCACTTCTATTACTAAGTTGTGCTAGTCAGATTTTAGTAGTCTCGTCTTAATCTAGTCATATTCGTTGAACAAAAAAAAAGTTTGAAACCGCTTGTGGCGCTTATACACGGTCCGCGTGTACCTGGTCAAGGGGGACCATACACACGTAAGGCCGATTTCACACATACCCGGCAGCCGGCTATGGTGGGTGTAAAACTAAGCGGCCCTATGCTATATAAGCGTAGCACGCTGTAATGCTGTACAAAGCGCAGCTCGCTGAATTGGTATGGCAAAAGTGCGCAGTGAAAATAATGAGTCAATAGTTGTGGTTCAAGACTGATTTAATAACCATTTTCCATTTCTATTCATACAAATTTCTTACTACTAAATCATGCTTATTCTATGTATTACATGTCCAAATCATAATATGTGAATTCGATCCCTTTGTTCCATATAGTTGAGAGCGATGGTCAAAGTGTAACTAATAACAAACACATGAACTCGAATGAACCTCTACGTAGCATGAATCACGATATCATCGATACCGATCGAAAGCCACTTGACACTTTCTCGAATCTGGGGCGATACGTTGTTACGTAATGGTTTATCGTACCTGCATTGAGTCACGGTACATCACATGGCACCGGCTACCCGTTATTCGTTATGCACACATTCTAATATGGGCACGTTCACACCCGCAAACCAAAACCGTCCCCGGTTGCCCACACAAACGACCGGGTAGCAGGTACTGGTTAGCCGGCTGCCGGGTATGTGTGAAATAGGCATAACGGCATTTTGTATGAGTTTTTTTGGTGCAAAAATACTATAATTCTAGGGTCACAATTTACGCCGACAATTTTTTTTCGTCCCTGGATTTGGCTACATTTTTGATGGCCAAACGCCTAGCATATGTTGGTACGATTCGAAGCAACATCACAATTTTCGGCAGCCAAGAGCAGGCCAGAATTTTCAACATTGTTTGGATACTAAATACAACGGCGATGTATCTCTTTGTTCATATGTTCCAAAATCAAAACGCGCTGTTATTTTGATATCAACACTACACTACACTAATGCTGTTGACGAATGTAATGAAAAATCAAAGCCACTCGCCATTTTAGATTACAACAGCCATTAGTCTGTAGCGATACAATGGACCAAATGCTCGGTAAGTATACCTGCAAACGGTCCACAAATCGATGGCCCTTGGCTTTTTTTTAATATGGTCGAAATCGCTGGATTGGCAGCTTACATCATACACGATGAGTTGAAACCTAAAAAAAAATCAGATAGACGACGAGGATTCCTCAAAGAATTGACCATACAATTAGTTTTACCAAATATAAAAGAGCGAGCTAATCAGCCTCGGACTATACGCCATGAAAGCGTGCGTTTCGCTATGCAACGCTTCCATATTGTGGTGAGTAAAAATATGCGAACATCCTTACTACAGACAAGAAAAATATAATTCTTATGTTGCTTTTCTTTTTTTTAGGCCAGACCAGAACCCCCACTAGACTTACGTATAGCAGCACCTAAACTTGCAATCTTTTCAAAATCGAGGATCCGAGGCAACGTTAAACCGGGCAAGTGTGTTTTGTTTGTCAGCTGCCGGTGTGCAAGGTACATGCAGAGACCTTGCATAGATGCAACATTTATGCTGTAAGGATGCTGCCGATGCAGATGATCGAGATCTTGAGACAACAGCACAGCAATAATTTCAATAAGCGCTATTCCTTATATTATTTTTATAAACAGAAGTGTTATTTTTTTGAATTCCTAATAAAAAAATATGTAATTAAATCTTTTTTTTTACTTAATAATATTTTTAAAATATATTTTAAACATCCTCACACACAATAAGCATCAATATACAATCACAGATTGCACATATAAATACTCAGAATAGGTCAAGAAATTGCCAATACAATACAGCCACAAAAAGTTACCGCTTATCCGAGGGTTAAACACCATAATCTCCCAAATCATTTTTGAACCCTTACTTTGCAACTTTCAATTTATTTCAATTTTCACTTCAAAAGTTTTGTGTTTTCTTCACAAGTTTTTGCGGATTCTTAATGAAAAGCTATAAAGTCCTTTGTTGGAATAGGCTCCTGACCCATCTTTATGAGCTTTAAGTCTTATTTCATAGCATTGATACTTTTTGTTTCTTAAAGTAGACTTATATTTTTGTTGCTTGCAATAACATTAATAATTGTGTCCTTGTTTGGTTTCTTTAACGACTATCTAAACATCTTACATCTAAATGCCCTTTTTATTTTACTGAACTTAAGAACATTATTTACACGCATAACTGTGTAAATACAATAATGTTCAAAAGTCTTTAAATCCATAAAGATTCCTATATTTAAATATATGGTATACCCCGCTTGTGGCAATTATTGTACGTTTGTTTGTATTCTTTGGATAAAACCACCGATCCTCTACCGTACCATCTATTTGCGTTTGTAAAACCGTTTCCTATGAATGCTTATCGATACATTTTATTGCAACCCAAGATATATCCATGGAAAAATGGTAAAAATAAACGTTATTTATGCAACCAAAGTGCCACATGCAGCTTTTTGAATTTCACCAATTCCGCACACATACAATCAGCGGAAATCGTGTATAAAAGTCCGTCGAATTTATTTCTACTCTATTTCAGGTAAGCTCTTGACTTCTATGCCATGCAATCATTTGTATTCGCCGGTGAGATAGTGCGAATAAAATATTGTATTTTCCGCAAAAAATATCCATGAAAAAAATATTGTTTGGATATACATATGTACCTACTTGGGAACTTTATTCACGGGTTGACAAACACTTTTAGTTTACTTTCTATGTGGACATTCGGGGTTGTGTTGCTAAGTTGAATGCCCTAAGCTTTTACTAGTTATAAGAAATTTATTTTATAATATGAAAACGACTTGTTTAATGATGTTGATTTATTGAAAATAATTTTTATGACTACATTTTTAAAATAAAATCAGATGAAATTGCATATATATATTTTCTTTTCATAATATATTAATTAAGAGCATTTAGTATTTTGAATCTTATAAAAAGGAAGATCAAACAATAATGAATGATGGGAGGAGAATGTTTTTAATACTAGCGTTGTTGTATTCTCTTTAAGCTAATAATTGTTCGAATCGACGTACTAAATGCTTTTTTAAAGCGTCCAATAATAAAGGGTGTAGCACCAATTGTGCTACAATAAGAAATTCAAATAACTTTTTTTTGATCAAAGTATTTACTTTAATTGCATAGAAAATTCAATTCATTTTATATAACTAATTGTTTTTGAAGATTATAGACCATAAATGACCTCCATGCTCATCTGCGCATATGCGACACCTGATCAAAAATTATTTATTGCTGCCTGAAGGGTTGTAGTCGGGATCGCCTCAATTATTGTTTTAATGGACGGCTTCAATTCAGTCAAATTCCTTGGTTTCGTTTTGTACACCTCTTGCTTGACATAACCACATAAAAAAGGTCTCGTGCAATCAGGTCAGGTGACCTTGGGGGAAGCGGAAAATGGACTTTCTGGATATTAACTTGTTTGGGAATTTTCGTTGGAGCTCCACCGTAACCGGACTGGCTATGGGCAAATCCAGATGGTTTATGTACGGAAACAAGTTTAAGTCATCATGAATCATTCGTTGTAATGACCGTCCGCTAACTTAAATTTGGACAGATAAGTTTCGAGTCCAAACGCTTGGATTTGCCTGAATTGGCCATGCTACAGCCGCGATTGTGTCTCGAACCCGAACATAGGGATCTCGATGGTACTGTCTTCGTGCGATGCTTCCAGATTCGGCAAACATGTTTACCAACCTCATAATGGTCCATCTACCGCCAAAATTCCCATTGGACGGAAATGAAGGACTGCTAAGCATGGTACCGCTGCATCCAAATCCTCTTTTCGGTATCTCAAGCATTCATTTTAATAAATCTTTAAAGTAACCTGAAAAATAAAAAAAAAAAAGCTGATTACTCAAACAGAAGAAAAGTTATTACGTTTTGTTTTTGAAGCACGATTCGTGCGTCACCCTGTATACATATTGTTACTGTTCCTTCTGAAATAATTAATAAACATGTTTCCAAATATTAAATGTAATTTTATAATTTAAAAAGTGGTCTGGGTGCAACCCCCAAGGTCCACACGACTAACTTCCTGTAAATTTGCCTGTATACGAAATAACGGAGCACGATGTAATAATGATTTGCTCAATGACAAATGACAATAAATAGTACAAATAAAGGCAAATTATTTTAGTTATTTATTTACTAACAAAAAACGACAGGACCAATTACGCTTCGAATAAACTCGGTCCCATGTCTATATCATCTGTGGTTCTCGAGATAATCGTGGCGATCGATAATTCCGAACGCACCTACGTACATACACACAGGCAGACATCTCTATAAAAACGTTGGATTTGGATTCTGGTGACCTTGAAACCAAAATCCGCGATTCACAAAATCGGCCCATTACAAGAACTTCCACTGAGAAGTTGATAAACCCGGCCCCATGTCAATAACAATATCATCTTTGGTTCTCGAGATAATCGTAGCGAAAGATAATTCCGAACACACATACGAACATACGCACATACGCACATACGCACATACGTACATACAAACACATACAGGCATCTCTATTAAAACGTTGGATTTGGATTCTGGTGACCTTGAAACGTGGAGATATGTCAAAATTCGCGATTCACAAAATCGGCCCCATTACAAGAACTTCCACTGGGAAGTTAAAAGTTCTCATAGAATCAAAAAATATATTAACATACGAGTATAACGTCCATCATGCACGGTTAAAAAATAAAAAATAAAAAAATTAATTACTGATCTATCTACCGGTCACAGCTCTTATTCGCAAGACCGCATCGGTGGCTGAATAATTTAGCGACGATAGGTAAAATAAGTACCCGCATTGAACAGAGATAGCAAGATTTTGACTGCGACTTCGTTTGATAAAAGGGATGGGGGGTCTTTCAGCCTCCGTTTAGGAGATATAACGATTTGTATGTCCTAATATTGACAAAATTGGTGGATTGATACAATAATTAACGTGTGAATATAGTAGAGTATCACAAGACGATCAGGCATGCTTTGCCCTCTCTAACTTAACATATATCCAACCTCGCACGTACTCCATATCCAACAGCGAGCCCAAATAGGAGGTTTCAGGGGAGCAGCATGCCCCCACACCCATATTACTATTGGGATGTATTATAAGTGTGATACTCTACTATAATCGCAATTTGTAAATCTTAAACAAAACAATTATTGCATCAATCCACCAATTTTATCGATGGAAATTGGAAATCTCAAAAGCTTATAACTCCTTAACAGGGGGAGATAGATGTCAGTTTGCGAAATATTGCGCTCAAACATATTGCGTTGAGTGTCTTAAAATTGTATTGCAATTGTCCACCCATTGTAGCTGCAGTTCTGGCTAAAGACGGACAGATTTGCAGACAGACAGACGGACTGTCGGACTGGAATTCGGGACGCAGCCTTTTTGGACTTCTTTAAAGTCGAAATATCATACCTAATACCAGCGTTCAAAATTTCAGTACGATTGCAATATCTTTCTCTTTAGTATTACTTCAGCACTACGAGAAAATAAAAATAAAAAACAACTTAAAATTAATTTGTAAGTTTTACAGTTAAATTTGCAAAGTTTACATACATCACTTATTGTTTATTAGTTCATTTGACATGTTTACATTTACTTTACATTCATCTGCATTATGTTAATATTTATGTTAACGGAGAAAAAAATTAAATAAAATAAAGGATAACAAATTGTGTAACTTGTTGTGATCTATATGATAAGAACATTTGCAATCTTGTAAAAAGATAACATAGTCCTAACAATAGGATTAAGTCCATTATCGAATGAGTCAAATGACTACATGTACAGTGTACACATCATATAGCTTTGGAGAAAGACGGTTTCCGATCGTATGCTACGTTAAGTATTCTCCCATTAGAGTATACATCGCAGCCATAAATCAATATTGGGATTACAAGTGTTTTGGCAAGCATTATCTGCTTTTCAAATCAGTGTAATAGTGAGCAACCCACAACGAACGTAGGGAGTACTCCTTTAGAAATCCGTTCAACTGAATTAATGTGCGTGTCCCAAACAAGATTACGGTTAAACACCCTTCCTAAATTGTTTGCAGTCTCAACATATTGTATTGCAGCATCGTCAGTTCTAAATTGTGGAAAGTATGCAGAATAAATTTTTTTAATAAATTTAATACTCATGTCTAATTTTTTTTTTTAAAATGTAATATTTTCTTCGTCTATAGCCCCTCTTATATCTATAACAATATTTATTACTGTAAACCAATTGTGCTTTTCCCTAAAACCTGATTGCTTCGGTTATAAAATAATATTCCTTCGTGGAAAAGAATTAATTCGTTTTTTTAATAATTGTTTCAAATTGTTTAAAAAAAATGGCAGTATTAAATGGGTCTGAAGTCATTATCTACTTCTTGGACTTTTTGCAATAAAATAGGTAAAATAGCTTTGATGAAGATAGGGTGTCATCTTATCTATTCCGGTCACATTTGACTATATTAAGAAACATCTTTCCACGATAACTGTGTTCCCTACCCTAGCCAAACAAATTTACCAAGTCATTTTGAAAATATAAATCATCGTCATCCCGACAAGGAGACGCAACAGAAAGCGTAAGGAAAGGTAGATTTAAAATTTGTTGATTAAGAACGTAACCATCTATATGAACTATATGGAATCGTATGTTGCTTACAACCAGGTTATGTGGACGTCTACAGCTTCGTTGACATTCATCAAGTCTATTACGTTTCCAAAAAGAAAATGTTTTATTTCGCTGCTGCATAATTTGATAAATTTCAGGAGTAAACCATACTGTTGACCGTGTTTACGGGTTTGAGAGTATAAACAGTTAATTTGATCCTTCAGAATGTAAGTCAGAAATGTAGTTCCAATCAATACTTCGAATATGTTGTTCTAAAACAACCTACACCGAACCAAAAAGTGGTGTTATGTTGACAATTTTTCAAATCAATATGACGAAAATGTTGTCATTTTCCAACCAATAATTGTAGTGTGACAATTTACAACTTTCATTTATCAACCAAATAATTGATAACTTGATATGTCATATTGACAATTATGGTTCCCATTACTAATTGTCAAATTGAAAGCTGAGGTTGTCAACTTATATTTTCGTATTGAAAATAATATTGTTCAATATGATTTTTGCAGTTGTAAGACAACTGTACAACTGAGGTTGTAAGTATGAATACTTCGATTTTCAAATACAAACATAGGCACGGGCTACAGTCCGCTTGGGCGAACTGTTGGATACCCTATTCTTATTACTATCCCTCAAAAGTGGGCGTGACAAAGGTCTAAGTATGGTTGAATTGTTAAGAACGCTCTACATATTTTGTTATATTACATTGAAAGGATTTTGTCGAAAAAAACGAAGATTTTGTAAAGAAAACGCTCCCTTTTGTTTTCCAATAAAATTGTTTTATTTAATTGTGGGCGTGTCAGTACGCGGATCTAAAAATAAATTACGCATGAGCATAAAGGGCCCCTACCCGCTAGAGAGTATATATATATATTTCAGCTTCCTAGCTCAAACTTTCCATTTTCAAAAAAGTTTTTTTTTTTAAATTATGGGCGTGTCAGTAGGCGGGTTTTGAAAATATTTTCACATGAGCATAAAGGGCCCATAGAAAGTATATATTATAAATTTCAGCTTCCTAGCTCAAACTTTGACTTTTCAATAAAATTGTTTTATTTAATTGTGGGCGGATTTTAAAAATTTTATCTCCCGATCAGTTTTAGGAGCCATAGATCATATATAAAAAAAATGTCAGCTCTGTAGCTCAAAATTCGTTTTTTTGCAAAAAAAATTATTTTTGAGTTTGTGGGCGTGTCTTAAGGGCGGATTTCAAAAATTCTTAAACTTGATTATTTCGGGACCCTAGAGAGTATATGGTTAAAATTTCAGCTCTCTAGGTCCAGTTTAAAGGCCTAATTTTTGCCGACTAACGGACGGACGGACGGACGGGCATGGCTAGATCGACACTACTATTGATGCTGATCATAAATATAGTAACTTTTAGGGGTCTACGGGCAATATTAAGGTATGTTACAAACTATGCGTCAAAATTAATATACCCTTAGAATAGGGTATAAAAAGAGATTTGTCATATGGAAAATCACAGTATTCAACCATCTTCTCTTTCCTTCTTCCTCATCCTAAATGGCGGTGAGGCGTTGATCAGGATTGAATGGATGCCGCGCCGACCGACTTTGAAGATGACTGAGTTTTCCCTCCCCTTCATCCGCCCTACGCTTACGCAATACTTAATGTCGTTATCATAGCTAGATCCCAGATAATTGAACTTTTCGTACTTAGGAATAACTCTTTTATTCTTGTAAATATCTGGAATAGGTCAGAGTTTAGCAGAAAACACTTCACTGGTTTACACAGACTTTGAGTCAATATTCAATTTGATTATTTCAATTTTCATATTGATGGTTGAGGTTGTAAAACTGAACTTTTCAATTGAAAATGGGATAAATGCATCATTATATTGATAGCAATAGGGATGATTGAATGTTTTGACTACAATGGTACCTACTATCAGTTCATATATGCCCTCATCACATTGACAATTGAAATTTTCAGTTTAGCATCCAGTTTTCAAGCGAATCCTTACTAGGTTAGGTTAGGTTAGGTTATAGTGGTCCATTATGATACCACACGGATCTATCTTCTTCCTACTCGTTGAACCAGTTGGAGCTTTTGATTCAGCTCGAAAGACTTTTAATGTCGAAGTTTATGAGATCGTTAATATCATTGCAAAAGAAATATCCTAACTGGAGTTTTCGCCTTTGAGAGAGAGCAGAACATATGCAGAGAAGGTGGAGAACAGTCTCCTCCTCCTCCTCGTCCAAGCAGCTTCTGCAGAGGTCATTTGTATAGACGCGAAGCCTTGCTGAATCCTTCCCTATGAGACAGTGTCCGGTGATAACACAAATTGTAGCACCAATGTACAGTCTGTTTAGAGGGATCAAACGCTTAGAGCGTTTCCGCTCCACATTTGGCCAAATCTGTTTTGTCGCTAGACAAGTGTTGCCACTTATCCACTTAAGGTTAGTTCTCTCAATGGCCTCCCTCATAAACATGAGTTTTTGTGGTTTTTTGAGGTTTTTGTCAAAACGTAGCTGAGGGGTGGTGTAGTCTATGTTGCTAGGGAGGATTCTAATTTTTTTTAGAATAGAGGAGTATCCTATTTCATTCTCGGACCACTGCAACGTTGTTTTACGGCGGACAGCCGCTTGCTTACTAATGTCAAGGGATGTCAGGTGAAACAGAATGTCCATTGCAGCAGAGGGGTAGTGCGCAGTACACCACTCACGCAGAGACATGCTGATCGTTGGACTTTGCTTAGCTTATCGCGATTTATCAATTTCTCTAAGGCAGACTACCAAACAACTACCCCGTACATAAGTATCGGTCTTATTACCGAGATATATAGCCAGTTGGTAATACGGGGTTGAAGACCCCATTTATTACCAATGTCGTTTTTGCAAAAGAAGCGTGCTACCGTAGCTTTCCGAACTCTTTCTTGTACGTTAGGTTTCCAGCTAATTTTTATCCAGAATGAGACCGAAGTACTTAAATTCATCAGAAAGGTCTAAGCTTGTGTCACTGATTGAGGGAGGGCCAATGTGTGGATTTTATATTTCCTAGTGAATATATCAAGTTCAGTTTTGTGGGGGTTGACACCTATCCCACAGCGATCTGCCCATGTCGTTAGTTTGTTGAGAGCGTTTTGGAAAAGTTCTTTCAGGGTTTTTAGGTGCTTCTCTGAGACGCCAATTGCAACGTCATCTGCATAGGCAATCACCATGCCTTCCCTTTCCAGGCACATTAGCAGCATGTTCACCACTAAGTTCCAGGGAAAGGGGGAGCGGACTCCTTGCGGCGTTCCTCTGCTGACAAATCTTCTGGCAGATGTCACACCCAGTTTTGAGTTTATAGATTAATTAGCTCAAGTGAGTCATCTACTTTCAGAGCTTACAGTGCATTTGCGATCGCAGATGTGTTGACTTTATTAAAAGCGCATTCAATGTCCAGCAAAGCAACCATATTGTATTCTTTAGGGTGAAGGGTGTATTCGATTGAATGTACGAGTACTTACGTATGTAAGGTTGTTTCAACAGATTTGCCTTTGCAATATGCATGTTGAGCCGTACACCAGGAGTCTTATATCAATGTTAGTACGTAGATAGATATCAATCAGTCTTTCTAAAGTTTTTAGGAGGAATGATGATAAGCTTATGGGTCTGAGATCCTTAGAATTTGCATGGGAGCATTATTTCTGCCTTTGGGTATAAAAAATACTTTAACTTCTCTCCATAACAGCGGAATGTAGACCAGCTCCATTCAGCTTATCAGAATTATCTCAAACAGAGGCATGATGATATCCGAGGTGTTTTGAAGGTATTATGCTGGTATTATGCCATCTGGCAACTCGGATTTATATAGTTTGAAGCCGTGTAGCGCCCAGAGAAGTTTGTCCCTAGTAATCAGACCCGTGTAGTTAGTTGTTTGTGCAATTGACCTGTTTCGGTTTGCATGACCAATAACGTGGGAGCTACCTGGAAAATGCATCTTTACTAAGTTAAAAGTGATATACCAACCTATTCAACATCTTCAGTTGCCAAAAAATGTTCCACCTAAAATATAAAAATTATGAAAAATACATTTTTAGAAAGAGCAAGTCACTTTTAATTATTTCAATATATTTTTTTCCCAATGCATTAAGCTTTAAAAACAATTAAAAAGACATTCGTTACTTAAAATTATTGTTTTTAACACTCTACAAAAGTTCTATTAATTGCTAACATTTTGGACAATCTGGCTGGTATTCAATGTTGAACAAAAAAGGACACCTGTTTCCCCCATTGTGTTAAGGAAATAAATGTGATCTTCAGCTGAGTTGTTTCGCCTTCAAAAAAAGCCATCTGCGAGTCCTTTATCGTAAATCTTGCGAAACATCTCTTGCTTTTATATATTAGTTTGTCTTGTATTGAGCATCCAAAACCTGTTGTCAGGTCTCTATCAGAACGTTTTTCTATTATGTAGCTCCCATAGGCTAATGGAGCATTGATTTACTGTTTATTAAAAGCTGCGGTTGTTTGTTTTCGGTTATAATTGTATATATAATATGGGTGTACAGATAATAATGATAAATAAATTACCTTGTAAAGATTTAGTTACAATAATTATTTGCGCCAACTTCTAAGTTTTAAAACAATTTGTATTTAACTTCAAATTTTAATTCGACTAAATAATTCAAGTTTGACTAACACCTCTCACTTTCAATACACGAGTGATCTTGAATTGCGACCTCTTTTTAGAAATTGACAGTACCCAGTTTGTCATATTGACAATCCCATCTGTCCATTTGATGACCGTGTTTTTCAATATGAATATTGCAAAGAAACGATCATCTCATTAAAGGCCCTTTTAGACGATCAGTTATCAGTTCAGTTATCAGTTCAGTTATCAGTTCAGTTAAAAAAAAAAACGTGCATTTAGACTTCGGTCTGGTGTTCAGTTCAGCTTTCATATTACTTGTGAGCAGTCGAAAGTCAGAAGAAAACACGTCAGGATAATACCACCAAAAGAAAGTGGGTCACTATTTTGGAAATACGAAAAATTTCATAGCATTGTTCTTATGGCCATTGTAAAATCGAATTACGAATTTATTATGTGCGATGTCGGCACCAATGGGAGCATTTCTGATGGGGAAGTTTTAAGCAAAACAACATTTTACGAAAAACTTATTAACGATGATTTAAAATTGCCTTCGGATGAGAGCCCAACCTCAAATAGCAACAAACTTCCATACGCTTTTGTAGGAGATAAGGCATTTGCTCTACGACGCAACTTCTTGAAACCATTCAATAAAAAGCAGTTGAATTATGATCCCATGGTTTTTAACTACAGATTATCAAGAGCTCGACGCATTGTTGAGAATGCCTTTGGCATTTTATCAAATAGATTTCAAATCTTTCAATCTGCTATTAACTTAAAAATTGAAAATGTGTATGTTATTCTATTGACATGCTGCTACTTGCATAATTGTTTACGGAAAAAGTGTGAAAATAGGTACAATGCACCCGAAATTGAGGAATCTGAAAGAGATCCAGTTATTGAGGCACAAGGGCTAGTAGGCCTTCAAGCACGAAACAATAACAACATTGCCACTGAAGCAAAGGTTTCCCGAAATAAATTTGTGGAATATTTTGTAAATGAGGGCCAAGTTGAATGGCAGGATGAGGTACTACAAAACTGGTCTGCTTCTTCTCCTTCTTCTTCTTCTTCAATGTCATAATTGTTCAATGTGGACTGACTTGCACGAGTCTGCTGTTGATCATTTAAGAATGAAAATAGCAAATCAAAGTACCACAGGTTTGGCACGTGCACTACATCCGTCCCTATTCCACTTTTGTGTGGGCGCTTTATTTTGTTCAACTCTTTATTATACGCAGAACGAAGGCTGTTAATCTTTGCCGTGACCTTTGCCTTCGTCGCTTCCGTATCCACCTCTTTTAGTTTTTGCAGCTACATATTGTATGCTGCTTCCCTTTTCACTGAATTGTGATATACAGGGTCACTTTTCTTCCACAAACATGGACAAGCGCGATAAATTTCAATGAAATCGACCAGTTAAACGCCTCAATTTTTGCATTTAGACATCAGTTAAACTGAAGTCTGAACTGATAGCTCAACTGAAACTGAAACTGAAATGATCGTCTAAATGGGCCTTAAAAATCTATGTTATCAATGTGACGACTGCAAAAGTAAGATAATCATATTGACAGTTTGAAAATTGAAGTTTTCAATATGAAAATGATGTCAACTATAATTCTTTATTTTACAAATTTTCTTAACCAAAAACGCAATAAAACCAGTTTAAGTTATACATTTTAAAAATCATTATTCAGAAAGCCAAATATTGTTCATTGTTAGAAAACTAAAACGCCCTTGAAAATGCTGGGGAATTTCACCGAACCGTCGCGAAAAAATACATGTTAATGTTTTTATTTGCATAAAAACAGAAACTTCAGCAAAAAGGCTCGAAAAACTAATTTTATGTTTAAAAATATGAACATATGAAAACAATCGCCGATAGCATGACTCTGCAGAGAGCAGACAGACTAACAAAATTCTCCCCGACCCGTCGTCTGTATGAAATCTGGGGCATTCTTATTGTCTCCCAACAGAAAAGACTGCAGACAGACTACTGGCGTTCTTACGGGCCATTACGCTTTTGCCAAACACCTTAAGTTGCTAGGCCTAAGTGATACCACCAACTGCGAAGCCTGTGGAGAAAGCGACGACACGGCGGAACATTTCATCTAGGATTGTCCTGCTTTTGCTATTATCAGTTGGCAGTTATTTGGTGCTGATATGGTGAGTGCTGCAAACCTAAGCTCCTTATCATTGAAGCGTTTTCTCATTTTTCTTAGCAAAACGAGTAAATTCTCACATTACAATGTGGTGTGTCTTCCTGGGGCCTTTTTCATAAAACTATTAGTCTAATAATTATTAGCAAATTTTCTAATATTTTGCGTTTATTAGTAAAATTGTGTTGCATAAATATTTTTCCTACACTAATATCTTATTTGTTCAGCGCCAATAAGTATTAGTGGAAAATTATTACTGTAGCAAGATTATGTTTCAAAGGAACAATTTTATTAGTAATTATTTCTGCTGTACTAATAACTAATTTTCTTTTTCTATTAGTCTTTTCTATTAAGCCACAAAAAGTGTGCTTAGTCAAATACGATTGGCCGTCAAGAAATGTGCGTGAACTTAATTTGTAGCCATCATCGTGTATTTAAATTATTATCGAGTATTAATTTATTAAACAAATTAATATGTTTTCGAGTAGTGATGATGAGTTGAATGAATACGATTTTATTAGAGTACGTCGCTGTCGGGTATTTAATCAAAGAATCAATTATGTAATAAATACCAGTTACGAATTCAATGAAAAATTCCGAATTAATAGTGAATCTCTTGAATATTTGTTGCAACGAATAGGACCTTACCTTGAAACTCCAACAAGACGAAATTGTGCTTTGGCCCCTAACCAAAGACTACATACAGCACTTCACTGGTTAGGAAACGGATGTCAAACCACGGATTAGCAGATATGCGCGGCGTTTCAAAAGCAACTGTTTGCCGTGTAATCAAGGAAGTAGTTAAACTAGTGAACGAAAAGGTTTTCCCATATGTTGTAAAATGGCCCAATGACATGGACGGTGTTGTAAGGAGATTTTACTCAATAAATCAAATGCCTGCTGTTATTGGTTGTATTGACGGTACTCTTATCAACATTGATGCACCCAAAAATCATGAAGACCGTTTCATCGATCGTCACAGAAATCATTCCATTAACTGTATATTGGTTTGTGGACCGGATCTACAATTTTATTATTGCAGTGCTAAATGGCCCAGCAAAGTGCAAGATGCTCGCGTGCTAAGGAATAGCATACTCCATGAAAAAATGGAAAATGGTTGGCGCCCACACCCACGATCAGTGCTTTTGGGTGATTCGGCTTACCCTCTTAAAGAATGGCTAATTACGCCTAAGTGTAATGCTTTAGACGATCCTGTCGTGCAAATGTTCAATAGGGCGCATAAACGTACACGTTGTTTAATCGAAAATTGTATAGGTATCTTAAAAAAAAAGTTCCCTTGCCTTAACCACTTAAGAGTACAGCGCATATATGCTTGTGAGATAATAAAAACATGCGTTGCAATTTGTAATTTGACCCCTCGCACACATGAAATTTCAAATGTCTACAGCGAGCAAAGATTGGATGAAGAGGGATCCACTAACGACGGAATAGAGACAACATCAACGTCAGGTGTTTTAAGACAGCAAGAACTTGTAAATTCATTCAGACAATCAAACGAATAGCTATATATGTTAGCAAATAAAGTTATTTTATTTAAAATTCCTCTAAACAAATAATTCTAGGAAGATCATCATGTTTTTCGGATCCATCTGCAACTAGCTTTTCAAGAAGTTGGTTTTTTTAATTTTAAGTTTTCTATTTCTATGTCTTTTTTTAAGCTGTCCTTCTTCAAGCATTCTATTTCGAGTTTTAGTTTTTCTTCTCGTTAACGGAATATATTTTGGTCATCAAATTGTATTTTCTTCCTTTTTGGTTCTGCAAGTATATATGTATGTATGTATGTATATACCCTTGTATTGATTGCGCATTTGTATTTCGTTTTTTTTTTAATTTATGTTACCTAAAGGTGACAACATTTGTGTCCGTAATGTTCTTGTTTCCTTTGGTAGGCCATCAACATCGCCTTCGTTTCGTCCATCAATCATTTCTTCCGCGGTCTGCAAGGAGTCTTCCTCAACGGCCTCCATTGACTCCTTCACTGGTAACCCAAAGACATCCGGAGCGTCTTTACATAAGATTTCGAGAACCTTCTCGTCGATTTCCGTTAATACATATTTCTTGCCTCCGCCTGAACCAGTTCTTCTTGCATTGTCCACTTTCATCTATTTCAACTCGATCCAGTACTTGCATAATACAATTTATTAATAAGTTCTTACTCACCATAGTGCATTTTTTAATGTTTGGCCAAAAAGCGTCACGGATATATTCCCATGGCTTATCCTGAAATACACCACTTGCAGCGGCTTCTTGATGAATTTTCTTCCAAGCATCACTTTTATCTTGCTTGCAAATTGTACAAGGTGGCGCAAAAATAACCTTCCGATGTTTTTTGGTTGTAATTTAAAAAAAATATTAAAAAAATAGTCACCAATATTCCGCGTTCTGGAGCAGTGTAGCGTAACATTGTTTATTAACGTGTTTTTCGCATGTGTTTACTACACAAATGTCAAAACAGAACTGACATTAGGGGCCCAATCGCAAAATTTATAACATTTTCTGATAGGAGGATTACTTTTGCGCCACCTTGTATTAGAAAATGCTCCAAATAGCACGTTTTTCTGTTCTAAAATTAAGTTTAACAAATGCAATTTTAATTCCTTGGAACACATCGCTTTTTTTAATGGACGTTTTCTCCTTTGATTGTGTATCACTTAATAACTTTAGACGAATGTGAATTTAAAAACGGTAAAATTATAAACAAACGTGATTATTTACGCACAGCATACTTGAGAATTAATAACGGGCATACCTATATCGCAGGCTGATACTTATTTGTCAGGAATTCACTAATAATTCCTATATCAAACATAAGGGAATCATTAGAACCCGACAATATTTTTATGAAATACAATTTTATTAGCCCATACATTATTAGAGCTAATAACTTCGAAATTATTAATATTAGACTAATAGTTTTATAATATAGGCCCCTGGTTAGGGTGGAGTACGGATGTATGAATTTTTTTTTTTGTGATTCGGAATTCTAATAGGGGGGGATTAGTGCGTTATGCTAAAAGAAAAATAAATGTTGTTTTTTGATTAGATTGGTTAAGATCTTCTGCCTCCGCACTGACTTGAAAAATCAAAATTTGATACAAGATTTTAGTAAACAGATATGGCTGAAAATAATATAAAAGTAAATAGATAGATAAAAGTGCGTAAGATATACTATTGATAATTAGAATTTTAATTCAATATAAACAAAAAATAAATTTATTCTAGTAACAATAAACATTATGTATTTTATAATTAAGATGCTTTAAAATCTTGTCTTGTCTCAAATTTAGGCATTGTCTTCCGTGATTCTATTTTGGCCTTTATTGCGCCTAGTCGGCCCTTTTTGGTGTACTGAGAAGTGGCAGCTTCCGTTGTTATCTTTACAGCTCGGTGGGTCAGAAACCTTTTCTTGCCAATTTATTAAATCGATATACGTTGATGCATTGACGTTAATAAGCGCCACTTCAAACAGCCTGGGTGTTAAAGACCGAGGCATATTACGTGCTTCTAATATGCGCCGAGCTGCCAGTTCTCTTATATGTTTATTGTTATCTGTTACCATAGTAAGAAGAATGTTTTCAGGATGCGCAAAATAACCATTCCGCTGAATGACAGGATCGATTACGTTCTTAAGTTCTTCTGAAAGATATCTGGAGGCCATAACTATGTTAAAAAGATGGTGTGTACCATCCTTGCACGATGGTTTATTTTTGATGGAGAACCAAGATGGCGCGTAAACCTTAACAACAAACGTGGCCAAAGTGATCATGTTTTCCGAAGGTGTCTCTGTTGTTATATATAAACGCATTATGCGGTTGCCCCGTGTGAGCCAACGCACATGAGACATTTTGCCTGGACATTTATTAGACAGATCTTGTTGGAACTCACCTGATAAAACCGCTGACACAATCTTGTGCAAGTACTGTTGATCTGTACTTAAATCTTTAGCCATTTTTGGTGGGACATTCCCTTCAATACGTCGAAATGTTTTAACAGGTACTTGTTCACAGGTTTCAAGTGCTTTTCCCAAAGGTCCAGTGTAAGAGTTAGGTCCCGAAGTGCATCCATCAAGATGTCGAAATAAGTGTCTTAAAGGTAGTTCATTCATGTGTAGTATGCATATTATCCATTGAAGTAGTTTTTGAAGTTCTGTCTCAAGTCGTCTTATAATACTGCCGTACTTTCCTGTATTCACATTTATACCGTCACAACCGATAGCCATAAGATGATGTTGAGGAATTTCTTCATCTGATAGAAAACTTAGTATTGCAATTTGTACTCCTTTGGCCGCACCAGTCTTAGGAACTACATATCCCATGTACATAGATCCTGGCTCTTGCAGTAAAGAGACTTCAGATCAAACAAAACAGACGACGCTATCGCTGCTGCTGCCCTATCTGATATTCCATACCTATCACATGTCTTCGATAATGTAGGAAAATCAACGCTTGAGGAAATTATTCTTTTCTTCTCAGGAATGTGTTTTTCTTTGGGCTGAATGAAGTTATCCGTACTTTTGGAATTTTCAGACGCTGACGATGAGGATGCCGAAGAAGAACTAATCTCCAAAACAGCAGGCGTAGCAGTATTTATAGCAGTTGCAGTTTGGCATTTCTCTCGAGTCTGTTTTCTTCCCAAGCTCTTTCGCAGCCTTTTAGTGTAAGTAACATCAATTCCACCGATTGCCATACTTCGAACATTTCTTTGGTCAACTAAAAAAGCTTGTTCTTGTTTCGGAACCTTTTTATTTTTGGTGCAGGTGCACTGATTGAATTCCTTGCATTTGCATGCCGTTATATCCAAAAGGAACTTACCACTTCGCTGAAAACTTTTTAATTTTTCTGCGGAGAGTCTCTTGGCGGATTTTAATAAATTCTTGTATTTTAAATGATATGCTTTCAATGATATGATTCTGGTTCTTGTAACAGTCGGAATAGATGCAGATCGCCATATACTTTCTATTTTGGATGTTACTATAGCTGCTACTTCTGGAAAGGTGGGCTCTTTTGAAGTTTCCAATTCGAACTTAAGTTGATGTCTCGTCCATTCATAGTACATTATTGCATCTTCATAAGTAGGCAGAATGTTTGCTTTCATATCACAAAAATCGCCAAAAATAGGACATTTAAATACACTTCGCGTTCTTTGCGTGTTTTTTTAAGAGTTTAGTTTAATATTTGTAAAAAAGACGATTAGCTATATGGCTGATGTACGCGGAAAAAAATAGTGAAAAAAGCGTGGCCAACTAGATATTCAAAAAAAGTGATTAAATTTTATAGCATACTCACTTGATTACGAACAGGTAGATTTTTGGTTTAATTTGTTTTTAGTAAGAGGTTCAGTGTGTTTGCGGAGGCAGTTATCGTTACCCAAATCGAATAATATTTTGCATTTATATATTTAAGCCTATAAGGCACCTTTTTTTACTATTAGATACCAATTAACAAAAAAAAATGTTTCGCTCCACCCTACCCCCGGTAGTACAATGGACTAGTATTGAATCTGAGTGCTCCAGTGTAGAAAGTCTCGCACCCCGACAAAAAATGTATAAAAATGTTTCAAATAGACAAATGGAATTGTCAATATGATGACCATCGTTTGCAATGTGTTTTAGGCACCAGGAACGGGACCATAACGATCCCTGGGTGACCAATTGAAACTAAACTTGAAAAGGAGGAAGTTAAACCCTTTCGGTCGCAAAACATCCAATCTCACTGCAGAATTTGACTGACTTCCTGTATTCTGTGCCGATCACTTTCCCTCACAGAACCTGCATGTATTAATGTTTAACAATCTAAGTGCCTAGCATGCTTCCTTAGAAGACAGTGTCCCCACATAAACCCAACTACTATTCTACGCCATTCCCTACTCAATACAACTGAATTTTTCAAACTGATCTCTATCAATACCATGCCGCATATCTCCGGTTACATTAAGCAACGCAGTGATGCAGCTGTGTTTTTTCCGAAAACCGGATTGCATTGGTGTTAAGATACTGCTGTCTCCAATATACTGGCTTATTTGCTTCTACAGATTTTTTTCCAATACTTTGGAAAGGAATGGCAGGATAGAGATCGGCCTGAAATCATCCCCTTTTTATACCCTATTCTAGGGGTATATTAATTTTGACGCATAGTTTGTAACATACCTTAATATTGCCCGTAGACCCCTAAAAGTTACTATATTTATGATCAGCATCGATAGTAATGTCGATCTAGCCATGTCCGTCCGTCCGTCCGTCCGTCCGTCCGTCCGTCCGTCCGTCCGTCCGTCCGTCTGTCGGCAAAAATTAGGCCTTTAAACTGGACCTAGAGAGCTGAAATTTTAACCATATACTCTCTAGGGTCCCGAAATAATCAAGTTTACGAATTTTTGAAATCCGCCCACAGACACGCCCACAAACTCAAAAAAACAAAATTTTAAAAAAAATCGAATTTTGAGCTAGGAAGCTGAAATTTTTTATATATGATCTATGACTCCTAAAACTGCTCGGGATATAAAATTTTCAAAATCCGCCCACTGCCACGCCCACAAAAAAATAAAACAATTTTATTGAAAAACCAAAATTTGAGCTAGGGAGCTGAAATTTTTAATATATACTCTCTAGGGGCCCTTTAAGCTCATGTATAAATATTTTCAAAATCCGCCCACTGACACGAACACAAATAAATAAAACAATTTTTTTGAAAATCCAAAGTTTGAGCTAGGGAGCTGAAATTTATAATATATACTCTCTAGTGGCCCTTTAAGCTCATGTATAAATATTTTCAAAATCCGCCCACTGACACGCCCACAAATAAATAAAACAATTTTTTTGAAAATCCAAAGTTTGAGCTAGGGAGCTGAAATTTATAATATATACTCTCTAGGGGCCCTTTATGCTCATGTGATATTTTTTTTTTAAATCCGCCTACTGACACGCCCACAATTAAATAAAACAATTTTATTGAAACACCCAAGTTTGAGCTAGGGAGCGTTTTTTTTGATAAAATCCTTTAAATGTTATATAACAAAATATGTAGAGCATTCTTAACAATTCAACCATACTTAGACTTTTGTCACGCCCACTTATGAGGGATAGGAATAAGAATAGGGTATCCAACAGTTCGCCCAAGCGGACTGTAGCCCGTCCCTATGTTTATACCCTATTCTAGGGGTATATTAATTTTGACGCATAGTTTGTAACATACCTTAATATTGCCCGTAGACCCCTAAAAGTTACTATATTTATGATCAGCATCGATAGTAATGTCGATCTAGCCATGTCCGTCCGTCCGTCCGTCCGTCCGTCCGTCAGCAAAAATGAGGCCTTTAAACTGGACCTAGAGAGCTGAAATTTTAACCATATACTCTCTAGGGTCCCCAAATAATCAAGTTTACGAATTTTTGAAATCCGCCCACAGACACGCCCACAAACTCAAAAAACAAAATTTTGGAAAAAATCGAATATTGAGCTACGAAGCTGAAATTTTTTATATATGATCTATGACTCCTAAAACTGCTCGGGATATAAAATTTTCAAAATCCGCCCACTGCCACGCCCACAAAAAAATAAAACAATTTTATTGAAAAACCAAAATTTGAGCTAGGGAGCTGAAATTTTTAATATATACTCTCTAGGGGCCCTTTAAGCTCATGTATAAATATTTTCAAAATCCGCCCCCTGACACGCCCACAAATAAATAAAACGATTTTTTTGAAAATCCAAAGTTTGAGCTAGGGAGCTGAAATTTATAATATATACTCTCTAGGGGCGCTTTATGCTCATGTGCTAATTTTTTTAAATCCGCCTACTGACACGCCCACAATTAAATAAAACAATTTTATTGAAACACCCAAGTTTGAGCTAGGGAGCGTTTTTTTTGATAAAATCCTTTAAATGTTATATAACAAAATATGTAAAGCGTTCTTAACAATTCAACCATACTTAGACTTATGTCACGCCCACTTATCAGGGATAGGAATAAGAATAGGGTATCCAACAGTTCGCCCAAGCGGACTGTAGCCCATCCCTATGTTTGGTTTTTAGGAACAGGTATGATCTTTGCTAATTTCCATTGAGGGGGAAAAACTCCAGTCATTAGTACAGTATTAAAAATATGCGTTATGTGAGGCAGTAAAATCGGAAGTATAATCTTGAGGAACAGCGGATGTAAACAATCAAGCCCAACTGCATTCGATTTAATAGAAAGTAAACTTTTTAATACGTCAGAACAGTTCACACCAGTGAGACCGAGACTGGGAATAGTAAACACAATAGACTGGCCTTGCGTTTGTATTGAAGACTCATCAGTTACAATAACGGATTGTTGGAAAGATACAAATTTAGTATTCAACTCATTGAGGTCGATGTTTACATTGCTATTGGACTTAGGTTTGCCGATGCCTAAAGTTCGCAAGATTCTCCAGAGCGTTGTACGGTTCACAGATGGGCCTAAACGTCGAGTGAAAACGATTATCTTGGCTTTACGTACTTCCGCAACGTCTTTATTTCGGAGCGTCCGGTATAAGTCATGGAGACATTCACAGCGAAAGCGTTTCCATTGCTCATAAGCTTGATCGCGCTGGACCATAAGTGGACGTATTGTGTTTGAGAACCAAGTGTTTGTATTGTTATTTGGCGTAATAGTCTTAGTTACTAGAGGTACATGCTCATTGTATAAGGCAATTAGATTTCCGTTTAT
Source organism: Portevinia maculata (assembly GCA_949715645.1). Classification (NCBI taxonomy): domain Eukaryota; kingdom Metazoa; phylum Arthropoda; class Insecta; order Diptera; family Syrphidae; genus Portevinia; species Portevinia maculata. Next base: position 302,160,024 of record OX454525.1, read on the forward strand.
TTGGTGAGTTGCAGACTTTAATCCATCCAAAACAACTTAAAATGAACGGTCCAAAAGGTAGTTTCTAATCCATTGAGGCACGCCTTTTTGGACAACAGCGATACCACACGCTGTTTCCAGTTTTCCAGAACAAGCGCTCTGTCATCCGCGATCACTTGGTCCTTAAAACGGAGGTTTGGGCTTCCTTGTCGTCTCAAACCTTGGGGAGGGGAGTCGAATATCTTCTTCGTTGTAGCATTATTGTCCATTCGGTTGATGTGGCTTATCTTATGTAGTCGACGTATTTTAGCTTTTTGGACAATATCCACACCTTGGTCCGGTTCATAGAGTTCGCATCTATATCTTCTCTTGCATTCGCCATCCTCGCACACGGGACCAAATAGCCGACGGAGTAGGTATTTTTCTTTCAAAAGAACCCAAAATTAGCTCCCCTTTCCTGCTTATCGTCCAGCACTCGGAGACGTAAAGCAGAACTGGCATTATCAGTGCTATGTAGAGCTTAAACCTGGTCTTCCGAGTTAGAAGGTTTCAACACTTTTGCTTTGATAAACAGAAGTACCAACAGTTTTCTTGGGAAAGTCTTCGTTGGACCCCGAAGGTGTCATTTGTAGAGTTGATGTTTACTCCGATGTACGTGAACTCCCTTACTACCTCAAAGTTGCTGGTAACAACAGTGACCTTTTGTCCTAGTCAGTTGACAGATGTTTGTTTTTTTGTTGAAAGTAAGTATACTTCGTTTTATCATTGTCGACTTCAAGGTCAATCAATTTTGCCTGTTCTTCAATCGCCATGAAAGCCTCTAACACGGCACGCTGTGACCGGCCGATGATGTCTTCTCCTAGTATAGTTTATCCCACTAGTTGGACGGATCTATTGAAGATAGTGCCTTCCGTATTGATAACTGCCAAGCGCACTAGCTGCTCCAGAACAATATTGAAGCAGTCACATGACAGCTCATCTCCTTGCCGGAATCCGGTACAGGTTTGGCATAGTTCGGAAGAGCTCTTCTCATACTGAAAATTGCACCGCATGTTTTCCAGAGTCACGCGACACATTTGGATGAGATTTGACGGGATCTCGAGTTTGGCCTTGCTATCATATGCAGCTTTAAAGTCGATAAAAGACGGTATGTCTTGGCTTAAAATTCATTGGCCTTCTTCAGGATTTACCTTAGTGTGAAGATTTGGTGTATCGGCAATTAATAAAGAAACACTCGGACGATACATGCTATAATCAAGGAAAGCAGCTCCAAACGAAAGGGAATTGATTGTCCTAACACTTTGCACTTTTTTTGTTTTCAATTTTCTAACAAAAAATTATGATTTCATCGCACACTATTCAAATTGACTTGTTGAATTGACAATTTCTTTTTTTTTCTCTTAATCGAAAGACTTACACCATAGAAACATATTGCTGCTGTATCCCCAAGTGTTAATGAACGTCGTTATTTCTCCATTCGTCTGTTCGTCGGCGTTCGCAGCAATTGGGGATTGTGTTACTCAACTACGAGAAAGATTTAACGCAAGGATCTTGCTCTAAGACATTTTAAAAAAATCTAACAAGTAAAAATAAGACAAATCTTAAAAAGCAAATGATAAGCATTGATTTACCAACTCAAATAAAATTGTTTTACCCTCAAAAGCTTAAAAAACCACTAGACTAGAACATTACTATTAAAGTCGCAGCATATAATTTTTTTGTATTAGGGCACAGATATGAATATATATTCTTATATATGTTCGTCATCATTAAAATTAATTGCATACTGTATGCTGCGGTAATTCCAAGTTTTGTTATATCCCTTTGAAATAAAAAAGGAGATCATTAAATCCATTCTATTGAATTTTAGAAATTAATAATACATTATTGTATTATTTAAATTCAGTTTGGTTCGCATACAAATTCATCATTGTTTACTTTATTTTTTGTAAATTAAACAAGAGGCTAGGAACCATATGTACAATTTTGAATATGCATAATTGCGCATTTGCTGTTATTTATTGTAAACATCCGTATCTTACTTTATTTCTGATCCATGCTTCGTACCGAGATTTGATTTACCTAAGCCTATAAAAGGTTCCGATTCCCACGAACGGTGAATTGTATAGGAGACAATTTGCTTGTAAGGAATTAGTTTAAGTTTGTTTTTGGCTGTAACAATCAGGTGTGTAATTTATCACTTTTCGATGATGAGATCGTCGCCTGAGCATTGTTTTGTTCCATTCGCCACTTTTGTCGTTTTTGAGTTAGGAACGGATTCTATGGTATATTTGCATGCTCTTTTTAAATCTGTGATTCGATTTGCTCTTAGTCTTTCCAATCCCGAGATATCCCATATCCACCAAAATCAACAGTTTGTAGAATTGTTTTGTGCCATAAACCATTTTTTTGCGTTTGGGACAAATTTTGCATATAATTTATGGGAATTTTTTTGTGAGAATTGTTTTGTTTAACGTGCATATCTCTGCGACAAGAGATAGAGAAAATATTAACAAAGTTGAGAATTGGTTTGTCCTACGTGCACTCGTGTTAAAGAAAAGTTATGTATGTGGAACACTGATATCGCAAACAAAATTTTAGTATTGGTTTGTTCTACCTCCATTATAGTTGTGTAGATAATATTTGATATTATGAAGATATGAATTCGGTGCGGTGATGAATAGTAGGTCTGTTCGCGTACTTTATGTGTGGAAAAAGAGAGAATCCTCTAATTTCAAAGAAAAGTACATGAACGCTTTTGTCTAAAAAGATGAAAAATGTCAAAGTTTGGCTGAAAAGAAGCAACCGCTGCTTTTTTTTTTTGCTGCAAACTCATAGGATTTCATCATTTGACAGTTTTAATTTTTTTTACCAGCTGTGCTGCAAACGCAAAACCTAGTTGCAGACGTACGAGCAGTCAATCATTGAATACGTCATATGGTTTCAATAGATGTGTTTAATGAACCTTAGCTGCACAGATAAGTACCTACAGAAAAAATCAGCAAAGTAGGTACCTACAAGATTTGGTGTTCCTTGAGTAAAAAACTTGCCGCAAAGTGTTCCACATTCTGTCAATTTGTGGTCCATGAAGCTGTGCGGATCAGTTTAGCAGAAGTTTTTCTGTACCTAGTATGTCAATGTGTCAAATTTGAAAATACAAATTGTACTGATGCCAATTGATTTATTTGTTTGGCATAAGATATCGTATTTCTTAGTTTAAAGTTACAAATATTCGCGTATATATGAAAAAATCAAAAGAATAACATGAAACGAGTTCAAATTGTGATCAAATCGACATCAGGCCAAACATTGACAGTACAGTGCTCACTCAAAACCCGAAATTCACTGGAAAACAAAGACGATTACCTATTGGAAATTTGGCAGCTGAGAGGAGAACATTATGACTCGAAACTGTACTTTTCTGATCTGATTTGATCTGACATTTTTCACTTACTGGTTTAATGCTAAACACTTTGAATAATTTTCTTATTTTATTGTATTTTTTCAATAAAAACTTTGTTAACAAAAAAGATGAAATCGACTGTGCTTTTCAAATTTTAGCATCTAACTCCATGCTTTCCTGCCTTTCAGAAATTTTGGATGAGAATTGCTTTGTGCCATACCAATTTTTTGTGTTCCACGTGTATGAAAAAAAAATCAATTTCAAAATGTAGGAGGTGGGACACAAGTCAAAAAAGGAGACTTTTACGTTGATTAACGGTTTGGCAAAACACTTTGAAAATTGGTAGGTGAACTCTTTATAAGACTAACTTCAAATTAAAAAAATAAAAAAAAAATCGTATCACATACGAGTAGTTTCGCAGTACCAAGTACGCAAACCTTTAAATGCGTTTTTCTCGAAAAAGTGCCAATGGCATATGGAACAAAACAATTCTCAGGCGACGAGATGACTGATCCTCGACACGACACGATAAGCAGCAGCTGGCACGCTTGCGGTTGCACGGCATTCACTCGACGGTGGGTGGGTCTTTGGTCTTTGCTGCTTATTGGCTATCCTGACTCAACAAAAAATGTATCCTGCCAAAAAAATTAAAAATTAATTGAAAAAGGGTAAGTTAAACAGACCGTAACCGTGACATCGATGGCGGATGCCATTGTGTCTGAACAAAAATGAAATCAATACGGGTATGGAAACAGAGGGAATTAAAATATGGATTTTTATCAACTGTGGTGTCGTAGCTGTGTTGACGCCTGGAGGAACCCTTCCCCTTTAAACGGTAATTATCGTTCACCCGATCTCCCTAAGTAACTTAGACACCACCCGTGGAGAAAAACCCTACAACTGCACCCAAACACTTCTTTCCTATCTCTCTATTCTTTCTAATATCAAGTAGCTTACACTGTGTTCTTAGCATTATAAGGGTACTGTAACAACAGAAAAAAAATCCCTTTAGCGTAAGCAAATTATAAAAAAAAAAAAAAAAAAAAAAAAAAAAAACCATGACTGCTCTCGCCTCGAAGCTTTGAGATCCGCCCCTATATCAAGATGCAATTGCACTCTAGAAATCACCAACACATCTCAACAATTCTGATTTAATGAACACATTTTATTTATATCTATTATGATCGTTTCATAAATTCAACCCGCCAACCATTGAGGCAGAATATAAGGATAAAATTACTAATGAGTAAGGCAACTTAGTGGTAATAAGGATCCGTATTGTATAAATATTTATTTGATTAAAAAAATGATATGAAAATAAAATCCAAATTAAGCAGGTAAGTCATTATGTAAGAAGGTATGTATAGGTAAGAAGGTATGTATAGGTATGTATATATATTAGGTAAGGATACTAATATATTACATCAAGTAGGTACCTATGCCGAAATGCAAATTTAATCTTTAAGGGTAAATGAACACTAACAAAAGCCATTGAAAAAAATTGTATATATTTTTATGTGTGTATTTACTCACTTATTTACCGTGGATCTAGATGCGTCGAAGCTAGTGCACAGGTTTCTCGCTGCTAGGTCTGTCGCTGTGTTTAGGTATAGTAATAAAAAAACAAGGTATGTACTCCGTACCTAAGACGCGGATTTTTCGGTGGCTTTGTAAAATAAAAAGATTCTTTGTGAACTAGTTCACTTAATATTATTTTAGGGTTAGGAAACTGGCTACTACCGAAAATTCGCGAACTCCATATATACACGTGCATATGTGTGGACACCTATTATATATTTACACATTGTGTTCTTGTACACCTATGTTATTATGTCCTATGTATGGATCTTTACTTATTTCCTCACTACTTTTAGCATTAAATGTGGATTAAATAATGGTGCGCCCTAGTACGGCTTTGGTCGAATGATTTTGATGATTGTGATGGATTTTGTTGTTGGGTCTTATTGGATGACTGGTTGTACGGTATTGCACGTGGTTTTGCGTGTCTAAGCGAGGTCTTCAAGATGGCCATGTGCTTGGCGTAAGCAGAGCTTACGTAGACGCTCGGCATCTTCAATCTTGAGTAGTTTTGGGTCTCTGACGAGCACTTGAAACCTGGCAGTTGAATTTGTCTGCTGCGGATGCCAATTTTGGTGTTCCGCCGGTCAAAAGGAAAGACCGCAGATAATTTTTTTATTTAGCTGCAGAAATCTTTTCACGTTTAAAAGCTTACCTCGAGAATTAGGAACTATATACACATATATATGTAAAAATCTGTATATATATATATATATATGCTAAGGCCCGCGTGGCTGATGGAAATGATGGAATTTTGTACTTCCTTGTGGATTTTCTGCAGCTTTCATTTGGCTCTCTCATCGAAGATCTGCTACGCAAAGTTAAACCGAGTGCAAACTTACATTTGTTTGCTTTCACATGCAAGAAAAGGGGAAAACTTACATTGCGTTAGATTCACGGACGATCCAGCCAGGTGAGACTGCAGTGAAGTAAAAGGGTGGGCGTTAGCTTAACAACTAGCCTACATACTAACCGAGTAACCGCGTGTGTCTAAGAGTGGAATCGGACCAGATCGTGTAAAAAAATGTTTAAATTAGAATTTTGTGTCGCAGCTGATTGAAATGGTCGAAAAGGCAGTGTTCGACAAAATATCGGTTCGTGTAGGTATAGGAACCAATAGTCGGCAGTTATATTTGAACGATAATAACTAAATTGTTGTAAAATATTATTATCTTGGTGGATTACACCATTACATGGCTGTACGCGTGAACAGTTATAGGGGAGGACGGGGCACAGAGGACCACTTAACGTTTGCCAATTTATTAAAATTGAACGAAGGAAAAAGGCTCAAATTTTCTCACCACATACCTTTAGGTGTCAACATTAAATAAGTAAATAATTGCTATCACAACTTTATCACTTATATTTTAAAAATTAAAAGTGCATAACAAGTGATTTTGGTCCGCTGTGCCCTATTGTTAGGGGCACATAGGACCTGGGTGGTCCTCTATACCCAATATGATACATCTTCTGCTCCTAAAATAAAAGTACGGATAATCTTCAATGTATGTAGGTATTAATTCTATTCATTTTAATCATTTAATTACTTAAACATTCTATAAACTTCATTGGTAAAAATTAAATAAATTAAATAAATTTAAAAATAATAAATGTTATACCTAAATATTTGTTTAAGCTGAATTTAAACGCAATGTAAGCACGGTATATAGTTGTCGTTGTTCCTGCTCCGGCACAAGCAACATGTGCCCACTTTTTACAACCATGACACTGGATCCAGCCTTTATTTCCTTTTGATTGTATCGGTGCAATAAATGCAACAAGGATTGGCGTCATTGTTGTCTTCCTAGGATGAGCTCGAGCTTCTGCGACTGGGATTACCCTTAGTGGTCGTCTTCTTATTTTTTGCAACTTTTTATAGTTGCGTACCCATCTTTAACAAAAACAATCAAAAATTAATCGGGTTCATTTTCTATAGAGGGCACAGAGAACCGCCCTGGTCCTCTGTGCCCCAATACGAATGCCATTTAAAAAGTGCTATTGACATGTTTGAGTACGAATATTTCACAAAATTAAAACTGCACAAAGCACCACTAAACTTCACTGTTTTCGACATAAAAACTTGAAATTTTTATTTGGATAGCATTTAAATAGTAAACACGCACACGTTCATACATTTTTTTATAAACTTACCTTAAAAAACAATAAATTTTAATTTATTCCCCTGGAGAGTACTCGCACGCACGATAGACAATAACCAACTGAGAAGCTAGATGGGCGCTTTTATTATTTCATTTAACTTTTTGGATAAGTCACTTACTTATCGTTTTAAACAGAAAGTCGTATGTGCCCCGTCCTCCCCTACCATCCGCAAGAAATATAATGGAATTGAAAACAGAAATGAAAAAAACGTTGTCGTGAAGTGCGTGCATTTTTATTGAATTAAAAGGATACAATTAAAAGAAAAAGTGGACAATACGGTTCCTTGTAGTTATGAGCTTTGTTTACAATTGATATGAGAAGCAAAAGCAGATAGATGCTTAGCCACAGTAGTAGAGAAAATAATAAATATTTCATGATAACGGGGGTTATCACGAAGTGCAGTAAGATCAGTTGGTGGGAGTCCTTCTATCTGAATTAAGTTATTAATGTTTGTCTTAGTCTTGTTATCCATTCAGATTGATTCAGTGTTCTATGTAAGTATCCAAGGTGTAGACAAACAATATTAAAAACCTATTAGCTCACCGACGATCCATAACGTAACGGCCGTCAACTTCTAGTCAAGGACGTGGGGTAAAAAAAAAAACTAAATATAAGTTTGTCAGTTGGCGGAAATGGAGGATAACAAATTACAGAGGATTCAGATTTTCGGGATGGCGTATTATTATGGGAGGTGCCATGGCGGTGCCAATGCCGGCAGTGGTAGTGCACGAATGGCAGGATCGAAAATATGAGAGTTAACGAAATTCAGATAATGGAAGGAAGCAGTATCAGAAGTTCAATACAACTTGAGAGGAGACTCGAATTCGGAGTAAAATGAAAAGATACATGTTGGCGTTGAAGCCTAGGTGACTTAGAATACATCGTGGGGTGAACGGGTATTCTGGTTCCGAGGGATTTTTGAGGAGGAGATAGAGGTAGGTTGAGAAGAGGTTTGAAAATGTTGTGATATTGGGGGTGAATTGAGAATTGTGAGAAGGGCTTGTGACGGTAGATGTATTGGGGATAGGTTGAGTGAATTGAGGGGAGAATAATGAAAAAGTTCCGACTAAAGTTCCAGTTTGGATCAGAGTTAGTCCTGGTTATGGGGTTAAGCTTATAAGACTTACGGCTTCGTTTAAAACACTTAGAGCTGGAAGATAAGGACTTAAAAGATCTTTTGTACCGTTTTTCTTTATGTCCTCGGGGCTCATTTGCTCCCTGAAAAAAATCTGCTTTCTAATTTCATTGGGCTGGACATTCACATAAAATGTGTCAGCTGACTCGTCCTCTTCAAGACAGAGTCGGCACTCAGGAGAGTCTGATATTCTCATTTTGTGTAGATGGTATCTTAAGCCATGGTGACCAGTAAGGTAACCTACTAGGTTTTTGATATCATGCCTGCTTAGGTTTAGACATTTGCTGGCATTTTGATTGAAGGGCCGAATGGCTCGTTTGGCCTGTCTTAGACCTGGGATGCTTTCCCAAAGATA